>OY293303.1:6208005-6902005 GCA_958502075.1 Orchestes rusci | reverse complement strand
CGCAACCAAGACTTTATGTTCAAGACCAAGACTCTACCACAAGAGTCTTGTCTTGAAAAGAAAAATCGACAGAATATTCAATGAAATCTGCAAGAATGTTTCTATCTACTTTTAATAAGTAAATCAATCCTTCAAAAAATGTATCATTGTGATTTTCCAATTCACAATAGGTATAGACCAGTGATGCCAAATCATTAAAACAAATATTCCCAAATTCATCAAGGAATGTATACTAACTTGCATGGAAAATAAAAAATGTGTAATGGGTTACTGAATATTGAAGTAACGCTATGATGCATACACAAGTATAAAGGACATTTTCAGGAGGAATTGCACCTATTCTCTAAATTGATAGAGTGTGGTGAAATCGGTTGATCGGAAGGCATGGTAGCGCCGTCAAGTTACACAAACCCCGCATCTCACACAAACAAATCAAAATCTACTCACTGTGAATAGGCGAATAAAATGCAAAATGGCTATCTGATGCTTTTTGGAAACCTTTGTTTGACATGGATGCCCAGATAGGTTTAATCTTATGGTTGTTATAAAGTAGATCTCGTATAATTTGTCCAATAGGCAATGAAATATGCAAACCATTCACCATGGAGAAAAACGCTTTGAAAATGCGAAAGACTTATCAAAATCGTACCGCCATCCCAGGTAATGATAAAATGTCTTACGCATTTTAAAGGCGTTTTTTCTCATTGACAATAGTTTTGCATATTTTATTGCCTATTAGGTCAGACTATACGGTCTGTACAATAAAAATTCATTTTTTCTTCGATTCAGAATTGTTTTTTAGAAAAAAAATCCACTGAGTGACGTTTTATAGAAAACATCTGTTCTAGGATTGTTATGCTATACAGTGCGGCACTGAGAGGTCCCTCCTCCTTCTAACTTCTGAACCGTTTGATACATATTATATGTGGACGAAATTTGAACGCACCATATGTGAGGACGTTCTACATTTCTTGACATAGTAGTGACAGCTCAAAATGTCAAAATGACAGCTGGGCGCAATTTTAAATAAAAAAAATCAAATGGAAAGGGGCGTCGAGTGATACCCTATTTTGAAGGCCCTTTGACCCTGATTACAACTTCCGAGTTTCAAGCTTCTGCTATAATTCCTGTTAATATATGAGCAATTACTCAATGTTGCTGACGAGGTTTTTTTTCACCCCAATTCTTTTTTTTTTGTGAAATTCATCCTCATCAAAAATATTGAGTGATAGCTCATTTTGGAGATCTTCTGTACCTCATCATATCCTCTTAGTTCGGAGAAGTCAACTCTTGCGAGTGGGTATTGATAGCGACAAAAAAAAATCTGACACAATGTCATAATATCAACATGAATGATAACAGAGGCTTGCGACTCGGCAGTTGTAATCAGTGTCAAAGGGCTTTGAAAATAAGGTATCAGTCAACCTCCCTTTCCATTTGATTTTTTCATTCAAAATGGCGCCCAGCTGTCATTTTTGAGACGCACTGTATAATGTTATGTCTGTTTCAAAAATTCGATATATATTTTTTTCAAGAACATCAAGACCAAGACCAAGACTATCAAGACCAAGACCAAATTTATTTTTCGAGACCAAGACCAAGACCAGCCAGTCCAATATAACAGGAAAATGAATGGAAGTCTTTGATTCATTTTCCTGTTATACAGGGTGTCCGGAAATAAAGCAAAAAATTCAGGTGAGAATTCTAGACAGATAATAAATGCTACCTCTTATCTACCTACAATAATTTTTTGTAAATTGATTATTGACGGAGTTACCGGGTGTTAAAGTTGCTTTTTATTTGCAATACCTTTTGCCACGCTTATAATATTTTGACGAAATCTCGTATTTGAGGCTTTATCGAGATGAGGAATTCAAATTTCCCGTCCATTTTTTCGCATTTTCTAATGGGCGCCACATACGAATCTATACTTTGATTTGATTGGTCTCAACTTTTTTGTGCTACACTGTATGTGACTTTTGACCAAATATTTTTATTTTCGCGACTTTTTGACATAAAAAAGGGATACTTCTTTTGTTGCAATAAATCTCACCGTTTTCGAGAAAACGAATCTTATCCAAAGACTAATTATTCTAAAATAACAACTTAGTATTCCAAATTTATTTTTTTTTGTAAATCATCAAGATTTTGTTTCTTATCTATTTTTCTTGAGATTATATCTCACGTAACCTTGACCAATGTTTTAAAACACATACTTTGAAAATTAAAAACAAAATTTTAAAACTTTACAGAAAAATAAAATTGGGAATACTGACTTGAAATTTTAGAATAGTTCAAAATCCTGTTTTTATTTGCCACTTTGCTCCATAATGAAAATTAAAGGAAGTTAACTCTTAATAGTATCCCACGTTTTCTTGTTATTTCGACCCCCCTGTATATTATTTTCAAATTAAAAGTCTGGCAATAGACTTTTCAAAACATGCAGAACTTTTTATGAAAAGTGACTTTTGAAGTGACAAAATGAAATATTTGGTGCATTTTACCTATCCTATTGGGTGTTTTTCCGTGAACATGATTAAAGAAACAAATTATTAAAAAGTAAAAACACTCTAAAAAGGAGGCAACTGAATTTTTGTCTTTTTTTCCTTTAACAATAAAAAAATAAATCCCTGAGAAACTATGTTGATAATAATAGTAATCTTCATTGGTCATAAATTGAGTAGGTTTAAAGAAAAAAATATAAAACAGAAAAGTTCTAGAATACAATATAAATAGATGAATATAAAGAAAGGATATTATTTAAAACGTTCAAAAATGTGTGTCATTTCCAATTAATAAACAAAACAACCGATATATAAAAAACAATTCAATATTTGAAATGGGCATGTGAACTTGAAAAAATTAAATATTGAAATGTATGCAATGAGCTTTGGAATCCAAATATGATCATGATCATAATAAAAAGTGATGAATAAATAATGAAAATTATCATCTACAGTCAATTCCCTCACTTACTATTGAGACATACTGTATAAAACTTAGAACTAAGGGAGTAGGTTAACAATATTCTGCGTTGAATGGAAGCACCCGCGACGTTGCCGGATGCTCCATTTTCAAGAATTCGGTGTCAAGTTTTAATTTTTAAATGAGATACCCACTTTTTATTACTTTTTTAGATTCTACGTAACATTTGAGGGAGAATTGATGTATCATGTCTTCTGCCCAAGTATAAGCCTTTTGGAAATATTCGAGTTTTCATGTCAAAAATGACGTTTGTAGACTTTGATTTGAATGTGAATTCATCCTATAAGCCTTTATTATCTGAGTTGTCTGAATTTCTTGTTTAAAAGGACACCCTTTTATAGATTGTGTACATTTCAATAATATAATTACATGGTGGTCAGAAAATATAATCAAAATCATCATCTAAGAATAATCAAGTAGGGGAGAGTCGGGTATTGGCGCGCGCCGGTTGATGATACGGCGCCCCCCATTATCTCCCAGTAGATAATGATATCAGGCAACACTGCATAATTAGTGGTCACTTTGAATGTGTACCACCACCCCAGAGTACAAATATTTCCCTTATAACCGTCTGTTCAGAATCGGCAACCGTTTTTTTGTGAAAATCCTTATAAAGTTTATACATTTTTGGATCGGTGTCTGTACAAAACCCATTTTTCGAATGTAAGACAATTTGCTGCAATAGTACCACTCTTATCAGTAGTACTGTGTGGTGACAATCGTTTGTCTAAGGTTTTCATTTTCCTGAAAATCTTGGCATAAACTCAAAATGGCGCCGTCTGGTAATTGCGTGCTGAGGGCGCGGTATCATCAGACTAGGGTTTTCTCAATGCTTTTTCTTTAGATAGCTGGATCTCCCCGAAAAAGAATTGAAAACGTCATGGAATAAAAGCCGCTTTAGAATCTGAACGTTCCTGAGGGATAGATATAGAAGAAGTCTTGACTTTACAAAGAGGTTGCCATCCAATGACACGGTAAAATCTATGCACCTACTGACCAAAAAAATTTAATGATAACTATATTTGCAAATTTTGTTATCAAGAATTAAATGAAGCTGTGACAAAGGCCTCATTTTTGGAACACGGTATATTCTCAAACATGAGACGCGGTATTATCAGACTAGTTTGATGACACCGCGCGTTCACTAACTTTTGTTTTTTTCCAACCACCTACTTCTACACCACACTACTTCACCTCAACTCGAGATTTGTCATTTTTTGTACTTATTTGCCATATACAAATCTTCTATTCAATGACATTCTCGAAATTAGTATACATCACATCTAATGATTTCTAGATAGTATTTTCCTCAAGGGCGCGCCAATACCCAACTCTCCCCTAAGTATGAAAAAAAAAATGAAAAGTAAAAAACATCCAAAAGTTAGCACGGAATAGAGAGCTCACAATGAAGATGGAAAGACAACAAAGACAGATAAATTCTCCTCAAACAACATCACAAATACAAAAAAAGAAAAAAAAGAGGAAACTATACATAAAAATCATCCAAAAAGAATAATATCGACAGTTTCAAAAAATTAGAAAAATGAGAGTATCGTTTGAAAGAGAAACTCTAAAAATAAAAAATTACTAAAAGCATAATAAAATGAAGAACTAAAAAATACCATAAAAACAGGTGATGAAATTATTGAGAATGTGGTTGGACAAACACCTCAATAAAAATTAGTAAAATATATGCGCAGCTTGGTTTTTTTTTCAAGTGTCGACGATCTAATAATAATAATGATAATAATAATTCTTTATCAAGCATTGCTATAAAAAAACGATACATAGGTAGAGCAAAAATAATAAAACAAAATGGTCATAAACTAGATATGAAAATATGTACTAATACAGTGATATAAACATATAAATAGCCTCACAAATATATAATTAAAATGTAAAATAAATGATCTGAGTTCATTTTTGAAAGTTTCAAAGTCTTGTATTTGTCTAAGGTGTAATGGAAGTGCATTAAATTCAGTCAGCTCTTTGAAAAATAAACTACATTGAGTTCTGGTCAAACGAGATTTCCAATATCAGAATAAAAAAAATAGATGTGGCACAAAATATCTACACACATCGTCGCTGGCTACAAGTTGATAACAGTTTTGTGGATCTAACATAGAAAATGTTTTTTTTTTAATTAAGCTTCACTATAGATTGATAAATGATTCTCCAAGAGAAAATCTGGAACTGTTACCTTCATCTAATAAGAATTCAAGGAAAGTCTTGAGAGTTGAGAAAACAGACATTTTCAAGAAAAACATCATGTTTTCAAAATTGTAAAGAAAAAATTGGAGTTGAATAATGGAGAAGAAAAATGTTCCATAAAGTACAGGACCGGGGTATTAAACGTTAAAAAAAAATACAGTCGTGATGGAGTGTAAAGAACGAGGTGAAGAATATATTATTATACTTACTTACGAATAAAAAAATAGGCTATTGTGAAAAAGGCGTTGAAAAGTGTTTTTTTTTAACTAAATGCAATTCATTTTGCAGGAAATCGCTTAAATATTATAATAAAAAGTTTAAATAGACTCAAGTTATATAAATTGATAAAAATAAATAGTCGTACATGAAAACCCCCAATTCACTTGAATGACAGGATGGCGAGTTTTTAAATATCTATCATTCAAATAAAGATCTCTTTTGCAGAATAATATTTTTTGATAAAAGCAGTGCAGACAAATGAAAAGGCAAATTTTATAAAAATGTGTTCATGAAATTTTCAAATACATCAAAGCAAATAGAAAAACAAAATAAATTTTCCAAAGTCTTAACAACGTACATTAATTAGTAAAATAACTTAATTATTCGGATTCGTCATCTATTATGAAGTGAAAATCAAGAAATGTATACTTATCGCAGACCGAACTCTTATCATCATCTTCAAATTTCCAAGATTTCAGATTCAAATTCATCATAAAAAAAATGGTGTGTGACTTTCTATAAACGACATTGATGGGTGTGACAAATCACGTAGGCACTCCTGCACAAAAAAAATTTCAATTCCAACTAATATTCCTCAAATTTCGCAAAAACCCATACTTTAAAGCAACCGAAAAACTAATACGAAAAATATAATGATTACTTACCTTTTGTTGAATTGGATCAAAAACTCACAAACAGGAAACAAGACACAGGACACAAATCACGTCCAACTCCAAGGAAGGTCGGGAAGAAAAGACGACAAAAGCATTGAATGTTGAATGCAAGTAGGAGCTGCGCGAACGATGCCGAATGTCGTTGTCGTGCGCAATTGACTCTTTGGCTCTATAGGTACGATATTTCCGTTTCAGATGCGGGTTAAATTAGTTTTTGTTTTATTGATAATAAATTAATGATTGATTATCCAAATTTGATTGCCAACTATGTATAACTTCATGCCGTTTATGATTTTATATGGTCACAAAAGTTGAGTCACTGAACCTATCTAGCCAATTTTGTTCATCTGACTTGTGAGTCATTTTTAATCAAATTGCAGATTATATTCATGAATAATCATCGTTTTCCTTCTTAAACAGATAATGGGTGCAGTTTGTTTATGAAATTGTACCCATATTTATCGACAATAAAATTGTTTATCGGCTGAATTCATAACTGTTACGAGATAAGGCAGCTTTCGTGCTGACGATGAGGTTTTCGTTTTACATAAACATAACAAATATTGCTGATTAAATATCGCCAAAGAAGAGCCTTTTTGTCGGATCAAATTCGCTGCCAAACTGCAACTCAACAACTCTCGATAACGGTGAAAAAACAGATTAACAACGTAATTGATATGCGTGAGCATGAAATATATCGACAAAACCTGTAAAAGGGTATATTTTTTTTATTGTGTAGTTGTTCATATAGCAAATCAATTCCTATTATAATTTGTGATTATTTGTGAATGAGCCATCGCATTCATGGCAGATTCACTACTTTTCTTGTAAAATTTCTCAAAATAATCGTTATTTTTTTTTTCCTTGATGGAATATGAGTATTATAGTATAATAAATACTAGTGTTTTACCTTGAATTCAACTTTTTCAGCTTCAGTTCGTCCCAGGACCACGACTTCAGGACTATTGAACAACTGAATTGTGTGCAAAACTGAACTTACTGAACACTGAACTCCGGACTCCCGACTCCCGGATTTGGATTTTGGATTCTTGTAACAAATGACAGTGACAGTTATCTAGTTGTCTTAGTAACAATACGTAGACTTGATTTATGAGTCATTTAAACTATGCGATGTTGCCGGACTCATGTTTGGTTATTTATTCATGAACGTTGGATCAATGTTTGTATTTTGAAATTAATTTTGATCTGCATAACATCCTTGTTGTTTGATATATATCTTTGTCGTTTTGTTGGCATACATTTTCTTTCACTCTGGAAGTTTGTATATTTTGGGATTTGTGAATTATTGAGGTAGAAGTGTCGCAGCGGCATTAAAAGTGTGGCGGATACACACGTCCATGAGAATCGTATGCTTGGCTGTTTTCACACTATACGATTTATCGTACGCTGTAAATCGTAACGATATGGCCTCAACTGTAAGCAAATGATTTTCACATGTACGCGATATCATGTTGTGAGCGTAGCGTCACATACGATATTTTGCACACTACACAAAAGCGATTCCGTTTATCGTACGCTTTAAATCGTCAAGATATCGCGTGCGCTATAAGCAAATTAATTAGAATTAACAGAATGTACGCTATACACATGACATAAAATATCCCAGTATGCACTTTACATACGATATTTTTTTGGGATTCGTGTGATAAGCTGTTGCGGCGTAGGCTGTAGATCGTGTACACTTGAAACAAATAATTTCAAATTAACAGTTTTTACATGTACGCGATATTATTTATTATTTTATTATATTTTATTTCAATTTTTTTTTTCTATCGCGTACCGTTCAACTCTTCTATATATTAAATCTGTCATTCCTGCAACCCAAAACCGTTTTCGCAGTATAAAAAAAACGTTTTTAATGATGTGAAGTTATTAATGACTTATTTTCCAAGTAGATGAATTATTCGGTTCAGTTGGTGAAAAAAAAATAGAATTTTTGAGTTTGGCTTGAATTATTTCAATATGGATTCAAAAAATTGAAAAACGTCCACTTATTTTCCCAGTCATGAATATTTTATATTTACTCAAGTTCCACATGAAGGTTATGAAAACAGCAATCTGACTAATCTCAGATGGTGGAAAGTGAGTCTGGCTGAAAATTGGCGGATTCAAAAATTTCAGCGATTTTACAGATCCGTAGAACTTATTTTCCATATATATTGATACAATTATAAAATGTTATTCAAAATAAGTCTGGCTTATTCACGAAGTTGGAATATGGGGGGTCATCTTCAAAATGAAAAAAAAATACCTACTTATTTTTCCAGAATTGCAAATTTGACATATGATAGATTAAACTAAAATCACATAGACAATACACGTCTGGCAAGAATCTACTATTCAATCACGGACGTCTTAACAAAATAACACAACACCACCGAAAAATAATCCAACAACTGACAGTCGCCCGCCGTCGATCTGCTCCTATCGGAAATCGAACATTCAGAATGATTAATGTCAATCACTATTGCAATGAACTTTTTTTTTCCTTTAAGACGATTTATTATTATTATTATTATTATAAACCCGAAGGCGAGATGAGATGGGATTTGAAGTGAAACGCTAAAAAAACAGATAATCTGTTGTTACATCAGATCATAGGGAAGCTCTTTTTAGAATTATTTCATTTAAACTACTCGCTGTGGAGAAATTTGTCCAGCCGGTTGATATTGTTGGTGCCACAAAGAGGCGAAAACTATCATAATAATAATATAATGAATCTGTGATCATAAACAAATAAACAAAACCCAACTTTAAAAGTCAAACGAGATTCGAAAAAGCGACAATTTTTTACGCTGAGCAAAACACGCAGTCGCTGACGTGACGCTTCACAACAGCATTACGTTCAGGTGGGCTTCTTATCAAGTAGCTTAAGTTGCTGGGACCGCCTGAATGTAGGCATTGTACTTATCCTTGGCGAAAACACGGATACAATTTATTTGCAACGTTGCCAATTTTGTACCGACAGTCTTTCAGGAAAACGACAAAACGAGTCGAGGTTATACAAGATCTTAGCACAATATAGGTTGGGCAGGAGCGTACCTTTTTACTCGGGCAGGAGCAGAGTCATATGGGCAGGAGCGTTACCTATAAATATGCAATATATCTTAAAAATTGAACCTCTACTCGGTGGCGCCTCGGTGGCGCCCTGTCAACCAATCTGACCAATCAGGGATTGCGAGGAAGAAGCTTTCTCGCTCCCTTGATATAGTCGCATAATTCTATCTTTCTTACGGACAAACAAACCGTCCCTTTTATAAATGTATAGATAAAGATAACAAAATCAAATCACGAAACAAAGCAATTTTATGAAGATTCTGGATTCCAATGAGATGCAACTAAAATGGACAACCTACTCCTCTCACCTTTACAACCTGAACCCAACAAACAGAGAAACGGCAACATTGTTGTGCGGACGGAAGCTACATCCAGCCGCGAGTATCGGCGGTGTTGTAACCGATCTGGGGCGTGCTGCTACATGGAAATCCGCCACAGGTCCGCCACATAATGAAGATGTAATCATAAACAAATATACATAACCCGAATTTACTTTACATGCATATCAAGCGAGATCCGCTTTCGAAAAAGCAGCATTTTTTTACGTTGACGTGACGCTTTACAATAGTATTACGTTCAGGTGGGCTTCTTATCAAGCAGCTTAAGCTGCTGAGGCTGAGGCCACCAGAATGTAGCCATTGTTACTGCGGCGTTCACCATGTCAACCAATCTGACCAATCAGAGATTGCGAGAATGAAGCCTTCTCTCTTCCTCATTAGATACACGCATAATGCTATCTTTTTTACGGACAAACATAGATAGATAGATAGATGGATAGATAGATAGATAATGGTGCATTTCCACTATTTTCATATAGCCCACAGTCCCACTGAAGTGAAAAAATATCGTTTTTTATCAACAGAAACCTCCGGCGTCTCTAGCATCTTCTACTCCGTTACCTAGTCACAGTTCTCTCAGTCTGTCCCAGCCCATGTGTGTATGCATTCGGCGCCCCAGTCAAATGCATTTTCGCTATGAAAATTTGTCGGAAGTATTCGAGAAATTGCCCGATGTAAGGGCGCCACTGTACGCTATTTGAATACACACTAGGACGGCGGACGAAAAGCGTTCTCACTTTTTCAGTACGATAATTGTGCTGATTGTACTGAAATCTTGGTTCAAAAGCGTGGTTCAAAACAAACACGTCAAGTACATTTGTCATTTTCCAGTACAATTGTCTCCTGTCTAGTCGGTTGTCACTATTGTCATTGTCAGTCTGATGCGGTCTGCAGTCTGCGTGCATTCATTCAAGATAAACCCAAAAAGTAGGGATCTCTCCTTACGAGTAGGGATAATCATGCCACATATGGACGTGGATGAGAATTTTTCAAAACCGATAAAACGTAGGGAAAATTAACACTTCACGGTATTTTGGAAAGTTTCACGTGGACTGTTTTTAACGGTAGCCTGATTGAAATATTTTTTACGAAACAATATTTAACTATTATTTTAACTTATTATTATAAGTGCATTCGCCTCAATCCATCGAACCCCCCCCCCCTAAGTACAAATGAATTTTGCTCAGAATTACTAACCAAACAATTCTTTCCATGTTTACTGACTGGGAAAATAAGCGAAAATCGTCTCCTGAAATATATAGTTCTTTGTGCTGAACTAGTTTTATTATTTAGTTCCTGTTTCCTGTTGTGCCACTTATACCACACACCGTCAAAATGCATATAATAATCACAATAAAATGCCAATCCAGGACACGTGACTCGATTGGAAAGTTATAATTACATTTTGCCTGGATCGATCCACACGTGTACGAATTTATTACATTAAGTTCTAGCCTGGTGTTCCAATATTTATTGTAGGAAACATAACTCACTTTTAATAGGCATACCGGATTCTTCCTGTTTCTATTTTTTTTTATTCTATTGTTAATCTTGTTCCTTGTTCCTGAGATGTAGATATTCATTGTATGGTTCTTGGAAATGGGAATAAAATAAAACACAATGGTCGGTTTTCCCAACGGAGTAAATCAGGTCAATAATACATTTTATTTTGACAGATTGAAAATGTGAAATGAGGACAAGGACAGATTTTTTATATTAGCTTTTTGGTGTAGGTACCTTCATTTAAATCTAGAACTTACAATAACTGTTAATTTTAGTTTAATTCCTGTAAGAAATAAAGCGACCACCACAAGTATATTATGATATCCTTGTTTACGTGGTCTATAATGGGTCCCTCTAGATGTTTTGAAAACCCATCACGAATATTTATGGATTTATCAGGGTTAAGCTCATGAATGTGTTTTTTGAAAAGGAACAGTCTTTCGAAGTATTGCGTTGCAATAGCGTCGAAATTAACGTTCCGCATTTGTATACGATTTTGAATATTCTTTTGGTGTTTGAATAACAGATTCGTTATTATTGCTCGCAAAGTGGTTTAATTTACGTAGTCTTACATATCAGAAGTGGGATAGACTGCCAAGACCGCGGCTAAATTTCCTTTCTGACAAAATGGGAAAACGTAAAGTGAATAAAAAGGACAAAAAGTCAAAACGTGGACGAAGTGACCGGCGATCTTGCGAAAAACGAACACGCGACCGGTCAACTTCTTCGAGTAGTTATACCAGCACAGACAGTGAAACTGCTTCTCTTCGAAAACGGATACATACCATAATATCCAAAATAGTCAGGTAAATTGAGCAACCGGTTTTTTATGTGTTTTAAGCTCATGCTCTCCTGAACTTGCTCCCCTTATAACACAAATGTTTTGTTTTTGAAACGATTGTATAATTTTTTTTAAATACAATACAAATTTTCTTCAAGTTCGCCTCTGGTTAGATTGAATCCGGTCAAATCTGCTCACAAAGTTTCATCAATACCAATATTTTTTATATCCTGAAAATCAACATTGGTGCATCAGGCGTTTTAAAAACAGAGGAAAAAAAAATTCATTTTGAAAATTACCGCCATAGGTTTCACATTTTACCACTCCTCTATGATTTGTCAATTCACTCTAGAAATTTTGACCAGTTGAGATGTATAATATGCCCCTGAATGGACCTAATCATGTATGATATCCCCAAAATTGGCTATCGGAAAATTCTACAATGGGCAAAACTTTTTATAAAATCATTATCACTGTTTTCATAAATTGCAAAATAGGAATATTGACAGTACTGCACTTTTTAGTTTTGTTTAAATTCATTTCAGTTAATTGACGAAATAAATTTTGTCCGGTCAAATCAACAACCCTAATCCTAATCATTCATACCTACTAATAAATGGTTGCAAAATTCTGATATTTTGAAAATTACGACCCGTTTGTAATAAACAGATGAAAACTGTTTATTGCTTGACTTTATGGTGTCTTGGGGTCAAACCGGCTAGACGCCAACCCATAGAATATTATTTAATCAGGTGATTGCACCTTAATTTATGGCAACTTAATTTATTACTGAATAAATTATGAATGTGTACAAAGCTATACATTTTTCCCAGAATAGTAATCATTTATTTGAAAATCCCATTCAATCAAACTGAAATATAGTTTTCGATGTTTTTTGTTAGCCTTTTATACTTCTCCCAATTGCAGTTGAGCGACACCAAAGCACCAAAGCTTACTCACTACTTTGGCGACACATTATAATCCAAGAATACGGCCCCTATTCAAGGCGACGCATCTCCTGTCAATCCGTAGTTGAAACGCCGTTATCTACGTTGGTTAGGTTGGTAGTGGTAGTGGAGTGGAGTGGAGTGGGGATGGGGAATGGCAGTATTGGCAGTAGAAGTGTATTTTTTATCGATACGTATTGATTGTGGAAGCAGGCAGATGTTCTATTGATCTTTTTTATTAATTGATAGTGTTAATTTGTTTTAGCCTGTATATTGTGATACTGTACTCATTCATCATCAACTCGATTTCATCAATGAACACGTAGGTACCTATTTTTATTAGCCTCTGAATTTGAAAATACACTATTGCAGTCTCTAAACACTTGTTTCATAAAACCACATTTCAGAGATACAGTTTTTCAGGTTTTTCTTCTATAATGGGGGCTATGATTGACCGTTACGTTAACTTAACAGGTACATTTCGGAACATTTGCAATATTGGTAAACAATCGTAACGCGTAAACGTTCAATTATAGACCAAATAACATAAGGTTGTGCCTGATCATTTTGATATTTTGATGTTGATGGATATGATGACGAAAAAGAAACACAGAGAAAAAAAATATAAAGTTGGGTGTTTTGACTTTTGTTTGTAATAAACCTCAAGTTTTGTTACTTTCGCTATACGCCAATCAAATTTGATATACATGGTCAAATAAACTTGTTCAAAAATTAATTTCCTTTAAAACTTCTTTTATGGAGGATGGTAAAAAAAGAACTGTAAATTTTCTTTTTCTTTACTGTCCCCCCATTCCCACAGAGATTTTTTGGAGCTTTTTTTCGATACGCCCAAGTGCTTGTTACGTCCATATCTTGAGACATTTTTGGATTTTTGTTGATATCTTCTTTCGTTTTTGAAATATCGAGTTTTTTTTAAAATTATGACACATAGGGCTTTGGATGGCTGTTCTGCTAATTCTAAGTTAACAACTGACCATGTTATGGCATAGATCTATTGTTAAGCTGCCTTTCCGATGACTTATTGGATACTCAGCATTATTAGTAAGTATACAGGGTGTGCCAAAGAATTTTGATCATAAGTAAAGCACTTCGTATTTATTTTGTCAGGTTTTCTTGAAAATTATTATGTCAAAGAAGCTGAATTAATTAATAAATTAATAATTAATTTTCACGAAAACCTGACAAAATAACTAACGACTGCTTTACTTATGGTCAAAATTCTTTGGCACACCCTGTAGACACTTCAAATATTGCTGAGTATCCAATAAGTCATCAGAAACACAGCTTAACAATAGATCTGTCATAACATTGTCAGTTGTAAACTTAGAATTAGCAGAACAGCCATTCAAAGCCCTATATGTCATAATTTTGAAAAAAAGTCGATATTTCAAAAACGAAAAAAGATATCAACAAAAATCCAAAAATATTCTGAGGTATGGACGTAACAAGCACTTGGGCATATGGAAAAAAAACTCCAAAAATGGAAATGGGGGAAAAGTAAAGAAAAAGAAAATTTACAGTACTTTTTTTACCACCCCGTATAAAAAAGTTTTTGAGGAAATTGATTTTTTGAACCATCCGCATAAACCGCAAAGAAATGCTCTGGTGGTGCAAACCGCATATTTTTTCATCGATTGGTTAAAAAATTATGAGTGTCCAAACATAGGCAAAAATTTTGGGTGTACCGCTTTTTTTGTAGAGTAGTTTATTTAGCGGAGCTACGAATTTTCATGAATAGGACAAATTTCCCAAGATCGCATCACGTTATATATGATTTGGACAAATTTTAGTGAATGATTCCAATCCAAGCATACTTTTCTCCTTCTAAACTACTCAACAAAAGTACTAATAGTAGATTCTCACCTACAAATTTTTGAACTGACATGATTTTTTAACGAATCGCTAAAAAAATATGCGGTTTGCAACACGATTCACAGCATTTCTTTGCGATTTATACAGGGTGGTCAGTGATGAATGCGTCATATTATAACGGTAGATTCTAGACGCTAAAATATTGCGATTTGGCTTAATTTACCATGATACTTGAGTCGATAATAACCGAGATACAGGGTGTGAAAGTTAAAATATTGTTTTTGATTTTAATTGATATTTTCATAAGTATCTGACTGATCTTGCTGAAAATTGGTATGTTGCGGTGATCTGATTACAAAATGTGATTCTCCTATGTTTTGTAGGTGAAAAAAGTATGCTTCATTTAATTTGATTTAACGCTTCGTTTTCGAGAAATTCGAACTTAAATTATTTAAGACATGATGATTTTTTGTTGATACTGCCAACAATATGATTATAAATACAGTATCAATACCCCAACATACCAATTTTCAGCAAGATCAGTCAGATCCTTATGAAAATATCAATTAAAATCAAAAACAATATTTTAATTTTGACACCCTGTATCTCGGTTATTATCGATTTTAGTATCAAAGAAAATTTAGCTTAATCGCAATATTTTAGCGTCTAGAATCAACCGTTATAATATGACGTATTCATTACGGACCACCCTGTATACATGGTGCAGAAAATAATGTTTTTCAAAAACTTGCATTTTTCAGTCAGAGGGTCGTAAAGAAATACATAACTGTAAATACTTTACATCCCGGGATCCCGGGATAGATCTCGAAATCCTGGAAAAAATTGAAAGGTTATAATAATTACATAATATTTTTCAACTACATATTTTAGTAAAAGAAGTTATACTCACTGAAAGATAATGTGTATATGTATCGTAACCAATACAAGTGTTACAATGCGATATGTTAAAAACGACTTATTTTTTTTAACGTTTTGGTACCGTGATAAATTCCCGGGATGACACATTTTACGATATTTTTCACATTTTGTTCCTTCACCCCCTTAAGAGGGGTGGGGGGTTACTTTCGCATTTCAAATTGAATGATGTATTTTTTATTTTAAAATACGAATCTACATAAAATAGGTAGTCTGTTTAATTTTTTTTTTATTGCTCTACTGGTTACGAAATTATGATGATCAGAAATTGTTCCATTAAATTATCCCTGTATATTACAGTTATCCTGCATCTTTTACCATGGAAACCTCAATGTAATCGTCCCCCCGTGAAATTATCACGTCACCAAAGTGTAAAAAAATGAAGCCGTTTCTCGTATCGCTTTGTAACACAAAAACTCATCCTTGAAGTGTTTCACGTCACCAAATTGTAAAAAAAAATTGTAAGACGCATTGTAAGACTTTAGAAAAATAATTCTGTATAATACATGACATATCATTTCGGGATAAAATCGGGATTTCTTTCGTGATTTCGATTTAGCCCTAGCTAGGTGAAAATTATAAAGATCAGTGTCGTCTCGAGGGGTATCTTACCGAATATTCTGTTAAATAAATGTACGACACTGTCCTTATTGTAATTTTTATTTTTCTCTATAATGAAACAACCAAAAATACAACATTTTTACTTCTTGTTTTTTTTTGTATCTGGAAAAAATACGAAAAAATCTTTTGAACTACCCAAAATGTTTTTATTTCTTTTCTAAACGGGTTAAGTATTTTAAAGCAAGTTGAATGAGGCCAGAGACAAAATAAATCCAAGAGAGGTTGCTTTATCCAAGAAAAAATTAAAAATCACTATAAAGGCAGCGACGTACATTTGTTTTTTTTTTCATTATACATTTTTTCAAATGCCCTTTATTCAAACATAACAAAACTTTTCTTAGAAACTAAAAATGAACATTTCCCGGTCAACATTACTTGAATAAAATAATTCAAAAGCAGCCAGAAAGCTGGTTCCGCGATTGATACAAATAGTTCTTATTTCTAATAATCACATGCACATTCTACCTACACTTGATAAATATTATAGGCTTTTAACATTGCAGCATATACAGGGTGACGATTTTAAAACTTGAAATTTCCATATTTTGGGAACGAAAAATTGAATCAAAAAACGCTCAAAACTTTTTTGGAGTTATAGTATACCTTGTTTTGAAGGTATTCAGTCCGTCATCATATTCCCTTAGTGTAGAGAGGTTAACTCTTTAGGGGAACTATTTATTGAATAAAATAAAATAATAAAAAAAAAATTGTCAAGCTGTTATCAACAGGAATGACAGCAGAGGCTTGAAACTCGGCAGTTGTAGTCAGGGTCGAAGGGCCTTCAAAATGGGGTATCATTCGACCCCCCTTTCTATTCAAGATTTCAGGGGTGTATCTTACCCTGTCTTAGGGGTTACAGATAAGGGTGAGTTTATAGGATTTTTTTTGGTTTCTTCTTCGTTTTATAGAATCTGTTTTGAGCGTTTTTGATTCAGTTTTTCATTCTCAAGATATGGAAATTTCAAGTTTTGAAATTGTCACTCTGCGTATGTAGATAATTGAAACCGATGACATCTTATTTAGAGTGCAATTATCGGTAGAGTATTGTATGTCAGCTAATACATTGATAGAAGAGATTACGTAAGCCTATATTGGTTCTAACATTCTGAAAAAAAAAGTTGTTCAGATTCCTGGTAGAATAGGTCAGCATCTGATTCACATACTTTCAAAAAAAAAAAATAAAAAAAAGAATTTTTGGAGAGGACAATCTTATACAAACTCACCTTTATTTTCAATGCACAATAAGATAAAATTATAAAAATTGGGGGTTTCCATTTGAAAAAATTGATTTTTGGCCGTTTCCTGAATTTAATTTTTGAGCTTATTTTTGGCCCACCCTGTAATAATAGTTTTCATATTGCTGTGAAAAATCCATTAAAGTGGGACCTTTTCAACAAGAAATCCAATACAAATTAAATAATGAAGGCTTTCTTATAGGTGAAATTCACATTCAAATAGGAGCCTTCAAACGTCATTTTTGACATTAGAACTAAAATATTTCAAAAAC
The DNA here is from genome assembly GCA_958502075.1 of Orchestes rusci. Taxonomy (NCBI): domain Eukaryota; kingdom Metazoa; phylum Arthropoda; class Insecta; order Coleoptera; family Curculionidae; genus Orchestes; species Orchestes rusci. Next base: position 6,884,372 of record OY293303.1, on the reverse strand, counting down.
GCTCATACTTAGGTATAGGACATGATACATGAAATCTGCCTAGAATTCTACGCAGAATCCAAAAATGTAATAATATATAGGGTGTTTCATTTAAAATAAGAGAGTTGACACCTACTTCCGGGATAACCGGAAGTCGTGCAACGTTGCTTTTATTTCATTTGAGAAGAACATCTATGAATATCCCACCATACAAATTTTCAGAATCCTAATCGCTTCATTTCCCGAGATATTCTAATGGACGGTCACCGTGAGACACCCTGTATAATAACCGGATAACTCTCTGGATATTTTCTACCTTTTTTTCGTGAATTAGATAACTGTATTTGAATTTAGTATTTGCATTGAATCTATTTTTCGATTTGCAAAAATAACGTGAAATATATGAAAAAAATGGAATCAGCGCATCAAAATTATACAGGGTGTAACTTAATGGTATGTCATTATTTTACGGGGGAGTTCCTGGATAAATTTTAAGTTGAAAAGGTCATATAAACTTGAGTCTTAAAATGCTTGTGTTTTAAGATACAGGGTGTTAAAGATCTATTTTATTTTCAGTTTTTAATACATTTTCCAAAGACGGTTTGAGATATTGAACGGAATTTTGCCACAGGATATTATGGTATAGGAACACACTTTTTTTTATTTTTATTTTTTTATTTTTATTTCATTTTATTTTATTTTATCTTTTTCTTTTTTTTTTAAATAATTTTTAAGACCCAAGTTTATATCACCTTTTCGACTCAAAATTTATACAGGAAAATTATGACATATCATCAAGTAACATCCTGTATAAAAACACTTGGGTATCAAATATAAAATATCTACCAAAAAGTTTCATTTTGTAGACCTGTGTAGTCTAAAAAAAAAACCTTATTCTCAATTTACATAATAAGTTACTAAACTTTACACTTTTCCGGTTAAAAAAGTCCGCAATTTCAGGTGAGTTCGAGTTTAGGCTCTAAACCATTGTGTTTTATGACTATTTGAACGCGTGAAAAGTTGTGTAAGTGGCGCCCCCTACAAGTAAAAGCCATACCAAGTCCAGATTTGTATTTTGCGTATCAAACCACACCTGCCTACCAAATTGCAATAAAATAAATTCATTTTTTCAAAAGTTATTTGAAGAAATCACAAATTCAAATTCGACACCCTGTATCTCTCTCAATATCAACTTTTGAATAAGACAAATGAGGGTCTATCGCAATATTTTCTTGTAAGGAATCTGTTGTTATCTTATGACGCATTCATTATACGGACCACCGTATACAAAAAGATCCTTTTCTTTCTCCATATTTTTCATGAAAAGTTTTACTTTACATTTTAGAAAAAAAGACTTCACCAACTGCCTTCTGCCTCAGTATTTCTGGTAAAAATTTGAATAAAATATGAAGCAGTAAGTGAAATGATCATGCTTTTTTGATTAGACACACTTTGCAACAACTTAAACCGTATTTAATAATAATACAATAAGATTGAACGATAAAAATTGGGGCTTGATTTTTGGCAGTTTCCTTAATTTAAATTTTGACCTTATTTTTGGGCCACCCCGCGATGATAGTTTTCGAAATGTTGTGAAAAATCTTCCAAAGTAGGTCACTTTCAACAAGAAATCCAATTCAAATTGAATAATTAAGGCTTTCTTATACGGAAAATTTACATTTGAATTGGAACCTAAAAACGTCATTTTTGACATAAATACTCAAATATTTCAAAAACGCCTAAACATAGGTATAGGACATATATGAAATCTGCCTAGAATTTTACGTAGAATCCAAAAATGTGATGATATTTATATATGGGGTGTTCCATTTGAAACAAGCCAGTTGACACCTACTAAAACTTCAAAATGATGGTCACTTTGACGTTGATATGTCAAAAAATTGATTTTCATGGCACAAGTAACAAAGTACCGGTTGACACTGTATAAACTGACACCCCAAAACTTGTTTTTTTTTATCGTACAGCAAAATACAAAATACTGACCTCAAGAGGACAATTTTTGCAGTTTAAATATCACTTGTTATTTTATGTAACTTCAAAGCTATACGGAAGAGCGACAAAAAGTATTTTTTTTTTTTAATGGAAAGCCCCAATTATTTCTAGCCAGATTGAAAGACTTCACATTTCTAAATAATCTGCTTATTTGATATTAAAAAAAAAAAAAATCTTTGAAAATGGTGTTCTCTGTGGCAGAAAAAAGAAAACGCAGTGGAACATTTCTCTCTGATTAGTTTTGTGTTTTGTTTTGTCATACCCAGTTCTCTAGTTTCTGGTTTCTGTTCTTTCGTATTATTTATTTTATTCAACATTTGTTACATTAAAACTCTGAGAGATATTGATATTTTTTGTTTCGCTTCTTGATAACCAAGACTAGCTTTTCGGAATGTCTGTGTGGCAACGTAATAAAATTAACAAAATAGTATCTAACAGCCCATTAGGTGCATGGAAATTCGAAAATAGATATCTCAAAAATGGCTGAGCGAAATGTCACCAACTATGGTATTTTTGACATCAGAAGAATAATATCTTTTTATTTCAAGATCAGGTTCACAATTATTGTCAAGGTGTATTTTTTTTTAAATAAAAAAAAGTCAAGTTCTTTTTACTACTGTGATGATTTTTTTTTACAGATCGAATGACATTATGACATTGGCCAAAGATATATGGTAAACTTGGTTTATGGATAATATTTATGAATATTAATTCAGTGTTCTGTTTGCAGGGATAATTTTCAGGAGTTATCCAATAACAGTGATTGTTTTTTTGACGGCACCGAGATAATTCATCCGTTTGATATATTTGACAACATGAACTCCGACGTGACTGACAGTAGTGATAGTGACGATTTGTCGGTGAGTGACGATTCGTATATGGAGGATGAGGAAGAGCTCAAGGAAAGTGGTGAGTTATATGGAATTTCTCCTTAAGAGTGCGTTTTCTGCCGACTCGCCGGGAAGCATTAGAATATTCCGGTATAGGATTTGGCACAAATTCGATTTCAAACTCTTCAACGAATCGAAGGCGAAGTGCCGAAACCGATAGACTACGATTCAACCAAGAACTTCACACCGACGATGTCGTCGTCTCTCTCAGGCTATATGAGGCCACCACGCAGCCTGAGAGAGAGGAAGACATCGGCGATGTATAGTTCTTAGTTGAATCGTCAGAATGTTGAGCGGTGCTGGAACTAGGTCGGAATGTTGCTCTGCATTTTGCGCGCGCTTTGTTTTTGTATCTATAGCTATTCAACCTATAACATATTTCCGCACGGTCATGGTCACGTGTTGCTAAATAATATGGAGCAATTAAAAAAAGTTACGGAACAATGTGTTTAGGGGCAAGATGAAAAATGAGAGGGATGTAATAGAGTGGATGACTGAATATAAAAGTAGACATTTAGTTCATGGCGAATAAAAAGAAGCCCACAAACCCTTTAACGATCGTCTGTGCTCAAATTCTGATTCAGCATGTAGGTATTTGGTACATTTCATAATTTTTGAATGAACGTTTTCGGAAATATTTGATACAGAAAGCATTTTTCACACATGTTTATAGGAACTTTTTTTCCGTGAAAACATCTCGGGAATCACCAACCGATTTCAGGAAACACCCTGTACAATAAGTACCTACCTAGTCAACAAATCTCGCCAAGGTATTCAAAGTTGCACGAAAACCTGACCCAGGCTCTTGAATTCTGGTTTCTAGCAATTAAGTAACTGCCGAAAAAACATGTAATTACACACCTTATTTTGACTAGACACCAACTATCTGTGCAGTGTGCACACTATACACATCATGCAACATTCCGACCTGGATTCCAGCACCGCTCAACATTCTGGTATCGGCTTCGGCACTTTGGCTTTGATAAGTCGAGAGGTTGAATTCGACCAATAGAATTTGAGCGGGTGCCGAATCTTATACCACCGAAATGTTTGAATGTCGCCGGGAAGTGCTTACGGCGGGGGCCAATCGAATCAAACCAAACCAAATCAACATGTGCTTTATTACAACGAAGAATTACAATATTTTTTTTGTAGAGCAAAGAAAACACAATAACTTATTAGTACTTACCATGAAAATACTTATAGTCATGATAAAACTGAAGTGTACCAAAAATTCAAACAAATTGTTACTTGTACATATTATACGGGGTGACACAGATCAACTGGTCAATAATTATACAGAATATAGAGCAACCACGGATAAGAAGGTTGAGATGTGAAACCCATGGCCGGAAGTTCCCCGTTTCCAAAATACAAGGTGTAAAAGTTTAACAAAAAAATAATTGAAACATGTGCAGTATTAAAAAAAAAAAAAAAAATGTCTTAGCATCACTTTTTCAATGATACTTTTTTTCTAAAACCTCGTCTTTTTCCAATTTCCAACAAAATAGCTCTCTTGACTTCTTTCTCTCCGACGTTTTTTAGTGAAAAAATAGAAACTATACTACCCACGGAACAATTTTAAGTTTATGAGAACCTGCAAGAAAGCTTTAAGCCTCCTCGATAAAACTTGTCTCAAAACCACTTTAGCTCAATTCTACCTCAAATCCGCAATTAGAGCAAAGTTGACCATCCTATTAAGTTTTGTGATAAATCTTGTAATTCGGATACCAAATGTGATCGAAGATATCCTTAATCCTCTCTTAACCGTAACTCAAGTGTAGATAGCTGTAAGGCTTTCTCAAAGAGACCGTTTCAAACCAATCTTTAGTATGTATTGAGGGCTCAAATTTTTCAAGCGCTTTAAAAATTTATTGTCTTTATAAAAAAAATGAAGCCTAACGAAAATTTTCTTTTCCAGTTTTTTGTAATTTTCTCATTATAACTACTTATTGTATTCAAAACCCCAAGTCTCCCTCGAAGTTATCGTTAAATTTTCGATTTTTTGAGTGTGTTTGGAAACAACAAGATGGACGGGTTGCTATTTTGATGAATATAATATGGCGACTCACTGTTTAAATCTAATTTGAATCGGGGAAATCCACGTCAAATTCTTTAGGATTTATTGAAGAATCATTATTCTTTCAAAAGAATACTTTGTCTTCATAATCACCACCTTGAGTCTTATTATTCGTATGCAAGTATATTTGATGTTATCACATACCATTTAAGAGAAACTAGTCTTGCATAAACCCTGCTTAAGAAAAAATTACCTGAAAGTCGTTAAATTTGCATCGCTTGCGCGTGCTATGAGCTGATCATTATAATATATTTCAAGCATGGCAAACGCGCGTCGTGTGTCTAGAATCGTTTTCCAATCGTAGTTATAAGAAGAACGTCGTCCTTTTTTCTACTTATTTTGACTCATCCTTTATTTATCGAGATACATTCAGGAGTGGCTTGAAACCTTGATCGTTTAAAGATTTATAATTTTTTTGAAGTAGTATGAAATGTATCACCCGTTTTTTATCATGAATTTTGAAAATGTATCACTGGAGATGCATGCATAGGAGGATTCTTTTTATTATGGTTTTTGGCTCAACCCGCTATGTTAAGGTGTTTTCATGTTATTTGAAAAGTCGTGACGAAAGGAAAGGCCATACCTCAAATATCGCAGCACACGCACTCCTAAAGACGGTATTATGTTGGTATTTTGTATTTCTCTAGTGGATATTTTGTTTTATCAATGTTCTCCACACAATTCACACCAAACTCCAGTCATAAGCCTGATTTTATACGACGAAATGTTGAAAAATCTAAAAAACCAAGTATAGCAGAATATTTGTTATTGTGTATTCTAATTTTCTTTTTAAAGACGTTATCTGTTCACAGCATCTCCAGAACCACCGCAACATTCCAATGAAGTCGAACACAATGAATTGCCACAAATTAATCAAACTAAAAAAATCCAATCATTTAAAATCACTGTTTGCGGAAAAAATCGAAATGTTTCATCGATCTTCATCGATGTGCCGATTGTGGATCCTTCAGTTGAACCACACGCACCGGTCGGAGGACCCAACGTCGTTGATGGTGGGGAGAAATCAAAGAACTCACCAGATGAGGTCATGAAAAAACCAAAAATTATTATAAACAGGGGAGGAAACAGACCAGTTCCAGAAACGGTGATTGAAGAAGATTCGTGCAAAAAGGTGGGCTGGCGTGAAATTTATTCCAAGGTCCATGAGGAGGAATTTAGACTGGTTTCATCTATGCTGACTATGGATTCAGAGACGTAAGCAAAATATTTTAAGTCAAGATTATTAGAATTTCAATGGCATACATTTTGATGTAGGTATTGTAGCCGCCACCTCTTATTCATTTTGTTTATATTATGAAAAACGGGACAAGAGAAGTCTCGATAAAAGAATTCCAAACCGATACGCACAAAAAAGATCAAGACGTAGCATTGCATATTGGTCCGGTATAATTGGAATAAAATATTTCACGTTGGACAAACTAAAATTCATAATTTCTTATATTTCAGTTTATTTATCGGAGATAATATACAGTTTTGATGAAAAAATATAACATTGGCATCAAATTGAAAATAAAAAAAAACACAATATGTAACAGGTTCGTTTGGCTGCTGGTTTAATAAATTTCACTTTAATTTTCTTGGACTATTATGAGTATGTTATTAGCTATATGTTGAGTGATTAATTATCAGTGGAAGCGACAATACTTCTTGATTCTACTTGAACAGAAATCACAATCAAGGACTCCATTTTTCGATCTTATCAATATAATATCTAATTGATCATCAGGGCTTCGCGAGACCACAAGACTAGTCTTGGTCTTGTCTTGATCTTGGTGACAAGACCGTAGCATCACATGTATCATCCCAATGTGTATTTCACGTCACAAAAAGTGATCATGAAATTCCATCTAATCAAACAGTGACAAAGTTCAAAAAAATATTTTATCAAGTCTTAGATAAATGTAACAAAATGCTTAAATCATCAAGAAGTAATGTATAGCAAATGCCAAACAACTTTCGATCCACGACATAATTTCCACCAAGCACGTTGTTATGAAGTTTGCTGGTGGCCAAATTTGGTCACCAGCAAATCACATGATAACTTGCTTGGTGGCAATAATGACGTGAATCAAGAGTTGTTTGGCATTTGCTCTACCTACATCCTCACATCAAAATAAATAATGTGTTACTGAAAATGATGAAAAGACTGGCCAGTCTTGGTCATGGTCTTGGTCTTGCGAAGCCCTATTGATCATGATGAGAAAAAATCAGAAAAGAGGTTTCTTAGACTGAATAATATGTCACAGCAATGACATTTTTATTGTCCATACCTCGATTATAATTGGATGGATTGAATGAGCCTTGTTAATAAAAAATATCGTCTATTATCTTTGCTGTTTTCTACATGTCGTTACTTAAACATTTTTCAATTAACACTAATCACTGATAATTTTTGAAACGAAAACATTTTTCAGACCAAGTGTAAGGAGTGGACCATCAAGCCATTTTTCGATGAGCCCGTTAAAAGACCTCCATCGCGAATAAAACCACCTCTATAACAAGGTTTTCTTCCATTTTGGATGGACTGGATGGATGTCACGTGAATTCTCCATTTTGTTTTTCCATTTGTCTTCTCATGTTCATGTATCTTACGTTTTTGCCAATAAATCACTCTTGAGTTCCAAAATCATTTTATTCTCAAGACAGAAAACACTTCGTAACAGTATAGTGTGCCCAGAATATTTTTCAAAAAGTGCAAATGTAAAAAATTCCTTTCTGAGCAGAAATACAAAATACCAGATCAAAGTTTTATTTTCACTTGCTAATACGGAGGTTTTGAAGCTCTTATTTGACCCTTTATGAACGTTGCCGGTTATTCTGAGCTTGCGCTGAGGTCTGGAAATAACCGATAACGTTTTACGTTATCTACGGAACCTTAACGTTCGCTTAATAGCCGTCGGTAATTTTCTCATGTTGTCATATTGGTATACAGTATTATTAAATCATTACATAGAAATTGAGAAACATACAAAGTTCAATGTAAATTGTGAAAAATGACTACAGTTGCACAGGAATTGTGAGATTCTTGTCTTTTTATTGAATATCCAACAGAAACTGATCCTATGTTTCACAGTGTAATTGATGGTGATGGTGATCAGCTGTCTATCATTCCAGTCGGTGTTTTGCCTGAGTTACATTTAATTTCACTTCGAAGTGGAAGTGACAGATTTCCGCCTGAATTAGATACTACCATCCACATTGAATTTGGCGTTAAAGTGACTTTGAACGCAAATTCAATGTAGATGGTAGTATATTATTACTATTCCCGTTTACCAAGCGGAAGTGAAATTGAATGTAAACCTTATACATTTGGCAGTCTGAATCTGGTCCAATTTGCACCAAAATATATTTCATATTTCGTACGGCTCTTCTGGGAATTTGGCAAAAATTGCACAAAATCAAAACATCAAAAACTAAAAACACAACAGATCTGATTACTATGATGACAGAACGTCAAACGTGAAATACGAGTTTCAAAATATCTTTTTTGGGTCCTCTCCGTTATTAATGTTTTGTTATCTGCGCATGCTTAGTATAGCGGGATACATTAATAACGTTGAAATTAACAAGCGGTTCAAAGACTCCCTAATATCATGAACCTAACTTCACCATGACCGTTATTTCACCTAATTTATTGTTCTCAAATCAATACAACGTGTGAAGTGAAAATATTTGTCTTCTACAAATAATTCCATCATAGTGGATGATAAACCAATGAATAATCAAATACAGGCTTATTTGATTTGTGGCAAGACCCAATAAACCAACCCTCAATTTATGATCTTGATGGGGGCTCATGCTCATTTCAGACCTTTTGTCCGTCCCGGCTTATATTATATTATGGTGACGATTGATTGCTCTATGGTCTACCGTATTATATGATATCAGGGAGTTTTTGAACCCCTTATTAATGTCAACGTTATTAACGTATCCCGGTGTACTAGGCATGCGAAGAAAACAAAACATTAATAACGGAGAGGACACAAAAAAGAGATTTTGAAACTCCTATTTAACGTTTGACGTTGTGTCATCACCATGTCATCTGTCATAGCATTTTATAATAAGACTATATTAGGATATTTCTTATGGAAGCAATTCTCCAAACTTTAGTAACTCAACAAAAGCCTGTAAGGTGGCGCAAAGCTGCACTTTTATACAAAAATGAAAAAACCCTCTGTTGACGATAATCGGCATTTCGTTCCTACAGAATAATACAGATCTCTTTTTTAAGAAGGCGTGGTATCACGTCGAAAAAGAAAGTCGCAGAACAACATGATGGTACATTATTCTCGGATTCAAACCATCAAACTGGTAAGGGGTCGGCCCAAATTTTTCAGAATGCTTTTTATGCTATGATGCTATTCTCCGGAATATTTCTTGGAATGCAATATGAAAATTTAATAATTTCAGGTGGGTACTGGCGCCAGTTTTGCATAACGTTTTTTCTTTGATTTAAGTATCTAATTGGAATAATATGTATATTTTTGTACGTATCGGAAACTATTGAACTAAATTATTTTAATACAATTATTATTACTTACACTATTAACCAGATTTTGTTGGGTATTCCGCCACATCCCATCAAAAATTTCACACCAAATTACTTATCTGGAAATCCAATAAGATATATTCAACAAGTGGTGATTGTTCTCTTGAAAAATTAAGCAAACCAGTGCTTATATACAGGGTCTTTCTTTTAAAAGTAATAGTGATACGCTCATAAAAATTCTCACACAAAGGTTCTCGACCATGAACTGCTTTTTTGAAATACTGGCAGTTTTCTATAACTTCAGGTTATACCGGAAGTAGCTACCAACTTCCTTACTTCAAATGAGAACCCAAATTTTTTATTCCACATTTAGATTCCTTTGAAAATTAAGGTCAGTTTACTGAATAATATATATGGCCTTCTTTGACCATTTTGGAAATAGTTGCCTTTTAAGAAAAAAATGAGAGTTAACCTGGGTGCTTTGAGGCTCTGTATCTCAGAGACTATTAGACGTAAAAAAATAAATTTTGGGGTTACCTATAATGCTGGTATTCCAAATGATCTTGATCATTCTTCACTATAATCTACAGGGTCTTGGCAAATTATGAAAAACAAAAAACCTCAGTTTTTCCAAAAAAGCTCGGGTTTTCTATGTGGAATGTCCCATTTTTTATTTCAGATGTTAATCCTTTACAAAATTTTCGTTTGATTGACACTACATTGTCTTATACCTAAAATTGATAGTTTTGAAGTTATTCACATTTTCAAATTACTTTATTGAAAAAAAATTGAATAACATGATATCACATTTAGCTGTAGGACAATGTAGTGTCAACCGAAAGAAATGTTTATCTATAATCAATATCTGAAATGGAAAAAGGGGCATTCAACAGTAGATAAGTCTTTTGATTTTTTTTATGTAGAGCACAATGTCATGTCTATCGAATGAAGAGTTTGTCTAGAATTACTGTCTGAATTAGAACAAGAAGTATTCCGTTTGAAAAACCGGAGTTTTTCAAAAAGACTTTTTTTTATAATTTTTGGTATGTAGTAGATTATTGTGAAACATGATAATGATCATTTAAATAACCAGCATTTTTTGTAGAAACATACCCTCAAAATTCAAATTGTTTTACGTCCAATGTCCAATAGTCTCCGAAATACAAAGCGTCAAAGTAACTCACTTAACTGTATTTTTGTTCTTAAAATGCAAATATTTCCAGATCGTTGAGAGATGGCCATAGATGTCATTTGATAAACTGATCTCAATATTTAAACAGAGACATAAATAACATTATACTCTATTAAAAATTGATAGTTATCAAGTTATTTGCATTTTTTTCAATGGATTCATTTCAAAATGTAAATAACTTGAAAACTATCAATTTAAGGTATGTGACAATGTAGTGTCAATCGGAAGAAAATTTTGTCAAGAATCCATATCTGAATTAAAAATGGGGTATTCCATTTGAAAACCCCGAGTTTTTTTGAAAAAACCGAAGTTTTTTGTTTTTCTTAAATTGTCAAGACCCTGTAGATTATTGTAAAAATTGATCAAGGCTATTTGGATGACCAGCATTTTTTATAGAAACCTCCAAAATTTTATTGTTTCACATCTAATAGTCTCTGAGATACAAAGCTTCAAAGTACCCCCCTTACCTAACTCATTTTTTTTCTTAAAATGCAAATATCTCCAAAATGATCAAAGATGGCCATGGATAATATTGGATAATCTGTCCTTAATTTTCAAAAAGCAATCTGAATGGAAAATAAAAGATGAGGGTTCCCATTTAAAATAAGGAAGTTGGTATTGATAGAAAACTGCCACTATTTAAAAAAAAGAGTGTGAATTTGTGTAAGCGTATCACTATTACTTTCAGATATAAGGCTGATTGTCCCTTTAGAACAAAGACCCTGTATAGGTACTTCCTAATGTATATATGGAAATTAATAAACGGGTTCTTTTGCAGGTAAAGAATGAAGATCAGGTATACATTGCGTAACCGTAACCTGGAACCAATGGCTTATGGTCCCAAGTTACGGAGACTTGGAAAACTTTTCTATTAGGTATAAGTCTAAAGAAAACAAGTTGTTCTTAATAAAAAGTTCTAAATTCTACATGTTCATGTCTGAAACACAATCATGTGGTAAAATTTTGTTTAGTCATATACGAGGTTTATTAGAAAATATGTATTTTGCTCAAGAGTAAAGAAGCTTTATTTTTGACAATATGAAAGGTTGTTTCCAAAAAAAGTTGATCGAAACTAAGAACCACGTTTAAATACGCAATGCAATGGACAATTTGTATAAATTTTCAAATCACTTGATATTTTATACGTATTCTGCCCAAAATTTTTCAGCAAAAAAAATTTTCAAAATACCTACCCAAAAATAAACTAAATGAATGAAAAAGTCAACGCGAATTTCCCTACATGATCAAAAAGGGACGGTGCTGAAGCTGAAGCAATCCTCTCTCTCACCATATACGTATAATAATAAGTATATTTTTCTCACTCTCTACTTCTCATTGCAGTACTATAACTATACGCCAGGTAAATACGTGATATCAGCAAAAAGTATCTATATGAATACTCTTGGATATTATAAGCGTGACTATTGGAGCAAATTGGAGGTTGGCTGAGGGTCTTTAATCGGTGATTACTACATTAGTAGACACCGTGGCCACCGTTTATTGTTTTTTAAAACATTGATGGCATCAGTACTTAATAATCTTGATATTTTTCATATTTCCGTAAAAATTGCCAATTGTCCGTTACAGTCATTATACACCCATTTATATTGAAAACATTATTTATATGTATTTTCCCATTGGCAATATTAAATATGCATTCATCACGTGTTTAAATTGCAAAATTGTTAGACAAAATCAAGAAACAAAAAAGTTATCGCATTTTTAAAAATCACAAAGAGCTAAATATTCATCATTCATAATAGAAAAATTGGTGACACTAGAGAAACCTATCTTTGATTACCTTATTGCATATTTGAACTCTTCAGTTCTGATCAACTTTTTTCAATCATAATTTCTGTTTTTGTCTATATAAGAACAGGGTGTTTTATAATTGCGTACTTTAAATTTAAGAGCGTATTCCTGAGCTATTTCACAAAAAAAGTTCATATGAACGTGGGTTCGAAAGTGCATGGTTTTCAAGAGGCATGGAGTTAAACTTGAAAAAAAAATCGGTCTTTTACAAATGTTACAAATATCCTTGAATCGATTTTTTTAAAATTTGGCAGATCAATTTTTTGTAATGAGAGCCTAATGTAGCCTTAGCTAGATAGAAATTATAAAGACCTGTGCCGTCCCGACGGGCATCTTACCAAATATTTTTGTTAAATAAAACGACTTCATCGACTGACTGAATTTTATTTTTTTCGGAAATGAAACATATAAAAATATAACTTTTTTACCTCTTAGAGTTTTTTCGTATCTGATGGCCTCGTTGTCAAAAAAAAAACAATCTTTCAAACTCCGCCATGATGATAGTGATATATTTCCCAACAGGACAACAAGATTCCTAATAATAAACTGCTGGACGCTCGAACTTATACATGCACATTTTTGGGTTAAATTGAAAGTCCAATATCTTCAACGAGAATAGAGATTTTTTAATGCGGTTTGCGGATTTTTGAAGCTAGTTTTGTCCGGATTGAGATACATTAAATGGATCTTTCGTAGAAACAAACAACGTAGAAATGTACAACGCTTAACCACATATTCCTTGACCAAAAATAAGGCGCTCTAGGCAAACTAACCTATATATATGAGCAATTCTGCAATTCTTAGCAGATAAGCAGACACCAGACCTGCATCTTTATTTATTGGTGGTATTCAAAAGGAACTCAAACCCCAACCCATTGCCCATTAGTTCTCTATTATAATAATTGATTGATTTACGACTTATGTACTGCGTAGTTTTAAGAATTGCGTTCTGGATTTAGTTCACTGTTTTCTTCAGAGATAAGGTAGAATAAGGGAGGCATTATTCTGCCGTTAGCCGCATGAGTCGGTTGATATTTTGTTATCACGAGAAAGTTAAATAGATTTGTGTTGAAGTTTCTCAGAGTTTCATTATTAAAACGACCAATTATCACATATAAATTGCTTCGTTGAGTCTACAGAGGGCGTCAAAGATTCAAAAAAAAAATTAGTTTTTCCTACATTTTTCAAAAACGTACACATCGATTTTGATAATTTTTGGAACCTGGTCTTGGACCATGGAATTACGTTTTTTGTTTCTATAGCGAACGTTTGCAATTGATCGGAAGTGTTATAAAAGTGACTTCACATGTTATTTCTTTTGATTTTTTTTGAAATTGACTTTTTGATAATTCACATGCCTTTATCTAATAGTTTAATGTGTTGGGAAGTTTTTTTTTTTCTTGAGAAATTTCGCTGGGATGAGTGGTTGTGCCAGAAAAAAAATATTTTCAATTAGGTATACACAGATATTTTATTATTGATTATTTTTTTTCTAGCATAACTACTTATCCCAGCAAATTTTTTCAAGAGAGAAAAAAACTTTCTCACACACTGGGTTATTAGATGAAAACATCTGAATTATCATAAAGTCAATTTCATAAAAAATCAAAAGATATAGCTGCATATGACATCACTGATTTTTTATGGAATTGACTTTTTGATGATTCAGATGTTTTCATCTAATAACCCTGTGTGTAAGAAAGTGTTTTTCTCTCCTGAAAAAATATGCTGGGATGAGTAGTTATGCTTCTTTTAGGTAAAGCATTTCACAGTAAACATTATAAAATGTATTTATAAACAACAGGTGGCTAAACCAGGGAAAAGCCAACGGGCTAGACGTTTTCTCGAATGGCGCTACTTTTATTGGTGCGAATGGGTCATAAATCACCCTCAAAGAAATATTTTCAAGTTCCTTGGATAATTAGTTTTCGCCACACTTTTGGCTGATTACAATTTCAAGAAATCTAAAACAGTATACATACCCCCGTAGTACCTAGTATCATTTTATAATAAGACTTTACGAAAAACCCTAAAATTCCTTTTTTTGGTCGACTTTTTAGCTTAAAAAATACATATTTTTTGTGACAAATCAAATTGAAAGCACTGTACTTGCAGAATCAAAAAAGGTGGATTTGTCTGGAAATTGAGACTGCTCGAGCTTTTAATTCTAAACAACTTTTCTCAATAAATTGATTTGGCTCATTCTCTTAACATCTTAGTTTGAGACCGAGCAGAAGCTATTCACAGAATATCAAAATGTAACTCGGAAAATTTTTGTCATTTTCATTTATACCTTATCGAAACCCAATCTGTGGACACACTGTATATCAAAATAATTAAAAAATATTTTATAAGTAAGTATATTCTACTTCATTTATTTGCAAGACTGTCCACGTGATTTTGTTTAATCGGGCATAATATGATCTAATTTATCGAACTATTATTTAGTTATTGGATCATTGCTATTATTACATAACATAAGAGAAGAAAAACTAAACTGACAAAACTTGGTCATCAAATATTACTATTTTGAACTCTACAACAACGCTCTTGATGGGCATTGGAGGGATATAAATGAACCATTTTATCATTCTTATTATCAAATTATTGAATATCATTTAATTATGTACTCGGAAAACGAAAAAAATATAAAAATTTTTTGTATCCTTTATACTCCGCGTTACACATAATAATAATATGATATTAAAATATTAAACACATCTTTAGATTGATGTTTGAGAAAAATTTGAGAAAAAAACATCATTTAGTGTAATTTTCAATCATTGTAAAATTTTTAAACGTTTTCTTAAATTCCCGATAGTATGAGAGTCACTAATTGGGAATATGGATCGTAAGAGTGACGTGAGATAGGCAAGAATTTTAAGAAAGCTAGTGCAAAATTTCAAACTCATATACCTATACCTAAAGTAGGTGTTTTAAAATGTTTGTAGAAAAAAATCCTTTTCAATATCGGTTACTATGAACAATAAAAACAATCTACCAGAGTTTAAACAAAATCGGTGACATAAATTGTTTTCACCAGGTTCACTTGAGAATACTCTCCCATATAAATCCAAAAGCTATAATTCACATCTTTAAAAGGAGATAAAAAACAATATCACCATCTGTTGGTACTTGAAAGCTCTACTTTTCCCCAGAGCCCTCTGCTGATTGACTAGCTAAGTTTGTGAATATCGAATATTTTTCGGGCCACTAGTTCCCGTCCCCGATTGTAGGTGGAAACATCGATTTGGAGATGTTTGAGGACGGGAGAATTCTTAGCATGGGAAATATCTTAATATAGTCTTATTATAAAATGGTCATAGTGATCAGATTTGTTGTGTTTTTGGATTTTGATGTTTTGATTTTGATTTCGTGATATTTGGCAAACGGAAATCATAATAATATGCTACCATCTACATTGAATTTGTGTTCAAAGTTACTTTTACGCCAAATTCAATGTGGATGGTAGTACATAATTCCCGTTTGACAAGCGGAAATCTGTCACTCCCACTTCGAAGTTAAATTAAATGTAACTCAGGCAAAACCACGAGTATCATGGGCATCTGTTGGATATTTAATAAAAAGACAAGAATCTTACAATTCCAGTGCAACTGTAGTCATTTTTAACAATTTAAATTTTACTTTGTATGTTTCACGATTTCTATGTAATAATTAAATAATACTGTATATCAATATGACAACATGAGAAGATAATCGACGGTTATTAAGCGAACGTTGAGGATAACGTAACACGTTATCGGTTAATAACCGATTCGGTTATTTCCAGACATCTGCGCAAGCTCAGAATAACCGGCGACGTTAATAACGGGTCAAATAAGAGCTTCAAAAACTCCCTATTATCTCATAACTACCACGTGAGCAATAAAACCAATGTTCATTTCTGAGCAAAAATTATGATATACAATACCAATGTTCCTGAATCTAGCGGTTTTTGAGTTATCGCGTTTTATAAATGACATTTTTGCATCTTAGTCAAGCTATCTGACTCAAACGGTTCAAGATGGAGAAAAACGTTCTGCACGTTCTAGCTATCTGAAGACATAAAATTAATTATTGGGGGGTGATAATCCTCGGATGATTTTAAGTCAAAAAGTTCATATGTACATACAGCCTAATTTTTATGATAGAGGGGGTTAAAATTTAAATAAAATATATTTTTTTAATAATTACTTTGATACTTATCCAGATGTCTTTATGAAATCTGTGTTGTGATGTACAAACAATTTTATTTTTTTTAACAGTGGCGTCCGTACGGGTTTTGCATTTGGTATTTTTGGAGAAAAAACGTGTACGCTAATGCTCGATATTTTTTCTTCAGCCAATTTGATCTTTTGATTTTCTTTTGTCCGGTGCATGGTTTTCGCTTAAAAAAATTAAATCTGCAATTGCATTGACACTCTGCTGTGTCTTTTGACATTTTTAAATCAGTGACGCCCTCACCAACATTCCCTTTATCATTTTTAAATGAAAAATGATACTTCAATGCTTTTTTTCAAAATGAAAGCCACTTTCCTCCTGTTAATTTTTATCACCGGGTATTTTAAAAATTTGGCTCTTGCTTCAGGTCTTGAAATCAACCAATCTTAAGTATCGGCACTCAATTTAATAAACACCCTATTTGTTATGCACAATACTCGAATTCGAGTAATGATCGACAAAAATGCTTAAAACTAGTTCAAGTCAACAAATATTTTCCATCATCCACATTGTACGTCAAAAGAGTAGTCCAAGTAGCATTTTCAGTGACCGGAACGTAGCCGCCACTATGAAAGTCTCCACAGAGTAAGCGGACACCTTTTAGACCGCTACTTTTCAGGCACGTAGCGGCTACGTTGCTGTCACTAAAATGGGGAAAAATATTGTGTAGCCGCGTAGTGTTTTGGTTAGTATCTGCCACTTGGAAAGTCACCTCAATTTGTCACTATGAAGTGACAGTGTGGAGGCAGAAACTTATCTGCCACGTGGCTGTCTGGTTCCAGTTACGTGGGGGCCTGGTGTTCATAACTACATTTTGTAACTATGTCATATCGCTCTTTTGCAATTTTTCAAGTAGACATATATGTATATTAATTTCTGACGCATATAGGGACTATTAATGGAAGCCATTAATAAAGACTGGTTGTTTTTCACGCGATTTCTTCACCCATCTCTACTGAAGATCACCAGCACAACGCAGTCTACTGAGTAAAATATGCTTTATATCACAAAATATTCAAGCGCCTTCAGAAACAAGTTCATTTAGTGTTGAATTCTATACTCAATCAAAAATTTATAATATGGAAAATTTGATCATAATTCTTAACAACTATATTTTAGAGTAAGAAACTACCAAAACTCAAATGGTAACAAGAGAAAATAATATTTGCCAGGTATAGGCGACAGAAATGTGAACATAAATATTATATTTTTTGACGCTTTTTGAGAGTTTCAAAAAATATGGCTTTTCCATGCATGAAACACCACATAGTTCCACAAGCTCTAATAAGATTCCGGGAACCAACGCATTTGACGAAAATACCACCCATATGGAACTTTGAAAGATTTGGTCCTATATGGGAGATATTGGAACTACCCAAAAATCACTTTGGAGTAGCAAAAACGTTTTTGGAACTATAGTTGGAAGCCCACGTTACTCTATAGTTCCGGGAGTCACTAAATTGATACTTCGTGGTCGCCGGGGACACCGTTTAGTTCCAGCACAACACCGGTCCTCGCGGAATCTCACCGGTTTTTCCTCTTTACATGTTTACTGAATATGTTTCAAGTTTCAAATCCAACTTAATGTCTATGGAACTCCACTTATCTTCTATTTCAGGGGACTGTAATTTTTGAGTGGTTTCTATTTTAGTTGCTTGATTGAGGTTGATAGAACTATGTTTCTTCTCTAGATCTGTTTTTCGGCATTTCACAGGAGCTAACCGCACCCAAACACTAATGTCACTAAATTGCAAGTAGCAACTGGTGCACAATAATATAATAAAGAATTTGGGACAACGAAGTTATCGCCACTATAAAGTAACAATTTTTAGTTATTGGAACTGCATGGTGGCAATAGATTAGTGGCAAGATCCACTCTATTGATTAAAATGTCACTTATATTCAAAAGTATCAAGCTATCGTAGCAGGAACGTGACCACAGAGCTGATTATGCCAGTTCATAGTGACAACCACTATTGAGGCACGATGGTGGCAGTGGATCCTCAGCCGATCGTTCCAAAAGTTACTTTATAGTTTTTGCTCGTTAAGAGTGGCATTGGTTAGAAACAGGGTAGTTCCAAATTCTTAACAACTGTGTACGTTTGTCAGTTTAACGATGGGTGGTTATATGCCAATTTTATAGTAGACAGAAACTAGCCAGCCACTAATAGAATTAACTTTGAAGTGATTGTTGCTATAAAGATTCATTTTTAGTTGCAAGACCTAGGCGGGGACCAACATTTAGTGATCGGAACTTTTCAACAAGGATCTGTCACTATTATTGCTACTTGGGTATAGAGAGTATATTGTTTGTTTATGAACAAAAACTGGCGTTATTTTTCATTTTGCTGTTCACGTTTTGATTTAGTGGTTGAATCTTTTGCATGAAAATTGAACATTCATTCTCCAAACATAAATAAATCAGAATATATTTGTTTGTGTGATTATTAATAAGTGATTTTATCCACCTTCTTGCAATCATTATAACAACTGTTTCATACACAATTATTATTAACGAGCACAAACAAAAATCAAAACAGGAAAATAAAAAAATAACCCAACTTTTCATTCATTGGAGTAACTTTATGAAACGAAACTATATTGTTATGCGCCATTCAAAATGCTCAATACTGGTCCATTTTGTAATGCTCAATAGCTGTTTAAAAAGAATATGTCGGGTTTGGAAAATTTTTGTTACCCCAAACTAGTTTTGTGGATTTTTTCGGGCGTTATCCGAATGCGAGTATTGTGCGTAACATGTACAGGGTGTTCATGAACAACGTTAGGAAACTTGGGGGGTGACAAATAATCATTGCGATTCGAAAACAAATATCCAAAATATACCAATAACTAGTAAAAAAAAGGTGGTCTTTGAGTGCCGGTAAATCGAAAAATATTGAGATTTCGGATTTTTGATATATGACTTACCACCATCATTTTATCGCATCCTCCCCAAGTTCCTGATATTGTTCCGGAACGCGTAAAGACGAAACGTACCATTGTACAGGGTCATTCCGTATATATTGACCCATATGCTAGCGGCGTTATCAATGAAGAAATGAAAAATTTGTGAATATTAAAGTTCAAGATATTCATCTGAACTTTTCAAAGTTATTTGACCTCCATTTCTATTGATTCAATCTATATAATCACGATTCTATCATCTTTTCCATAGCAACAGGCAGAATTTTAATTTTTAAACATTTTTAAACTTGAATCTCTCCTGAACGATTCATCAGAAAGGTATCAAACTATATATTGGTGAAATCAGGAAAGTAAGCTCTTTCATAATATATGATGATATGAAGGGAGTTCCATTGAAAAAATATTGACATTCCAAGAAACTTTTTTTTCACAAGATTTTTGAAAAGTTCAGATGAATATCTAAATCTGTCATATTTACAAATTTTTTATATCTTCATTGATAACGCCGCTAGCATATGGAACAATATATACGGAATGACCCTGTACAACACTGTAACGCGTTCAGTCATGGTATGCTTTGACTTGATATTTACGGGTATTCTCGCTCAACAAAACATATCTCGCTACAACGCATCTTACGTTTTTTTTGTACGTATGTAAGTTCAAAATAAGATGTGCAATTATACAGAGGCTGTCCATAAGTAAAGCAAACAAATTTGTTTGGTATTTTTCTGAACAGACCCTGTATAGACTATCACAACTACTTGAATGTGTACTCGTACTTGTTGCGAAATCTTGTATGTATACAGGGTTGTCAAAAAAAAATCAACTCATAAACTCTATTTTTTAAATGCTCCTACAGATAATAGCGAGAATAATACTAGAGGGTTGAGGTCCGGGGATCTAGCAGGCTACTCAATTATTGCACCTCTTCCTCATATACTCCTATCCACCGATTCGGAAAAGTTTAATCCAAAAAGAGACCAAAATGTACAGGAGCACCATCTCAGAATAATTTGTTTTTTAATCTAAGAGCACCATCCTGTTCAAGCCACACTTCTCTTTGATTTCGATGAAATCGAATTGTGCATGGGATCACATGATTGCGCAACCACTCCGGAAGTGAGGTTTCCTTCTATGAAGATGATGATATTATGACCTATAATGCGTGCCCAAACATCATTTGTGGTCTTGGAGTGTGAGCTTCGACCACCCACCGGGCAGGTATCGGTTGCACTTGAGGATGGGCACGATTTTGAAGCACCTGGAATCATAAATAAAACTTGGCAAGTTATAAAACAAAGTTGTCCAAAATTGCAGATGTGATGTGGCTATGACATTCTAGGACTGTGATATTTTAAACTGTCCTTTTGAAAATATTTCTTTGTCATTTAAAAAAATGATTTTCTGACGCCACGGTTTTCTAGAACACTCTGTATACACAGTTATATTTTTAAATTGTAAGAAACCCTATAAGTTTTGTCTTGGACATTTTTTCCTATCTCTTTTGACAAGGGAGAAAATTGAATTCCACACACTAATGAGCTACCCTGTATAAAAGCAAGCAGGCGTCACACGGTTAATTGTTTATCTTCGTTTTGCCTATGACTGTAGTGACTGTAGTGAGAACGAGAGAGATAAATGAAAATTGACCATTTTGACTCATAATTTTTGACAATGCAAGAATCAGGTACAAGGTTCTCCAACGAAAGATATGATATGAAACATCAAATTTCTCACTTATTTTCAATAGAACGCATCCTGATAATTATTTGAATTCTAAACAAGATTCTGAACACATTTTGTAGAAAGTGTTTTTCTTTAGAGTTGATGGTTTCGTTATAACGAATTGAAAATCAGTATTCTGCATGGCTAATGTGCATCAATGTAATAAGATCTATCTCGGAGGTACTATGGTAACACAGCTGCTGTTTTAGTGAACTGGGTTGTTTATATTTTACGAGAAGCTTTACGAGCTGTTAACAATGATATTATATTACGTGAAACCCAAGACAGCTCCATAAAGCGCACACATATTTCATGAGCCGAAGGGGAAATTTTTGAAAAATAAATTTAGCATGCTTACCAACTAGATATAAATAGAATGATTTTGATATGAGAATAAGATTTAACATATATTGTAACATGGGATAGGACTTGGTAAAATAATCTCAGGTAAATTTTTGTTTTTTTTATTTATTTTTTTTCTTTAAGCTCTACTTTTTAATGATGATTTTGCATTTTTATCATCTTCGAGATTTACCACACTTTTTCTTAGAATTTGAGCTTCTTTTTTGTATCAAATACAGTTTTCGCAGAAAGACTTTATACCTATAGCCACATCTACTTTATTTTTGAGTTTTCGAGAAAATGTTATTTGGAAAATTTGCTTCTTTCATCAAGTCCTGTCTCATGTTGAAAGAAAAACCCCTACTTAAAATACACCCTGTATATCTCAAAAATTTATTCTCATATCAAAATCAATCGATAATACTGAAAGGGGTGATGGACCAACTCATTAGCATCCTTAAAAACATGAAAAAGGTGGAAGGGAGCAGCCAAAAAAAAAAAAAAAAGTTTTTCTGGAAGCTTATGAGTTGGTCTATCACCCCTTTCAGTATTATCGTTGACTTTCCGGACACCCTGTTCAGCCAAAAGACTGATTCTCAATGCGTTATAACTCCGAAACCATTACCCCTTTCTACAAAATGTGTCCATAATCTCAAGTAGGATTCAAAATTCTAATAATATATAGGGTGCTCCATCTAAAATAAGCGAGAAAATAGTTGTCTATATCTTTTTTATCCGATGCTCAATTGTTTGTCAACTTTTGTATTTGATGTTTTGCAATATCTTTTAAAATAAAAAAAAATTACAAGTTACATATGGATAACCCTGTACAAGTCGACCATTCTAGCTTGACCTCTGGAAATTACGTGCGCAGTGAACAAGGCCACGCCTTCTTTCGGGAGCTAATTTGGAAGGTTTTTTCTCTTCCTCGTAGAATGACCCTCTCCGTCTGTCTTTTGCGTATTTCAGACGTATCATAGTTTGTTTTTGAATGAGACGGACTCATAAAAAAGCCATACATCAATTCAAATCCGATTGATCAATGCCAATTGGTTAGTGGTGGGTGGTGACTGATAAGAATTAACAAACAATTAATTTTTATCAGAATCAGTCACCGCCCATCACCTATAAGAATCATCTTTGTCCTTTACATGGTTGTCAGTTCTATGCAAGTGACTATGAAACTTTCATGACGTCAGTGAAATTATCAGTGATATTGGAAATCCAGTATATTTATATTGTCTATTATCTCAGATCAATACCAGTAAAAGGACTTTTTTTTATTGTAAATAAAACTCACAACATGGAATTGGATGGGAGAATCTTTATCATGACTTAAAATAGCAGTCTTTGACATTTAAGGGTATTATGCCCATATCGCAATTGGAGGTTATTTATATGGGATCATGTGGCTGTTTCGCACCGACTTTTCAAGCTCCTGTTGCAGTTGAAGTGTTGCCAGGTATCCAACAGGAAAATGGAAATAAATTACTATAGACAAAGTTGTGTTTATTCTAGTTCAATCATCATAAACACTTGATTTACGGAAATAAACACCCCTTAAGTGAATAAATGTATTCCTGCTTGACGAATATATCCCGTTTTCTTCAGTCATATCCTTCCGCTTGCGTGTACCGGAAAAGTTGTTTTGGTCAATTCAAATTTCCTGCCGTGGGCTAGAACCATTACCAGTGTCCGAAACAAAAAGCAAAACAAACCCCATTTCCCACAAAACGCTTGAAATGATTCGGTCAGATTTAGTCTTTCATCGAGCTTTATTTTTATGTGTTTGTTGGAGATGTAAGTTGATTGTTAATGCCAGCCACGTGGGTCAAAACCCTTATCAGTGCGTGAAACAATAGGCTTAACAAACCCCATGTCTCACAACTTTCTCAAAAATGATTTAGTCTTTCATTGTGCAAGCAAAACAAACCCCACCTCGTGACCTCCTACAGAACATTCGAAAAGAGTCAGTCTTTCATCGTGCTTTGTAGGATGAGAATGTTTGTTGGAGATGTGAGCTTATTGTGGGTCAGAACCCTTACCAGTGCACGAAACAAACCACACCTTCCACAACTCTTGAAAATGATTAAGTCTTTCAAGATATGTCAAAACGTTTGAAATCTGTCAGTCTTTCATCGTGCTTTGTAGGATGAGGATGTGTTTGTTGGAGATGTTAGTGAATTTTTAATGCGCAACCAGGTGAGTCAGAACCCTTATCAGTGCAAAGGGATTAATCTCGTCAGAGATAAATGTTTTGTATGCGAAATTGCCAAGTTGAGGGGTCCTTAGCGTCAAAGTTTACTAATAATAAATAGTTAGGCCACTTTCGAAAACGCGCGAAACCGGCTCCATCCTTCCACCTCGTTTCTCTCGGATAACCCATGGCCCATAAGTTTGGATCGTTTGTCGATCGCTGTGAACAATTTTCGTTGGGATCCTTTGAACAGCATGCTTTGACGCTCGGCCGCTTGTGTTACGGGTTTTTCAAAAGAGCCGACGACAAGTGACCTAACTTATTGTATATTAGTAAACTTTGTTAGCGTTGAGTATCCTCAAAGTAGGTTGGTGCCATCGGCCATTACCCTGACTAGCTATCCCCGATGTCCCCTATTACTCCGTTTAGTTCAAGTACACTTGGCAACACTTACAATTGGGCCCAGAGAATGTTCTGATTGGGCCATGCGAAAAGACGACATGACGTAACCACAAACATCAACCCCAGACCACACTAATCGGTATTGTAAACAATGGGTGTGAGGTGAGGGTGGAGATTAAGAAAAATCATTGAAAGTACGGAAGAAAACGTACCAAGAACGTTATAATAACGGTGGATTGTTACCTGACATGCATACGTGATGAGATGGAGCAATAGTTTTTCGAAGACTGCAGAAAACGCTGCTAACCCATATTGACCCAAAATAACGCAAACAAAGCAAAATTAATCCAGCGTATGCCTGATAATGATATGTCGCTAATTTTTGACAAAAACTGACTAACTAATCACTCGCTCATCCATCACCACTATTTGCTCCAAATCCCGTGAGCTTCATGAACAAAAAACAAAAAAGCTAGGGAGCGAATCAAAATGTACACAAACTTCCTGAACAATGAAAACATTTTTTTTTCCACATCTACTTATTACTTATATTAAATCGAAAATGTTCTTTTATCGATGCATTAAGCATCATCTAAATTTCAAATGATTATAATAAGAGATATAATAATATCAACACTTGACAAATTGAAATTACAATAAATACCATATTACCATAATATGACTTATTATGTATTGAGAGCTGCATAACTCGGAAACATGCACGACACAGTATCGGCAACGCTGCTATTGATATTCCGTTAACGGCTACGTTACAAACTTTGTTGTTATGTCAGTTTTATTGCAAACACCGGTTTTTCATTTAACCGGTTTTCCAGTGATCAGTTTTAACTGACCAGTTATAACTGTGAGGAATCACCGGTTAACTGGTTTTTCGGTTTTTTGTGTGGAATAATAAGTGTTATTCTAGTTCAATTAGAGAAATACGTGGGTAGGTATATTCAAAACTACTTTTAATTACTTCATTGTTAATTCCATTAAAATTAGGATTGATAACAAAATATTGGACCATTTGATATGATCAAATTTCTCGTTACAAACCGATAATGAGTCCACGCTCCCTTTATCCGTTCAGTTCAATAATCGATACAAATTAATAAAATGGTCAAAGTTTAACTGGTAACAGTGTTGGAAAAATCAGGCTCTACGTCAACAAAACTAATGCCTGGTTTACATTGAATCTAACTTCGAAGTGGAACTGTCAAATTTCCGCTTGGCAAACGGGCATCATATGGTATCATCCACATGGTATTTAGCGTAAGAGTGACTTTGAACACAAATTGAATGTAGATGGTAGCGTATGATTTCCGTTTGCCAGCATTGTAGTAGTAGCATATGATTCCACTTTGGCAAGCGGAAATCTATCACTTCCACTGAGAAGTAGAATTGAATGTGTTACATACTAGTTGTGTTTGTTATGCTCCACTACAATAGTGCACACGAAACTACACTTCTCTACCTCGCGGCGTTTGTTATACTATACTGTTAGTGCAAACAGTGTAGAGTGTTTGTTATATCAGGGTAGGTTGCCCATTACTGCACTCGCTACCCCAGGTCAAGAGGAGGTATGATAACAAGTGTAGTGTAGTGTGGAATACGGTGGGGATCCTATTTCGTGTACTTTGTCAAAAAACCATGACTTAACCTGACGAATAATCAAGATAAACAAACAAAAAGGAAAAATTGTATTTGTAATTTGAATCATTGTGGATCTGATCAAATAAATCAAAATGGGTGATGAAAATAGTGAAAGTGAATGTATACAGTTATATCGTTGATTGAATAAGTTACAGTACTTATTCAATCAACGGTTATATAGACTCCGATCAAACATATGAAATCTTTTTATCCACTCAAGATGCAAAAAAATGCGAAACTAGTATAAGCTTTGTATCGATTTATATTTTTTATATTTATCCAATTTCCTTTCCTGCTTAGTTTTGGATTTCGCAACACTTCTCATAAACTCTCAAAAAGCAACATTAGCAGCAATCACGATATGATCCCAAGCCAAGCTGCAGTGGCTTATCTGGTAGAGCATGCTAGCCTAAATCCAACCCAACTTTTGCTTGAGTATTAACTAAATTGTTGATATCAAGATTGGCAGAGATCTATTCAACAAATTATCTTGATATCAACAATTTAGTTAATACTCAAGCATGTGGAGATGCTTTCTGAATTCAATATCCGTGTATTGGCAGGCACCAAGCACTATACAGTTTCAAAAAACTGTCTTTATACAGTTCGATTCTTTTGCGGTCACGTGCATTTGAAATTATTAAGGTTAAGCTGTCTTCAGAATCATAACTTGAAGGTAAAGAATCATCATCATCGTGAAAAATTTCAGATTCTTACAATATAATTCCTAATACTTTAACAATACTATTCGAATCATCCATCGTGGTTTTGTTTTCGTTTGTTTATGTTTTAGGCAAGAATATCTGCAGAATCTGCACAAATGCGTATGTTGAATCTCCTTTACACTGACAGCCATGACTAACACCAGTAGTCTTCACTACCCTACCCTACACCGAAATAACAAACACTCCTATTATGTTGACACATCATAGTTGTCAATTGTAGTGTCAAGTGTCATTGTCCATTGTCATTGTCAATATGTCAATGTCAATCGTTGTTTCTTAGGAGCAACCGAGCAACAATATAGTTATTTATGTGTATTAAATATATGGGAGCAACTACGTCGAATCTTAGGAGGGTCTGTGTGCAGCGGTCCAAATATCGATTCAAGGCAGCGCAGCTGTTTCGCGCGTTTACGGTTTTTTTTTTCCAAAATTCAAGGTATGGTTATTTTCCAAGTATGTAGGTACCTATGTATTTCTGTTAATAGTTGGTTTCATGATGTTTTGTACTACTGTTTATGTTTTTGAGACTTTTATTTTTAGGACGTAACCACTAATGGTTATAAACTATTATTACGTAGTTACACTTATTAGTTAGGACTGCTTTGTCACAAATACCCCCATATTCTCGACAATACAAAAAGGAAAAAGAAATCTTGGTCGAATAATTATAATCAATTGGTTATGATTATTTCATCGCTGAACATTGACTCATAATTGTCAAATGAACTGACGGTTCTTTCCATCTTCTCAACGGTACACTCAGGTACCAACCAACCCACCAATGACCGTCAAACTATCAATTTCGAAGATATACCAAATGGCCAAACAACTTTCGCTTCACGTCATAACTGCCACCAAGCGAGTTATCATGTGATTTGCTTGTGACCAAATTTGGCTACCAGCAGACTTCATAACAACGAGCTTGGTGGCAACGATGACGTATATCCTTGCGTATATCGAAGGTTGTTTGGCGTTTAGTAAATAGCGTGGTTATTATTGGCCCCACACAGGTAGAGTTTCTGAATGAAACAAGGTGAACAGTAACACCTAGACTACCTGGGTAGGCGACCAATAGCACCACTACCTCTGCCATCGCTTGTTGATTGATGTGTTGGTTCGTACCTGGGTACATTCATAATCTGTGGTTTTGTGCTATTTTGATAGAATTTTATTTGATAGAATTTTTGGTCATTTTTCAGTTTACAAACTATTCGATTATAGGCTTAAAATATCTACTGATTCTCAATAATATCCAGCAGGTATACGATTTATATGTTCATGAAATTCAAAAAACGACACATGTGCTCAATCAATATCATTGAAGATTGTTGATGTGAAGTTTCAACATTATGTTAACAATAATACATAATCTTTCATCAATTAACGATTTTTTCCACTCACTCCTTTGAGTCCGAATTTGACCCCCTTAGGGGCTGAATTTCGCAAGATAACGTGACATGTATTTAATTCATTTCATTTTTCATTTGAGAATATTTATACGAAATTTCAAGATGATGTTACCAGAAATACATAATCTTTTATCAATTAATGATTTTTCTCACCTCATCTCCTTTGAGCCCGACTTTGACCCCCTAAGAAGTTGAATTTCAAAAAATAACGAAACATATGTATATATAACTTATTTCATTAAAGATCATTTATATGAAGTTTCAAGTTGATGTGACCAAAAATATATAATTTTTCATCAATATACAGGGTGGTCCAGAAGTAATGGGACATTCGGTAACAGTAGATTCCTCACACAAAAATATTACGATAGACCTCAACTTGTCAATTCCGAAAGTTGATATTAACAGAGATACAGAGTGTCAAAGTTGAATTTTAATTTTTGACTTGATTATTTCAAATAACTTTTGAAATAATCATTTTATTTCGATGAAATTTTGTATAGAGGGGTTGTTTGACAGGCAAAATTTAAATCTGAGCACGAAATTGCTCTTACTTGTAGGAGGCGCCACTTACACACCTTTCCACTCATTCAAATAGTCAGAACTTTTTTGTACGCACTCGTACATTTTTTAAAAATTGAAAAAATGATTTTTCCATCATGTTTACATGAAAAAGGTATACTTTGTAGAAGTGCCTAGGAGTAACCTTTTTCAAATTATTTGAACTTGAAGTTATCCATGCAATGTGGTTTTGAATGGAAAATTTTGAAAATGAAGATAGGAGGCTCTGAAAACGGCGTTATCATGGTAATTTTGACATGTTTTCTGATTTGAAAAAAATAATCTAATTTTATATTTTTTTACAAAAAAAAAAATATAATCTTTTTTGTTTTTTTTTTTATAAAATACATTGAGCATCAAGACGCTTGTCAAAATTACCGTGACAACGGCATTTTCGATGCCCCCTATGTTAATTTTCAAAATTTTTCATCAGAAACAATATTGTATAGATCACTTCAAGGGCAAATATCTTGAATATGCTCACTCCTATCGACTTTTACAAGTCGTACTTTTTTTACGTAAAAATGACGGAAAAATCAATTTTTTAATTCAAAAAAAATGATCGAGTGCGTACAAAAAAGTTATAACTGTTTGAATGGGTGGAAAGATGTGTAAGTGGCGCCCCTTACATGTAAGACCCATACCAAGGCCAGATATGAATTTTGCATGTCAAACAACCCCTATATAATAAATTTCATCAAAATAACATGATTATTTCAAGAGTTATTTGGAAAAATCAAATATTAAAGTTCAACTTTGACACTCTGTATCTCTGTTAATATCAACTTTCGGAATTGACAAGTTGAGGTCTATCGTAATATGTTTGTGTGAGGAATCTAGTGTTACCGTATGTCCGATTACTTCTGGACCACCCTGTGAATGATTTTTCCTACCTCCACGTTTTTCACCCCCTTAGGGATGAAATGTATACGAGGGTTGTCAAAAAATGCGTTGTAATTTTAACGATAATCAGGCATTTTTTTTTCTTAAGCCGGGTTTATGCAAGACCGGTTACTCTTGAATAGTATGTTAAAAGAACAGATATACTTGCATAAGAATTATGAGACTCAAGGTGGTATTTATGTAGACAAAATATACTTTTGACAGACTAATAATCCTTGAATAAATCTAAACGTGGGTTTCACTAATACAAATTGGATTTAAACAGTGAGTCGCCATATTATATTTATCAAAATAACAACCACGGCGTCCATCTTGTTGTCTTCAGAGGAAAAAAATGCGAAAAGTTCACAATTTCAAAATAACTTCGAGGGAGAATTTTATAAAGCACTCTTATTTGGGGTTTTGGCTACAATAAGAAGTAGTAATGGAAAAATCACAAAAAAATTGAAAACGATTTTTTTTATTAATCTTGTGTTTTTTTTTAATAAAAACAAAGAATTTCTCAAGCGCCTGAGAAATTTGAAGCTTTTTTCTCAACATTGTTAACAAAATAAATTGCGTTTGGTTTCAGAGGTTTCAAAACATTATTGGTTATGATTATTTTGAAATCTTCAAAAGTTGATGCACGGCGAAGACATGCTGTGCATTTTACAGAAGGCCGGATTATCTTGAACAAAGATTCTAAAAATTTTATGTTTTGTTATAATTCATTTTCGCAGTCTTAAGAATATTTTAAATTATGTTTTACTTTGCTCAGAATAGGAACGCTTGATAAAAATACTTAAGATTGATTAGAAACGGTCTTTTTAAGAAAACCTTAAAACCATTTACTCTTGCGTTATGGTTTTAAGAGAGGATTAAAATTATCTTCAATCCCGTTGGGTATCCAAATTACAAGATAGGATGGTCCACTTTGATCTTATTGCGGATTTAAGGTAGAATTGAAGCGTTGTTCTAGTAGAAGTGGTTTTAAGACAAGTTTAATCGAGGAGGCTTGAGACTTTCTTGCAGATAGTAGTAAACTTGAAATTGTTTCTTGGGTAGATTCTGTTAAAAAACGAGTCTGCCTACACTTTTTTTTATGATGAACTTTGGTTCCTTTGATCTATCCATGATTAAAACTTATTGTTCTGATTTTTATCATTTTCCAGATCATCCAAATCAATGACAATACAAAGCAGCTGATGGATCTATCTTTTCAGATATTTTCTTTGGATTTCAAACTATGGAGCTCATTGAAGGAAACCTGGAACGGATATGTGTATGTTTTTTCAAAGTTATTATCATAATAAGTGTTTAGTAATTGTAAGTTTTCTGATGAAAAATAGTCTTTTTTATGTCAGAATAAACAATAAACTAAAACAGGCATTCAGTTTTACCTCATCTGAACTCCATCTTCTGAATCCTATATACTTGGATATTATTTTGTTACAAACATGATTATAAACAGCAATGATAAGTCTATGATCTAAAGTGCTGCATCTGATATTTATTATTTTTAATTCATTGTGTTTGTTCATTGTGAACGTAAAAATGATGAAAGATACTTTTCAGGCATTTCTACCGGACACTCACTTGGCAGTTCTGTCCAGAACAGAAAGCCAAAGGTACACACATTTTTCAGCAACCATCAGAACTCAATGGCAACCATATGTCATGTGTCTGTGCAGGATGGAATCGGAAGACATACGTAAGTACCACGATTTGTATCAAAATCATTGTTTCTCAACAATATTGTTGCGCCATACTGATATTCCACTAACAATATACATATACAGGGTGTTTATCAATTGAATGCCGATACTTAAGGGTGATAATCCTTGGATGATTTTAAGACAAAAAGTTCATATGAACATAGGTCCGCAAGAGCTTAGTTTTCAAGATACAGGGTGTTGAAATATTAAAAAATAAATGATTTTTTTATAATTACTTTGATACTATTCCAGATATCTTTATGAAATTTGGTACATGTCTTCTAGGCTTCAATATGCATTTTGTGATGTACAAACAATTCCATTATTTTCACCAGTGGGGTCCGTACGGGCTTTGCACTAAATATTTTTGGAGAAAAAACTTGTACGCCACTGCTTCCTCCAAAATAAAAATCATTTCTAAAATCTCTATTTATTTCTGAGCCAATTTTTTCTCACGTTTTTTTTCTGTCCGGCGCATGGTTTTCGCTCAAAAAAATAAAATCTACTTAATAGCATTGACACCCTGTGTGTCATCCAATATTTTTAAATCAGTGGCGCCCTCTCTAACATTCCCATGCATTTTGATGCATAGAAGACGTGTACCAAATTTCAAAAAGATATCTGAATAGTATCAAAGTGATGATGAAAAAAATATTTTCTTTTTAAATTTCAACACCCTGTATCTTAAAATCTATGCTCTTGCGGACCTATGTCCATATGAACTTTTTGTCTTAAAATCATCCAAGGATTATCACCCTTAAGTATCGGCATTCAATTAATAAAAACCCCGTATATATACAGTATGTCCCAATATTCAATCGACAACGGTTAAGAGGTGATAGAACTCGCATTTTTATGAAACTTGAGATGGGGACATACACCTCTAAAGTGCTTAGTTTTCAAAATACAGGCTGCCAAACTTTTATTTTTTATTTCAATTTTTGTCAATTATTCCTCATCAAGAAAAAGGTTTACCTTGTTTGAGTCTCTTGTGTTAACCGATTTCGAGATAGCCTTCATTGAAATTTCCAATGCAACGGAATGAATTGGAAAAAATTGCAAAAAAAAAATGCACTGGCTGTATGTCCCCATCAAAAGTTCCATAAAAATGCGAGTTCTATCACCTCTCAAGCGTTGTCGGTTGAATATTGGGACACCCTGTATAAAATATGTGGTTCGCATCACAATTTGGCCCATTTTTTTTTTGTTCCATATTTTATCCAGAGTGAATCGGAAAGAACGGACCAAATTTGAGAAGTGTATTCTACACGCGAAAACAGTGTAAAAAAAAACATATGTTCTCATTCGATATTCATTTAATTTCAAGTTATAGCGTAACACCAAATGAAGGTATTTTGAGGTTTTTGTTTGACTTTCATTTTCCGAAAAGATGAGTTGATCTGAGAAACCTGGTATAGAAAAAAATCTCACAAAACGTAGTAAACATCTCGAATTAGACAGAACCTTGAACAGGTTTGACAAATTGGTGAGACAACCCGTCAAAGCCCTAAAGATATTGAGAAAAATCGAAAACCCTCCCGAAGTATGGACGTACAAATCATTCGAGCATACAAGAAAAAACTTTAAACAAATCTGTAAGAAGGGGACATTGAAAAAAAAAACACAATTCTTTCTTCACCACCCTATAAAGGAAGTTTTTTGAAAAAATATTTTTTTCACTATATGTATATAAATTGCAAAGAAATGCTCTGAATTGTCGCACAAACCGCATTTTGAATGATTTGTTAGAAAATTGACAGTTCAGGCACAGGTGACATTTTTGGGTGAACCGTTTTTTTTTTTAAGTTTATAATAGTTTATGTACAAATTATCAATTGTTGCGTTATGGAGGGTACCTCAATAAAAATTATTGTCAAAAAATGTGCGTCACTGACTTCAATTCAATTTTTATACGCTTTATATTAGCTTCACTTGTATGAGCCTACATAAGTCAATTTGTAACGGAATATTAGAATCCGATTTTTACCCACTCCAAATGTCCATCAGATTAATTAGGACTTTGCACACTTGTCAAGAACCGATGACAGTACAATTACTTATTTCAAATAAAAAAGAGCTAAAAGTAAACAATAACACAGGTCAACAGCAAAATTGAGGTTTTTGAACCAACACCTATTTTTAAGTAAATTCGACCTCCTGAAACCGAAACTAACCTTAGTTTTATCCTATCTCATCCCAATTTCTCACAAATCGATATCTTGGAATAAAAAAAATTGAGAATAAAATAAATAATGGTATAGCCCCCTTCAAGTGCTATATAAAAACTGATACGGGATTATGATTTATCACCTAAAAAAACCAACGGAAAACCAAGTTTGTGCGAAAATTAAATTTTTTGCAAACATTACATATTTGGAAAAAATTAAGTTAACAATTTAACCCTCAATATCTCTCGAACGAAACCCGATAGCATTTTTTTTTTATTAAAGTAATAAAATTAGTTTTGTTCCGACTTATAACCTAACATTTTAGACCTTTTTCCCAAATACTAGATAATTGTGTTTAAATTTGAAATTTGCATGAATTTTATTTTTTAGAAAAATATCTTAAGTGATACACAGAAATGGATAAATAAATTGGAATCAGTGTATCAAAATTATATAAAAACTAAAACTACCATCAAATATAAAACATTTCGACGTTTAAATTGTTTCACAGGTGGTGAAAGATTGGTTGACGGTACTTCTCAAACCCTCCGTCTGATATGCAACGTTGCCAAGGTAATTTTATTGTTAATTTCTATTTCAAAATGCAGAGTTAGTGTATAGATGTGTTACAAAGCATTGAATTATTGTTTGTTTTCTGTTTAAATAAAATGACAAACCAAAATTCCAGATATTTTTTCCAGGTACTCGATACTCCTGTGCAGAAAGCCAACAGTTCACACGTTTGTCAGCAACGATAGTTTGCTCAAATAAATTTCTTGATTGAAAATAACAATTCTTTTGATTTAAATTTTGATCTTTACCCCATGCATATATGTTGATTCCATATTAAAAGCTTTGAAGTTTCGAACATTGATATCGAATGTCATGAGAATTATTATCATCAAAAAGATCGTGGAACATCCTTTTTTTTTAAACATCTTTTTCGATTTTGGCAAGTATGAAGGGCACAGGATTTTTTAATAAACTTTAACTCCTATTTTTTTTTTTTAAGTAAACTATAAATAATTTCATTATCGTTATCATTATTTTAATACCCGTTTGTCAATGATTTATTTTTCTTTTGAAAATTAAAAATTTAAATCACTCATCGTGACACGGTTATTTAGTCAGCAAAAAGGACTCACTCACAGATATGTTACTTAACGAGTTACAAAACACATTCCTATAAGGTTCGTTTTGACAACCAACAATGAATTCAGTCAATCCAGGTGATTTGTGACATTGATTCGATACAAAATGTACCCATACTTAGGTATATCAATTTGATTCTTATGATGAACGGACAAAGGTTACACATTTTAGATCAAAATGTCTGGAATGTCTCAAGTTCTCCAACATTATTGAAGCATTCCGATCATACAAAGCAGTTGATGGATCTATCTTTCCAGATATTTTTTTTGACTAACCCAAACTATGGAGCTCATTGGAGGAAACTGGAACGCAGGTGTGTAAATTTTTTCAAAGTTTTAATTATTATGCATAATATGTGTTTAATAATTGTAAGTTTTCTGATGAGAAGTTGTTCCTTCAATGTCTAGATCCTACTTGGATATTATTTTGTTACAAACATGATTATAAACAGCAATGATAAGTCTATGATCTAAAGTGCTGCATCTGATATTTATTATTTTTAATTCATGTGTGTTTGTTCATTGTGAACGTAAAAAATGATAAAAGATACTTTCCAGACATTTCTCTCGGACACGTACTTGGTGGTTTTATACAGAACAGAAAGCCAAAGGTACACACATTTGTCAGCAACCATGTGTCTGTGCAAAATGCAATCGGAAGACATGTAAGTATCCCGATTTGTATTAGAAACGTTCTCAACATTATCGTTGCACCTAACTGACATTCGACTATACAATATATTTGGTCCTCAACCACCAGAAGAACTTCTATTGCAGATCCCTTCCGAGACAATAGCCTAGTTTATACCGACAACTTGGTCCGCGGACCAAGTACCAAATTCGGACTATATCCGAACCAAATGGTTGGTTCGAATGGTGTAAACAGTTGCGGACTAAGCTGGTCCGCTCTTGGTTCGGTACTCGCCAGCAAGTGTACCGAACTAAATTTGGCTCGATCTGGATCAAAATTTTGAGGTTATATTGTTTGTTATTATTGTGAATTGTGTTGGTTCTGAGTTTCTAAGGCAATCTGAGCGTACTTACTCATGTTTTTTTTGGTTACGAATTGTGTTGATGAATAATTTCGACTTGTTTTTGACATTTGACGAATTGCGGGAGTACACATTTAGTTCACGCGTTGCAAGACGGTGTAAACGGGCAGGAAGCAAGAATTGGTCCTACCGTACTATCCCCACCAGCTTGGTCCTATCGGACCGAACTAAACGAGTTATCGATGTAAACTAGGCTGATAACTCGTTTAGTTCGGTATTTGGTTCTGATATAGTTCGAATTTAGTACTTGGTCCGCGGACCAAGTTGTCGGTGTAAACTAGGCTAATGAGCCCGTCACGAGTATCGAATTTGTTAATCATTACGATGCTTGTTATGAGATGAGTTCAATTTTTAGTCTGCGATCATCAAGGACGCTGGATCATCCAATTCTCGCACCGATTTCTGTTTTTTTTCCCACCATAAGTCTGTTATCCGTTTGGCAGCTTTTTTGTTTTCTACAGTTATGTAAGGTTAACAATTTAAATTCAATTCTACCAAAGAGTATACATATTCAACAAGAGGGGAAGGCCTGTCAAATTGGCTCAACATTCATCCGTCTTCGTCTTTTCCGCTGGGGCACGTGTATCGAATCGACAAATAGAGCTCGCTCACATTGGATGCGGTAGTCGATACACCTGGATCGATGCTAATGATAGCGTATTTTATCTCAGTGTACATACAAATCGACTGAGGAAACAAAATGTTACTTATTCCCAGTGTACCATCGAGCGAAGTATCGGAATTTTCTGTTGAAGGTCACGAAAACTGGTCCCGTTTCGAACGTCGTGTGATTCAATTTTGCTTGTCTAAATGATTGTATGTTAGCCTTGTTCGGCTCCGCGGGACAGACAGTGATAGACTATTATTTAGCCAGCTCGATCAGTTTGTTTGTTCAAATGAGCTTGACAGGCCCTCTTTTGTTGAAATATGAATACTCTTTGATTCTACTTCGAAGTGGAACTATCAAATTTCCGTTTGGCAAGCGGAAATCAAATTCAATGGGAATGGTAGCTGGTAGCATATGATTCGCGTTTGACAAGTGGAAATCTGTCACTTCCACTTCGAAGTGAAATTGAATGTACCTCAGGCATTAGATGTACAAACAAAGCGACGCAACTCAAATTTTAGATATTTCGTTATCGAAGCAAAAATATATATATTACAGGACTACAGGCCTTGTAGGCCCATGCCTTTCCAATCGTTTATACTTTCTGGAATACAAAATAACATATAAGGGAGTCATCATCTCTTTCTTTTTTGGTTATTCTTCGTTTTCTTCCATCCTCCTCACATATATGTCTCCATCCGTCTCTATCCGTAGCGACTTCTCTCCATATCTGCACTCCTATTTTCTTTAGGTCGGACCAGACCGCCTTGAACCATCTTTTTCTGGGTCTTCCCCTCGTTCTCCTTACCCCCGCACCTTCCATCAGGGCTCTTTTCGTTAAGCTTCCTCCGTCCATGCGGGTCACATCACATGGCCTAGCAATCTCTGACTCTTCGAGCCTTGGCGTATCTCTCTATGTCGGGCTTTTCATGAAGATCTTTCAGCTCCTGGTTGGTTCTTCTTCTCCACATCCCGTTTCCAATATTCCTCCGAGAATCCTACACAGAATTTGTCTCTCCCATATGCAACTTTGTCTCGTTTTTCTTCAAGAGGATCCAAGATTCGCATCCATATAAAGTTGATGGTCGGATCACAGTGCTATACAGTCTTAGCTTTGCTCCCTTTGATACATCTTTCGACTTAAGCAGGTTGAGGAGTGCCCCAGCTCCTTGGCCGCCTCTAGCCTCGCATCTGTCATATCCCGGTGTTTCATCACACTCGTTCGTCAGAATCACGCCCCAGGTGATTGAAAACCTTCAAACTCTCAAAGCTTTACATGCCATTCCTTGTTTTGAGAAGTGTATTTTGCAGTGAGTCATCATTTCCGCTTTGTATATATGTTTGGTTTTTTCCCTGTTCACTATCAGACCGTATTTGCTTGCCTCCCCTCCGAATTTGCTGAAAGCACGTTCCAGTTATTCTAGCTCAGAGGGCTATTTCGTCGGCATACGCAATCAGCTGATGCTTGTGATGGTATATCAGATCTCTGGACAACAAACCAACCCCCCTCACAATAGCTTCCAGTACAAGATTGAAAAGTACTGTGGAAAGAGACCCACTTTCCCCACTTGTTTTAGCCTCCTCCTCGGCCTCCTCCCCACAAAACCGTCCGAAAGACTATATACCTTCTACCAACACCTTGATGAAAATATGGCCGAGGGTTGTCCTTACCAGTCTACAGGGTTTTTCACTTAAAACTCCGCACGTCAATATCTCGGAAACGAATAGGAATATTTGATTTTTGTAAAAAGTCGTCAATGTATGGGGTCGAGTATTTATTTTTCACAGTTAAAAAAAATCGACGCCTACCAAGAGTAAAGCGTCGCGACGCATGGAAAATATCAATCGATTGCAGGGACTTTGAAATAACGCGCATGCAAAAGTACGAGTTATTTATACACTTTTTTGTTATTCAGTCGAACTCATTTATTCAACCCAGATTTGAGATATACAGTGTGTCCAAGATAAAGATGTCTATCATGGGGATCTTGAAAACCGTGAGAGATACAAGGTCGGTTAAAGGGAGGCAAAGTTGCGTATTTTGATGCTTAACAAAATGCCGTTTTAAAAGCCAAGAAACTCCGACTAAGTCCTAAATTATCCGAAAAAAAACAACATTTTTCAAAATTGTTTTCATTTTTTTCTGACCACATTTGAAGAGATATTTTGAAATGAATGGAACTTCTTCATTGCCACTTTTTGCCCTTTACAAGATAGCGTTATTAAATTGAAGAACCGACGTTTCGTTTATGAGCAGCCATCATCAACTTTGTTTTTTTAAATACGGTCCTGGATTTTTTATTACGGATTTCAAGAGCCTCTTATGTTCCTAAACCAACCAAACAGTTCATGAGACATGATAAGAAAAACTTAATCGATCCATGTTTATCTTAAGCTTAATATGTTCTAGTTTGACTAGAAATATGAAAATAAGAGAATACTGACATCTATGCTGTTTTTCACACGCTGAACATGACACAACAAATAATAGAGAGAAAAATCAAAATTACACATGCATAAGTATCTGCGGCGCTAGTCCGATCAGGATGGAATCGTAACACATGTGAGTTCTCTGGTTGAACATAGTTTCTATAATAACAAAATAAATTTAAAAATCTTTTAAACACTCATTCCATTAGATTTTGAAATCCACTTTCTAGAGGGATGTTATGATACATACATGCATCAAACAAATTATGTTAAAACAACATATTTTCAATATAGTAATGAATTTGAGGATGTTTTTCCAAGCTCGCTATAGGGGTTGTTTGACATGCAAAATTCATATCTGACCTCACTCACTTACTCATCTTTCCCCTTATTCAAATAGTCATAACGTTTTTGTACGCACTCGAACATTTTTTTCAATGAAAAATTGATTTTTCCGTCATGTTTACATAAAACAGGTATACCTTGTGAAAGTGGATAGGAGTCACCTCTTTCAAGATATTTGCACATATAAAGTAATCCATGCAATGTGGTTTCGAATGGGAAATTTTGAAAATAAACATAGAGAGCATCGAAAACGCCGTTGTCATGCACGGTAGACTACGATTTAACTCAAAACCTCACACCGACGATGTCTTTGTCTCTTCTCTCTCAGGCCATATGAGGACCCCACGCAGCCTGAGAGAAAGGGAGACACTATGGCGGTCGGTGGTGTAGTTCTCTAATTTTGACAAGTGTCTCGATGTTCAATGCTTCTTCTTAAAAGAAATATTTTTTTTTTGTAAGAAAAATAAAATTAATTTATTATTTTTTTGTATCAAGAAACATTGAGCATTCGAGCTAGGGCTTCTCGAGACCACAAGACTAGTCTTGGTCTTGTCTTGGTCTTGGTGACAAGACCGAGACCAAAACCAAGACCCAAATATCTTCGCAAGACCAAGACCAAGACTCTACCACAAGAGTCTCGTCTTGGTCTTGGTCTTGAAGAGAAAAATCGACACAATATTCAATAAAATCAAAATCTGCGAAAATATTTCTAGTGATTCATTGTAATTTTCCAATTCACAATAGGTATACACCAGTGATGCCAAATCATTGAAACGAATATCCCTAAACTCATCAAGTAATGTACTAACCTTCATGGAAAATAAATAATGTGTAATGGGTTACTGATTACTGAATATTGAACCAACGCTATGATAATATACATGTATAAAGAACATTTTTAGGAGGAATTGTACCTATAGTCTCTGAATTATTAGACTGTGCTAAAATCAGTTGTTCGGAAGACATGGCAGCGCCGTCAAGTAACACAAACCCCGCATCTCACACAAACAAATCAAAATATACTCACTGTAAA
Organism: Orchestes rusci; assembly: GCA_958502075.1. Classification (NCBI taxonomy): domain Eukaryota; kingdom Metazoa; phylum Arthropoda; class Insecta; order Coleoptera; family Curculionidae; genus Orchestes; species Orchestes rusci. The sequence continues at coordinate 6,844,347 of OY293303.1, read as the reverse complement.
TAGGCGAATAAGATGCCAAATGAGCTATCTGTCGCTTCTTGAAAACCTTTGTTTGACATGAATGCCCAGATAGGTTTGTTCTTATGGTTGATATAAAGTAGATCCCGTATAATCTGTCCAATAGACAATAAAATATGCAAACCATTCACAATGGACAAAAACGCTTTAAAAATGTGAAAGACTTGTTGAAATCGTACCACTGTCCCAGGTATTGATAAAATGTCTTCCGCATTTTTTAACACGTTTATTTTCTTCATTGACAATGGTTTTGCATATTTTATTGCTTATTAGGCCAAACTATACGGGCTGTACAATAGAAATTCATTTTTTTTTCGGTTCAGAATTGCGATAAAAAAAAAACTACTGAGTGATGTTTCATGGAAAATATCTACTGAGATATCTATTTTAGGATTGTAATACATATAATATAGGTACAGTGCGGCTCTAAAAGGTCCCCCCTCCTTCTAACTTTTGAACTGTTTGATATATGCGGACAAAATTTGGACACACCATATGTGAGGACGTTCCGAATTTCTCGATACAGTAGTGACAGCTCAAAATGTCAAAATGAAAAGGGGAGTCGAGTGACACTCTATTTTGAAGGCCCTTTGACCCTGATTACAACTGCCAAGTTTCAAGCTTCTGCTGTCATTTCTGTTGATATATGAGCTATTACTTAATCTTTTTGACGGGGATTTTTTTCCACTCCAATTCTTTTTTTTTGGTAAAATTCATCCTCATCAACAGGATTAAGTAATAGCCGAGAAAAATTGGTTTTTCTCGGGTAATAGCTCATTTTGAAGATCCTCTGTACCTCATCATATCCTCTTAGTTTGTAGAAGTCAACTCTTGCGGGTGAGTATTGATGAAGTGACAAAAAAAACCTGACACGATGTTATATCAACAGTAATGATAACAGAGGCTTGAAACTGGGCATCAGTTCGAATCAGGGTCAAAGGGCCTTCAAAATAAGGTATCACTCGAACCCCTTTCCATTTGACTTTTCCATTCAAAATGACGCCCAGCTGTCATTTTGACATTTTTAGCTATCACAACTATGTCAAAAAATGCAGAACGTCCTCACATATGGTGTGTCCAAATTTCGCTCGCATATATCAAACGGTTCAGAAGTTTTGAGTCGCACTGTATATTTGTGTTTTAAAAATTCGGTAAATATTTTTTTCCAAGACCATCAAGACCAAGACCAAGACTGACTCAGTCTTTTCTTGGTCTTGATAAATCGAGACCAATACCAAGACCAGGACCAAATCTATTTTTCGAGACCAAGACCAACACTAGCCAGAGTCTTGGTCTTCGTCTTGGTCTAGGTCTTGCAAAGCCCTAATTCGAGCTTATGATAACACCGTTTTCAAAGCATTCAAATCTTGCATTTCATACTAGCTCATTTTACAAAGTACACCTTTTTCATGTGAATATCATGGAAAAATCCATTTTTAAATTCAACTTTGACACCCTGTATCACTGTTAATATCTACTTTCGGGGCGATCGCAATATTTTTGTGCGAGGAATCTGCTGTTACCGTATGTACCATTATTTTTGGTCATATCATTGAAAATAGAATCCAATAAGCTTCTAAGGCTTGATCAATATATAGGGTGCACTATTCAAAAAACGAGCTCCATAGTCTATTTTCCACTAACTCAACTTCAACTGTCAAATAACTGCTTTATTCCTCTTCGTTAATTGAGGATAAAATCAAAATCACCGAGTCTAGAACTATAAAACATTTATTGCAACGGAAGCGAGGAAGTTGTTTCCCGATTTAATTTCATGCTGTATTATTCAATTGAAATAAAAGGGAAGTGGATTTACATTAAGTTATTTTCAACTTGATAGTCGATATCCTGATTTGTCTACAAATATGATTAAATAAATGAGTGATCATTCTGTGATCAATATTGGTTCATCTGATTCTCATCATGTTCTAGTTTAACTAGAAAAATGACTAAAAGAGAAAGCTGAGATACATGTTGCTTTCCAGATATCTCTGGTGCAAGGATACTGAACATGACAACCAGTAGATTAGAATTTGATGGAAAATTGTAACGGTAAGTGTTGTCAAGTTGTGCAGGTGATATTATCACTATTGACGATGTCGTCTTTAAAAAAAACGATTAAAACGAACACATTTCGTTTTAATCAGACTAGAATGATCTATATATCCTCTTGTTCTGAGGCTTATTCTTCTTCAAAAGAGATCAGGCAACCAAACTGACATCTTTCCATATATTTTTCAGCATGCATGGAGAGAGTTTGATCAGAAAGCCTATTGAATGTGAGGGCTACACTCTTCCGATTACTACCGGATCAACACTCACTCAAGAAAAGTAAGTCTTGTTTTTTTTACAATGGTACATTATAACAAACTTTCCAAATAGTACAATATGAAATCAATAAACTATCTTGAAAAGTTACATTGAAAATGTCAATATGGACATATAAATCGTTATATACGTTACACATTCTGTTCATGAAAGCTGTCCGTAATTAGTTTTGTGTGTAGTAGAGCTGAATGAATTTCTCTGGCGAGTATATGACAGGTATTTTAAAATTTAATTTACGCAAAAGGGGCTCACTATCAACTTTTTTTTTTCGTTTTGATTTCTTGTTTCAATATAATGTCTGTTGATGCATCTATACAACAATCAAACGAGTTAATTGAAAATATTAATCCTCAAAACTTTATACAGAGTAATGTCAATTTGAGAACGAATGGCATTTTATTATGCCCAAACCAATGATAGAATGATAATTTGATGAGACAAGTCGATTCAGATATTGAGGGGGACAACTTTTGAGGTGACTGTTGTTTTTCTGCCCTCTCACGCTACCCTGAAATTTCAAATTGCAACCCCCACTGATTTCACGATTTTTAGAATCTTCATGTTATTGCTAATAAGTTACATCAATCTTTTTTTTTTAATTCAAGTCCATAACCTCACAATTGTTTCCAAACGAATTGTAGCACTTAAACTCATAAAATAGTTTGTGTAAGATGACATTCGAAAACATGTAAATTCTCCGATGGAAAATAGTTCCTTCACAATAATGCCTGAGTTACAACTGTCAAATTTCCGCTTGGCGTAAGGGAATCATTTTTGCCACCATCCACATTGAATCTGGTGTAAGAGTGACTTTGAACACAAATTCAATGTACCGGGTGGCCAACTAAGAATGCGAGGTACCGTTTCTCGGAAACTATTTATCGTAGAGGCTTGCGGCAAAAAATTATATGACTAAAACGGCCAAGAGAAAAACCTGGAAAATATTCTCAAGTTTCTGAAATGGTCGCTAGGGGGCGTAACAACCAACACCAAGTAGAAAAATATGATTTTTATGGAATCTTGTCCAATGAAAATATATCGATGAGCTCATTTTCGGATTAACTGACTATTTCCTACACTTTTTGTCGAAAACGTTTTTTTCTATCTATCATAATAAAGTGGTGGGGGAAGTTCAATTGTTTTTTTAAACAAACGGAGATTTCTCCCGTTTCGCTTGACCGATTTAAACGAGCTTGGGCTCATATGAAAGAGCATGATCCGCACTTCAAAAAACTTTTTTAGTTTTGAATTTTTGACAAAAGGAGCAAGAGATGTCTTGCTCCTTTTGTGATACCCATGAATTCAATTTCAAAGGAGAATTTCATTTGAATGAGTTGTTTAGAATCAAATGATATACGTAATACATACTATGTTTAGATTTCACTTTTTTTAACGTGTGCGCCCAAATTTAGTTTGCAAATGGAAAACTTTTTTATCATGCTTTCCAAAAACCTGATTCATCCAAAAATTATGTTTTTTTTTATCTATGATCGGGAAGGTTAAAGCCCTTGAAATGTCAGAAAAAGTGAAATTCAAACATAAAATTTCGTATATCATTTGAGTACCTACCGATGTGATTCTGAAGAACTTTTTCAGAAAAAAAATTCCTTATAATTAGAATAAGAGCACCACTCCATGGTAAGATTGGTGTTTTTGCAATTTTTGACTAACCCGGGTATACAAATTACTTAATTTCTGGTTGAATCAAGTTGTTTTTGGAATCAAAACTTTATGAAGAATACTTTTCGCTAAAATCGATGGTTCTCCATCTGTTAATTAAATTTGGGCAAACGCTGTATGATTTTAGTACAATCTTTTGTTTTTTAAAATGGCAGGATTCTTCTTTCCGCACCCTGTGAATCATAAAAAGCCACATCTCATCCAAAATTGGCTCGATTATTGTCATCATTATTTTGTGAAATGTTTTATATTACAGAAACAGTTATAAAAAAGTTATTAAAAATGCACTTAGAAATGCCTACTATGAAAAGTAAAAAGTAATATTCGTGATAACGTCAGTGGAATCAAATGACTCGATACTATTTATACATATATCATCGATTTTCGTATGTTTTATTTTTTATTCAGAGACTTATAGGAATAACTACTTATCAATTCTGTCAAAATGATATAAAATTGATGAAATGTAAAAAACGTTGATAAAATACAAAATAAATACAGTGTGGAACTGCCAAATGGAATAAATTCGATAACTGACTAATTCGTTTTCGAAAAAACGCTCGTATACACTTCGATTGATATTTTTGGTTGTACATTTTCTTCAGCAAAACATTTTATCCAGGGTGTGCTATGTTAGAGTAGCTGATACCCACTTTGTTATTTTAAATACAATACCCTGTATATTATTCGATTTTTAGATTCTCTAGAAAATTTGACATATTTCATGTAAAATGCAAATGATTTATTCGTCTTGCGAAAATCAAAATCACCCGTCGTGACACATTGACCTATTTAACAGTTATTTGATCAGCAAAAAGGGACCCTCTAGTGATTATATCAAATGAATCATGGAACACATTTCTGTAAGGTTCAATTTGATAACCAATAATTTCAGTCTATCCAGATGATTTGTGCCATCGATTCGATACAAAAGGTACCCGTACTTATAAATTTTATTCTCATGATGAACAGGACATATGTTGCACATTCAAGATCAATATGTCCAGAATGTCACAAGTTGTCCAACATTAATGGAGCAGTCCGATCATCATTGCAGTTCAGCAGATTCTGCTATGTAGTGAGACTGCGAATACAATTTTTTGATGATGAACCCAGAGTCTCTTTGATCAATCCATGATTAAAACTTGTTCTGATTTAAATCATTTTCCAAATTATCCAAATGAATGACAATATAAAGCAGTTGATGGATCTATCTTTCCAGATATTTTCTTTGCATCTCGAACTATATGACTATGGAGCTCATTCACGGAAACCTTGAACGCAGGTGTGTATGTTTTTTCAAAATTATTATTATTATAATTCAAGATCAATATGTCTAGAATGTCACAAGTTGTCCAACATTGATGGAGCAGTCCGATCATCATTGCAGTTCAGTAGATTCTGCTATGTAGTGAGACTGTGTACACTTTTTTTTATGATGAACCCAGAGTCTCTTTGATCAATCCATGATTAAAACTTGTTCTGATTTCCTTCATTTTCAAATTATCTAAATGATTGACAATACAAAGCAGTTGATGGATTTATCTTTCCAGATATTTTCATTGGATTTCAAACTATGGAGCTCATCCACGGAAGCCTTGAACGCAGGTTCGTATGTCTTTTCAAAGTTATTATCATAATAATGAGTGTTATGTAATTGTAAGTTTTCTGATGAGAAATAATTCTTTAAATGTCAAAATCAACCTAAACAGTCACTTGGATATTATTTTGTTACAAACATGATTATAGACAACAATCAGGGCCGGATTAACGACGAGGGCCCCGCCCCCGGGCCTCCACATAATTGGGTGCCCCCACACAAACCATATTTATAAGGATAATTTTATCATTTTTAAGAAATTAATGAGCAATTATTTTAAGTATACAAACATCCGAACAAGTGATATTTTCATTCTATAATCTTTAAATAATACTGTTTATTTCCTTAATCTATCAAAACCTGATATAGCTAGAAATAGTTATTTACCTAACAAGTGCGGAAAGCATTTTTTTCCGCAAGAGTTAGGTACAATGTTTTTCCTACGAGTGGTTTTGTCCATCTTATTTATAAAAAAAAAAGAAGTTTTTGATACGAAAAGATTTTCTAATAATACCTCAAAATGCCACATATAAGGTAGAATAGTAATATAAATTATTTAATTAGTCCTTAACGTGTTAACTTTTGACAATACAAAAATAATGAAATAACATTTTTTCATCATGATATATTCATCGGAAACATTGGATTCTTCGATCCTGCATCAGTTATCAAAGAAGTAGGTGATGCTCGAGGTAATTGCTGCATTTTAAAACTTCGATCCATTTCTCGGTCCACCTGTTCTGGCGATTTTTTCTAAAAAATTGTTAATTGTTTTCTTTCACATTCGTGTGTTTTGGTCCATCTTATTTGAAGTAACAAAAATCATTTAATTAGTCATAAATATCTTCATTTTCAACAATACAAAAATCGTGCGGAAAAGTAACGTTTCAGCACTAGTGCGGTAAAGTAACTTTTCCGCACTAAAGCGTTGAAGTAACTTTCCCACACTAGTGCGGAAAACCAAAACTTTCAAAACGAAAAATCGTGCGGAAAAGTAACTTCTCCGCACGCTCGTAGGAAAACAATATTTTAAAGCAATGAACGAATGAATTGACTAGGTATAATTAGTTCTTCACATTCTCACTTTTTCTTCTTGTTGATCATTTGTTAGCAGGTAGATTATTTTATTTAATTTTTCTAAAAATTTAGTTTGAAGTAAGTTTTCGAAAATGAATCGATGCGGAAAGGAGAAAGCCAGAGGAAGATCAATAAATCTTTTATTTTAAAAACAACGTGTATCTCCACAGCGATACCCGTTTTGCTTTGTATTCCGACAATTTTCGCTTTTTTTGTGAAGAGCCGCCTACGTATTTCATGAATGCGTACGCGGCTTTACGCGGAGCGCTCCGGTCACCATAGAGGACACTATTGACAGTTACAATTTCGAATGGCGATTTACGATGTTTATCAACTATAAGTGCATTCTTTTTAAAATCCAATCACCCCTGAGCTTGTCGCACTTGGGCAACTCCGAACTGCTCTAAATAGAACGCGTTGTTTTGCGGATAGATGCGGGTCACGCGTAACATATCCCAACTAAATTTTTGTTTTGTTGATACATTTTATTTTTCAAGAATCTCATTGGAAAATCTATTTTTAATAATTTGCTCACAAAACCTCAACCAAAAGTGAAAAATTATTCTTGAATCACCACACCACAGCTACATGCAGCATACATTCATACATAAACATTGAACATAACCTAAAAGGGCTTAACGCACCCCCCGCAAATTTAGTGCATCAGGGGCAAGGGGGGAGGATTCGGAGTCACTCGTGGGCGACAAACACATTTTAAATAGAACAGACCACGTCAAAAGCCCCGCTCGGAGTGATACAGAGCGGCTCCGGCATGTAAAAGGAATGCAGTTAACCAAGTGATAAGCGAGTATCGTTGTTCCAGGTGTGTGATCGTTGATAAATATTTTTTGGCAGTGTAGAAAATATTTTATTTGCCTGCATCGTGCTATGCCCAATTGTGAAAGTATATTTAGATACTTTTGACAGAACGTGTGTTTGATTTAGTGAGTTTGAAGACGTTTTTGTGCAACAAGTTTTTTAATCCTATTAATATCATTTTGAAAGGGCCTCCACATTTTTCTTTGCCCCGAGGTTCCCACAACCCTTAATCCGGCACTGACAACAATGATAAGTCTATGATCACTCCATGCATACATGTTGATTCCAAATTAAAAGCTATGGATTTAAAAAAATTGTCATGAGAAGTCCAGATAACAAAATTAACTTGAAATGTACTGAAAAAGCACTCAGCTTCAACAGAAATTTGCTTCAGGAGCGATGCAAAAAAGCGCTTGGGTAGTCGACCGGCGTCCCTCCGGCCGACACAAAAATAGCACTTCTCAAAAAGCACTTTGAATAAGTGCTGGCTACGCACCTCTAATGTGTGTAGACTGTAAGCTTCAGAGAAATGCGTTTCTAACGTATAAAAACTGTGCTCGTTGTGCACTTAAATATGATGCCGATTGCCGACTGATCGCTTGCGAGGATTTTACGCTCCAAAATACTGCTCGATGTACGCGTGAATATAGTGCTTCTAGAGTATTTAGTGAAGTAATGTAAAAAGCGAATGGTACGTTTCCTATTTCATTAGACCCGTGTCACAAAGGACTGATGATTAGTCTCTATGATCGGTTCTGATGAGAAAGTACCATTGTATCTTATAAGACTGATCGTACGCAGATTGTGAAAAACAGAATGAGAAACAATGGTACTTGTTCGAAGGGACCTATCATAGGTACTTATCATTAGTCCCTTGTGAAAGGGGTCTAAATAGTATGTTATGTTTTTATGTATACAGGCTGAACAAATCATGTTGACAAATTAGAAATTTAAGAAAGTACATTGTAAAGTATATATTGTAAACCTCTAGCATTATGATTTCATTCTGAATATTATGTTTTTAATGATCGGTTAACTATTATATACAGGTTAAGGACGGAATTTTTGGTAAATAACAAAAGGTTTTGAATGTAACTTAATTATATTTTCCTTATTTTAAATTTGTTGCGGCTTGCAACTACTGGAGACTAGTTTGACAAATAAATAATATGCTTCTGCGTGAACAATACCAAGAATCAACAATACAAATGAATAATATACTTCTACGTAAACAATACAAATAAATAATATATACTTCTGCGTAAACAATACCAAGAATCAACAATACAAATGAATAATATACTTCTACGTAAACGATACAAATAAATAATATACTTTTGCGTAAACTATACCAAGAATCAACAATACAAATAAATAATATACTTCTACGTAAACAAGAATTAAACAAAATACTAGTTGGGCCTTTGTCCACGCCCGCCCTGTCGATCCATAGAATTTCTAAGGTAATATTTCACTATCTGTTCAATGTCTTTGATTGTGGCGTTCTTTGGGAGAGGATTTCTTCTAACAGCAACTATAAAAATAGAATGATTTGATTAATTAATATAAGAACTTCCAAGATATTACTTTCAAAATAGAGACGGAGTAATTCGGTGAAAGGTTATTTATTTAAAAAAAAAATCTGATCAAGTAGGTACCTATTATGTCAAAAGAAAATGAGAACTGTATGAAATAATTTTGTAAGAAACGAATTCAAAACACTGAAATATGGTATTATAATGACATGCGTGTCTGTCTGACTGAAATAAGGTATCTAAATTTTAATAGTGGATAGAATCACTAGTACCTATGACATTAAAATAATATGTACTAGTCTTCCAGTAAAAGTGAGCAAATTTACACAATTACCAAGTATTAGTTTCAGCACATTTTGCAATTTCCCAAACTGCTCTTTGTTATTTCTCCCACTCCAGTTGTACATAACTGCCAAATCATGTTTTAATAATTTGGACAAGATCCTTCTGGTTGTATCTACGACGTCCTTACCACCAACCGTTTGAAACAAAAGGCACTGGAAATAAATATTGTCACATTACCGAAGAATCAAGCAGAGTTGCTTGCTTCACAAAGATCTGACTTGAAAAACTCTTACCATGGATTGAAATGTTTTTTCATCTGTTAACGATGTCTCAAACGCCAAAAGTTCTTCCTATGTCCCACAGGAAGAAAATTCCGCTCCCATTTCACAAACATCTGGCCTTTGTTGTTGACACAACATCAAATATTTCACATCGTCTAATAGACGATCTAATTTTTCCAGTATCTTTGGAAGCAGATCTGAAATATAAATACATATTTTTTATAACAATACAAAGAATATGATTAATAAAAGGGCGATGGATATGACATAAGAATTAAATCAGATAGAGCTTTTCGAGTAGGTGAATAGATGTTTTTTGAATTTGAATTTTTTGAGGTACAAAATTTGATAAATTGAATAAATATATAAAGAATAATTGGGTTTAAATAGATACCCAATTGTCGCCAATAAAAACACACTGTACCTATATTTCTTAACGCTTAATAAAATTCAAAGAAAAATGTGAAAACAGGGCCAATCCCTACATACTAGAGAATATAATAATTGAAGGGTATGTTGAAAAAAACTCTTTTTTTAAATATACAGGGTGTCTCAGATTTTAATCGGGAAATAGACGATAGAACTTGCAAACATGAAACAAAAAGTTGATATCAACTTGTGAGATTTAAAGCTTATTCCTTTTCGAGGTACAGGATGTTCCGCCGTTGTAAAAAATGCGTTGATGTAAGCGGTTATCAATTCGATCAATTATTGTAATTGACTATTATTTAAGTACCTATAATTAAATTGTTTTAACTATTGTTATTCAATTTATTGTCCAAGGTAGAGTGAATATATGAATTTATTTTTTTCGCAAGAATTAAGCAAGATAGACAAAAAAGTCAGGAGACAAAAAAATAACAATTAATACTAAATCCAAAAATAATATTAAACTTCTAAAAAAGCAGTGGCGTACCTGGCCATTAAACTTGAATCTAATTACATCAAATTAGGTCCCATAGTAAGTATTATAAACAGGTCAAGTTATATCAAAATCGATTAAATAGTTTTTGAAATATCTTAAAAAAATATTTTTTTGAAGTAAGTAACTTTAAAACAATGTATCTCGAAAAGGAAGCTTCAAATCTTACAAGTTGATATCAACTTTATGTTTATTTTTGCAAGTTCTGACGTCTATTAAGTTTTCCCGATTAAAACCTGAGACTCTGAGACATTCTGTATAATATAGCTACATTGTCCGAAAAGTGATTTTAATATACTATTCTCAAAAATGACTCATTATATATCGATATCAGCTAGGTACCTATTTACCATCCTACTTATTATTCGTATATGCTATTTACAGCCTATTCTTGTGTCTAGGAAGTAGAGATCTGAAATTGTGAGAAAAAGTTTCAAAAAGTAAATAATGTCTCACAATTTCTACTTTCTGAGGCTCAATAATAGGGTAGCAGATTAGATGATGAGAATAACTTTTGCTTAAAAAACGACACCGTTATTTTTACGTGTTTCAATAAAATGAATCGGGAATCTCCACTTTCCAACACGCTTTGTTAGTTCAAAAAACAGCAAAATGCAAGTTATTCAATCATCAAACAAAAAAAACTGGCCATCATTAGAGCTAAACAAAACATTGTAATAATAATAAAATCATATACCTACTTAGGTCATAGGATAGGTGGTATGTACTTACTTGTTACTGGAATCCATCATTACGTGATCTTTTATATAAACACAAAAACACAGAACAGTACTACTGCACTATATATAGTCCAAAAGTCCAAACAGTGAAGTAAAAAGTTTAAATTGAAAGCATGGGTAGATAATTAAGAATAATAAGGCTGCTGGAATAGACTGAAACCAACGCTGAAACGGAGATCGCTGAAAATCTGTAATTTTTGTCTGGTTTGGGTTTGGGCTTTTCAAAAGGGGCTTCCCCTTGTTATTGTTTTGTTAGACAATGCAAACAAAAGCAGGCAAGGACAAACGACGAGTTTATTTGATGGTCATGCGGTGTAGACTGTAGAGTGTAGATCAGAAATGCACGATTGTCAGATTGTGATTATTGTGAAGAATTCAGTAATTCACACCTGTCTTGTAGAGATTTTTTGTGACTATGAAAAGTAATCGAAAAGATTTACATGTTTTAACGTTTTCAAAATCTCGCAAGAGAGTATTATACCATTTTTAGTAGTTGAATTTTTGATCTATTATTGTACTATTCTACTATTCAGGACATTTTTGTTCAATGTTCAATGTTGGTTTTAGCTTGGCAACTGGGTGACACGCACATAGACCGTCATAGACGAGATTACCCGAACCCACGAACTGTAACGGCGCAGGAGTATAAAATTATAAAATATTGGCGGTTTCATGTTGACCAAGTATTATTAAAGCGTTATTTATTAAATACATGATAGAGTGCTTTTTTATGATTGTCGTACGTAAGAAATTCAGCACGCCATAGACGGCTTGTTGTTTATACAGCATTTATTCGGCACTCCAGATTTGCCTCACATTCTAACAAAATTATAAGTTGCTTCAGGAGCGCTTGCAAAGTTTGTATTTTTCGCATGCATATTGTAGGCACTTGTCTTTGGCTTTTGATGTAGTCTTGCCAAAAACAAGTATTTGATACGCGCTTAATACGTGAATGATATAAAGTACTTCTTTTTTGATTGCCGGCCGTAGGAAATTTAGCATTTTGCAGCAGAGTGTGCTATCTGGGATTATTATCAAGAAAATCAATCCATGATTTAAACTACAGCAAATGCCAAACAACTTTCGATTCACGTCCTAATTGCCACCAAGCGAGTTATATTGTGATTTGCAGGTGACCAAATTTGGTCACCAGCAAGCTTCATAACAACTAGCTTGGTGGCTACGATGACGTAGATCGAAAGTTGTTTGGCGTTTACTATAGTTGTGATTTTCATCATGATTCAAATTATCCAATTGAATGACAATACAAAGCAGTTAATGGATCTATCTTTCCAGATATTCTCTTTGGATTTCAAACTATTGAGCTCATTGGAGGAAACTGGAACGCAGGTGTGTAAATTTTTTCAAAGTTTTAATTATTATGCATAATATGTGTTAAATAATTGTAAGTTTTCTGATAAGAAGTAGTTCCTTTAATGTCTAGATCCTATACTTGGATATTATTTTGTTACAAACATGATGATAAACAGCAATGATAAGTCTATGATCTAAAGTGCTGCATCTGATATTTATTATTTTTAATTCATGTGTGTTTGTTCATTGTAAACGTTAAAATGATGAAAGATACTTTCCAGACATTTCTCTCGGACACGTACTTGGTGGTTTTATACAGAGCAGAAAGCCAAAGGTACACACATTAGTCAGCAACCACGAGTCTGTGCAGAATGCAATCGGAAGATCATAAATACTGATATTTCACTATCAATAAATACATTTGGACCCCAAGAACCAGAATGAGTTTTATTGTAGGTCCCTCTGAGACAAGGAACAATGGGCTGGCAGTTGAGCCCGTTACGGGCTCAATTTTCAGTCTCCGATCATCGAGGACGCTGCATTTTTCCGGATCGATCTCTGTTTGCTATTTCTATCACAGCTTCGTTTTTCAAATTTACTATCGATTCTATTTATTGTCTGATATCTTTTTGGCAATCAGTGCATTTTTTTATTTTCTACAATTAGCTCACGAATCGCCTATATATGCAAAAAAAGTGGATTATAAACTACACTCCATAAAAGTCCATGTTGATAATAAATTTTATTGATATTCACTTGAAGTATTAATTATTCTCCCCCTTTCTGAGTTATACCGGTTTAGAGTGAACATTTCCTAATTGACAAAAAATGCGATTACGGATGATTTTCACGAGATTTTTTTGTCAACCAAGACATTTTTAGGTACTTAACCAGTTCAATTCAGGAATGATCAAGATGAATGGGTTCAAGTAAATAACAAAAAAGTTTATAAATAACTTGCTCGCATGCCCGTAATTTCAGGGTCCCTGCAATCGATCAAAATTTTCGACGCGTCGCGACGCTTAGCTCTTTAAACCTTGAAAAATATCCGCTTGACGCCATACGCTGAACACTTCTTACCGCAATTGTTGAGACTAGCATTCTTGTAAAAATCATACGTAATCGCATTTTTTGTCAATCAAAGAATGTTTACTATATTAAACTCAGAAATTTGGGTTCGAGTAAATGACAAAAAAGTTTATAAATAACATGTACTTTCGTTTGTGCGTAGTTTCAAAATCACTGCAATCGATTTATATTTTCGAAGCGTCGCGACGCTTATCTCTGAGGATGCGTCGAATTTTTTCAACTTTGGAAAATACATTGAGTACTTTTTACAGAAATTGAGAATAGTTTATTGTAATAATCATCCCCTATCGCATTTTTTGTTAATCATGAAATGTTCACTATAAACCGTTAGGTATAACTCAGAACTAAGTAAGATAAATGAGATTGACCTTCGACCATAAACGCTTCGTGTATGGTCGAAGAGCTCGACTATATAACAAAAAAGTTTATTAATAACAAGTACTTTAGCATGCGCGCAATTTCAAAGTCCCTGCAATCGATTACTATTTTGGACGCGTGGCGACACTTCATTTTCGTAAGCGTCGAATTTTATTCACAGTTATCTCATCCGTTATGGTTGACTTTATTAAAAATGACATGATACTTCATCCGTTATCAAGAGAGATTTTGCTCCACAACAATTTCGCAAAACTAATGACAGTTTTCGTAAATATACTTCTTGTTAATAGTACTTATTTCGCTAGTATTTATTTCAATATCTATAATCGATTGTTTTTTGAAAACTCAGACATATCTAACGATACCAGAACCATTCTTGTATGAAAATTGATAAAATTATCTTCCAAAACGCACGCACTTTGAAATACACAGCACAAGTGCTAAAAATCGAGTTCCACTCCCGACCTTCAACTATTTTTGAATCATCTACACAGTACAGACACTACAAAGAGACATACACACACAAATCAGTTTGTGATGCAAAGAAGTTCAGAGCATAAACAACAAAAATATTCATGAGACTTCAAAAGCAAAGAAGTGAGGTTAGGTCGAGTCTGGTCGAGTTCCGTAGTTGAGTTCGTGACGAGGTGTGTCAGATTGTTGAGTAGATCAATCCGCAAAAGTATCAAATAAAAGTAAACATTATACTAGGTTAATTTTTTTATTTGTAAAACATTCCATTTTGGTTCCGCGATCGTTTATTGTCATGTAGAGATGTTATTTGCATCATATTTTGATCATTTGCTTAAGAAAAAATGATTACTAGCAGTAATGTACATTCAATTCTACATATTCCGGCAACATCGCTGTTTAAAAATAAGCATTACCATAACGATAAGCTCTTCCTTATTTCTCCGTAATTAAAGAAATCCGTTATGGTTAATAACGATAAAGGATTGTGATTTTGTCACTGCGCATGCTCAGAATAACGATAAACACAACGGAATGAATATTTAAGATGTGCAAAAAGTCTCTATTGGCGTGCGGAGTTTTAAGTGGAAAACCCTGTATACGCGAAAACAATGTATACAAAAACCCATATTTTTTTATTCGATTTTTTCTTGCTATAGCGTATTACCAAATAAAGAAAAGTATCTTCAACATGGCATACTCTAATAACGTGAACATTTTGATAAAAGTGGATCGTAGAAAAAAAAATGATTGTTTAAAAACAAATGAATATCGGAAAAGGACATATTATGGGTTTTTTTACATTAGTTTCGCGTGTACAATACACTCCTGAAATTTGGTCCGTTCTTCCCGACTCACCCTGTAATCCCAGTATACATGGTGCAAAAATAAAGTTACTCAATTTTTTTTTTATATAAGGCGGTAAATAAAAAACTGAAAATATTCCTTCTTCACTGTCCCCCCTTTCTCACAAATACTTTTCAATTTTTTTTTAAATGCTCAAATGATTTTTTTCGATATCTTCCGTCACGTACGAATATTCGACAGAACCGAATAGTCACCAGTGAACAAAAAAATCAATGTGCAATTGAAAAACAGCTATCGAAGTATTGTATCATCATATATTGTCTCGATGTGCTCGTTTCTCGTTTCATTTCAATCCAGTCCACTCCATCCAGTCAGTTATTACTCCATTTTATGAGGTTAAGAAAAAATTGTTATTTTTATGCTTTTTCTTCAAATGCATAACAACTTGTTTTTCTGCATCACAATTTACCTTTAATGGATTATAATTAGGTATAATATTTCAGATCAAGGTATGAAAAATATTTTGTTTTGTCGCCTATTACTTACTTATAAAACATTGCGGAGCAATATTAACGCATAAGCAATATATTTTCCAACATGACTTTTTTTAAATTTCATATTTTTTTCCAAGAACCATGTATCGAGTCGACTCCAACATTGATTTACAAAGAGAGAATGTGGCTATACAATATTTCAACAACAAAAATATTGTTCAATATATTGTATAATTCAAAATATTGTTGGAAACTTTTTAATGAAACGACGTAGTCACACAATCATAACAATATAATAAACTGAATCATTACATAACTCTCAAAAACGAAAAATAAGAAAACAAGACATCTACTCTCGGAAAAGGGTGAAGCTCGTCTGTCTACCTGAATGCCAAAACATGTGCATTCGGGTCCTTCAATACAAGATTTTATTACGCGTCCATCATAATATTTTTCAACGGGCTTTGCTGAAATACGCAGTTTTAGAAATGTCCCCTACAGCTCGGCCATCCTGATGAAAGTTCGTCCCCGAACTTCAACTCCCATTGGACGTCGCGTCGCGTCGTGGTCTAGTAGTTCATCACTTCAAGCTGTAGCTGGTTCAGGACTACTACCCAAAGTACCCGATCCTTACGGATAGTCAGACAGTTACCTTCAGAAAAGAAATAAAGTAAATACCAAATAATAACATAGTTTTACGATCATTCCTATGTTTCAGCATATTCTTTCATGAATGTATGAGATCTATCATGGGCAACAACTTCCATCTACTCTTATACCTGAGTAGGCTTCTATCAATATGGCAACAACTGATAGGCTTCCGAACCACAGCAAATTCGGGCATTTAGTCAGAACCCGCAGTTTACTGACTAAGCTTCTGAATGTACAGAGAAATCCTCGAAGTCATATAGGCCAACTGTATATAAATATGTCCACTTAGCTCACCATTCCCCCCCCCCTTCCTTTTGAGTCGTCTGTTTTTGTTCAAATGTTAGTGTAGTTTCGTAGTTTGTTGTGTTGTGTCTGTCATGTAATGGTGTGTGGATCTCCCTTGAACTAACCCAATTTGGCTCTACTGGCTTCGACGACTAACCTGTTATTCAGGGTTTCATCCAACTCCAACGTGAATTGGGCATTCGACCCCAACATATGCGACTCATCACGAGGTCGAGCTTCTAGAAGTAAAGAGAAAAGGGTTGTTCTCTCTCTTCACTGCTAGGCTTCTGTGCAACCCCACAGGCTTCTGATTTTTGAAACAATGCTTGATAAAACCAGGCTATCATTTCATTTGCAGGAATTAATTTCATATCAACAAATGACTATTTACAAACTTCAGGATTTCCTCGTAGGGCTTTCAAACTCTCACCAATGAGATTGAGCTTCTAGAAATAAAAAAATCTCTAGGCTTCTGCAGAATGCAGGATGTTTGTCATTCAATCCCCTACTGATGAGATTGACCTTCTAGAAATACAAGAAATTAAATATTTCTAGGCTTCTGAAATATGCAAGACTTTCTGATTACAAAAACTTTCAGGTTACAGTACATAGCTATGCTGTGTTTCACTCAAAATATTATGTTCTCGTATATGTATATGCTAAGACATGAATGATCAATATCAGTCGTCAAAATATTACTCACTGCGGCTGACAGTCTTGGTCATTCAACGTTATCCAAGGTTTCAAACTATCTATAGCTATAACGCTTATAGATTGCCTGGAACCACGAAGGTCCTGTACTATATACCTATCATTCTCTAAAACTTTTGTGACCCTGAAAGGACCCTTGAATTTTGGAATCAACTTTTTGGGCCCCCCACTCGACCCAAAATCAGTCTTGCGAACCATAACTAGATCATTAACCTTGAACTCGATGGGTGGTTTGCGTTTTTGATCAAAACTGAGTTTCGCCTTCAGCTGATTGTTATCGATTTTTTGAGATACCTGTTCCCTAAGAGTCTGTAAGTTTTCTCGTGCCAACGTATCACGTATAACAGATAGAATTTTCGCGTCTGCTATGGGTTTTGGGTTCAATCCCATGATTATTTCATAAGCTGATTTCCCAGTCGTTTTATGGATCGTCGAATTGATACTAAATTGAATAAGCTTCAAATGCTTATCCCAGTATTCTTCGCTTTCATCATTAGCAGTATAGCATCGCAATGAATTCAAAATTGTCAAATTGAACCTCTCACACTGTCCGTTTGCACGTGGTGTGGCAACGGCATTTTTGACGAGTTTAATGTTGAAATTTCGACAAAAATCGTACATTTTTCTGGAGGTAAAGGCTGAGCCTCTATCGGAAATTATTCTGTCTGGAGGTCCAAACAAGAAAATAAAGTTTTCGAGCACTTTGATGACGCATTTGATATTTGTGCTTTTGACTGCTTCAATAAATACAAATTTGCTAAAAGCATCGACTATTACGAATATTTGTGTATTCTTATGTTTTGACTTCACGAATGGGCCCATGTGATCGATGTGAAGGGTTTGAAACGGAGTTGTTGATTTTGGAATAGGATGAAGAAAACCTGGTTTCCGCCCAGTTGAACCTTTCATATATAAACAGTTTAGACATGATGACACATATTTTTTTACAAAATTGGACATCTTTTTAAACCAATAGTTCCGTTGAATTCTATTTAAAGTTTTCTCAACGCTGAAATGTCCGGCGTCATCGTGATTGAGACGACAGATTTGCCACCTGCAAGATGTTGGAACTACCCATTTGTGGGATCCATGAACTTTTCGATATAAAATATTTTTCTTGATGATATAATTTTCAAAATAATTTTTATTGGATGAGTTTTTTTCTGATTGAAGAATTTCCATGACGTTTTTGATATGATCGTCTTGACCTTGTACTGCTGAGATCCATTCTGATTCCGTTAGATTAATAATGTTTGAAACTAGTTCTTGTTCGTCAACTGGGTGTCTACTGAGGTAGTCAACATGATTCATGGATGTTCCGGCACGGTATTCTATATCAAAAGTAAAGTCTTGAATTTCGAGCCACCAACGAGCTATTCTTGGTACTAGATCTTTTTTCAATGCAGTAGCTCGAACCGCGGAACAATCGGTGAACACTGTGAACTGTTTTCCTAGTAAGTATACTCGGAAATGCCGTGATGAAAATACTACGGCCATGGTCTCCAGTTCATAAGAATGGTATCTAATTTGATCATAAGTGCACTGTTTACTAAAATATGCAACTGGGTGCCATTTTCCTGAGTGAGGTTGCATCAGAATTCCACCTATGCCGATACTGCTAGCGTCACAATGCAATTGAATGGGCAGATCATGATCAAAAATTTTAAGAACTGGACTATCAGCCAAAAGAGATTTTATGAGTTCGAAAGCTTCCTCTTGATCTTCAGACCATGACCACAGAGCATTTTTTTTTAGTAACTTGGTTATAGGTTGGATGATGAATGCATAATTTATAATAAACTTCCTAAAATAATTAGCCAAGCCGCAAAATTGCCTCAGTTCTTTTTTATTGGTGGGTGATTTAAGTTTGATTATTGCATCGACTTTGAGTTTGCTTGGTTGAACCCCTCGTTCAGAAATTTCCCGACCAAGATAACTGACTTGAGTAAGTAGAAATTTACATTTTAGTGGTTGGAGAGTTAAGCCATGTTTCTTCAATATTCCTAGTACTTTTTCGAGTTTTACTAAACCTTCTTCGAGTGTCTTAGAAGGTATTAGAATATCATCTAAGTAAGGGAATGCAGTGTCCGTTTCCAGTTCACCCATAATTTTGTTCATCATGCGCTGGAACACAAAAGGAGCGTTGCATAGACCAAAACTCATTCTTAAATATTCATAGTGTCCATTGGGGGTGATAAACGCAGTTTTGGGGATTGATTCTGGGGCCATCGGTATTTGGTAGTAACCAGAAAATAAATCCAATAACGTGAAATATTTGAAACTTGCTAACTTGTCTATCTGGTCTTCGATTAATGGTAGTGGGAATTTTTCCCTTATAGATAAGGTTCAATTTTCGGTAATCCACACAAAGTCTTAGTTCACCATTGGCTTTTGGCACTAGAATTATCGGACTTGCATACGATGAGGATGATTCCCGAATAATATTATTTGTAAGAAGTTCTGATATGATGTCTTTCAATGCCATTCGTTGGTTTTCGGGCAACCTATATGGATTGTAGCATACGGGGTTTGGGTTAGTTTGGATAATGTAATGTTCATTTCAACGCAACTTGTTTTACCCATTTCACTCAAATTAAGTGCCACACATAGGCGATATTTATTCAATAGGTCGAGCACGGTAGTGGTGTAACTGAGCTCGCAAGATATATCACTTTCATTCAATGGTCTTGAGTCCCTAATATTATTAATGAGGTATAAGTCCGCACAGGTACTAAATTTAATTCCACTGCCATTTTTCTGAAAGGAAACATGGGGTTGAGACAAAAAATTGTTCCCAATTAGGATATCAGCTGGGCACATTGCGTCAGGTACAATAATGATTCCCGTTACTGCACTTACTGAGTCTATGGAAACCGCACAAACAGTTACCTGCCGACCTTCAAAAATCTGTCCTGAAAATCCCTTCAAAAATCGGGGCTGGCTTTCAACTATCTTTAAATTAAGTTTTATGGCAACCGACCTTTTCATTAGAGAGCACTCACTACCTGTGTCAATTAGACCAGTTATTTTGGCATTGTTGATGAACACCTCCGCAAAATATAGATTAACAAAATGTTTTGAAGCAAAAAGTATTCGACGCTCAGATGATAGTCATGCGGTTTTGGAATGGTTAAATTTGTGGTTTTTCTTGCGACAGTCTTTCTCAAAGTGTCCATTTTTCTTACAAAAGTTGCAAATTATTTTGTTTCCTCGATGGAAAGGATTTTGACCCATTGCACGCTTCTTGGGACAGTTGAAACTGCGATGGCCTACATCATTGCATTGATAACAACGCATCTTCATATTTTCGTATCTATTTTCCCCGCGGCTAGTTCCCGGCATGTTCAAATCACAACCCCTTAAATAAGTTAATAAATCTTCGGATGATTTATAATTATTACTGAGTGCCATGTGTCTGATGTCTTTGTTTTTAATTCCATGTACAATAATATTCACTTTTTCGTGTTCAGGTATTTCCCAGTTGAGGCGTTGTAACTTGTTCAATTTTTGCACAAAATAGTCCACAAATGTCTTGTTTTCATCAGAAGAATAAAGAGCTGCGTCTTTGAATAATAAACCCGTACTTTGAGTGTCCACGTCAAAAGTGTTACGTAAAGCTGTCTTCAGTTGAGACCAATTTTTATGAGCAAATTCACCTCCTAAGTACCATTCGCGAGCACGACCGGTGAGTTTTGAGATCGCAAACCGAGTTGTATTGACATCATCCCACCTTGAAAAATACGCTTTTTCTTCTACAAGACGAATCCATTTATTTATTGTTAATCCCAAACCAATAGTTGACGGATTGAAGTCCGGAATGCATGACCAAGTAAAATTGTTTGTACTGACCTTTTGCTCCCGTTGTAATACCTTTACTTGTTCCTGCAAAAACTGCAATTGTTGCTGAACTGTCAAAGGTGGCGTTGACGATCGTTCACTTGAATTCCCCTCCATGGAGTGAGGGCTTGCAGTGCTTGCACATTCAGATTGGAGGTTAACCAGTGCTAGTTCTTTATTGTTTGCCATCACAGACACTTCACAAATCACTAACTAAAGGAATGTAAGTTTCGTTTAGCACTACCACAAGAAGGTATGTCTAGCGTTTTCACACAGTCGGCACAGTTCACTATTAAAAGATCAAACACTATATACAAGTCAAAATACTGTTTTTTTTTTGTTCATAACCGGAAAAGTTGATGAGGTTTAAATTTTTATTAAAACCGCACACTTCCGGCGATCCCACTTCTGACAATTTGTTGGAAACTTTTTAATGAAACGACGTAGTCACACAATCATAACAATATAATAAACTGAATCATTACATAACTCTCAAAAACGAAAAATAAGAAAACAAGACATCTACTCTCGGAAAAGGGTGAAGCTCGTCTGTCTACCTGAATGCCAAAACATGTGCATTCGGGTCCTTCAATACAAGATTTTATTACGCGTCCATCATAATATTTTTCAACGGGCTTTGCTGAAATACGCAGTTTTAGAAATGTCCCCTACAATATTGGAGCCACACTGGGTGAAATGTACTGGAAATTAAAATCCATCAATCCATGATTAAAACTTGTTCTATTTTTCATCATTTTTCAAATTATCCAAATCAATTACTGTTGGTTTTTCATTGGACTCCAAATAAAACACGATCGGAAAGTGAACAGAAATGTAATTGATCAATAATAGATTTACAAACGTAGAAATAAAATACTTATTTTTCAAGCGCGACCCGACAGGTAAAATAGCAAGAAGACGACTGACTGAAAAAGTGAAAAATACAATATTTAATCTGGGCATTTATCGCAAACTTAAGCCATAGCTAAATTACACATGAGCTGAATTTCCTTACTCTAAAAATAGATGCGGTCCTACGGGTTTATTACTCGCTCAGATCAAAACAAAACTTATCAATAGAGACATACGTTGTAGAATAATAAGCTATTGAAATATCATTTTGAAAATTCACATTTATTTTCAACAATTACAATACAAAGCAATTGATGGATCTATCTTTCCAGATATTTTCTTTGGATCTCGAACTATGGAGCTCATTGGAAGAAACTGGAACGCAGGTGTGTATGATTTTTCAAAGTTGTAGTCATAATACATAATGTGTTAAATAATTGTAATTTTTCTGATAAGAAATAATTCCTTCAATGTCAAAATAAATAATAAACCAAAAAAGTCATTCATATTTACTTCTATCTGAACTCCGTTTTCTAGATCCTATTTGGATATTATTTTGTTACAAACATGATTATAGACAGCAATGATAATAGTCTAAGAGCCAGTGACATTTTTCAGTGATCATTCAGTCAAGGCCTATTTTTTGAGAGAATTGTGTGCAGACCCTAATCGAGTGCCATTCGAAAGTGTTCACCCTGATCGCGGTTCCCAACATGTAAAAAAAATTGCATCTTTTTATCATTCAGTTAGGGCTGAATTTTTTACCAGTTGTTCTTTGATAGTCCACAATCATCCAGAAAAATTGGCGGATCGATTGGCCGGTTCCTTAAGGGTGGCGGATCACCCCCAATATGTCGTGAGAACATTGAAATCTTCATAATATGATTTAGTGAAAGGCTGAATATTATAGTATGTTATTGTGGTGACTATTATTCCAATTGTAAATGTCAATTTGCGGTTCTAAGTACCTGACGGAACAACTTGAATAGTACGACATATTACGAATTTTCTCACTTTTTTTTAATCTTCATAATAATCAAAGCTCTCCAATTACCTCCTAATATTTTGATGCTCATTCGGTACAAGTGCAACTCGAGAATAACTTTCTTTGGCGATATAAAATTGGAAAAGTTTTCGTGACTTGTAGTTGCAAAATTATTTTCTAGCTGGCTTTCGAATGAGTATGGAAATATTATCTTCACCAGAGATAAAAAAAAAAAAAAAAAAAAAAAAAAAAAAAAAGGGCATTTATTTAGCTTCGAGGCTATATACAAAAACATACAATGTAAAAAAAAAACAATATTTTAAATATGGGCTAAAACATAATCTCTAATTAAATATTTGAATCTCCTCAAGTTATCACAGTTCTTAATACTCGAAGGCAATGAATTAAATTCATATAATCCTCTACACAGTACTGATTTGACCATTTGAGTGGTGCTACAGCGATAATTCAAAATAAAATCGTGCTTATTTCTGGTATCATGTTCATGGATGTCCAGAAAGAGTTTAGTTCTATCACAGACATACTTAGATAATCCAAGGGCTGTGATTACGATGAAGAATTTGAAAAAAAATAAAAAATAAATCATCGTTTCTATTGGAAATGGGGTTCCGTCAAGTACTTAGAACCGCCAACTGAGATATACATTTGAAATAGTTGCCACAAAAACTTAGTAAAAATTCAGCCTTAACTGAATCATGATATCATGAAAAGTTCATTGTTCCAACGAAATGTTGATGGTGATCAGCCACCCTTAAGGAACTGGCCAATTGATCCTCCCAATTTTCTGGAGCCCAAGGAACAACTGATAAAAATTCAACCTTAACTAAATGATAAAAAGATGCAATTTTTGCAGATATTTGTTGTTGGGGGCGTTCCGCCACCCCCTTGAAACCGCGATCAGGGTGAACCCTCTCGGATAACACTCGCTTAGGGTCCGTACATTCTCTCAAAAAATAGGCCTTGACTAAATCATCACTGAAAAATGTCACTGGCTCTCCTACTATAAGTCTATGATTTAAATAGCGAAATCTGATATTCATTATTTTTAATACATGTGTGTTTGTTCATTGTGAAAATAAAAATGATGAAACAAACTTTCCAGACATTTCTTCTGGATACGTACTTAGTAGTTCTGTATAGAACAGAAAGCCAGAACAACACATTTGTCAGCAACCATGTGTCTGTGCGGGATGGAATAATTGGAAAACACGTAACGTATGTATCCCGATTTGTATTTGAAAAGTCACTCGTCAACATCATTAGCTGTTCTATATTGACATTCCACTAACAACATATTTTAGTCCTCAACCCCAAAAGTAGTTTTGTTGCGGATCCATTTTGATACCAAGAACAATGGGCTGGCAGTGTGCTTATCAGGGGCCAGGGGGACTGAATTGTCGGTCAATTCAGCCTCCATGATGAGCACAATTTTCAGTCTACTATCATCGAGAACGCTGAACCATCTTTACTTCACCGATTTTTGTTTCCTATTTTTATCACAACGTCCTTTTTCCAGTTTACTTTAAATTTAATTTATCGTTTGATATTCTTTTGGCAATCACTGCATTTTTTTATTTTTCACAAGCGCACAAGAAAAGTGACACAACTCATAATTTTTCGTTGTTTTGCAGCAAAAATAAGTGAAAATGGTCTTACGATAAGATACTAAACAAAACAACGAAACAATAAAATGTTGTCTTTCCAGAAAAACGACTTAACTCAGAAATGGTACAATTACAACTCCTCAAATAACTTAAGTACATCAAAGCTAAATACTCACTCACTTTAATATATGAACAACACAAAAGTCCAGTTTATACCATTTCAAGATATTATTTGCCTATAAATTGCCACGTAATATATGACCATCGTTAATTGTCTCTTATGTGAAGTTTTGTTTTTTTGAGTTGTGTCACTTTTCTTGTGGAGGCGAAATCGACATACCGTAACTTTTATGGTCTGCGTTCTAATTAAAACACCACCGCACAGTGTGGAATTTTCGCAAAATAGAGGGACAAAAGTCCGTTTTCGAAGTACAGTATTCTCAAGTAAAAATATGTAAACCATTCAAATAAACAGGTCTTACTAGAATTCGTCGCCAAAATAAACACTGAATTGCTTACCAGAGAATAATTCAAATTGATAGGCAAAGTGAAATTTTATGTCCTCAGTACCAATTTGCTTATAGTCTTTGAGAACGGTACAACAATGTTGATGTTTTGTGGTTGAAATAGAGGCTCTCTGACGTTAAGTAACAACAGACTTATGCATGTGTTGGTAAAATTAACTATGAAGGGTCTCCGAGTGCCTCCAAAAATTCAGATCTAATCCAAAACCTGATCAATTTATATAGATTCAAAAAGTTCAAAATGATTTCGCGAAGATTTGCGACTTGACTTTCTTTTCAATTTTAAAATGGCGTTCAAAATTTCTCGTCGAACGCTAAAAACTCGGCCGATATCACGGGAGTTCATGTGGACTTGATTAAAAAGTTTCACGTCATTTAAGAGTACCTATGGGTGGTGAATTTCCAATAAATTTGAAAAACACACCAAAGAAACAGTACAACAGTACAAGTATTTAGTTTTTTCGTTTTTTTTTACTTCATCGACCGACTGAAACAAAAGATTGTGACATATTATTTTGATTTTGATAATATTATAAGCTACATTATTCTGAAGGTAGTACCTAATCTGTCAACTGAGACAAATTAAAAAAAAAGTGATAGTGGAAAAGTAAGAAGGAAATAGTGAGTGCAGTCATTCGTATTCAATATTCTGGTACTTTTATGATACATTTTTGTTAAGAACATGTCTATCTGGCATTCTATTCTTGAACATTTGACAAATGTTTTGTTGGTTTTGTAATTCTTATTAACTGTACGGATAACCGGTTCCAAACTTCGCTAAATTCCCTTTCTCGGACAGCTGTCCGACAACCGGTCCAATTCGCGACATATACAGGGTTTTTGACTTAAAACTTCGCATGCACGTCAATATCTCGGTCGAGTAGTTATTTTTCACAGTTTAAAAAATTCGACGCCTACCAAGAGTAAAGCGTCGCGACGCATCGAAAATATCAATCGATTGCAGGGACTTTGAAATTACGCGCATGCAAAAGTACGAGTTATTTATAAACTTTTTTGTTATTCAGTCGAACTCATTTATTCTACTCAGTTTTGAGATATACAGTGTGTCCAAGATAAAGATGTCTATCATGGGGATCTTGAAAACCGTGAGACATACAAGGTCGGTTAAATGGAGGCAAAGTTGCGTATTTTGATGCTCAACAAAATGCCGTTTTAAAAGCCAAGCGAGATTTCGACTAAGTCCGAAATTATCCGAAAAAAAACCGAAATTTTTCAAAATTGTTTTCATTTTTTTCTGACCACATTTGAATGGAACTTCTTCATTGCCACTTTTGGCCTTTACAAGATAGCGGTATTGAATTGAAGAACAGACGTTTGGTCTATGAGCAGCCATCATCAACTTTGTTTTTTTAAATACGGTCCTGGATTTTTTATGACGGATTTTGAGGGCCTCTTATGTTCCTCTTCTTCTATACATTTATAAAAGGAAAAGTATGTTTGTCCGTAAAAAAGAAAGCATTATGCGTGTATATAATGAGGGAGAGAGAAGGCTTCTTTCCCGCAATCTTTGATTGGTCAGACCGGTTGACATGGCGTTGCCATGGTGATCGCCGCAGTAACAATTCAGGCGGTCCCAGCAGCTTAAGCTACTTGATAAGAAGCCCACCTGAACGTTATCCCGTTGTAAAGAGTCACGTCAGCGGCTGCGTGTTTTGTTCAGCGTAAAAAATTGTCGCTTTCTCGAAAGCGGATCTCGCTTGACATTTGAAGTTGGGTTATGTTTATTTGTTTATGAATACATCTTCATTATATTATTATGATGATAGTTTTCGTCTCTTTGTGGCACCAACAATATCAACCGGCTGGACAAATTTCTCTACAGCCACGAGTAGTGAGTACTAACCCATTAAAATGGAATAATTCTAAAAAGAGAATCCCAATGACTTGATGTAACAACAGATTATCTGTTTTTTAGCGTTTCACTTCGAATCTCATCTCATTTCCTCTTGGATTTATAATAACAATGATAATAATAATAATAATAATAATAATAAATCGTCTTGGAGAATTGAAAAAAAAAATCATGTACAGCGCAATAATAATTGACATTAATCATTCTTGATGGGTGATTTCCGATAGGAGCAGATCGGCGGCGGGTGACGTTGATTTGTTGGATGACTTTTCGGTTGTGTTGTGTTATTTTGGAGCCCCAGCGTAAATGAAAATAATAAATAGGTAGATTTGTTTTGTTTCGATTAGGATTAGGATGTTTCACTTTGGTAAAGGATTTAGTATTTTTTTCTTTTGAATGAGGATATCTACATTTTGTGCACAAGATGCACGTCAGTTCTTTTCTTCTTGCAAGTTGGATTTCAATTTTGAGATGGACTTGGATCAGAACTGGGTTTTGCCTGGGCTCCTCGGAGAGCGGGTAATCCAGCTAGTAATAGATAAATAACAAATTTGGTCACCCACATAATATGCCACGCAAAAAAAATCAGTCAAGAATGCAGCCTCATAAGAAAACACAAATATTGTGATATTTTTTCTCGCTAAATACCAAAACATACATATTTACATTTTTTTTTAGAAGTTCAATTTTTTCGTCTCTGGACATAATTCCTTCAATGCCATTCACATGATTACGAACTCCACTTTCCAGAAAGATATTTTGGTAATAACATGATTAAACAAATAACAGCAATGATAAATTTATGATTTACATTGGAGCTTATGATATTAGTTATTTTTTATTCATTATAGTTTGTTTACTGTGAACGAAAAAATGATGAACCACACTTTTTAGACATTTCTTACGGACACGTCATCGATAGTGCAGAGCAGAATAAAAGAGGTTCACAAATTTGTCAGCAGTATAGTCCAGGATGGCATCGGAAGACATGTAAGTTCTCCACTTCATACACATTTCTTTTACACTTTGAATTTTTATTAGAAAAGTCACTTCTCAACAGAATATTCAGTCCTCAAGTATCTACCAGAAGGTTTTGTGGAGAAACATATTTCAGGATGAAAGGTATTGAGGGAACCCATTATGTGAGTCTTCCGATTGTCGTAAGTTACAAAAAGGCAATATCCCCTTTCTTTCTATGTTTCTATACTGCTCTTACGAGCCTGCACACAAAGAAAGCACTGCCGGATCGTAATCCTTACAGCCAGATCGAGAGTTTTCCCGGCCTTGGCTCTCATAGTGTTTGTTAACATAGACACTTGTGAGTTTTATAGGCAGGTGCAGGTACCTATGTTAATAAATATGTATATCGAAAGGAAACACCTGTAAGAAATAAAGCGACCACCTCAAGTATATTATGATATCCTTGTTTACGTGGTCTATAATGGGTCCCTCTAGATGTTTTGAAAACCCATCACGAATATTTATGGATTTATTGGATTTATTAGGGTTAAGCTCATGAATGTGTTTTTTGAGAAGAAACAGTCTTTCGAAGTATTGCGTTGCAATAGCGTCGAAACGTTCCGCATTTGTATACGATTTTGAATATTCTTTTGGTGTTTGAATAATAGATTCGTTATTGTAAAATATTATTATATTTAATCACTATCCATTGAATAACTTTACATTAATCTTTTTCTTAGTTGATATATTTGTAAATATAACTCCATATCTGAACTCATCGTATTCTTAGCCCGTACCTAATTTTTATTACCATCCAGTGCCGATGAAAGAGACGGAACACAGCGAGATTATTGTGGCTGAGCACAGGGGTATTTTTTTGATAATGGGGAGTATGGCTAGAAAGTTTGATGGATTAAGACGTGGTCGGTGCGTGAGGATAGTTTTTGTGTTTCATTTAGTGATGTATCATATTTTTGAGGATCTTCATGGAAGGTCATATTTTAGAGGATCTTCATGGAAGGTCATATTTTCGAGGATCTTCATGGAAGATCATATTTTCGAGGATCTTCATGGAAGATCGTATTTTTCGAGGAACTTCATGGAAGATCATATTTTTGAGGATCTTCATGGAAGATCATAGTTTGCGAGTATCTTCATGGAAGATAAGCTGTACGTACAGGGGGTGGAAAACGAGTGTACGTACAGTGGAGAGGGAGGGGTTATTTTCCAGATTGATAGAAGTTTGTTGTCGAGAACTATTGGGATTGATATCGATGAATAATTGAGTACCTACTCAATGATGAGTATGGTGATAAAGAGACACATATTTGCATGAGTATGAAGCAAGGGGAGAGGAGGGCCCCGGTGAGTACATTTTGTATTTCTCAATTAAACAGAACAGTAATTCTTTATTTTGTCTGTTTTCATGTTATCTAAAAACTTCGCTGACACTTGCACAATATTATTGAATGAATGGCATTGCTACAACCCAAAACTCGGAGCACGTGAGTAAATTGTACGCCCAAAAACAGGTGCAAATAAACACCAGTTTTACATTATTATTGCTCGCAAAGTGGTTTAATTTACGTAGTCTTACACACCTGAGCACAGTTTATGTTAATATTCGGTGACCTTTTAGCACCGTCTAAAGATATCCTATTTTAAGACGGTGACCTAAGTATATGTATTGTTGAGATAAAAGTAAATTGGTGACTATCCATATTAGTTTCCTAGAATGATTGTGGTTCGTAAACAGGTAGTAAAAATGTTTGTCTAGGCTACGCACAATCGATAAATACAAGTGTGACGAGTTTTGTGCAAACCTCTTTTCTGCAGCTAGAAATAGTTCATTCAATTTCATTCTCAGTCTTCATTGTAAATTGTAACTCGAATATAAGCGCGAGTAATATCCATTGCCCGAACCCATAACTATTGTATATGTTACGGCTAATATACAAACTTGGATAGTTTATAAACTAGCTGGATTGTTTGTGAGCTAACCAAACCATTGGCTGTTTTAATAGAAAAGGCAATTTCCACTAAAATAGCAGTTATTTTGCAAACTATCCAAGAGTCTTGGCTAATTTACTTGAAACTATTAAGAAAACCAAAATAGCTGGTCAGTTTGTAAACTATCCAAAGTAATCTGGCTAAAATGAAAACCATCATTTCTATTAAAATAAAATAGCCAAACCTTCGGCTAGCTTATAAACTAACCAGGTTAGGCATTTCTTATTTGATAATTAAATTTTCAGATTCTAATAATTCAAACCAAATGAAAAAATGGGAGTGACTATTCTGCCGATCGTTACTCTATGCAGTAGTTCGTTGGTTAGCATAAGGTTAACATTTCAATTATTATTGTAAATCATAATTTATGTGATTTGTATGGGTATTATGAGAATTAAGATTGGGTTTGTTTGGGTTAGTGATTATATTAATAAACAATAAAAACAATCTTGATTCTCATGATACCCATACAAATTACATAAATTATGATTTACAATAATAATTAAAATGTTAACCTGTTGCTTACCAACGAACTGCTGCATATTTTTGGTAAGTTTATGAACTAGCCAAAAAGTTGGCTATTTTATGTTACTAGAAATCATGGTTTTCATATAAGCCAGATTGCCTTGGATAGTTTACATACTTACCAGCTATTTTGGTTTTCTCAATAATTTCAAGTGAATTAGCCAAGATTCTTGGATAGTTTGCAAAATAACTGCTATTTTAGTAGAAATTGCTTTTTCTATCAAAATAGCCAATGGTTTGGTTGGTCTATGAACTATCCAGCTAGTTTATAAACTATCCAAGTTTGTATATTAGCCGTAACATATACATTTATTGAATAGTGCTGAATAATTCCTTGTATATAACCAAAGTGTTACGTTTTATTTCAACTTTCTATGTGTCAAAGCTACTGCTGTTCATGATTGTTCACGTAGTATTAAGCATCTAATTTGTAGTTTCAAAAAATAAAGTCTTTTTCAAAAGTCTATCGTGTCCTCGTGGAACTTAAGTCGCGGCTTGAAAACGTTCGGTTTTCGGAGTTTGTGAATATAGTAGTTGTGTTATCACGAATTCATCGTTTGATTTCTTCTTTCGCTATAACCACGCATACCTCAACATATGTAAGTACTTGGTTTATAACTTTTAAGACAAGGTATCTAAGTATTAATCAATATCCTTAGTGTTTGGTATTTTTAAATTTTCTAATAAACTTATTGTCCTTGAAATGAAAGTCCTTCTACATTATGCCAATAGTCCCCGAAAAACAATGACCAAGACATATACCTAAATAAACAATAAAAAAATTAAAAATAAGTACCTATTTTTAATTAAAAGGGTCAAAATCTAGTGCACATCATGATTGCTTCTCATAAGCTTAACTAGAATTGCAAAGAAAAAAGCAAAAAAAAATAATACACTAGCTGGAAAAGAATAACAAACTTTTGATTCAATATTTTTTCATTTATTTATTTATTATTTGAAACAAAATGGCAAATGCTGAGAAATGATGACATTATTATAACAGTTATAACACAATCAAAGCTGTTGTTTTTATTTAAATCCGGGCATTTTTATATTTATTCAACGTATGAGAGCCAACGACACTGGACCTTTCGTCATAAGGGATGTGAAAAAAAAAAGTTTCAGGAAGTAGTTTGTAGGGGGGGGAATATAAAACAACCATGTCTGCCAGGCATATCCAGTGCTTTATTAATTAAAATAATTAATGAAATATTAAAAAAAAAGAAAAGTTTCGTCATCGGGGATGTTGAAAATAACTTTATGGCATTGTTGTTATTAACGAGTACATAAAAAAAATATATGTCTGCCAGCCAAAAGCGTGTGCCAAACACATGTCTGCCAGTATCAAAAGGGCTGTTTTATGAATGAAAGTTTCGTCAACGGGGATGTGGATGATTTTTTTTTAAATGAAGCTTAAAGTCTCCTGAACAATAAAAAATATGTCTGCCAGGCCTCTTCGATTTTTGTCCGTGTATTAAGGTTTTTCCGCTTCATCAGAAAAACCGTTCCAATTTACATAATCAACGTTATAATTTAAAAAAAAAAATCCTATGAATAAATAAATGATTAATTTTTATTTTTAGGATAATTTTGATTTTTTGAATCGTACCTTTTTAGTTTTTATATCTCATGGACTAAAATCATCTGTAGTCACAAACATTATTCCATTTTTAACCCAATTATTCAAGTTTTGATCAAACATTTTGGGAAGAAGTAGGTATTCAACTAAAACATCTGATTTGCGGACTTTGATACGTTTCATGTTTTGGGGACACCTTGTATAACATGAAAACATTTTTGAAAAGTAGCCTTGAAGGGTCCCTTTCCATCCAGAACAAAAACTTTTTTAAAATCAGATACTTCAGTCATAATTTTTCGTGTCGAATAACGTGAACGTAAGACGACAACCACACGGAAAAAACAAAATACTTGGTCCAAATAGCTTAAGCTCATTTCGAGCATAAGTTAGCTTTGCATATACTCAAGACTATATCGCCTTCATTTAAAAATAGCAAATTCTCAATATGTTAAGTTTCTTTCAAAAAGATGTAATTCTTAATTAGACTATTTGAGATTTTTAAAATTGAAGATATACATCGCGTCATCCTGAACTTCTGAATATCCATTTACCAACTTGAATTGAGTATACACCAATTCGTTTGAAAAATATAGGAATACTCAATTTGAATAAGCATAATTTTAGATTGAATGTTCACTTGTATCAAATCAAATAGATTCCCACTCAAAAATATTCATAAAGTTTCTTTAAATCAAGCATACTTCAATTCCATCTGACAATTTAGACATGCTTTGTTTAATAATATCACAATTTTCTTTCTCTCTCAATTCAACCCCCAGATTTTGAAACCATTTGGTTTGCAGTTTCAGTTTTTTATTTTTAAGGCTTTTTAATGTCATGTTATTATCGATGATGATATTGAGCTTACAGAACTCCAAAAAAGCGTCATAAAAGTAAAATATGAGACCACAAAGACACCGACGTGGCGATTAAAAATATGTACCAACATACAAGAAAATAATTCGGAAATAATTATTTGAAAACTGCTGAACCAAATGCTTTCAAAATCAAGGGTTGAATTAAAAATTGAGAGAGCCTTAAAAGGAAGAATCAATCCTTAGATCCTTTTTATCAAAAAAATTGCGGTCAGCTGTCCGTTTGAGCTGTCATTTTATCAATGGCTGGGGAATGACTGACTGCACTGAGAGTTGAGAGTTCGTTTCAAAGTTCGGTATCGGTATACTTCGTCAGACTTCGTAAACCTGTCATCTCAAATCAAGCAGCAACGTGGGATTATATTCTCAAATAGAATATATATTTCAAATATAGTTTAAAATTGAGAATATCAACATTATTAACCTTAGGATATCCTATTTTTGAAATAACTATTTTATACTGTTATATTTGTTGACATTAAGAATACGAAACAACCGTATACTTGAATGAAGAGTATTTTAATTTTTATCCTTTTGGATTTAGTTTGAGGTCGTTTAAAACCAAAAGTATAGTGAAATTTTCAAAATATTATTCTGGCTTCTCCTTGTGAAATTATAGATTATCATTTAAAGGAAGTGATAGTTTTCAAATAAAGAGCTGATGCGATCTCAAAACTAGAATTCCCAAGTTAAAAATAAAAATTTGAAACGTTTCAAAACAAGACTATTTACTCAAATGAAAAATATATCTTGAAAATATCATATTCATTTTCCAAACATATTGCAATTCTTGATTTGAAGACGTGTCCTTAAATTAAATATGCGAAAGCTTCAATCAAGTTGAAGATATTGAAAATATACGTAATTTAGAACCAAGAATATGTTTTTTTCCGTGCATATGTTGCGAGTTCAAAATTAGATCTATTTACCTCAATAAATAAAATGTTCTATACAAAAATACTAATCTGAATACGTAAATATTAGAAAAGGACTAAAACTAAGTAATCAAACTGAACAAATTATAGAAAATAATAAAATGGGATTAAGTGTCGCTTTTCCATATTTTTATTGTTTTATCAAGGGCGGCAGAGGCGATAATGTTTTCAGTGGGGTGACATGCGATGCCCACTACCTCGTCTGTATGACCCTGAAAGAGTCAATACGTACTAAAAATAGAAAAAAAAACAGTAAAATGGACTTACCTGCAATTTCTGCACCATCTCCGTTGTCTGCGAATCCCAAATATAAACCATATTATCTTTGCTGCCCGACACAATCCATTTGCCCGTAACCGAGAAATTTCCAAATATACAGCACTTGTGCCCTGAATACTTCTTCAGACACTTCTCCTTGTCAAAGTGCCATAAATTTATGGTATGATCCACCATTGCCGTCAAAACATATTTGTCGTTGGGCGAAAACATGGCAAACGACACTGGCGTATTTTCTTCGTCGCTGAAAATCTTCAAACACTCTCCTGACGCCGTGTCCCAGATCCGGCACGAGGTATCGAAGCTACTGGACACATACAACGAACTGTCCCAGTTAAATTGAACCGCACTGACCGCGTCCAGAGCTAGACGTATCTTCAGACAATGTCCGGTCTGAACGTCCCAAATCCGGATAGATTTGTCATAAGAACCGGATATAATCAAGTTGGACTGGGGGTTGAAGTTGCAGCAAAACACATAATGACTATGTCCCCTGAGCGTTCTCAATTTTTTCCCCGACACCAGTTCCCAGATTTTCAGGGTTTTATCTAAACTGGCCGACACTAGCAAACGGCTGTCACTGGACCAAGCCACGTCGCAGATTCCTGTTGAAATTCAATTCAACACGCTCAAAAGGACACATCAAGTACTTACCCGACTCATGCCCTAACATCGTCTTTTCAAACCACCCATCATATGCCCGCCAAATCGTGATCGATTTATCATCCGACGCACTGGCCAACCACTCGCCATTGGGGCTGAACTTCACCGAGATCACTGCGCAAGTGTTTCCGAGTCCGACCAAAGTGAATTTCAACGTATAATTTGGCTTCAAATTGCTCAAGCTTCCTGTTGGAGTCAGGGCGGAGTTGCTTTGGGATGTTCCGGGCGTGTTGGGGTTGGGGGTACTCTGGCTGATCGACATTATGTTAATAATTGTGGTCTCCGAATAGTTCGAATTGTCTGATTGCCCAGGAAACACAGTAGACAGTAGACGAGACGAAGTTTGCCAAGTTTGTGGTTATGTTAGTATAGCCAAGCATTGAACTCGATACTACGTAACTGGAAGGGCCCCTGTCGTGTCGACAACTGAGGCAATTTTAGTCGTATTTTTTTGGCGCATAGGTATATTTTGGTTGGACTAAAAAGGGGATGCTATCTTTGTCACACTCATTGCCCTTATGCGAAGTCGGAGGTTTTCAATTAGTTTGAAGATAAATTGAAAAAGCGGTTGATATGCTTGGAAAAAATTACTACAATTCTGTGCATATAGTAGTCTTAATTATCATGATATGATGGATCTATATATTTCAAATAACTATCTGAAAAAATGCAAAATAAGAAACAAATTAGTAAATAATGAAGTATACTTAGATGATCCGTAATTCGACTAAATAGTTGAGAAAATACAGGGTAGGTAGTGGGTGCAGGGTGATTTATATGTTTAACCTGTGTATTGAGTAAAGTGAAGGTATTAAGGTATATACTTGGAAAACTATAATAGCTTAAAATAAAAATGAGAATACTTTTATTTTTGAGGTCACATTAAAACTAATAAATATGGTGTTTTCTGATAGGGGGCTTGAGGAATGTCTGAATAAAACTTTTGCATTTCTTGGAGTGTTTACCATCGTCAATTCCTTAAGGACCCTACTCACACGCCTGCAGCAGGGGCAATCTAGAAGGCAGGGCGATTGGGGCAATTTCCTAGATCGCCTTCTAAGCAGGGCGGTAAGGGCCCCTTCATACCTTCCTAGCATTATTTCAAGCAAGATATGAGAAAACAAACTTTGGAAATGATGTTAGTAGTACCAACGAACTCGAACAGGATGTGAAATTGTCACATTCTCAAAACAAAACGTACTTTACAAGGAAGTTTCTCCTGCGGCGGGCCTAGATTGCCCCTGCTGCAGGAGTGTGAGTAGGGCCGTTTTAACTAGGACAATTTCGTGTAGGTTTACTTAAGGTGCATGCCCTTGTCCTTAATAATTGGAGTTATATCACTTAGCGAAAAAATGAAATCTGCTTTTCTGGAGTGTATTTATTACCACACCCAAATGCACTGCAGAAATTAACCATTTTGTTTGGCACCCAAACTATAGAAAGCTACATATTGATTGAACATAATATTAGCTACAACACTCAGTGTGGCTTTCTTCGTGAAATGTTTGTCTGGTTTTTAGGATAGAATATCTTTACTAAACGTACTAAGATTCTATCCTAAAAAACAGACAAACATTTCACAAACAAAGGCACACTGAGTGTTGCAGTGTGAAAAAGTGTGCACTAGTGGTGCATAACAAACACAGTGCTAATACTGCTAATATATTATGTCAACAGATATGACAAAGATAGACACCCCTTTCTGTCTCTATCTTTTTCTAGTTGAAAATTTGTCTTCAGTCAACTCGATGTAAACAGCACGGATGGGTCCCTTCCAGGTACGGTAGTATCAAGTTCAATGTAGCCAAGCCAAGCCAAGCATTGAACTCGATACTACGTAACTGGAAGAGCCCCTGTCGTGTCGACAGCTGGGCAACATTAGTCGTATTTTTTTGGCGCACACAGGCGCATAGGTATATTTTGATTGGACTAAAAAGGTGATGCTATCTTTGTCACACTCATTGCCCTTATGCGAAGTCGGATAGTTTGAACACGGAGGTAGAATCTCGATGAGTTTGAAGATAACAAATTGAAAAAGCGGTTGATTTGTTTGGAAAAAACTACTACAATTCTGTGCATATACTCAGTAGTCTTAATTATCATGATAAAATGGATCTATATTTCAAATAACTATCTGGAAAAATGCAAAATAAGAAAAAAATTGAAAAATAATGAAGTATACTTGGATGATCCGTAATTCGATTGAATAGTTGAGAAAATACAGGGTGGGTAGTAGGTGAAGGGTGATTTATATGTTTAACCTGTGTATTGCGAGTGAAGTAAAGGTATAAACTTGGAAAACTATAATAGCTTAAAATAAAAATGAAAATACTTTTATTTTTGAGGTCACATTAAAACTAATAAATATGGTGTTTTTTGATACCCCTCCATATCTTTCTAGCATTGTTTCAAGCAAGATATGAGAAAACAGACTTTGGAAATGATGTTAGTAGTACCAACGAACTTGAACATGCAGGATGTGAAATTGTCACATTTTGGGGTTCACTAGTCACTACTCATCATCTACTCAAGTCTACTTATCATCATCTACTCACTAGCCTTCACTAGCCTAATCAAAATTACAGTATATTATACCCTCGATTATAGCCATGAAACAGGCACGACTTAATCAAGATACCAGCAGGAATAAAATCCAAGCTTATCAAAATCACAAATAAATCCAATAACGCTCACGCTTTTTCCTTGAAAACTAGAAAATCTCAATGGAGAAAACACATTCAAAGCAATGAAATTATTTTGAACCTACAGAGAATCAGAGAAAGCTACATATTGATTGAAAGGTTAGGTTGACATAAATAGGGTGTTCCGGTGATCATATTACAAACTTCTAGGGTAGATAAGACAATCGAAAATAAGAAAAAAAGTTCATATGAACATGGGTCCGGAAACGCTTATTCCTTCTTCACCAAAATACCCCCCTGGTTTGTACGCCCCTGGTTAAAGGTGACAAAATCCGGAAGCCGGAAGGCTCAAATTGATGAACCTATCAACTAGATTTCAGGTACGGTAGTATCGAGTTCAATGTAGCCAAGAGCCAAGAGTTGACAGTGGACTATGACGTCATTGTGATACGCAATTTACGATTGAATAGTCCGATAAATGGCTACATTCAGGTGGTCCCAGCAGCTTGAGCTGCTCGATAGAAGCATAAAAAATACATGTTTTCATTTGAAACAAAAAAGTTGATAGTCGTAACTTATTTTTGGTTCCCTGTGTATAAATGAATTTTTCATTAAACCACATCCACAAATAAAACTCGGCGTCTTAGCGTTTTCCAAGAAATCAAAACCCTGAATTTAAAATGAATTTGTCCGATATTTTAGCCGGTCAGTATATATCGTGCAAAAAGTCGAGATGACGCGGGAGGGAACACGCCATCGACGGACCAGCAGAAAGGGGTGCAGAGAACACTTGGAGTTCTACGTTGATGGTTGTTTTGCTCGTCCAGAAGATATTTTTTTACCAAAACAGGAAACTTTTTTGGTGAGACCTCCTTTATCTGTCCTGGCAGTTTATTCCACATATGGACTGCAGAATATGAGAATGAAATTGCTTGTTCCGTGAGCAGGTGGAACACGGATTTTCACGGTTCTGGATTATGAGAGTTTGCGAAAGATTTGAAACATTTTTTCAAGTATGGAGGCTGACCTGTGACCACGGTGTAATTTATCTTACACCGTGCCTGTGACCAAGATAGTATATAAATATGCAATCTTCTTCTATCAATAATGTTTAAAATTCTGTTTTCATTCAGATAGGGGGTAATGTGACTTCGAAATGGTATTTTATAAAAATAATGCATGCAACTATGTTGTAATTTTTAAATTGAATTGGAGACACCAGTAGTTAACGAACTAGAGTAAACAATATCACCAAAGTCAAGCAGCGAGAGGCGACAGTACAAGAGTTTCACAAAGAAAATATTTGAGTTTGGGAGAAAAAGTATCCCGGAAATCAAGTTTTTCACATGCACTCAAAAAAATCTTGATCGTAATATTAATGAACAGCTTTCATAAACTTCATTTTCATCGGCTCAATGAAATTTTCATTGAACCTAAGTACAGAACACTGTAAACATCATTGTTTCTTGAACAGCTATCATTGTAATAATGAATGAAGCTTCAATAAGTGATGAATAGTAATTTCATGGGTTTATGTCCAGTAGTACATGGGTTACATGAACTAAATTCATTAATATTATGTACTTCAAACTTGATATTAAAGAAAGATTCTTGAATGAAGCTTCCATGAAATATTCATTGTACTAATGAATATAGTTCATTAAAACCTTACAAAAAAACATCGTTCCAAGAACGAAATTCATTAATACAATGAACAGTTCTTTTAAAGTCGACAGATATCCTTGAAATAAAATCAAATCATAAATACAAAGAAAAAGTTCATAACCGTAATGTACAAATTTATTAGGCACTTGCGCAAAAACGGGTGATGCTGCGTCTGGCATCCTTCTTTCGGTTTGTGGTGTGTCATTTGGTCATGTAAAGTGCTGTTGAAGTTTAAGTTGTGTAAGTTGAAGACCTAGTAAGTAAGATTAAAGACAACAAAGTCACTCGACTGGTAAAAGAATTTGTTATGCATTTCCAGCACGATCACATCAATTTCATACCAGCTGACGTCTGCATCATCAGAGCCCTAAAATGTAACAATCTATAAACGGAAGAATTCAATAGTTATTAAAAAGCATGCCGACAATTTCATCTCATCTCAAGAAAATGGAAAGTACGGCGTTCATTTTTGACAATTATTTCTGTTTGTAGACTGGTAAATGATGCACATACCTTACTGAAAAAGCTCTACAATAACAATGTTGAACAAAAATATCTAATTTGTGTTGTATGACTATTTTCAGATTCATAACACGGACTTTCAAACCTCACATCCAAACGGACTTGCTCTGTAGTCAACATAATGGGAAGCAAAAAGAGTCCTATTGAAGTTTTCGGCGTCCAACAAGAATGTCAAAGATAAAAGCACCAAGAGCCAAGAGCTCATTGAAATATATGAACAATCATGATGTATGTCTCTGAAAGTAAGTAGGTACTAACTAAATTCTCCAATAAAATTTTAGGTTAATATCTCCTACAAATATTTTTGGTAAAATTATCTATTTATGCAATGAATTGGGTATATTTTATAAAAGTCCATTTCTTTTCAGAGAGTTTTGACGCTATTTTGGGCGCTTCATGGATTCTTGGCTTGGTCCCTTTAACTATATCCCGACATCTAGAACGGTCTGGACCAGAGCAAAAATTACAACCCACACATTTCTTAGTGAAGAGCTGCTTCAAGACTTATTATTAAGCTCTGATGACTTTTTGTTCTGCCATGAAATATGTTCGAACTATTTTAACTCGAATTTTTCAAATGTATGTATATTACAACTTCAAACGATTTTCGAATAAAGATATGATAATCAATCTTCAGTGTCTATTTTGAACAATAATTCATAAATAGAATGAAGGGATTCTTCATATTGAACATTTTGATTCATAAATACAATGAAGCGGGTTCATATTATTGAGAATTTCGCTTCATAGATACAATGAAATGTTTCATTGTAACCATGAATTATGATCATCATTACAATGAAAAACTGTCCATCAACCAAGAACGATTTGCATTGATACTATGAACAGTTTCATTGACGCAAGAACTACTTTAATGATCACTGTTCATACACAACATGAATCGAGTTAGCTTTGAAGAAAACTGTTCATACTGTAATGTCGTCCAATTCATTTGGTCAAAGAAGCCGTTCTTTGGACCAATTTTAAAGAATTGTTCATTGAATGTATGAACCTCTTCTTTGTATTTATGCTACTATTTGGTTGAGTGCAGTCTCATATATGTCGAAGTTTTTTTTCACGTGTGATTCAAAGGAAAGGGACGAGTCAACAACAACTCCCAAACTTTTTGCTCCAGTTTCGATGGGTAATAATTCTCTTCGTTTGCAGTCACATTGAAATGTTCGAAAGTGACGAAAGATATGCGCTTATTATTGTCAAATAACATGGCTGAAGATCTTGATGCATTCAGTTTTAAACTGTGATCTCTGGCAAATTTGCTTTCATTATTTAGATCAGTGTTTGATTTATTTTTATCCTCCTCAGCTTCTGATGCGCTGACCGGAATTTATATTGAAAGTCATACGTATTGTTGAAGTTCTGAAAATCGCAAGCACTCTTTCATATCTGCCACGTAGATGGAGAGAAATGTGGACCCAAGAGTACATCCCTGAGGCACCCTCATCCTTTCTAGTGGGATTTATTAAAAAAAAAGTCAAATTAAAAAAAAGAATTCCACGACAGCAGTAGCCGTAGAATTGTTGATGTTGAATTTTTTTTTCAAAAAATGTAGTGCAGATCCATTTTAGGTTTAGGGGATGACGAAACCTATGCTGATTTTTTCTAAAAAAAATCGCTTATATGGATTCTGGACTTTCAGCCTCTAAATATGTTCTAATAGGCCTTGTTATTCCAAAAAACTGGACGACGTCTGATCCCAAAATACACCTTTCTCCCTCCCACATTTTGAAAAAAAAAATCGTCAAAATCGCTCCATAATAACAAAAAATGTTATTACCGGTTTTAAATGGGTCACTCTGTGTAAATTTTGTTTCATTTACTTTTGAGATACAATTGACCGTTCAGTTCAGGAGATATTTGAGAAAATAAAAATGATCGTCTAATGTCTTAACTCGATGGAACGTAAACGAAGGGCAGACTAAAAATTATCGTTTTTTCATCGTAAATCAAAAACCCTCACGTTTAACGAAAAATGCATACAGACATTTTTTTAAGAGAATTTTAAAATCTGTAAACATTTTTTGTTCACTTTTGCGATTCGATCGACCGTTCATGAGATTTTTGAAAAAAACTAAAAATTATCGTTTTATGTCGTAACTTGCCGCGACGCAACGCAAACGCAGGGCTAACTTTTGCCGAACCAAGAAAAGTCATCATGAAATACCGAAAAATGTGGTTACTTTGACTTTGCGGTCAACTTTGACAATATTTGGGGTACCTTTGACTTTAACGGCATTTCAAGGTTTCGCGCGTGTTCCAAGGAGCGCGATTGCTCCCAATATTAAGAAGAAACTGCAGAGCTCCTTTAGAGCTACGGGACTTTACCCGTTTGACCCCGAAGCTGTTCTACGAAGACTCCCTTCATAAAATCGAGAGGACTTGGAACACATTCTTGACAATAGTTTGCTCTTGAGACAAGAGAGTACAGTGAAGATCGACTGCGCCACAGAAAAGGATTTAAAAAAAAAACAAATTTTCACAGATCTGTGTAGAATACGTAGAACTCATTATTATTTTAATTTTGGGGTTTCAAAGAACCCCTTTGTATAACGGTTATTTTGACTCACGTGCAAAATAAATCGCATGTCAAAGTAACCCCACATTGACACCTTTTTAAAAAAAATATAAAAACATTTCTGGAAAATTGAGGATGTTCATTCTATACACATATCGAAGCTAAGACATCAATTGGTAAATTCAGATAAAATATCTTGGAATTAGAGCCATACTTTTTGCAAAAACTATGAAAAACCTCTTAAACCATGTCAAAGTAACCACGGTTTACGGTATTCATCACTGGAAATAAAAATGAAAACAGGAAATGGAAAGTACCCACAAGTCAATTAATCCGTCTAACTTTATTTTGAACTGTTCATTTTTTCAAATCTTAAAAAAAAACTACAAATATTCAACTGAATTTATGTTAAATATGAATAACAAGAACAAAGTATACAGGCTGCACCATATTGGAAGATATTTGAACAATTGTGGGTGGGACAAGAATATTATTCTCAGTTTTATAAATCTCCAAAATCAATCATTCAAACGTGAGTGGGAACCATATACTTTTTTTTTTTAAATTTTCAACACTTTTTTTAAACTTGGCAATAGGGCCCTAAAGAAAGTTTTGAAAAAAAATCGCCAGGACACGTAGCTTGACAAATGGATTGAAGTTCTCAATTGCACCATTACTTCTGTGATCACTGATGGGTTCCGTTGTGAAAACTGAAACATCATTTTATCATTATTACATTCATCATTAATTAA
The DNA here is from genome assembly GCA_958502075.1 of Orchestes rusci. Classification (NCBI taxonomy): domain Eukaryota; kingdom Metazoa; phylum Arthropoda; class Insecta; order Coleoptera; family Curculionidae; genus Orchestes; species Orchestes rusci. The sequence continues at coordinate 6,801,229 of OY293303.1, read as the reverse complement.
ATCATTATTTTGCCAATCAACGCAAGCAGAAAATAAAAATATTCATTAATTTGGAAATTGGACAAATACAAAGGAGGAAAACGTTGTGACAAAAATATCAACAATTAAATTCATCACTCTTCATGTGTAACAACTTTTTCACAGGCATCTTTTTTGGTACCTAAGGTGGAGAAATCATGTTGACGGACACCCCCCTCTCCTGAAGGAGGATAGTATGAGACTCGTCCTGTATCAAAGTACAATGGTACAGAAATACCCACTAAAACCCCACCTTCTCTTCGTGTATTGACCTGAATTGATCCTCACGTCGCATCTACGCTTCTCTGAATATTGCAGTTGGTGATGGTTGTCTTCTTCACTTCAATACTCCACAGAACAATACAAAGTTCCTCCACCACGTAATGCGTCAGGAAGCAGTGCTCTGGAACCCTCTGAAACCCTATCGTGAAATTTAATAATTTTTTCAATAAATGACAAACAAATGCGTAAAAATTTTCTAATTCACTAAACTGACATGTGCTCCTCCCCCAGCGCAACTCTGTCCAGCCGTTCAACCAAAGTCTATATATTCCAATAGACTGTGGTTCAACCATCCCTCTTACCAGAACAAACTTCTTGTATGGTAGTCCCCACTTCATCTCCATTTAGGTACGACGTTGTTTTTCCAAATTACACCTACGTTCAAAAATATGTTTCCTTGGGATTTTTGGGATGAACAGTTGATAAGTGTCAAAAATATGCAATATTCTATCTGCGTGATTTTTTCAAAATATCTTTATCCTCAACCGTGCGGTAACTTTTATGAATAGGTACCGCACGATTTTGCGTTAGTTAAGTACCATATTATCGCTCGCCGTGCTGTGATAGTTTTCATTTTACCGTACTTTGCTGTCAGCAACGTGCAGGCCCGGATTGGTAGAACATTTCGGCCCGCGTTAACATAAACCGAGCATAGCCCTCAACTATAACGAATATTAAAAAGTGGGAAAGGGATTTGAAAAGGAAGTATACTCTGAAATTTCTTTCTCTTTTGATACAAACTTGTGCTTGACAAAAAATAGTTTTCGTAGTGTTACTAGACTGACGAAGTCAAATATACATAAAAGTATATGACCATGATTAGAAAAAAAAAACGGGAAAAATATTTTTGAGACAGTGTCAAAAGAAATATATCTGTAAAGTTTTTTTGTGGGTCGAACCGATTTTTAGATATTGAACGTTAAATTCTTCATTTTCAAGTTTTCATGAGTTAATTTCACTCAACCGTAACATTCATAAAAAAAACTCTCGGAAAAACTTTATAGGGATACCTATATTCTTGAAAGTCTATTTGTTTCTATCCCTAAGGCTTTTGAAACGTAGCACAAAATTATCTGAAAATTTGCACATAGGGTTGCATTTGAAATTTTTTGAAAATCGCGCTTTGTTTGTGAAGTAGTTGCAAGACAGGCGTCATCTGTTAAATGCATATTATTATTGTTCATAAAGTAGAATATAGAGTAAAAAACGCTCTTTCAAATGAGTTGTTCGTTTGATTCCGATCATTTTGTTCGGAGTTATTGACATTTGAATAAAAGCAGGTCTCACCTCTTCCCACCACTTTATTTTGGCAGTTAGGGCAAAATGGTTCAAACAAAAACGATTTCAAATTTGCTAACGATCATGCATGATGCCATAATTCAAAATACCCCTTAACAAGGCAAAGTTTTCTACAAATCCCATTTTTTGATTCGCCATAGCAGTTACGCCCTCTACCAGCCGTTCTAGAAACTTGAAAATAATTTCCAGCAATTTTTCATGGCCTCTATATTAATAAATTTTTTCTCCGCATGACATACGGCCAATACTTTCCGAGATACAGCCGACAGCCATTCTTATTGGGACTACCCGATAAAGCAGTAAAAACATTATTTGTTTGATCACTAATGTTTTTTAAAATTAAAATTGAACCAGAAACCTGAAGGAGACCACATTGAGTAAAAAAAATAAAATGATAAAGATTTTGTCCTGGATTTAATTCGCGTTCACTTACTTCCATATTTACTTATTATTTTTTACTTACTTTATATCTACTTTTACTATTTTCATTTTACTGATGATTGTAATAGTTAATAAATGAATTTTGGCTTGTCCCTATTTGATTCTAGTTTTTTATAACATAATAGGTACTACTCCGACCAACGAACCGATTAATCGATTATTTGATCGATTACGTTGCCTAAAGCAGTTATCATTTATAAATCATCCCGAAATATGTTTAAAAGCGGAAAGGTCCCCATAACAGCTAATACATTAAGAAATGCTACCCCGATCCAGATGACGTAGATGCGCGTTGCCGGACAAATTTGACACTCGTTATGCTTGGTTTACATTCAATTTCATTTCAAAGTGGAACTGTCAAATTTCCGCTTGGCGAACGGGAATCATATGCTACCATCCACCAGACCTGAATAGAATATTGAATATTGGTAGTGCAATATTCGAATATCCCAAGTCAGTATTGATAGTTTGATATCTAGGCTTCACAGATCTTCAAACAGTGATCGGGCATCCCTAATCCCCAAGTCCTGCGACAGCAGCTGAATGACGAATTAATCCAGGAGTTGATCTTATTGAAAGAAAACTGGGCTTTATAATCCTAATCACTAAGTGGACCTTTGATTCTTGTTACATATTTCTTCATATGGTGAATGTCAGTGTATATTTCCTCTCTATTTATCTTGTTTTTTTCAATTATCTTCCTCTGTGCATGCAATAAAAATTTTGTTTTTAATAAAGCGATCTATCTACATGGTGGGACACGAGAAAGTCGAAAAACTTTCCATCCAGGTTTTCTCAGTTGTTGGATAATTAATCAAAAATAGCTTGGACACGTCTATTTCTGTTTTTTGTGGGAGACATATTTCGAATTTTCACCCTTCACCCAAATGGAAAGGGGGATACGTCCTTTACAGGTATTTTTATTGAGATTATATTCTCAAAGTCTCAAGTTGCGACTATTTATTATTATATTCTTATTATTATTCATTTATCATTTTTAAATATTCTATTGATTTTTTGAGGGTACCAGTGATCCCCGCTCTGGGGTTAAAAGTAGGAGGTGAAAATACAACAAGCATGTGTGGCAAGCAAGCTCAAAAATACAAAAATTGACGTCGTTGAGCGATTTCTACCTGAGAGAAGTATATTTTTCATTCATTTTCAATTTAGTGAATTTAATGAGTATTCTGGAAAATATTAATTTTTCATGAATACATGAATACAAATACTCGGTATTCGAATATATTTCAAAACGTGTATTCGAATACCATATATTCGAATCCATTTTTGTTCTTAGTATTCAGTATTCGTATTCGAATTCCATTTTTCAGTATTCGACCCAAGTCTGGTACCAAAGAGGTTTTGATTTGCTTTCCGTCACCGATACAATCTCCAACACTACGAGCTACAACTTCAATAACCACAATTCTTAAAAAAAAAACATATAAATTGATATTCTTTTGTTTTAATTTACGTAAAAGTTTTGTTATTAGATTTTGTCTTGTCTTTCTTCGGCAGCTTTCTTTTTGCAAAGGTTTTTGGGGGCTTCAAAACTTAAGATTCATGACAGATCAAGACTTGAAGAGTTACCAAATATCTCTTTTGGTCATAGATCATTCGACGATGGACTTGGGGGGTTGAGTCTCTGATGGACGTGGGTTCGATTCCCACGGTGGGCAGACAACTTTTTTCTGTTCGAACGTAAGTTGTTGTATTATTGATTCCTGACAGATTGACTGTCAAAAAGTTAATGATTGGCCTAAAAAGATGGATTCTGTATTCCTGCTAGTTAAATATACAGGGTGGCCCAACGAAAAGGTCCCACCCCTTATTTATGACTTTCCTCGTATAGTTTGGGAAAAACGCTCGGACACGTCAATTTTTATTTTTAGGGGGACGTCTTTTCGTGTATGACTGTATAATACAGGGTGTTCCAGAAATAAGATATCGCATTTGACAATTTTTAATGGAAACCTCCAATTTTTTTTCAATTTTTGGATTCTCCATGAAGTTCTTAGTAACTTTTGTATAATACAGTTAATACCTGTCTTCAACCGTTTTAAAGTTATTTGAGTTTTTAATAAAATTCACCTCATTTAATTTAATATTGATAATAATGGATCGTACGGAAAAAAATAATAATAACGGATACCAGCAAGAAATTTAGCATCAGTCAATGTCATCGTAAATCATAGAACAACTTTATCTTTGATTTGAAATCGTTAAGTTGCCTAGTTCTATCATAATATTTGGCAATGATTTATTCAATTCAAGAAAGGGTCGAAATAACGAAACTGTATTTCAAAACGGAAGCATTGCAAGAGCTACCGCCCGGTTGTTTAATGCGTTACATCTAGACAAAACTATTAACCATAAGTAAGTAAATTAATAAGAAAATATGAAGCAACTGGATCTGTATTTAATATTCGCCGGAATCAAGAAAATCGTCCAATTAGAAATGAAGCCAGAGAAATAGCAGTTTTGGGACACGTGGCTCTTGACAACACCCAAAGTACTCGTGGTCTGGCTGCTTCTTCAGGATTTACACGCTCAACAGTGCAAAGAATTTTGAATTCCTATGAATCTCACCCGTACCAAATTAAGCTTGTCCATGAGCTTAATGAAAACGATTATGATAGAAGGTTGGAGTTTTGCGAATTATTGACACAACGTTTAATTAATAACTCAAATTTGTCATTTGACATTTGTTTTTCGGATGAATGTATACCTTCTATTTACATGGTGCTGTAAATAGACATAATAGTCGATATTGGAGCGACTCGAATCCACATTTGTTTCGAGAGGTACATTCACAATACCCTCAAAAAATCAATGTCTGGGCCGGCATTTTCGGAAATCATATTGTAGGACCTTTCTTTATTACTGGAAACTTGACGGGGGAGACGTACTTGGACATGTTGGAAAATACAATAGAGCCACGAATAACCGAAATAATAGAAAATGAGGTTAATTATAATGAAAATTTTCTTCATTTCCAACAAGATGGTGTACCACCGCACTTTGTAGCTCCAGTACGACAGTTTTTGGACACCCATTTCCCAAATCAGTGGATCGGACGGCGCGGCCCCATTGAGTGGCCACCAAGGTCTCCGGACTTGAGTCCTTTAGATTACTTTCTTTGGGAACATTCGAGAAGTAAGGTTTTTAGTACGAAGCCAGACTCCATCCAAGATCTTCGGGAGCGGATCACGGCGGAATGCAGACACATATAACTCCAGAAATGTGTGAAAATGTTAGGAATAGATTTGAGCAAAATCTTTATTATTGCATGAAGGTAAACGGACACCACTTTCAACATTCATCACCACATGGACTTTTTGACACATTATAGCTAAGTAATTAATTTTTGTTTAAATTTTTAAAATAAACGGTTGAAGATAGGTATATAAACTGTATTATATAAAAGTTACTAAAAACTTCATGGAGAATCCAAAAATAGACAAAAAATTGGGGATTTCCATTTAAAAATGTCAAGTGTAATGCGATATCTTATTTTTGGAACACCCTGTATTATACAGTCATACACGAAAAGACGTCCCCCTAAAAATAAAAATTTATATGTCCGAGCGTTTTTCCCAAAATATACCAGGTCATAAATAAGGGTGGGACTTTTTCGTTGGGCCACCCGGTATACTAAACTAGGTGATCCTTAAACTTAAGGTCAGTCATTAAGAAAACAAAATAAAGATGGAATAATGGAAACATAAACACGATTTTTCAGGATAAGTTGCTGATCTTTGAATCCTGGATGTTGTTGATCCTTGAATGATTTTTAGATGATAAATCTATATCAAAAACTTTTTAAATTTTGAGCTACAGGGTGTGAAAGACTTAAAACAAGTCGTTTTTTGATCAGTAATCCCTGTAAAGATATTTGTTAAAAATTTAACGCACACGTCCTGTGAGCATCAACATTCATTTGTTGATAAAGAGGATTGAAATGATTGATCTGAAAATACAACAGGTTCTATGGGGTATAAAAAAAATCAAAACATAAAAAAATTAATTAAAAAACAACCTGTGTTATTATATTATCATCTTATTTATAAACTGGCCTAAACTCGACGCGGGCGATGCCGCGGTTTTAGGCTAGTGTGCAAATAAAAATTATAAAACTAGACAGAGCTTCATGAAAATAATTATGCAAGAAATAAAAAAATGAAATGATTCATTTGCCTTCCTACTGCAATGTATTTTTCTTCCGAGTCACTAGTCAAATATTGGAATATCGGCATTATTGGTAAATGTTAATCAAAGTTATTCTAATTGAAAATAATGGTTGATACTATAAGCAAGAAACTAATACTAATAAGTCTAACAAAGTCAATTTTTGCCACCAAATCTATTGACTTTGTGAAAGAAAATTTATGCTTAGAACAAAGAATGAGCAAGTTTATACTTTCAGATCCAATCAAAGGAAAAATACTTTTTCGAAAATCTCAATCTGATCTGTTAGAGCAGCGAATCGGAGAGGCTATCGTGTCGTTATTTATTTTAGAATAGAACTAAGTCTGACATAGTAGGTTTTGTTAAGAATATCATTGTGCATAAGAAATCGCATTTCACGTCATTTTTTAGTGGTCGTGACAATTTTTAGAGTGAAAAAACCTAAAAAAAATGATTTTTCGTAAAACATGTTTTTTGCATTTTCATAGCTCTATCTTCGAAAATATCAAAGGTATGAAGCTATTTTTTTTTATTGAAGGGCATACATACGCGCTTATAAAAGAGGTAATATAATCTTGAAGGCCGTTTATTTTTATGTAAAAAAAATCATGTAATGTCTGAGATTGATATTTTTGTATTGAAATTTTCAGTAAGCGAGAAACTTTTTTATTTCGAGAAATACTATACCTATATAGGGATGTGAACGTCGATGTTTAATAGATGTCAAAAATCGAAAAAAAAAATAATGTTGATTTATTTGGTTATCAAAATCGATAAAATATGGAATAAAATAATTCAGACAGGCATAACACGTTTTAGTTGATATAATGAAATTCATTGACAATTGTTATAAAATAATATACGACCGTATTGATCTATTTACGTATATTTTTTCAAAAATTATGAATGGGTGATAAATAAGTTCCGAACTTTTTGCTCTAAAAGAATCGTACTAAACCGTCAATTTCTTCCGGATCTGCTTCTAATTTTATGGTGATGATATTGCAGATTGCAGGTACCAGCACCTACACTCAGTACTCAGTACATCTCAAGCCTTCTTTGACACAGACAGGTACGGTTTGCGCAGTTTTTGTCCGAAAAAAAGATTTTTATAGCAATTCACGAACAATGGAGAAAATTGGATTCCAAACCTAGTCGGTTAAATTGCTACTGTACCATATTTTGAGTTGATACATACAACTGAAATTCAATTATTCTAATAATATTGAAAAATTTGTATTAATAATTTTACGTTAAGAAATGCTGATGGTTTATCTGTCGAAGAAGCTTATTTATTCGTAGGTCATTCCAAGTTTGTATTTGGATATCTTTGTTTCTGTATAGTAATAAAATCAATTTTGTGACAATTGTAAACGCTTTTTCATTGTTTATCAATAATAAATCAGACAATTTTTGTAGAGCCCCAATAGTTCTTTTCAAAACTTCAAATGAAGATATTTTTTCTATTTTAGAAAAGCCACTGAGTGTCACAACCGGTAAGAAAGTGAAGAGCCAGAAGACAAGAACAAATTGTATAGTTTCTAATTTTTGCACTACTTTCTAAATGAAAAAAAATCTCCAGGTAGTGTCGTGTGCCGTGAGCCAGTTGCATAAATAAATCAATTTGGTTCAAGTCTGATTCGATAAAACACAATCGGTAAAATTAATACATAATCTGTAAAAATTTATCTAACTTATATCTGGTCGCTTAATGCTAAACAGATTTTTCAAGATTTTTTAATAATTTCTATTAAGCAAAATAACTTTTTCAAATACTTTAAAGCCTCAAGCTGTTATCAATATTTTATTTTCATTCAGATATTTGGCAGCGTGTTGTGAAATATTCTGTAAAAAAATTAAGAGGGACTGTTGTGGTGGATTAATTTAAGTGCAAATATCTCGAAAACGATTGCTCCTAGCAGCTTCCAACATGAATATCTTTTCTATGTGAAAAAATGTTATAACCATTTTTTTTACTCAAAACAAAGATATCGGGTTGGGCAAAAAAGTTATGACCATTTGAAACAGTGGACAAGCTTGTAGATGGCGCCACATTCAAGATTGAGTCATAATATCAAATTTGGATTTTCTCATGTCAAAAATACCTTGAATTCTTGAATACCGATTTTTGTTAAACTATTAGAATTATTGTGCATGGGATTTATACAAAACAAAAAAAGAAATTGAACTTTGACACCTTGTATCTTTCAATCTATGCATTTCCGGACTATTGTTAATTAAAAAAAAAATCTCCAATGTAAAATCTAAAATCACCCCTTAAATTATTCCAACGTTATTTTCGGACACACTGTATATGCTTACTCATTGAAAAAGTAGAACATACAGGGTTTCCCGAAGAATGTGGGAAATCTCTCGAATACTGGTAGAACGTGGGAAAAGATGACACTAGGTTCCTATAATCCTTTTCCCTAAAGGCCCTCCCAATACGGGGATTGGCCCCCTAAAGGGCACCGGTGGAAATTTTCTTTCGCAAAAAACTTTTAAAGTACTCAATATAATTTGATGTAAATTTAATATGAGGAACACTCCTAAAACCTGTAAAAAAAGTGACCTTGAAACACATTAACCTCATTTAGTTTACCAGGGACGGACTAGATTCAAAATTTTATTGCTTAGATTTTTAACATCCCGTATGATAAAGACTTGAAGAAAATCAATTTGGATAACTATCTTAAACTACAAAAAAGGTACCCTTGTTTCTTATCGATAAAATAAACCGTTTTTTGGAAAAAAATGTATTTATATTGAAAAAACCATCGAAAAGAGCCATGATGCAGTGGTGTCCATCCAGATTAATTTTTTCCAAGTCTTTATTATACAAAGTGTTGAGAATTCAATCAACAAAATGTAGAACCTAGTCCGCCCCTCGTTAATTAAATAAGGTACATGGGTTTCAAGTTTCAAGGATACTAATCTAACAGATCCTTAGTAGTGTTCATCATTTTATATTGATGAGTACCTAACAAATTATTTGTGGAAGAAACTTTCCACCGGCGCTCTTCAGTGGGGCCTCTATATAGGGGAAAGAATTATAGAAACTAATCATCTTTTCTCATGCTCCACCTGTATCCGAGAGATTTTTCACATTTTCCGGTATACCCTGTATACACACAAAAATGTTTTGGTATAAGCTCGCATTTAAACCACAGAATCACAGAACAAAATTTTTTCGACGCTTGCCAATTAATTTAAACGAAAGGGTTGATAATCATAAATACACTGTAATAGGGCTGCTACAACCAGACATCAGAACCGTTCAGAAAAGTTTTTTTTTAATAAACAAATTCATTCGTCAATATTTAACTTGTCAAAAATTATATGGGTATTGATTCTGGGACGGTTTCATGACGGGTCAGAAAAAAGCTAATGATAGTTTTATGATTTTCATTATGTGTCCCACATAAGGCATAGGTAAATAATATAATACAAAAGAAATGGTTGAATCGCTTACCAAATGGCTGGTCTTGATAATCAAAACTATAATAAAACATACTCACAAAAATGTTCAAATATATTTATGTATGCCAAGTGATGTTTGAACTACGGATTCAAACATTTTTCCGTATCGATTAAATTCTAAACGTACCTCTAGTACCTTACCCTTCTTTGAGAAGTCCTCTTTCTAGACGACGATTTGGTCGGAAGTGCAAGTCGCCGTCTCCGAGTGAAATCGTACACACGTCCAGGGCGTCAATTCTTGAGCATTCGCAAATTTAAAACGTATACGCAATTGTGCGATGAGCATTTGAAATAACAAGAATCGAACCCGGCCCGATTCTTGACCGATCGTATCGCTTATAAAATCACTCGTGTCGCTATCGAAACCGTTCGCATGTCATTCTTGAGAACCCGTCTCATGAACGAGTACTCGAATTTGACAACGAGCGGGTTTTCTCGCTCGCATCATACAGAATAATGTTCGCAAGACTTATTTGTGGTTGGAAAATTGATTTTTTGAGCGTTTGCTGAACTTCAGATCTTGTTGATCGGAGCTCTTTGCCAACATTGAGTTTGCAGGGTATTTTCTAAACACGGTTAAAGAATTCGTGGGGTCATTTCTGGGGTGTTTTCATAAAAAAAAGTTCCCATAAACTTTTTCCGAAAAATACGACTTAATGTGGTTCCCCCCTTTCAAATAGGGCACCCTGAGACGGTTTTTTTTCAATATTTCAGAAATCGTCCATACAAAAATCATGCGATTTGATACGTCACATAAACCTTCAATGCTGAATCAGAGTTTGTACTCAAAATTTTGATGTTTACTTTTTTCAAAATGCAGATTTTGTAATAGGATTACCTGAAAGATTTCAATGCGAAAAAGGTATACTCACTTTACATAGATAAAGCTAGTAGTTCTCGACAAAATTGTAAATTTTTACATCGATGCATCGGCTCCCCAAAGACGGAACGTCAATATTTGCGAAATCGCTCACACTGAAATATCGAAATTTGGTACTCCATTTTCTGTAAGTCTACCATCAACGTCATGCAAACAAATAAACCAATGTTATTCTCAGCTGATTCATTGACAATTGATTGACACATGACCCGAAAATAGTTGCAATGGATCTAGCCGCATTCGTAATTGTGAACTTGCGAACGTTTTATCTCGAAGGTCGGCCAAGAATATACCATTCGTAAAAAATCCCTTTGCAGACGATCGCATACGCGTGCACGCGAATGATGTCAAGAATTGCGGTCCAGAAGAGTAACTAAAATTCTCATTCCATTCACCTAATTTTTTTTTGATCGATTAAAATCACCTGCAAACCACAAAGAAAATCTCTTTCTAGAAGATGATTGAATCAAAAATCTGAGTGGTTGATTCTGACGTATGAAGCCTACATACCTTCAGAACCAGCCACTCCAGACTTTCATTCCAATTCCAAGAACATTGATGACCTGGAAGAATCACTATTTTACTTTCTTGAATATACCAGGATGTTCATTTCCAAACTCACCACCCACATCATCTGTGATAATAAAGAGATGTACGTTGGAATTTTTGTTTTTGACGAAAAACTGGATGGCGTTCGTTCAATCTCCCCAAAGCTCTGGGTTACCAACTCAAAATTTTCTAATCAGACGTGGGTGGTGAGTTTGGTAAAATAAAAACAATACAAAACATGATAATAGCACACACCACGTGAAACAATAAAACAATATTAGTACGAATATATTTCCCCAATATTAAGTCAATTCGATAACAAATAAATAGGAACGTTTTTCATAAAAGACGTCGATTGATATATTGTTATTGAAAACACAGAACAATTTTTTAATCGCTGGAAAAATGGTTCAGTCAACCATGGAGATGGTCTTCTTTCTAGAAGACGATTGAATCAAAAGTGCCAGGTATCCTCTTGTCCGTGTAGGATCTTCTACACGTGACAAGAGAATTCCTGAAACCTTCACTCCAAGCTCAAGATCAAGGACAGTGTTGATGATCTGGAATAAAATATAATGATTTATACTATGTGTTCCATTTTAAGCATAGATGAACAATATAACACAACAGGAACAAAACGTTTAAATATATTGATGTATGTCAAGTAATGTTAGAAGCGTAGAACAAAAAAAGGTTTTCTTTATTGATCAAACTCTGAACGTGCCTTCCTCTGAAAAGTCTTCTTTCTTGCTAGATGACTTTCAGATCTAAAGTGAAAGCCATCTTTTTGTCCGTGTGGAATTGTACACACGGACAAAAGAATGGCTCAAACCTTAATTCCAATCACGACATTGCTGACCTGGAAAATGCTAGTTTGCTCCTTCATAATATATGCTTACTTATGGAAGAAATAGAACACACACACAAAAATGGTAAAATATATAGGGCTGCATTTAAACCACAGAACATTTTTTTGATCGCCTAAAATCTCCACCAGCTCTTCTTCCTAGAAGACGATTGGATAGGAAATTTGGATTGCTGCTCGGTGTGTATGAAACTTCACAAACACCTCAAACAGCAACACCAGACTTCCAATTTAATCTGAAAAATACTGAGGACCTGCAAAAATTTTTATTCTATACTCTTTATGAAGTCAAGATTCCCCAATCGAACAAGTCAAATATAATCACAAAACAGTTTAAACAGCAGTCAACCATGGAGATGCTCTTCTTTCTAGAAGACGATTGGATCAAAAGTGCCAGGTATCCTCTTGTCCGTGTAGGATCTTCCACACGTGACAAGAGAATTCCTGAAACCTTCACTCCAAGCTCAAGAACACTGTCCTTGGTGTTGATGATCTGAAATATAATGATTTATACTATGTGTCTCATTTTAAGCATCATCCCGATCATTTCGGACGGCGCGCGGCGGGTGGCGTTGGCCCATCGTATCCGGACGTCAGCCTGTCTTTCTTGGACGTCGACTCGATTCTCGGACGTCGGCCCGTTTCTCGGGCGTCGGCCCGGTTTTTTTCGGACGACTGTTTTTTTTTTTCTTAAAAGAGAATAAAATGACAAATGCCCATCTCAAGTATCGATGCTTATCGCTGTTTCTTTATTCTCAGATGGCCTCTAATAAGAACATTGGAGTATTGTCAGATTTATCATCATCATCGGCGAATAATCCAGCAGATGACATCATCTTATCTAGATTAAAAGAAGAAGCGATCCATCATCTTCCTACGGGATGGAGAGAATGGAAGGTTTCTCAGTTGACAAAGGAAGAGTTCCTGGGAGAACCCGAAGACTCTCAGATCCTGAACAGAATTCGATTTGCTATTCCCACCATTGGGATGGCTAGAGCCTTCAAACCCTCATGCTCATACATCTCAGAGCGGTTCTTCACCGATATGAAAAGGCGGATGCTCGACTGGCCTGTTTGTGTGGGCCTTATCGTGGGGCCCTCTGCAGTAGCGAACAAAGTTAGGGGATCAGCGTCTCAGAGCGAACTTGTTCTTGCATCTATCAGGAACCTCAAGCCGTTGATGCTTTCTAGAAAGAAAACTACCCGCATTCTGAGAAACGAGGTATCAGGAAACGAAAGCGCAACGCCTATGTCTGAGCAAACCACAAAAGAAGATGAAAACAAAGATAGACCAAATGGGATGGAAAAACGGCTGAGTAATGTTGAATCAATGATAGCGACCATTCTGAACAAGCTCAACTCACAGGACCCTGAAGAAGCTGTTGATCATCGTACGGATACCCTTTCTGATGAGGAAGAAATGACAGCTTGGGACACCTATTCGGAAGAAGAAGAAGACAGCCCTTGGGTCCCTCCAGAAATGCTACAGGACATTGAAGAAGAGGAAATGGAGATTGATTTCCTTCCAACAACAAAGGAACAAGAGCCATCAATTCCTTCGCCTAAACCTATAATATCCTTGAGCAGGGTAGAACATGCCAGAGGCTGGGCTCTACTTCATATAATAAAATCGGATATTCTGAAGTGCATAAGAAGCTCCAGGCATCACCAGTCTTCAGCGCGCTGAAGGTAAATCCACAGCTGCAGTCGAGACATCAATCCAATCATACTCAAGACCAACTGGTGAAAATGGACTCCTGCTTAGGCACTATTCTTCATGGCCTATTTCTACAGAGGGAAGCCTTTTCGAGCTCAATCTCAGAAATAGTCAGGCGAAACCCGGGAGCAAAGACTGATATCTTGAATTCTCTAGTGAAGGAGGGTGTTTTTCGTCAATCATCTGATGATCTGATCCAATATGTATGCGGGAGAAGAGCCGAGATCATTGACCAAAGAAGAAGGGCCTTCAGGTCAAAAAATGAATATGTGAGCTCCCTTCTCGATAATATTTCCCCATCGGACACCATGCTTTTTGATGGTCCTTTGTTTGATGACCTTCATAGACAACATGGACATTATTGTTTTCGCCCATTCCGATCTCTCTCAACCTCAAGGTCTTTTAAAACGAAGGCGTCAAGCAAGCCTTCTTCCAATGCAAGAAGGCCCCAGTACAAAGCGCCGACGAGAAGAGAACCCAACAGAATCCACAACTCTCGAAAACCAAACTTTACAGGAGGAGTCTAAAAGACATATAGAAAAGGCGGGTCAAGAAACCGATCAACGCAATGACTGTCAGGTGACGGTAGCATTTCAAGGCGGGAGTCTAAAGGCTTACTTTCAACAGTGGGCTGCCTTGGGAGCCCCAAATTATATTCTAGACATTATTCGAGGATACAAAATTCAATTTGTCAAAAAGCCACCCCTGGTACGACTGACCCCCACACATGCTATCGCCTTTCAAACAAACGGAATGAAAGAAGAAATCAGACGACTGATAGATCATAAAATTCTAGAGCCCGCAAGCTTTTCGACCGGATTCCTGTCAATAATGTTTCCCAGGAAAAAAACAAAATGGGAATTTACGGCCAATTCTGAACCTAAAAAGTTTAAGCCAGTTCCTTGCCCCAAAAAAGTTTCACCTTATAAGCCAGCAGAAGATTCCCCATTTTCTGCAAAAAGGAGACTTCATGGTGAAAATCGACATCCATCAGGCCTATTTTCACATACCCATAATTCCTTATCACCGGAGGTTCCTGTCAATCATCTTCGAACACAAAGTGTAAGTGTACCAAATGACTTGCATGCCCTTTGGACTCTCTACGGCCCCACTAACTTTTGCCAAATCACTTTCGAGAAAGGGGCATTCGCATTATAGTGTACCTCGACGATTTTCTCTTGGCGCACCAAGATCCACAAACTCTCTCTCAGCATTTTCGATCAGTGATTACAACGCTGACAACTCTCGGATGGGTATTAAACGGAGAAAAGTCATCACAAGCTCCAAAACAGGAAATCGAGTTCCTTGGTCTGGTGTGGGATACAAATCAATGTTCAATTTCGCTACCTCACGGAAAGAGAACATCAATCAATCGGGACATATCGACCATCCTACGAAGGCGTCGTTGGAGCTAGAAGGGTGCAAAAAGCCTGTTGGGGAAACTAAACTTTGCCTCTCTAGCTATCCCACTGGGAAGGCTCAGGAGCAGGAACTTACAACTTACAACGGATGAGCTTGATCCTCCCAGAGCTGAAGCCTCGAAAGTCTTACCAGGTTCCGGATGTCGCCATCGAAGAATGCCAATGGTGGCTCAAGAATCTGGACGCGAGGTCCCCGCTGTTCCAGGCAAGTCCATCCGTTTTTATAACAACAGATGCATCCGACACTGGCTCGGAAGCTCAAATCGGAAGTATTCAACTGAAAGGGACCTGGGGAAGCAATCAAAAACGCTGGCATATCAACCGAAAAGAGTTGTGGGCAGTCTTTCAGACAATTCGGCTTCAGAGTCTTTCTCTAAAAGGAAAAGCGGTGCTGCTCCAGACGGACAATCGGACTGTAATATCTTACATTCGATATCAAGGGGGCACGAAATCAAAACCCCTACTGAACTTGGCGAACGATCTCCTTACGCTAACACACAAGCTCGATATACACCTGACGGCGCACTTCTTTCCTGGCCTCCACAATTCGGTTGCAGACAGCCTATCCCGCCAGAAAAATGTTGCCGAATGGCACTTGACGGAAACAACAGCCGGGGAAATCTTCAAAGTCTGGGGAATTCCTCAAATAGACTTATTTGCGTCCAGTGTAGTTCCAACTTATGTCTCAAGGGACAGCAGGGACAAGACAGCATGCTTCATAGATGCCTTCAGTCGGAAATGGTCGTTCCTACTGGCCTGGATATTTCCTCCTCCATTCCTGATACCCAGGGTCCTCAATCATCTGAACACGGCCACAGGGACATACATCCTGGTTGCACCGAAGTGGGAGAGGGTATTCTGGCGAGCCGACTTAATGTCACGAACAAAGGAACTTCCGATTCCCATCAAGGACCTCCATTGTCACCTGGTAGACTCTACCGTTGCCAAAGGCCAACCTACTGAAATTGGAAGCCTGGAGAATACAGGGTGGTCAACCCTAGTAAAGGCCTGGGAACCGGAAGATATCGCGTTATTAAAGGCCTCGTGGAGATCTTCTTCGCTTAAGACCTATGCAGCCCCCTGGAGAGCCTGGATGCGCTGGTCAGAATCAAAAGGAAATCCGCATACAAGGCCATCGCCAAGTGAAATCGCTCGTTATCTGGCTTATTTACACAGAAGTAAACATCTAGCTGCCTCTACTATTAAGCTACATAAATCGGTGATAACAACATTTTCAAACCCCTTGGAGACTGAAACAACATCCAGCCACCCTTTTATTAACCGCATTATAAAAGCGATTGAAGTATCACAGATTAAACCAAAGGAAAAAATCATATGGAATGTTCAAACCCTCATAGACTGGATGAAGAGGGATAAGGTTGACGCTGATAGCTTGTTTCAAGTGTCCCGCAGAGCAGCTCTCCTCCTCCTTTTAGCATCAGGTCGCAGAGTCCATGATCTCACTCTTTTGAAAATCGACCAGGACTCTCTAGAGAAGACCGTGAACTCCATCTCTTTTTGGCCGGAATATGGCTCAAAGACTGATAAAGCCACTCGCCGCCAATCAGGATGGAAATTATCCTCTTATTCTGACCCTAGTTTGGACCCAGTCTTCTTTATAAACCAACTTATCCGTGTTAGTGAAGAAAGAAGGAAGGCGGTTCCGAATATGAATCACTTATTCATAACCTCTAGGGGAAGAGTTTTGCCGGCCTCCAGAAACATCATAGCAGGTTGGATTAGGTCCGCCTTCAAAGAGGCGGAAATTCCTTTCTCCCCTGGGAGCATCAGGGCAGCAGTTGGTGCGGCTAGGTGGAATAACAACATACCCTTGGACACCATTTTGAAGAATGGCAACTGGCAGGGGTGTCAAAATTTTTTCAAATATTACTTCAAGGAGATCGATAGTAGAGACGCCACTTCGTTCAGGACTCAACTAATTGACGAAACTTTTGAAGCATTGGACTAAAAACTTGAATTTGTTTCGCCAAACAGAATATTGTGTCTTCGACTACTTGGAATATATTTGTTAATTTACCAGTTTTTTTATATTCCGAGTGAATATTCAATATCTTTTGGTGAAAGTGGTGTGGGTGTGAAGATTCATAAATTAATTGAAAAAAAAGATTTTTGGTCACATAGACTTGTAACTTCATTGTGATAAAATTAATAAAACACGTGTTTAGTCGTTTTCCAAGTTTAAGAATGTAGCTTTCAACATTATTCGATAACATTCAAACTATCGCGGGCGAAGCTGTGACGGGTACTGCTAGTACTCCATACAACCCAAGAAGATGTACTCCATACAACCCAAGAACAGTTCAACATTTCACAACTTTCGCAGGTAATTGATTATATTCATGTTTACATAAAACGTTCAATCCTCTAATAACTTATTAAATCAGAACGATTCCAGTTAATTTCCAAACACCTTTTTATAAAATTCATATTTTTCAATTATTTTTGTCTAAACCGGGTCTAGTTCATTTCCAAACACCTTTTTATAATAGTTCACAGGTATTATTTTTCAAATTCAACAAAATAACCAAAAAGTTTCATTATTATCGCAGATCTAACGTCTACAGAAACTAATCACATTCTTTGTAAACTTCCCATTATCTTTATCTCAAATAGATTCCCGATCCCCTTTTGTTCGAACTACATTGCTTGATTATGTCTCTTATTCTAAATTCAATAAAATCGTGACAGAATACACCCTCCTTTTCGCGTTAAAAATTGAAATTTTTTCTTCATCTAGAGATACGCATAGAATTTGGAACGAATCATTAGGTATCTCAATTTTATATTATATTTATCAATTCAATGAGCTGGTTTTTATTATTTTTCTCCTACATCGAATAACATCCGTCAAGTTCAAGTGGATAGTCGTTAATGTTCATGGTCAATTCATTAATATGAAGAACTATACAATACCAAAAATGACAATCCTAAATAATTTCAAATATAAATAAGTATATTTACATTATTGTATTTAATCCAGTTTATTTGTATATTGATATACATGCGATGAGAATAATGTTCAACCGGAACTATTATCAAGAAGCTATAGCTCATGCTAATACCTACAATAGCTCAAAACTGGAGATTTTTGTCTTGTTATTCACTATGATTGTTGGTTTCTGATAGCTGATTAACTTGAAACTTTCGAAACCCATAACGTACAATCCATTACAAACAGGTAGGTACTAGCTGACCCGGCAAATTTCATACTGCCTCATAATGTCATTTTTGTCTTGATATTGAAAATGGCCGCTACTGCTATGCTGTAGAGTTTAGTCTCTTTCATTTCTCGGGTCTATGATTTGAATTGACATCAATATCATTAGGTGAGTTCGAGTTTCCGCTCTTCGTGCTCAGAGTGTTTAGAGCGAAAACTCGAACGCGCCTATTGAATTTACTCATTGACATTGACATTAGTTTGTTTTGTCACGAGAAGGTGACATGTGACATCCCGAATAAAAAGTTGTGTTTTCAGGTTTTTTCGGGGGATTTTCCTGCTTTTCTCGCCATTAAAACGATCCCAAGACTTAAAGCAACAATTCAAAAAAAAAAAATGACTCAAATTGTCCCAGCCGTTCTCAAGTTATTGATCCTCCAAAAGAAATCGGTACTCTTTTTTATATATTAAGATTAGTCTTATTATAAAATGGTATAAAAAATAGTGTATGGCTCGAAGGCCGGCGGTCTTCAAATCAACACGGGTTTGGAAATGAATATGGCGTGACAAATTCGTGTTGATTTCAAGACCGTAAAGATCTGAAATGCACACGGAAACTGAAATACGCCGCCCGGATAAGGGGTTTTTGTATAACTTTTTTTTCAACACTTTTTTTCCAAATTTGAAGAATTGAGTTGAAGGCAACTTTTGAAAAATTTGGAAATAACCTCTGGATAGACCAAAGATACAAAATATGGATAGAGAAAAAAGGCCTTCGCGAGACCATAAGACTAGTCTTGGTCTTGGTGACAAGACCGAGACCAAGATCAAGACCTTAATATCTTCGCAAGACCAAGACCAAGACTTGACGTTCAAGACCAAGACTCTACCACAAGAGTCTCGTCTTGGTCTTGGTTTTGAAAAGAAAAATAGTCACAATATTTAATACAATCCGAAAAATGTTTCTATATACTTTGAATAACTCTTTTGAGTAAATCAATTCTTCATAAAATGTATCATTGTGATTTTCCAATTCACAATAGGTATAGACCATTGATGCCAAATCATTGAATATTCCTAAATTCATCAAGTAATGTACAACCTACATGGAAAATGAATAATGTGAAATGGCTAACTGAATATTGAACCAAAGCTATGATGAATATACAAGTAGTATAAAGAACATTTTTAGGAGGAATTGTACCTATTCTCGTAATTAAAATACTGTGCTAAAATCGGTTGATCGGAAGACATGGCAGCGCCGTCAAGTTACACAAACCCCGCATCTCACACAAACAAGTCAAAATCTACTGACTCTGAATAGGCGAATAAAATCCAAAATTAGCTATATCTGACGCTTTTTGGAAACCTTTGTTTGACATGGATGCCCAAATAGGTTTGTTCTTATGGTTGATACACGGTGTTAGATAAATAGGTGATGTCACGAGCCGGCAGAACGTGTCTCGAAACTACTAACGCCGGCCGTAGTAGTCAGACAGGTTAGTGGGCCGAAGAATTTTTAGACGGGTATCAATCAAAATGTTCCTGTGGTCATAGTATTTGATTAAAAAGGTTTGGGTTAGTTGGTTTCAATCGAGTATATGTTTTATCAGGGAATTCTTATTAAAAATTAAGAATCAAGACCTCCAGGAAGGTATAAAAGGATTTGTTGCTTGTCATCTCTATAAGTATGTAATTGTTGTTAACCTGTTCCTGTAAGATGGTTTTACAGCTGATTTAATGATCATGGATGATGAAAACAATTTGAAAAACAAAATGATAAAATAATAAGACACTGATCATAATTAATATGTATATCTATTTATATAAAAATGAAAAACAATATTTGATTTAAATACAGATGCCAAAGTTATGCTTATCTGTAATATGTATCAAAAAAGTAATAATCTACTACATACCTAATAGGTATGGTGTTTGACAAAATTAAATATCGAGTTGAATATAAAAGTAATTGTGAAAATCAATCAATCAATCAAAATTAAAATTTAAACAACGTTTATTCAACATGTTTTTAAGTCTTTTGCAATCTATTATCCACCAATGCGTAATAGTGATTAATTAATTAATTAATTAATTTATTAGGATATTTCGGGATGCTCGTGGACTATTTGTTACAAACATTGAAAGTGTGACATTTGCATACTCACCTTGTTTCACTCGATTTCTAGAAAACGAACTATACATTCCGGTTCAAAATGTCTTTCGCAGGCACAATCCTTTTCAGTTAATTTTCTGTGTTTTCGAGGAATTGCCTGGTTATATTTTCTTAAATCGTTCTTAGGAATTGCGAATATGGAATATTTTTCTTTACATGTAGCGTAACCGCTTTTACAGTTCGGCACACAGCATTTTCTTCCCATGATTTACTTGATAACTTACACAAAAATTATTGTAATTGCGACAAATTTGCCGTTGACACGTCAAGGTGGGACTAATGTACAATCACAAATAAAATAATCAATAAATCAAGCATGAAAAACTCGTTTTTTTGTAATTTGACGCGCCTACATCGCTCGCATTAATAGCCGGAAGAAATATTTTAGGACCACTTCAGTGCGTCTTTGTCGGACAATTTCGTCTCTGTTGCGTTAGCAAATATGAGACAACCGGTCTGTATGTTGAGATGGCGCGTGACACCACCTATTTATCTTACACCGTGGGTTGATATAAAGAAGATCCGGTATAATATGTCCAATAGGCAATAAAATATACAGACCATACACAATGGAGAAAAAAGCTCCAAAAGTGCTAAAGACTTGTTAAAATCGTACCGCCATCCCAGGTAATACTAAAATGTCTTCCGCATTTTTAAGAAGTTTTTCTTCATTGACAATGGTTTTGCACAGGGTTTTGCATATTGTATAGCCTTTTAGGCCAAACTATACGGGATGTACACTGAAAAAAACGTTGGATTTTCACAAAAAAAAAACAGCATTTCAAGATGTTATTTTGTAAAACCCCAGTGAAGCTCGATAAAAACACAATACTTTTGTGGATTTACTGAATTTTGAAAAACATTCTTGAGCATTTTACAAAAAAAAACATATGTCTTAGCCTTTCACAAAATAATTGTAAAATTACAAAGTCGTCTTTCATTTTTGCAATTCGGAATCACTCGATAATTGTTATTTCAAAAAAAACTTGCTTTTTCGCAACTTTTTTGTGTTAATTTATAATCCTTTCGAGAAAATTACCTCAATAGTGTTAGTGAAATTGGTTTCTGTACTGTGGAGTGGCGTTGGCAACAGGGCTTGTATGAAGTATGAACAAAAACCTATCGTTCTTCGAAACAGAAGTACAACTGGTGTTATTTTGAGTGTTCTATCATTTCTTTGTTCATAACCAAAACATAAAAATAAAAGCGGAGCGTATTGAAAGAAAGTAAGTGACATTGGTGAGGATGTTAAAGTCATGGAGCCTATCCTGATAACAGACACTTTAAGCAAATCCAACATTTTTTTACGTATCCGTATCAGGATCCGTAAACGAATCGACATACGTTAATCATATAAAAACCCGCCTAAGCAGCGATCGGTTCTACGTATACGAAAAAGATTGGTGAAACGTCAAAGTTGTCAAACTTCGCGTTTTGTAACCTATATATTGATTTTTGTTTATATTTTTGGTTTGGTTTGGATGTTTGTGTATTTTTCGTTTATCCGTTTTGAAGAGCTTTTGTTATAAATCTTCGATTAGTTGAGATGCGTTCTCAGATACGGATACGATGAAAGGCCCGCAACGATACGTGCAACGGAACGAATAGGAACCTCCGCATCTATTCTGAGCATGCGCAGATTGATGCGGATACGGATCCGTTTGAAATGTAGGACGTGCTTAAAGTGTCTAATGGGTCCTATGATTGAACGTTCACGTTAACTTAACGTATCTGTTATTCTGTTAAGATTGTTTACTAATGCAAATGTTCCATTTGATAACAGCGTTACCATGGTGATATGGACATGTTAAGATAAAGTAAACGTTCAATCATAGGACCCAATAGCTGGTAAGGAAATACAAATTAGTATTATGCTCTGTAGTTTTGTGGCGCATCCATGATTTACTGACAAATGAGGTTAGGTGTCCTGGCGATTTCCTTCAAAAAAATGTTTGTCACAATGCTATCCATTTTTATCAAAAAACTACTAAAAAACGTTTTGTTTTGAATCGTTTTTTTAAACCTGAAAAAAGGTACTAAACAATGTTTTGAAAAAAACTGTATGGACACGCAAACTGATTGATTGAAGTTCCTAAATGATTTATTTTATTTCAGATGATGAGGGAGAGCAGATAGTTTTCATCTAAATGGAAAAAATCCTTCTTGTAAATAATACATAAAATTGTTGTGAAATTACATACTTATCTGCAAAATAAATCTACAAAATAGATGCGCGATTTTCCTAAAAATGTGTAAAACTGCAAAATAAATTTAAAAACTATCATGTAAAATCACACAAAAATTTTGTGAAATCACAAAAATATAGCATTTGTGAATTTACAAATTCCTGTATTGCTAAATGAAATTACAAATTTGTCAAGTAATATTACTAACAAAATCGGTGGCATCAAATAAACAACGATTTTGTTCGTAATTTTACAAAAGTATTTTTAGAGTGTACAATAGGAATGCATTTTTCTCTTCGGTTCAGAATTGCGATTTAAAAAAATATCCACTGAGTGACATTTTATGGAAAACATCTATTCTAGGATTGTCATGCTATACGGTACGGCTCTGAAAGGGCCCCTCCCCGTTCTAACTTTTGAACCAATTGATATATGCGGACAAAATTTGAACGCACCATATGTAAGGACGCTCTACATTTTTTGACATATTAGTGACAGCTCAAAATTTGAATGGGCTATTATTCATTTTGAAGATCCTCTGTACCCCATCATATCCTCTTAGTTTGTGGAAGTCAACTCTTACAGGTGAGTATTATTGAAGTGACAAAAATAATAATAGAAAAAAACTGACACGATGTCATATCAACAGGAATGATAACAGGGGTTGAAATTCGGCAGTTATGGTCAGGGTGCGGAGACACACGGGTAGGACGAGTTTTGCCGCGATCCTACCCTGTGACCAAGAGGCCTCCGGAAGTAATCCGGTACCAAAGAGCTAAACTCAAGTGAGAAATTGGGACACTAAAGGGCTTATCCCTGACGTCCTAATGCGGAGGAAAGGTTTGGTGGGTAGAACCCCACACTAGCCTATGGTCTCGGACCATAGGGTGTCTGGTTTCAGATTCCTCTCCTTGGGGCCGGAACCCCTGAACAAAAAAAAAAAATGGAAAACGACGAAACACGTGTTTTATCAATTTCATCATAATGAAGTTTCAAGTCGATGTGACCAAAAATACTTTTTTTTTTTAATGATTTTTGAATTTTCACACCCACACCACTTTCACCCCCTCAGGGGTTGATTATTGGAAAACGACGAAACACATTTCATCAATTTCTGTCAAGATCATCATAATGAAGTTTCAAGTCCATATGATTAAAAATACTTTTTTTTAATTTATGATTTTTTACACCCACACACTTCTTTCAACCCCTCATGGGTTAAATTTGGGAACACGACGAAACACATGTTTTATTAATTTTATTCAAGATCATGATAATGAAGTTTCAAGTCGACATGATCAAAAATACTTTTTTTTAACCCCCTTAAGGGTTGAATTTTGGAAAACGACGAAACACATGTTCCATTGATTTTATTCAAAATTATTGATATAAAGTTTCAAGTCGATGTGACCAAAAATACAAATTTTTTTCATTAACATGTCATTTCTCCCACCTCCACTCCTTTCAGCCTCTAAGGGTTAAGACTTTGAAAAATCTTTTCTTAGCACACCTATAAATACTGCCCCCACTTCTTTCACCCTCATAGGGGTTGCATTTTGGAAAATGAAGCAACACGTGTTTTACTAATTCCATTAAAGATCATTATGAAGAAGTTTCAAGTTGAATTGACCAAGAATATATTTTTTGTATTAATTTATGATTTTTCACACCCACATCCCTCTCACCCCATTCAAGGTTGAATTTTGGAAATCGACGAAACCCGTGTTCAATCAATTTCATTCAAGATCATCATAGTGGAGTTTCAAGTCGTTGTGACCAAAAATATATTTTTTTTATTGATTTATGATTTTTCACATCCTCACCCCTTTCACCCCCTTAAGGGTTGAATTTTCCCTACATCAATTTCAATCAAGATTATTTATACGAAGTTCAAACAAGATGTTAGCAAAAATTCATAAGCTTTCATCAATAAATGATTTTTTCCATCCCATCTCCTTTGAGCCCGACTTTGTCCCCCCTAGGGGTTGAATTTAAAAAAAAAACGATTCATGTGCTCAATCAATTTCATTGAAGATTGTAAATATGAAGTTGCAACATGATGTTAACAATAATACATAATCTTTCATCAATTAACGATTTTTTCCACCCACTCCTTTGAGTCTGAATTTGACCCCTTTAGGGGATGAATTTCGCAAAATAACGTGACATGTATTTATTTGATTTCATTTGAAATTATTTATACGAAATTTCAAGATGATGTTACCAAAAATACATAATCTCTTATCAATTAATGATTTTTCTCACCTCGTCACCTTTGAGCCCGACTTTGACCCTCTTAGGGGTTGAATTTCAAAAAATAACGAAACATATGTTTAATCAATTTCATTCAAGATTATTTATATGAAGTTTCAAGTTGATGTGACCAAAAATACATAATTTTTCATCAATATATAATTTTTCCTACCCCCACCCATTTCACCCCCTTAGGGATGAAATTTCGCAAAATTCTCTCTTAACACACCTAGAATTATTTAGCAGAACATCTCCTGAAAATTTCATGAATCTATCTATAATAGTTTTGGCTCGGCGTTGATGACGCAGTCAAGACAAGCTTTTTTATAAGTATAGATTTGATCTGATGAAAGTATGGTGACCAATAACGGTATTTTCAACAGGCGCAATACCCACTATTGGTCGCAACAAAATCCACGTGTTAATAGACTATCCAGACATCAAGTTCGATTTGGATTTAATATTTGGTGTGGGATTTTTGGTAACAAGATTATAGGCCCCATTTTCTATAATAATTCTTTAACTTCCGAGCGGTACCTTGACATCTTGAGGCACGATTTAGAAGATGCCTTAGATGATTTACCCTAGACGCTGTGCAAGGCTGCTGGTTCCAACAAGATGACGCTCCAGCCCATAACTCCAGAGAAGTTCGCCAATATTTAGCTGAACGGTTTGATGGAAAATACATTGGTACTTACAGTGAAACACCTTGGCCTCCAAGGTCCCCGGATCTAACTCACTTGGACTTTTTTTTGTGGGGCTACATAAAAAATGAGGTATTCAAAAAATGTTTCGTCAACGAGGAACAATTACGTCAACCAGTACTAGCAGCGTTTAATGAAATTACTCCTGAAATGTTAAGTCGTGTTTTGGAGTCTACCGGGAGACGGGCGTACTTATGCCTAGAAAATGGAGGTTATTTATTCGAACATTTGCTATAGAATTTGTTTTTCATCAACATTTTCTTTTGCCTTTCATCGTTTTTTTTTTTATTGTTTTTTTTTCATGGCCTAATACAATAAAATACTAGAAATGTATTAAAAAGCCATTTTTGTGGATAAAAGCATAAGTAACCATATTGTGTCGTACATCGTTTAATTCGCAATGAAAAGCGCAATCTAATACTGGGTGTATTTTTTTTCCGTCCCATAAGAAAAAACAAAGTGGATGGTGGTTCCATGGAATTGAAACGTTGAAATGAAAATTTGTCAACGTCAATTTTTAGAGCTTAAAAAGTGACAATGAAAAAGTGTTTTCGGTTTTTTCATATCTTTCAAAATAGCTTTAAGAAAAATAAAAACGAGATCGCAATACTTTGGTTTTTATCGGACATTTCCGGAACGGCTTGGAATTTTCAAATTTGTAGTACGGGATCTTGTTGGGTATCAAACTGCGCAATTTTTTTCCGATTTAACCTACACTGTATCTCTTATAGTTTCCGAGATCCCCATGCTGTGCAATACTGTGCATCCTTATCTTGGACGCACACTGTATTTTTTTAAGAACATCATGACCAATACCAAGACTAGCCAGTCTTGGTCTTGGTCATGGTCTTGCGAAGCCCTAAGAAAAATGTTCAAGATCAAAAATTGGGCATCCGGCACATCAACAAACTTTGCTAAAATAACATGACTTCCTTTGTCCACCTACGTGGATAACATAAAAGAAATATACCGCTTCATAACCATGCAGAAGTTTTCGAAGAACTGGTCAAGGACCTTTCGAAGACCGCAACTCGATATCTATTTCCGTCCATATCGAGATTTGCGTTTTGGTAAAAATGTCCATGTTGCGAAGATAATATCCTTCACTTTATTTGTCACTAACCCAAAAAGAATTTACATTCTGTGGTGTATTGAAGAAAGCTCAAATTCCACAAAGATAATCTTTGATTCTTTCTATATCAAAGAAGTCCTGATTGACTCGGTTTCGATAAAAAAAAAGCTTCATGTAGATTCTGCGTCCACAGCTAGTGCGGATGTGGCATTTCTAATTATTGCATTAAAATCTGCAGCAGCGTATTCCGTTGACCAGTCTTGAAGTGGAGTTTTTGAAGTACCTCGAACCGAGTAACATCTTGACTCCTTCAAATTTAGGTCACGATTTGATTCCCAAACCTGATCAGTTTCTAGACAAAAGAAACAACAACTCTTCCTTTACCAACAATCCATGTTGCAAAAAGCGAATACAAACTTCAACCCGATGATCTTGAAGAACAGACAGCGGGTAAATTTCGTGACTTCGAAATCAAAACACTCACCGTTAGTTTCAAAGACCTGCTCTTGGTACAGATCCTTGTAGTAGTGAATTAGCTTGTTTTCTCTCTTTATTAATTCCTTCCAATTCGTTGAACAAATGAGGTGTTCGTGGTCTCTGTGCTCATAGGAGGACATTCATCTGAAATGACCGTCACGTTCTCTGTAATAAGTCATCTTCTGTTTCAGCTCAATCGAACTCACCTTGATGTTCATGGGCTGGTTCTCCGTCGATTTCGTCATCTTCTGATGAGAGTGTACAGATACTCATTTCATCATCAGTACCTACTGATAATGGATCTGCAACTAATAGAACTTTTTGAAGAAATGATGATTTCGAATGAGGATTTATATACCATTCATGTTCTCGTCAACTTGCTCATGGTCTTCAGTTTAGTCTGTCTCTGTCTGTACCTAAGTAAGAAACATAAGTTTTTGGTAATAAGGCCAAAGTCAGGATGCACCATCTGGCAAGGAAAC
This sequence comes from Orchestes rusci, assembly GCA_958502075.1. Lineage (NCBI taxonomy): Eukaryota > Metazoa > Arthropoda > Insecta > Coleoptera > Curculionidae > Orchestes > Orchestes rusci. Next base: position 6,773,562 of record OY293303.1, on the reverse strand, counting down.
AGTTTCTGTTTTTATCTCAATTTGAGAAACATCAATGCTGGTTTCCAAGAATATCAATAAAACGCAAACTATATATTTGTGGCATGAGCCTCACCATCATCCACATCCATGGGGCCCATCTTGACCCGCACAATTCCTGTTTCTTCTGGTACATCTGTAAATAAGCCACCTGTAAGTAGTACTGTAAAACGAATATACGGTGTGTCCAAGATAAGGATGTCTATCATGGGGATCTTGGAAACCAAATATCCGAAACGAAACGTTGTACGGAAAATCTCTCAACGCTGTTTTGTATAGAGCTCAAAAAGAGGCTATGAGAAAGTGTCTTTAGTTTATCCATATCTCTTTAAATAAAGTCAGAAAAAATAAAAACGAAACGTCAAATTTCGCTTTTTAAGGCATATCTCCGGAACTACTCAGAATTTTAAAACTTTCTAAACGGCATATTGTTAGGCTTGAAATGTGCAACTTATCTTTGATTTAACAATCTTCGTATCTCTTATGGTTTCCAAGATCCTCATGATAGTCATCCTTATCTTGGACACATTGTATACTAACGTGAGTTCGAAGTCTGTTCTTCAAGATCATCAGGTTGAAGTTTGTATCAGATTTGGCAATCAAATCGTGACCTACCTTTGAAGGAGTCAAGATGTTACTCGGTTCGAGGTACTTCAATAACTTCACTTCAAGACTAGGTCAACGGAACACGCTGCTGTAGATTTTGTTGCAATAATTGGAAATGCCAAATCCGCACTAGCTGTGGACGCAGAATCTACATTCAGCTTTTTTTTATCAAAAACGATTCAATCAGGACTTCTTCGATAAAGAAAGAATCAAAGATTATCTTTGTGGAATTTGAGCATTCTTCAACACATCACATAATGTGAATTATTTTTGGTTTAGTGACAAATAAGGATATTTTCTTTGCAACATGGAAATTTTTACCCAAACGCAAATCTCGATATATTTTCGAAAAGGAAATTGATATCGAGTTGGGAAATTCGAAAGGTCGTTGACCAATTCTTCGAAAACTCGTGCATGGTTATGAAGCGGTATATTATGTATTTCTTTCATGTTATCCACCTAGGTGGACAAAGGAAATCATGTTATTTTAGCAAAGTTTGTTGACGTGCCAGATTCCCAATTTTTGATCTTGAAAATTTTTCTATCCATATTATTATTTTGAGTAAACACGAATTTGTCACGCAATATCCATTTCCAAACCCGTGTTGATTTCGAGGCGTCAAACTTTAAAACACGCGCGGATTGGTATTAAAGTAGGCCGAGTAATTCCGCTGACCTTCAAGCCACACACTATTTCCTATACCTACCTGTTTGTACGTTATGGGTTCCGAAAGTTTCAAGTTTATCAGCTACTTTTTTTAATATATGTTTGGATGCCATTATACAGGAATTAAAGGATGGTTTCTTTTAGCGTTTTCATGGAGTATGGTGTCATGAGACCATTCCAGTTTGGTCTGTCATCAACGTCACTTGCAGCATTAAAAATATAGTACTTCTCAAATACTAAAATACTTGGATAACATTTAACGTCCTTTTTGGCGCTTAGATACCTACATGATAAATCGTTACTTGATGATTTTTACAAAAACGTGGAAAATTGATGAGAAACTATTATATCTCCAGTTTTAGCTTATGCTAATGTCATTATGTAGCTTCTTGATATTCCCATCGTATCAATATACGAATAAACTTGATATGTGAAGATTAATAAAATAATGTGATTATACTGATTTATATTAGAAATTATTAGGGATTATCATTTTTGGTATTGTATAGTTCTTCATATTATCCATCCACACATCGATCCTGAAATCCCAAAATCCCTTATCTTTCCACAAAATACCATACGCAGCAAAGACACACGCAACCGACAACACCGCCCACACGGAAATCCACCGACAACTGTCAAATGTCAGAATCTACGGTACAATAGACCCCCCGCCCCAAAATCCGGTTGCACGGGAATGCGGGGAATGAAAAGTGAGGTTATGTACAGACTTTGGGCCAGAACCCGCCTTGTTTATCTACTTTCATTGATTTTTTAGAATAAGATTTCTCATTAGCCGTATTGAATCGAGACGTGAAAATGTGACAGCAGTCTTTTCAAATATATCAAAATATACATAGACTCTTCCACCCGCTCCTCCAAATATTCCATAAATTCTACAGGGTGCTTCAAAAAACGTTCAAATATTCGCAAATGGAATGGACTCAATTTTTTCACATGTAACAAAAATTTTTTGCAATGAACGTAGCATTCAATTTTGATTGAAAAATGTAATCATTGTCTTTAATCGTTTTTGAAATATTAAGAATTAAGTATCAGACGTACTTTCATCTGATGAAATTGTCTGATTTCAATCAATTTTAAGGTTAAGCGATGTCTCTAGAAGTACATATAGTCATTACAGGGGGCTCACTAAAGTTACCCAGAAATGTACATTTTGAAGCATTTGTGGGGTGATTTGGTGACATTTAACATTGGCAACAAATTAAATGGTCAGTATTTCAACTTTATGGACAGTACTTTTTGCCATTATTTTATTCTCCTTGGTCAGTATGATAATAAATGGTCGGTTGAAATAATGAAGGGTCAGTAACATAAAGAAGTGGTCAGTAAAAATAATAAATGGTCAGTATAATAATAAATGGTCGGTTGAAATAATTAACGGTTAGTAATATAAAGAAATGGTCAGTACAAATAATGAAGGGTCAGTAACATAAAGAAGTGGTCAGTAAATATAATAAATGGTTAGATATAAATAATCAAGAGTCAGTATCATAAAAAAACGATCAGATAAATTAGTAAATGCCTGGTGAAAATAATGGACAGTCCATAAAATTAATAAAGCGACAGTAAAATAATGAATGGTTGGTCATATATTTTATTTCGTATAAATACAAAAAAATTTACAACGGAACGAAACACAACTTGGTAAAGAGAAACCACTCTGCCTTAATGTCATGATGAAGTAGTCAGATAGGTTCCTTTGAGAGGCGGATTTAGTTTGGGTTAGTTAGGGTTAGTTTGTGTTGGTTATAGAAATTGATGAAAAATATGCAGCGGCTCGTTGGTTAGCACTAGGTGAACATTACAATTATTATTATATATCATAATTGACGTGTTCTGTATTGGTATTATGTGTATCAAGTTTGAGTTAGTTAAAACTATTACTGACTGTTGCATACTGGCCATTTATTATTTCTTACTGTACATTTGTGGAATTATTACCAGCTAAGTCATACTGACATTTTATAAATTTTTACTGACCATTAGAATCACAATAGTGAACATAGAAATACAGGCCAAATAGTAATTTTACTGCTCAAAAATTCAATTTTTACTTATTATTTTTAACAGAAATACTGAGTCTTTTACAATATTATACTGACTACTTGTGAGATTATACTGTACATAATGAATGAAATACTGTTCAGTTTATTACAACCCTTTAACATTCGCATTCACTCAAGACATTCACCAAGTTTCTCTTTGATAAAAGTGAGCTCAATGCACGTTTGATATGAAATTCGCAATATTTCAAAAATGGCTGAAGATAAGTGTAGGAGATTTTTTTTTATCAAAATTGACTGCTGAGTTCATTGCAAACATTGAACACAGGTGTTCCATTTGAAAGTATTGAGTTTCAGTCTATTCCATTTGCAAATACTTGAACGTTTTTTCAGCACACCCTGTAGAATGTATGAAATATTATAAAGAGTCTATGTGTACTTTAATTTTTGAAGAGACAGCTTTAAGCCAAATTTTGCTGAAAAGTTGGGCACTTTAGCGTTATACAGCGTGTCCCAAAAAGTTAAACAGGGTTAGGGAACATTACCAGAACGGTTGAATTATTCAAAAGATACACGAGTTAGAAGAAACTGTCTAATATAAAAGTTGTTGGCCTTTTAAAATCTACATATCTGTTATAAATTGAAATATACAGGATCAAGCATAAAGTTGTCAAAGTTGCATTTTTTTTAATGGAACCCCCTGTATATGAATGGATATTTAAATTCTTCCTTTAATTTTGAGCAAAAATTGTGATACACAAAATGTTCCTTAATTCAGTCGTTTTCGAGTTACCGCGTTTTATAATAGCTATTTGTGTATTAAGAGCGCAAAGTGATACATTGCCGCTCTGAGCAAGGAGATGGACTCGGCGAGCGACAAAGTAGACTCCGCGGAAAAGTGACACTTTGCGCTTCCTTTTTGATGCGCAAACATGGTACTTTGCGCTCGGTTGTAGAAAAATGACATTTTTGCATCTTTGACAAGCTATAAAACTCAAAACGTATACATATTTTAACAATTTTTGACAAGAATCAATCTAATGTCCTTGGCTACTGTTGGTTAAGTTGGCACCCCCACAAAATGTACCTCAAATCTGATTTCATTTTTGATTTGCACACCTTTTGCACAGTTTTGCACCTGGTTTTGCACAAGCAATCAGAATTTTTGCACACCTACCCATAAGTAAATATATGGAAAATAAGGTGGCGGTGCCAACTTAACGATAGCTCCCCTCCCTCAACTTTTTGTTTTTTTTTTTAAGGCAATCGATTGTACTAGTTTTGTACAATTTTGAAAAACCGAAAGAAACTTTTGCACAGGGGCGTACGCCGAGTAATACGTTCCTCAAAATATCAATCTGGCACCCCCCACTCAATTTTGGATTTTATTTATGTCAAGCAATAATACTAGTTTTGCACAGCTTTGCACAGCCAAAATGAACTTTTGCACAGGGGCGTACGCCGAGTAAAACGGACCTCAAAATGTCAGCATAGCACCCCTCACTCATCTTTTCAAATATTTTTTTGATGGCAATCTATAGTACTAGATTTGCACAACTAAAACAAACTTTTGCACGCAGTGACGTACACTGAGTAAGTGAGACTCTACAACTACAATCAATATGTTTATTTTCTACCTTGGTCAATGAGAAAATTGCTTTTCTTCTTTTTCAATAAATCCCGATAAATAGGAATAATCGCCCGATATTGGAGATCTCAGGGTTTAAAAAACAACGTATAGGTACGTAAAAACTTTGGAAATTCATTGTCGGAAGTAAAGGAGTTTCTTTATTTATACCTTATTTTTTGAATTTCTCAAAAACTATACAAGATGTCTCGACTGATTCAATTAGACGTATAATTTTGATTGACCAGAAAAGCAATTTATTTCGAAATCGGTTAATCAGAAACTCATTTGAGTTGTGAAATGTGCAAAGCTGTTCAAAACGGGTAATATTATTAATTGGCATAAAACTATAAAACAAGTTCAAAAGATCGAGGAGGGGGTGCTAATTTACGATTTTTAGAAACTTATTGCTTTCCGTACGCCACTGTGTTGATATTTTGAGAAAAGTATTACTTGGTGTACGTCACTGTGCAAAAGTTTGTTTTGGTTGTGCAAAACTAGTACTATTGATTGTCATAAAAAAAAATCGAAAAGTTAAGTGGGAGGTGTCGGATTGATGTTTTGAGAAACGTATTACTCGGCGTACGTCACTGTGCAAAAGTTTGTTTTGGTTGTGCAAAACTGTGCGAAACTAGTTCTATTGATTACCATAAAAAAAATTATCGAAATGTTGAGTGGGGGGTGTTATGCTGACATTTTGGGGTCCGTTTTACTCGGCGTACGCATGTGTGCAAAAGTTTGTTATGCCTGTGCAAAACTAGTACTATTGATTGGCATAAGAAAATCCAAAAAGTTGAGTAGTAATTTTCCTCATATTTACTTATGGGTAGGTGTGCAAAATTTTTGATTGAACCGACCCTCTTGAATAGCTTTGAAAAGTTTAGACTAGAAAGTGCACACCGTTTTTCTCTATCTTGGACCGTTTGAGTTGTATAGCTTGTCAAAGTTGTAAAAAATGACATTTATAAAACGCGATAACTCGAAAACGGCTGAATTCAGGAACATTATGTTCATTAAAATTAGTAGATTTGCAGGGTAAAGGGTCAAAAATCCTAAAAATTGTTTTTCATTGTATCATGTTCATCACAATTTTTGCTCAAAAATGAAGGAAGAATTGTAATTTCCATCAATATAGAGGGTGTTACTTAATGGTATGTCATAAATTTGGTAAAGTTTATATGCCCTTTTCGACTTAAAATTTATCCAGGAACTCTCCCTTGAAATTATGACATACCATTAAGTAACACCCTGTACAGGGGGTCCATTTAAAAAGGCAACTTTGATCTGCCATAACCTCATGCCTGACCCTGTATATTCCAATTTATCACAGATATGAAGATTTTTAAAAGCCTCACAGCTTTTACCAGAGACATTTTTTTCTAACTCATGTATCTTTTGAAGTGATCGACCATTCTGGTAATTTTTCCTGACCCTGTATACATCTGGTAAACTTTTTTTTATTAATTTTACGAAAAGAAGTAAGTTATTCTTTATAAAAAGCTCTGCATGGTCCAAGAACTAAAATGCAAACAGGTGACACATTTTACTAGTCATATACGAGGTTTCTCAAAAAACATGATTTTCGCTCAAGAATAGAATAGAGTACCTTTCCTTTATTTATGACAAAACCGAAAATTGTTATTTAATAATTCAAATTCAAAACAGTTTCATTACCATAAAAAATAAATACAATAAATAATTCATTATTAAACATTAATAATATACTATACATGATTTTATGAAGTTTCATTACAATAATAGTATGGTAATCGGAGTGTACTGCGATTTTAATAACCGATACACTTGCGACTCAGCGCATGTGCCGTACAACCCGGTTGTATTAAAAAAAAAAAACAATTCTATGAAAGATAGAGCAATATGCATAAAGTAATGAATAGTTTAGAGAGGTCAGAAGCACAAGAGAGAGAGTAGAGGCCGGCGAGAACCACAGAAGAGGCAGAGGCGGTAAGGCGAAATCAAATTTCTATTTCTGAAGGATCAAAATAAAAAGCTCGGTACTTTTAAGGCAGGAATCAGCTAAGCAATACCTGGACAAGTGGGTTCCTTTTAAGCATTACAATACAATTCCGGTGAGTCGCGCATTTATGGCATATTTTTTTATATTGGAAAAGAAACTTCCAGGTGAACTATCTTTTATATGGGTAGACAGATTATTCCACATGCGGATACTTACATATTCAAATGACTTTTCAAATGTCGATGTTCTATGCATAGGGATTGTAAGTAAGTGAGGATTTCGCGTATTATATGTAAGTTCCCGAGTGAAAAATAAATTTCTTAAACTTGCAGGTTGGCCAGTTTTGATGATTTTGTATATTAAATTGTACATGTGCACCTTTCTTCTATTTTTCATATTTAAAGTAGAATTTCCATTTAAATAAGGAGTTATGTGATTTCTAAATGGTATGTTGAAAGAATGTCTCATACAGCTGTTTTGTAATTTTTGAATTTTGTTAGATAAATAAATTGTTAAGGAGTCGCCATATACAATGTCACCGTTATCGAGCAATGACAAAACGAGTGTATCACACAACCAATATTTTATTTTTGGTAGTAAAATATTTTTATACTGATATAGACCCCTTAATCGGGAATAAGCAGCCTTAAGTTTATTATTAACATGGGTTGTAAAACTTAAATTTGAGTCAATTACTACTCCCAAATTATTTTTTCTAGTGACAATCGGTACATCTTCGCCCTTTATATTGATTTTTAAGGTATTCTTAATTTCATATAATTGGTTTTTATTGGGTTGTAATAAACTGAACAGTATTTAATTCATTATGTACAGTATAATATCACAAGCAGTCAGTATAATATTGTAAAAGACTCAGTATTTCTGTTAAAAATGATAAGTAAAAATGGAATTTTTGAACAGTAAAAGTACTATTTGGCCTGTATTTCTATGTTCACTATTGTGATTATAATGGTCAGTAAAAATTAATAAAATGTCAGTATGACTTAGCTGGTAATAATTCCACAAATGTACAGTAAGAAATAATAAATGGCCAGTATGCGATAGTCAGTAATAATTTTAACTAACTCAAACTAACCCAAACTTGATCCACATAAAACCAATACACAACACGTCAATTATAATAATATAATATAATAATAATTGTAATGTTAACCTAGTGCTAACCAACGAGCCGTTGCATATTTTTCATCAATTTCTATTACCAACACAAACTAACCCTAACTAACCCAAACTAAATCCGCCTCTCAAAGGAACCTATCTGACTACTTCATCATGACATAAAGGCAGAGTGTTTTCTCTTTACTAAGTTGTGTTTCGTTCCATTGTAAAATTTTTTGTATTTATACGAAATAAAATATATTATGACCAACCATTCATTATTTTACTGTCGCTTTATTGATTTTATGGACTGTCCATTATTTTCACCAGGCATTCACTAATTTATTTGATCGTTTTTTTATGATACTGACACTTGATTATTTATATCTACCATTTATTATTTTTACTGACCACTTCTTTATGTTACTGACCCTTCATTATTTTTACTGACCATTTCTTTATATTACTAACCGTTAATTATTTCAACCGACCATTTATTATTATACTGACCATTTATTATTTTTACTGACCACTTGTTTATGTTACTGACCCTTCATTATTTCAACCGACCATTTATTATCATACTGACCAAGGGAAATAAAATAATGCCAAAGAGTACTGTCCATAAAATTGAAATACTGACCATTTAATTTGCTGCCGTTTTTATTATTGGTTACAAACATTACACACGATTTTAAAGCATTCAGATTCAGTTTCAAATTATGATTTTCAGCAAACAAGGTCAAATTTTGCAAGTCACTGTTAATTTTATTTTGAGCTCTAAGCATGCTTGGCATGTCAAAGGATAAATACACCTGAGAATCATCTGCGTATTGTTGCAATTTTGAATGTTGTAAGCAATTTTCCATGTCAGCCACATAAATACAAAAAAGTAATGGTCCCACTATAGAGCCTTGCGGTATTCTTGGCCTGAGTTGTTTATGACACGGACACAATGATAACGATCAGAGTTGAAAACCACGTTCAATTATCCAATTAGAGCTATCTACGATGAACGGTTTTGTTTCGATTTTCTCAGATAAAAATGAGAAGATATTTCAAAAAAGTGATTGGGACAAAAACTTCAGACAATATAATACTTCAAAATTACTATTCGAATCATCCATCGGTGTTTTGTCTGTTTATTTTTTAGGTTAGAATATCTACAGAATCTGCACGAATGCGTTTGTTGAATCTCCTTTACACTGACAGCCATGACTTACACCAGCAGTCTGCACTACCCTACACTACACCGAAATAACAAACACACCTAATATAATGGATCAAGCTTACGTGGAGCAATGTTATCGAACACTGTTTCCAGTTGATTTTGACCATTTCATTGATAATTGGTCTATGGTCTAAAAGGCTGTATCATAAAATAAAACATTTGAATAGTCTTATCCTCGGCCTGATCCTGATATTTATGTTTGTCATCAATAAAATAAACAGTCTAGAAGCACCCTGAACTTGGCAAACTTTCACGTTGAATCAAATTATCAATTAAAAAATGAGGAAGTGACTATTCGACTTTTATATAAAAAACTTAAACATGAACCGGTATAGGTATAAGCTGACGAAATGTTCTAACAATAATTTGATAATCATAAATACTATAGTTCAACCAGCAACAATAAATATCCTGTCCGTCAATGGAGAAAAACACTAACCTTCCAACATCCAAAACAGCAGCATGGTGCCCATCCAAAACCAATTTCACGTTTCGCAGTTTTCGCACTCCGGAAAAACAAAGCCGACACTCCCGAACCCGAATCCCGAATCCCGAATCGCTATTCGAAATACGCGGCCATCTTGTTAATGGAACTCCGTCCGAGCCGATTAAAAATTCGAGTTTCCAGCGATGTTTTCCCAGTTTTTTGCGGAAAAACACACTCCAGGCAAGCCAGACACTACTTTTAAGTGTTTAGTTACAAACAAGGAGATTATTTTTCGGTTTTTCCGGGAAAATTTGGGAAAAATTGACGAGCGACGCGAGCTTGATGTTACCATTAGGGTTGCTCGATGTGGAAAGGACGATTTATGATTTTATTTTGACAATATTGACGTGACAGATGATGGATGAACATCATGGGCGTAGTGGCCGCGTTTTGACATTTTAAGCAGAGAAAATTCATCTCTGTTTTAAGCGTATTGACGTACATGTCCTGATTAAATGTATAATTTTGAATCATGACGACGGGAATATCACGAACCAGAGCCGTCTAAATAATTATTGTAATACAAGCCATGAAGTAACAATTACAACGTCGCATCTAACGTCAACAGCGGTCAAAATTTTGCATTGATTGAAGGGACTTTCTTTAAAAATTAAGGTATACCTATTAGGATTACGAGATACGAAAATTGTTCAATGAAACTGTAATTTGAAAAAATAGCTTATATATTATATTATCGCAACAGGTATCATGTTCATCACCTTATGACGAAAAATTTACATAAAACATATCCAAACCTAACAAGAGTTTTATGATTTGTTGGGAAAAAATATTAATTCTGAACAATAGAACACTAAAACTGGAAGATATAGGTAGATGGTTACAGATTTTGGGACGTGATTGAAGCAGTTTCTGGAGGACTGGGGTTGATAATAATGTTTAAAACTGATTAACCAAAAAGCACTAACCACGTCGCCATATTGTTTTTCCAAAGTGAACGGAACAAAACTCGTTTATTCTGGTTTTTCCGCATTACATAGATGCTGGTGCTTGTAAGAGTGAGAAATCCAGGATGAGGCATTAATCAATCAAGTTTTCCTATTTTAATATGTATTTTTCTCATCTAGTATTCCCCGAAAGGCATATATAGACACACACATATACCATAATATGAAACTATCTACCAGTCTTTTATGAAAATATTGACCGTTAGATCATGATATCTTTGATACCTATCACCTACCCACTTACCTCAATCTTAACGCAAAAATCACTTCATTTTCCACCGTGTTTCTCAGTTTTTCAAAATACAATTCGGTACCCTAGAAGCAAACTAAGTTTAGTCACAAAACATAGTTCTGAGAAAAACGATTTTAAAGATATTTTTTGTGGTGATTTCTAATTAACTTTGTTATTTTTAAACCTATGGTTTTCATATTTGGCATATGATTAATCTATTTGGTGACTGTTACAAATTTGAAAGACTTATTTCTGCGTAATTTATTATTTTTTTTATATGGGACTTAACATAGTTTGCATATTAGAAAAAAATATTATTCAGGACTTAACTTATGTTAAGTGCATTGCTTCCTTTCCTTTCCTAAGTCACATTTTATCCAAGATCCAAACAATGTTAAGTCCAAAGATACCATTAAACATTAATTCAAGTAAAGAGTAGTTATTTATATCAATAAAATTATGCAACATATTTTATTTATTATTTTCAAACACACACCATGAAATACAACATGGAAGATAAAGAATACATTGGGATTTGAAACAATGATGTAAGCAACTGAAACTGTGAATAATATTAAGTCACATTTTATCCATGCAAGATCCAAATAATGTCAAGTCCAAAGAGAGCATGCGACCCATTGAACTCGATACTACCGTACCTGGAAGGGACCCATCCGTGCTGTTTACATCGAGTTGACTGAAGACAAATTTTCGACTAGAAAGAGATAGAGACAGAAAGGGGTGTCTATCTTTGTCATATCTGTTGACATAATATATTAGCTGTGTTTGTTATGCACCACTAGTGAACACTTTTTCACACTGCAACACTCAGCGTGGCTTTGTTTGTGAAATGTTTGTTTGTTGTTTAGGATAGAATCTTAGTACGTTTAGTAAAGATATTCTATCCTAAAAACCAGACAAATATTTCACAAAGAAAGCCACACTGAGTGTTGCAGCTAATATTATGTTCAATCAATATGTAGCTTTCTATAGTTTCGGTGACAAACAAAATGGTTAATTTCTGCAGTGCATTTGGGTGTGGTAATAAATACACTCCAGAAGAGATTTCATTTTTTGGCTAAGTGATATAGCTCCAATTATTAAGGACAAGGGCACCTTAAGTATACCTACCTACACGAAATTTTCCTAGTTAAGGACCCTACTCACACTCCTGCAGCAGGGGCAATCTAGGACTGCCGCAGGAGAAACTTCCTTGTAAAGTACGTTTTGTTTTGAAAATGTGACAATTTCACATCCTGTTCGAGTTCGTTGGGTACTACTAACATCATTTCTAAAGTTTGTTTTCTCATATCTTGCTTAAAATAATGCTAGAAAGGTATGAAGGGGCCCCTACCGCCCTGCTTAGAAGGCGATCTAGAAAATTGCCCCAATCGCCCTGCCTCCTAGATTGCCCCTGCTGCAGGCGTGTGAGTAGGGCCCTTTAGGAATTGACGATGGTAAACACTCCAAGAAATGCAAAAGTTTTATTCGGACATTCCTCAAGCCCCCTATCAAAAAACACCATATTTATTAGTTTTAATGTGACCTCAAAAATAAAAATATTTTCATTTTTATTTTAAGCTATTATAGTTTTCCAAGTTTATACTTTAATACCTTTACTTTACTCAATACACAGGTCAAACATATAAATCACCCTGCACCTACTACCTAACTACCTACCCTGTATTTTCTCAACTATGTAATCAAATTACGGATCATCTAAGTATACTTCATTATTTACCAATTTGTTTCTTATTTAGCATTTTTCCAGATAGTTTTTTGAAATAATATAGATCCATTATATCATGATAATTAAGACTACTAAGTATGCACAGAATTGTGGTCATTTTTTCCAAGCAAATCAACCGCTTTTTCAATTTATCTTCAAACTATTTGAAAACCTCCGACTTCGCATAAGGGCAATGAGTGTGACAAAGATAGCAACACCTTTTTAGTCCAACCAAAATATACCTATGCGCCAAAAAAATACGACTAAAATTGCCTCAGTTGTCGACACGACAGGGGCCCTTCCAGTTACGTAGTATCGAGTTCAATGATGCGACCATGTGACTTAACCTCATTTAGCTCAGGACCGGCTTTGGACTTAATTTAGCTTAAAATAGCCTATTTTTTTTGTTTGTAAAGATAACGTAAAACAAAAAAGAGCAGATGATAGAACAAAATATGTTAAGTAACTTAACATATTTAACTCAAAATTGACAATTTTGGACTTAACATAGTTTGCTTCTAGGGTACAGAATTTGAAGTTGAATGAAAGCAGGTTGGAAGTAGTTGAATAGTTGCAGATCCGTCTAGAGTGTTATAGTTGGAACTAGAAGTGAACCTAACCTCAATCGAGTCCACACGCGGTGTTGCAAAAACCATTACTTCAGGGCTTGTATTACTATATAGTGGGCTCTGCACGAACCAATCATATCGCAAGACGTGAAAACGCCGTCCTTGAAATACGCACATGAGGACCCACCATCAACATCCCGCCGTCATGATTTAAAATTATACAACCAATCAGAACGGGTAAGTCAATACGCTTAAAATGTCAAAACGCGGCCACAACGCCCATGGGGACGCACCATGTGAGTTCTGTTGACGTGTAGCTGATTTTAACGAACACTGTTGCCGAGTGTACTTCGACCATTTGATTGATTTGTATTGATTATTGGGCTGGATGGCTTATAACGTGAACGATGACTCAAAATCGGTTTGTTACAAAAATTCCAACAGTTTGGACGAATTTCAAACTTCCCTTGATGAATGATATCATGTCAAATATTTTATCATTAAACCTAAATTCGATGGAATCAAAAACGAAGTCATTAAAAGAATTTTTGAAATGTAGTAATTTGGATTACATTTCTCAGGAACACAACGAATACGCCCCATGTAACAAGGGTCATAACTCAAATACCTATACTTTCCAAATTAGGAGGTGATTGCGCAGGTAGCAAAAATCCCCACCTATACCACAACAACAGAGATCAAACAGGTAGATGACCCAATAATGTTCGTCAGTCTACAATCAGCATCGGCGATGACAATATAAGAGCTCTGATGATGCCTTAGTTGGCGAAACATGTGTTACCTACATTGTTTAATGAGGGGATTTGTTCAGTTTATGTTTGTGATGATCAATAAAAATAAAACTAAATACTTAAAAAAATATATTTATTGATTCAAAATACAACATATATCCTGCAACTACGTAATCTGGAAAAAAACTGTACATCAGACATACGGGGTAATAAATCAACTCACCACCACGCCCATCGTTCTTATTGTCCATTTTTGGCAGACGAAGGCAATGGTCTCAAAGTGAATTTATATTGTGTGTTTTTCTGTAGTACTTCTATGGTATGATTACTTGAATTAATTTACTACTTACACGCCACTGGCTATATCACATATATTTTTGAGGTGTGAGTGTAAGTCGTACCGTCTAACGCTGCTTTATAGGGAAAATTCGCGGGTGCAAGCTTGAAATTCTACAATTAAAGAAAATCTTGTGAGTAAAAGTTTGAATTCATGACCCTACGAAATATTTCCAACTTAGGCGGTAATTACCATAGACGTATAACCAACCGTCTATGGTAATTACCGTACATAGATGCGGGCAATTTCGTAAATCATTATAACATTTTATACAAACTAGAATCCTATGTATGTCTAGATCGTTATCTGGTTTAATGTTGGTGTAATATTATTCAAAAGATGACAAACGAGAGGGACTGATTTTCAAAATTTGTCTCTTGCTAAACAAACAAGCCTCCGAATCGGACATGCAGGGTGTGAAAGGGTCGGTACAAATAAAACTAGGGTGGGTAATAATCGGTACAATGAAGCAGTCAACGGCACAAAAGAGACAGCACTCGAGTTGCGGCTAAAGAGAACATTTGGCGTTATGTAAGCCGACACTTTTTGTTGCTTGGGGAATATGACAACTCGTTTGGGTTTATTTTTGGCGCGGATGTGTGGTTATTCAATAAGATGCGAGGATATCCAGATAAAGACCTATTACTTAATCGTCCATCACAATCAAAGTTCGACCAATATGGGTTGTTGATTGTTATTCAAAACTTTACTGTCTTATCTATGAAATAGCTATACCTACTTACCTACTAGTACCTATATTACAGATTACAGTATGTCCCCGGATAGGTGTGACAAGAGGATAAATAGTCTAAAGATATATTGAAAGGTACGACAATAAATCATTTTTAATAAAAATGTTTGCTTGGTCCAAAAAAAAGACAGAAAAATAACAAAATGTGATGAAAGACCAGAGGAAACTTGTGATATTTATTATTATTTTCTCAATTTTGGACGAAAAACGATGAAAAAGAAAGATAATCATACCTAATACAGGGCTGGTCCAAAAATACAAAATTGTCATTTTGTGTTAGAGAAAAGTATTTTAAGATATCAAAATCCAAAATGTCATTCTTGGCAAAGATTTTACTTATTCTGAGAATTCGCTTTTCCATAAGAATCTCTAATCAGGATTTACAGGGATAGTCAAAAATATAAGAGTGTATATCTTACGTTTTCTCTTACACAAAATGATAATTTTGTTTTTTTAACCAGCCCTGTATTATACTTATCTTTCTTCTTCATCGTTTTCCGTCCAAAATTGAAAAAATAATAAATATCAGCAGTTCCTTTCCTTCTAAGTAATTTTCACATTCTATTATTTTTTGTCTCCCTGTATGTTTAAAGATTTCTTTTTGACAGATGTTATTTTTTATATATATTTATATAGTTATTCTTTTGAAGTTGGCGTTTGTTTGAACCATGGTGTATGATAAATAGGTGGTTTCACGCGCCATCCCAACATACAGAACGCTTTTGTCTCATATTTGCTAACGCAACAGAGACGAAATTGTCCGACAAAGACGCACTGAAGTGGGCCTAAAATATTTCTTCCGGCTATTTATGCGAGCGATGTAGGCGCGTCAAATTCCAAAAAAACGAGTTTTTCACAAATTTGTCGCAATTACAATGAGTTTTGTGTAAGTTATCTAGTAAATCATGAGAAGAAAATGCTGTGTGCCGAACTGTAGAAACAGGTACGCTACATGTAAAGAAAAATATTCCATATTCGCAATTCCTAAGAACGATTTCAGAAAATATAACCAGGCAATTCCTCGAAAAGACAGAAAATTAACTGAAAAGGATTGTGTCTGCGAAAAACATTTTGAACCGGAATGTATATAGTTCGTTTTCTAGAAATCGAGTGTAACACGACGAGTATGCAAATGTCACACTTTCAATGTTTGTAACAAATAATCCACGAGCATCCCGAAATATCCCAATAAATTAATTAATTAATTAATTAATTAATTAATTACTATTTTGCATTGGTGGATTTTACAATAATTGCTTTCTAGATAATAATTGAGATCTTATAATGTGGCTTTTAGATTCCCTTGGAAAGGCCCAAATTGAAAGACCATCTTACAGGAACAGGTTAACAACAATTACATACTTATAGAGATGACAAACAACAAAACCTTCTATACCTATTATGCATGGCGGTAAAACACAATTACAGGCGACAACGGCGTGAACGCTTGAAATTGAAAAAAAAAATCTTGCATTTTTATGGAAATGAAATTCGAAAACCATGAGCTAAAAATTTGCCAGTGGGACTATTTTATAGAAAATTTCCTCAGCTACAAATTTTAATCGGAAATTTTTGTTGTGAGAGTAGCCGTTTAGGCTGCGTTTGCAAAAATTTGCAAAATAACCCATATTTGCATTTTTTAATGATTGTCTCAAGCCTTTCTGGAGGTCTTGATTTTTAATAAGAATTCCCTGATAAAACATATACTCGATTGAAACCAACTAACCCAAACCTTTTCAATCAAATACTATGACCACAGGAACATTTTGATTGATACCCGTCTAAAAATTATTCGGCCCCCTAACCTGTCTGACTACTACGGCCGATGGCGTTAGGAGTTTCGAGACACGTTTTGCCGGCTCGTCACAACACCTATTTGACCTATTTATCATACACCGTGGTTTGAACCAATAAGCACATGTCTCAACTGTACATGCGCATTTGAAAGATTATCTATGAATGTGCTGACAAACTTATGCGATATTTACCTCATCATTTCCATTCACATTGATTGCGTCAGCAGCTGGAGGATACCAGCAGTACATATATCTTTTACGTATATGATCTTTCATTCGAATATGCTACTTACAAGTACAGTTGACAACGCTGTCTAATTGGGCAGCTTTTACATGTTCTTTTGGTTAGGAGATCAGAAGCATTTTCTTGTTGTGCTGATGCAACGTTGCCAAGCTCTATTCTTGATGATTCTGAGGAACTATAGCTCCACGCTCCACGAGTAATTGAAAAGCTTATAACTCGATTTTATCAGATATTCGTAAGTTTTCTTTTTTTCTTCCAATCATTAAATTATTTCGTAATAAACTCCTTATTAATTCGAATAAGAATTAAAGTTGAAAATTCGGGCTGGATAGTTTTTCTGATGTTTTCATCTCCCAATGTTTCCATAACATTTTCATTTTAGATTCAGATAATATTGGAAATAAATTTGAATGTATGTAATTATCTTTGTTTTGGAGATGGTCGGGATTTTTTGGAAATTTTAGCACATATTGTTAATCTATTTTTCGTTGTTAATAATTTTGGCTTTTGAATAAGAGTTTTTCGCCTTTTTCATCTTATACTTTTATTTTAATTTTATTCAGATTGGTGACATTATACCTCATTCTCTTATTACGAGTAACTTATTTTAGAATAATCATGAATTCTTATATCAGTTTTTATACTTTCTGATCAATTTCTCTCCTCAAATATCAAAATTCATTTTTATAACTTTTTTATTTTCCCTTCTTGTGTGGAATCAATTTAATTAAATTTTTTATTTTTGATAATACACCAAATAGAAAAGATGGTTTATTTCACGGAATCAGCAAACATTTTTTTTTTCTTACTGTCAGTTATTGTTTGGTGATTGAGGATTCATTGAAATATTATTAAAAACTTTATTATCCATTTTATCATCTATTTTGCCTTTTTTGCACTTTAGATTTTGTTTTCTTCTCCATTTTTCCAATATGCATGTTTAATGATTTCATCATATTTTTCATCTTATCAATAATCTCATTGTTAAAATCCATGAATGCACACATGAATAAAAAAATCCAGTGATTATATATCCATGTTCTGTTTTTACCTTTCTCTATTTTCTAGTTTTTGTATACAACCTATTTTGTAGAAATTATTTTAGTTCATTTTTTTGTAATTAATGGCTCATTTATTATCCTCAATTATTTCGAAATCCATGCATCACAAGAAAATTAATGTGGGTCTTTTAGTTTGCAGGAAAGTGTTATTTTATTACATTTTTAAATACACACAATGCTTCGTTGTACTTGGTGAGAAGTCAACTTTATAATTTTAAATGAAATATATTTTATATATATATATATTATATGTTACATTTATAAATTCAACATATCATATTCCAAGAACTTTGGTTTATATCAATATGCCATGCATACTTTTTATTTCTGAAAAACAGGGTTTTAAAAATTGCGTTTTTAACTCGGTTTTTGATAACCCTGTATCTTCAAATCTTTTAGGCTACTCTTTGAAGTAGATACGAATAAGAAGTGTAAGTTAAAATTGTGATCTATTTTTGAACTGTATACTGTCTGTTGATTGCAAATAAATATACTCATTAAGTTAAAGTATGGCATGTGATACAATGAGATTCTTGAAATTTTATGTAACTGTATAGGTACATTCACTTTCACTATTTTCATCACCCATTTTAAATAATTTGATAAGCTCCACACTGATTCTTCACTACAAATTTTCCTTTTAGTCTGTTTATCTTTATTATAGGTTAGGTTAACACACGGTTTGTGTATATGTTACAGTAAATGTTAGGAATTCAGTGAAAGCTAGCTTTTACTAGTTGATGCTAGCAATTACTTGATCCGTTAGGAAATGTTAAATTTTGAAGAATATTGTACACTTTCACTAGTGAAGGTTGGAGAAACTTTATCAAATCAATTTTTACTGAAAGCAGTTAGGAAAAGTTCTTTTTTAAACTTATTTCCGCCATTTAACTATCCCAAGGTGTACGGGGCACTAAATGATGTCGCGTGAGCCAAACCCAAACTAACCCAAACTAACCCAAACGAACCCAAACTAACCCAGACTAACCCCTACTGAGAATACTTAAGTATTTTCTATAATACGGTATCTGAACAATGTTCACATTGTACACCTGCGATTCATAAGTCTCGTATTTTCCAGAGCGTCTAATCTGTCGGCGAATCCCAACTCGGACCAAAAAGGATATTTATAATTACGATAATAATTTTCAGTGTAGCAGCTTTCACTAGAAAAGTTACGTGAATGCTAACAATTACTAGTAAAAGTATGATGAAGTCGATCGAATTCAACTTTCACTAGCTAAATGTTTCCAAATCAGGAAAAGCTTACTTTTCCTAGTAACAGTTAGCTTTTACTGATTACCAGGTTTTACTGTGACATATACACGAAATAAGCTTCCCACCCCATTCTACACTACGCTACACTTGTCACACCTCCTCTTGACCTTGAGTAGCGAGTGCAGTAATAGGCAACCTACCCTGATATAACAAACACCCTACACTGTTTGCACTAACAGCATAACAAACGCCGCAGGGTAGAAAAGTGTAGTTTCGTGTGCACTAGTGAAGGATAACAAACACACCTTATGTTGATCCATCATATTTGTCAATTCAATATTGAATATTATTGAAGTGTCAATTGTCAATCGGTCCGGATCCGGTATCCGGTCAATCGTTATCGTTATTGTTGTTCTTCATTGTATATTGTATTCATTGTTATTGTTATTCTTGTTCTTTCCATCTCGGGCAATCGTGAGCAACACAAAGCTCATTTCGCTCGTCAATTTTTCCCATTTTTTCCGGAAAACCCGAAACCTAATCTCCTTTTTTGTAGCTTACCTCTTGTTAATACTGGTCGAGCTCGTCTGGATTATGTTTTTCCGCAAAAAAATTGGAAAACTTCGCTGGAAACTCCGATTTTCAATCGGCTTGAATCTTGAATATAACAATTGCATCAAGATGTCCGCGAATCTCAAATGGTGATTTGACTGATTTGGGAGTGCCCGGCCTCGTTTCCTCGGGGCAGAAAATTTGAAATTGGTTTTGGTTGATGATCAGTTTGCTGTTTTGGATGTTGTGGGGTAAGTGATTTAATTTGATTTTTTCCTGATTGACGGGATATTCATTATCATGGTTGTTTAAAAAATTGCTTATCCATGTTTGTTATAAAAGTTGAATCATCAATTTCTCATTTTGTGGTCAATATTTTGAATTAACTTAAGTCATTTAAATTTGAGGGTGCTTTCAAACCAGGGGCGTACCAAGGATCTGAAACAGGAGGGGGGTGGCTCAAAAAAGACAAAGCCTTTTCTATATTTTTCTTTTTATAATTTTTAACATTATCCATGAGTATCTAACTTTTTATTGCAGTATCCCTGAGGTTTTTATTTATTATTTTCTCGAATTTTGTCAACGCATTTGATGCCATCTTCTATGTTTTATGGAGTTCTAGAAGGGGGCATCTGCACCACCCTGCCCCTGCCTGGGTACGCCCTTGTTTCAAACTGTTTATTTTGTTGATGACAAACATAACTATAAGGATCAGACCGGGATAAAGATTATCCAAATGTTTTATTTATGGGCTTTTAAGCTCAAGAATCAGTACAAATCTTAAAAATGGCCGAAATCAACTGTCAAGGGTGTTCGATAAAATCTGCTCCGCGTCAACAAAACTCATTAGTTGATCCATCATAGTCGATTTTCAGCTATGGAATAATTAGGTTTCATAACCGATAGGATTCATAATGATCTTATAGTCAATTGAACTATCAATCATTCTTTCCAGTGAAACGAATCAGGTACCAACCAACCCACCCAGTCACCGTCAAAGTATACCGATTTGAGAGGTTTAGCAAAGTAACACCACGTAACACCTTGACTACCTGGATAGGCGACCAATAGCAACACTCTGCCATCGCTTGTTCAATGTTCAACGTTGATTGGTCGGTCGGTTGGTACCTCAGCTGTGTTCACGCTTGGTTTAGTAGGCATCCTGTTTCAATCAGTTTACAATAGTTCTGTTAGTAGAACAATGACAAACCAGTCAGCGTTTTATCGATTGGTCGATGTCAGTCAGAAACTGCAAATGCTGAATGCTGATTGTTCTATACGAACAGACCTATAATACATTCTTACTAGGTATCTACATCTCATTATCATTCCCTATTATGATACTGCATGCTTATACTTAATAGTTTACATTCATAATCTTTGTTTTTGTGTCATAAAGTTCCTATTTAATTCAATTTTTCCTTGAATTATTGGAAATATCGAGTGAAATCCGTCCCTTTTTTGCAAGAAGGGGCTAACTAGCAAATGGGTAATTTCACAGTATAGGAAAAAAAATAAAAAAATACGATCTTTGCGTGTATTTTAATCGAGTAACACAACTTCTTCAGTGTTATATGATCAAAATAGGTTTCTTTTTTCAAAAATAATTTCAAATTTCGAAAAAATGGCAGTTGGTTCCTGCTGATAAACTAGAGTTTTATTTCTCAGAGGGGTCCACTGAATATACGTATGCACGAAAAATGTTTAACAATTGAATTTACTGGCTTAACCCAAACTCATTCTGTGCTGTTCACTTACCAGATTTTGCAGTTCAAATGTGCTCAGAGGTTAAAAAACAACGCGGTCGCAATATTTGCAACAAACATAGGCAAAGGTGCTAAAGTAGCAATAATTTTAATAAGTGATTTGAAGCCAGAAACGTCTCTTAAAAGGTTCCAAATGGTAGATGTCCTCGTTTTGAATATTGGATTGTTGCGTAATGTAAAAATATATCATAAATGTCAGTTGGCACACCATCATATCTGCCTTATAATTGAAATTACAGTTGACGCCTTTCTCAATGATGTTCAGGGTCATTTCGTATATACTGACCCATATGCTAGCGGCGTTATCTATGAAGACATGAACATTTTGTGGATATGAAAGTTTTAGATATTCATCTGAACTTTTCAAAAATCTCATCAAAAAAAAAAGACTATCCGAATGACAATATTTTTATATAGGTAGCATTTTTTCAATGGGACCCCTGTATATTATCATATAATAAAAAAGAGCTTATTTCCCTGATTTCAAAAAAATATAGTTTGATACCTCTCTGATGTCGTTCAGGAGATATTCAAGTTTAAATACATATGTTTAAATATCAAAATTCAGTTAATAAATTTGTGCAATTTCACCCATGGCAACCAGGATCTTAATACTAATTTAAATAATTATTTAAACTTGGATATCTCCTGAACCACTCATCAGAAAGGTATCAAACTATATATTTTTGAAATCAGGAAAATAAGCTCTTTCATAATGATAATCTACAAGGGGTTCTATTGAAAAAAATGCTACTTGTATAAAAATATTGACATTCGGATAGTCTTTTGTTTTTTTTCATAAGATTTTTGAAAAGTTCAGATGAATATCTAAAACCTTCATATTTACAAAATTTTCATATCTCCATAGATAACGCCGCTAGCATATGGGTCAATATATGTATAAGGAATGACCCTGTCTATTTGGCCCAAATTTTTAAAATATTTTAGTTCGCCCCTTCAAAACAGGGACGATACATTCTTTATGATTTATCCAATCTGATATGGCCAACTGACATTCATGATATATTTTTACATTACGCAACAATCCAATATTCAAAACGAGGGCATCTACCATTTGGAACCTTTTTACAGACGTTTCTGGCTTCAAATCACTTATTAAAATTATTGCTACTTTAGCACCTTTGCCTATGGTTGTTGCAAATACTGCGATCGCGTTGTTTTTTAACCTCTGAGCACGTTTGAACCGCAAAATCTGGTAAGTGAACAGCACAAAATGAGTTTGGGTTAGTTTGGATTGAGCCAGTAAATTCGATAGTTAAACATTTTTCGTGCATACGTATATTCAGTGGACCCCTCTGAGAAATAAAACTCGAGTTTATCAACAGGAACCAACTGCCATTTTTTCGAAATTTGAAATTATTTTTGAAAAAAGAAACCTATTTTGATCATATAACACTGAAGAAGTTGTGTTACTCGATCAAAGTGTTCAATATAGTTATTCTTTTTCTTTTAATATACTCTTCACAACCTAGTTCAATCTAATTATTCATCAGTTCCACGTTTACGCGTTTTGAGGTGTCCCCATTTTCAATAATTGTGACAAAGTTTTATCTACAGGGTGTCCCGCATAAGTATCGATACAAAGCACAAACATGTAGTGGAACTCAAAATATTATGATTTGACGCATCTTATCTATATACCAAGTTGCACCTCTTAAGAAGTTATACCACTTCTTCTTGTGGTTTCTTATTCCGTCTTTATTCAATATCTTAGTTATACCTCAACTTAAAAACACCAAATTTGGTACACGTAAGTCTACCAAAAGCATTAATCGATAGTAATTGGATTTGACTCGAGATCCTCTAACACAAAGTAGTTGCACCCTCAAAATAAGACAGAACTTCTTAACCCGGTGCAAAATGATTTGCTGTTTTGAGCAAAATCCGAATTACTGATGACACGTATTGTAGCTGTCATATTAAAAATCGACGAAAATTTTAAAGTTGGCTACGAAATTGAATGTCAGACTTTACAATTATGTGAAAAGTTGAAATGAGAATCATTCAATAGAAAAAGTAACATTTTAAACAATACAAATAACATACAGTTAGCACTGGGCAGTTACATTAATTGTTCAAAATGTTAGTTGTTTCTAATGAGCGTGCATTTATCTGTAATCCGATTCCACAATTCGGCTCGATAAGCAACTGACGTGGAACTGTGGAACATCCAAATTATTTCAACAGTAACTAAAGAAAAAAGTCCCATTTGAGGTACTCGTGATCATGGAGGCCAAAGTTGTGAACAATTTACTGCTCTAATCCATTTATTTGAATATTGATGCTTAGAAAAGTCTCTAACAGTATTATCGAGATTATCATGAAAAGGAGGCAATAATATGTTCCTCCGTGCATAAACTAATGTCACAGTCTAAATTGTGGTAAAACCTTGTCAAGTAAAGAGTGTTCAATAAAAAATACGATCAAGTCACCTATGTACTGCAAGTGTTCTTAAAAACGTTTGTCTTGGTTAACATCCCAATCCACTTTCTAACAGTCACAGATGCCATGATGCCAAACCATACAAACTAGCCACGACCTACGTTCATGACAGAAAAAAAAATGCAGAGGTGACTTGATCGTATTTTTTATTGAACACTCGTTTGATCCGATAAAGTGTTTTGAAGAAACTCCAAATGAATATAGACCAGTTAAATACTTAAAACTCACGTTGGAAATTTCGAAGAGAAAAATGTCCCGGCTGTATGGACAATACAAAGCTAATTACTAATTATTCCATAGCCAACATTGGAATATTCGACGACTTTTAATATGAGGGCTACAATACGAATTTTTAAATATTTGGGTTTTTGCTGAAGACGACAGTTTCTTGAAAAATAACAAGAGCAAGAAAAGTTTTAGAACTCAATTCCCCATAAAATGAAACAATGATTTTTCAAGTCCGCCAACGGGTTAAAAAATTCTGTCTTATTTTGATGGTGCACCATCTCTCACCAACACTTTAGATCACCTCGATTAAACTCCAATTACTGTCGATGAATGCTCTCATAGTACTTCTAGAACGTCGACCATATTTGGTGTTTTTAAGTTCAAATGTAACTGAGATATTGAATTTTTTCGAAATTTGAAACCTCACTTGTGAAGCGTCTGACTTCTCTTTTTTTTTAGAAAGAAAACCACAATCAATTTCATTAGTATTGTTTGAATTTCCGTTTGTCAATGATTTATTCGTCTTGCGAAAATCAAAATCACCCGTCGTGACACTTTGGCCTATCTAACAGTTGTTTAATTTGCAAAAAGGGACCCTTCACAGATTTTATTCAATGAATCATGGAACGCATTTCTTTAATGTTCAATTTGATTACCAATAATGAATTGAGTCAATCCAGGTGATTTGTGACATTGATTCGATGACAAAATGTACCCATACTTATACGTATATAAATTTGATTCTCATGATGAAGAGGACATATGTTGCACATTCAAGATCAAAATGTCTAGAATGTCACAAGTTGTCCAACATTGATGGAGCAGTCCGATCATTATTGCAGTTCAGTAGATTCTGCTATGTAGTGAGTCTGCGTACACACTTTTTTTATGATGAACCCAGAGTCTCTTTGATCAATCCATGATTAAAACTTGTTCTGATTTTAATCATTTTCCAAATTATCCAAATGAATGACAATACAAAGCAGTTGATGGATCTATCTTTCCAGATATTTTCTTTGGATCTCGGACTATGGAGCTCATTGGAGGAAACTGGGACGCAGGTGTGTGAATTTTTTCAAAGTCATAATCATTATGCATACAATGTGTTAAATAATTGTAAGTTTTCCGATGAAAAATTGTTCCTTTGATGTCTAGATCCTACTTGGATATTATTTTGTTACAAACATGATTATAAACAGCCATCATAAGTCTATGACCTAAAGTGCAGGATCTGATATTCATTATTTCAAATTCATGTCTTTGTTCATTGTGAACGTGAAAATTATGAAAAATACTTTCCAGACATTTCTACCGGACCTGACTTGGTGGTTTTATATACAGAACAGAAAGCCAAAGGTACACACATTTGTCAGCAACCATGTGTCTGTGCAGAATGCAATCGGAAGACATGTAAGTATCCCGATTTGTATTAGAAACGTTCTCAACACTATTTTTGCGCCATACATACTGATATTTCCCTATCAATAAATATATTTGGACCTGAAGCACCAGAATAGGTTTTATTGCAGGTCCCTCCCAAGTAGTCCCAAGACAAGAAACAATGGGCTGGCAGTTGAGCCCGTCACGATCATCGAATTGTTTATCAATGCAGTGGTTATTACGGGCTCAATTTTCAGTCTCCGATCATCGAGGACGCTGGATTTTTCCGGATCGATCTCTGTTTGCTGTTTCTATCACAACTTCGTTTTTCAAATTTACTATCGTTTTTATTCATTGTCTGATATCCGTTCAACAATCAGTGCATTTTTTTATTTTCTACAATTAGCTCACACATCGCCTATGCACAAGAAAAGTGGATTATAAACTACACTCCATGCATTATTTTTGTTGTACTATGAAACCATCTCAAGGTCACTTCTCAACATAACAAAAACATTTTTAGTCCTCAAGAACCAGAAATAGTTTTTTTGCAGGTACCTTTTGCTGAGACAAGGAACAAAGGGCTGGCAGTTGTGTTCATCAAGAGTGATGAATTGTTGGTCAATTGAACCCTCATGATGAAGACAATTTTCAGTTCACGATCATCGAGAGCGCTGGATCATCTTTTCATCAGTTTCATTTCCTATTTCTTTTTCAACGTTGTTTTTCCCATTAATTTTCGTCATTTTTTGCAGCATTGTTTACAGTAACAAATGGCAGATTTTTGACCAAACCAAAGTATTCAACAAAAAAAAACGGTACACTCGACATTTCCACTTATGTTTGAACTGTCCTCATTTTTTTACGAATTGTTGAAAAAATATCCGGTTTGCGCCAGAATTTGGCGCATTTCTTTGGGCTTTATATCTTTTACAGGGTGAGTCGAGAGGATCGGACCAAATTTCAGGAGTGTATTATATACGCGAAAACAATGTATAAAAAAACCCATAATATGTTCTTATACGGTATGCTTTTTTTAAAGTTAATAATAGCGTATTACCAAATAAAGAAAAGTATCTTCAGCATGGCATACTCTAATTACGTGAAAATTTTGATAAATGTTGAACGTAGAACAAAATTTGATTATCGGATAAGGACATATGGGTTTTTTTACATTAGTTTCGCGTGGAATTTGGTCCGTTCTTCCCGACTCACCCTGTAATCCCTGTATACATGGTGCAAAAATAAATTTACTCAAAAACTTCTTCTTTATAAGGCGGTAAAGAAAAAACTGATAAAATATTCCTTCTTCATCGTCCCTCCTTTCCCCTTTCTCAAAAATACTTTTTAATTTTTTTTTTCATGCTCAAATGATTTTTTTTGATATCTTCCGTTTTTGGGATGTTGTCTTTTTTCGAGATTATCACTCATGTAGTGTTGCATCGAATATTGACTTTGCCAAATACCGAATATTCGACAGAACTGAATAGTGACCAGTGAAAAAAAAATCAATATGCGATTCAAAATCAGCTTTCGAAGTATAGTCTCATCATATTGTCTCGATGTGCTCGTTTCTCGTTTCATTTCAATCCAGTCAACTGTCCACTCCATCCAGTCAGTTATTACTCCATATTATGAGGTTAAAAGAAAATTGTTTTTTTTTGCTTTTTCTTCAAATGCAGAACAACTTGTTCCTCTGCATCACAATTTACTTTTGATGGATTATAATTAGGTATAATATTTCAGATCAAGGTATGAAACATATTTATTTCGTTTTGTCGTCTATATTACTTCATAGTACATTGCGCAGGAAAATTAACGCATAAGCAATGTATTTCCCAACATGACCTGATTTTTAAAAATTTCATATTTTTTCCAAGAACCATGTATCAAGTCGACTCCAACATTGATTTACAAAGAAAGAATGTGGCTATACACTATTTTAACAACAGAAAAAGTTTATTTTAACCTCTATGATTCGTAGAGTGATTGAAAATGTTGGAGCCACACTTGGTGAAATGTACTGGAAATTAAAATCACCCTGTGAAATATGAAATTTGAAAAAATGGTTTTTCAAAGATAAATAATATAAAATTTTGAATAAATGCATGTTAATACTGAGTCTTACGAAAAATATAAAGCTTATATGCGGTAATTTTGCCGCGCAGTGTATTTTTAGTTATCCGTTTATCTATGTCAGTTATTTTTCAATAATACAATCAATTTAAATCAAACAGATTGTTTTAACAAAGAGTTTAATCTTTGGTTTTAGTTTGTTTTACAGAGTTCTTTCTAATTTATAAGTTCCCTATATACATTTAAAAACATCAACTATTCGGTAGCCCATGTAGCATCATATATTGGTAATCTGTTGGTGCAATATTGTTTCAATATTTGCCTGCCTTCGCAATATTGGCGATGGTTTGCCAATATTTGACAAATATTATTACGCCATACATGCCGAATATTGCATATTCTTGTATCAATGCAATATCTCACCAATATTCCTATGCAATGATATTGACACTGTATATTGACTCGATATAGTCTTTCAATGGAGAGCTGATATTGTATTAGTTATATCAATGCAATATCTGACGAATATTTCAATGCAATTGTATTGGAACTGTAATATTGGATACATATAATTTTTCAATAGATAGCAAATATTGTATAATCATATCAGTGCAATGTCTCACTTATATTTGTATTGGATTGAATTGGACCTGAAATATTGGTTACTTATAATTTTCCAATGTATATCAAATATTGCATTTTAATAATAATGGAAAATCTCCTCAATATTCGAATTCAATGTTCAGACCGGGTTTCAAGCGTGCATGGCAACAGCTCAACGTTTGTCCTTGCACATTACTTCTGTACTTCCACACTTCAGCTTTGAGCTTTTCACTTTTTAGTTTTTAGTTGTTTTCAGGTGACGCCGGCTGCTTATTGTTTTGAGTCTTTTTTCTGACCGAAAGATCGTATATTATTGAATGAATAGTGTATTTCATGTATTGTGTAATCTTAACATTTTAAGTGTTTTGTGGCGATCAATTAACTTTTCTGAGACTCTTATATATTTTTATGTGGGTGATATTTTTTTATGTTATTTAATATCATGTGATAATTATAAGCTTAATTTCTTCTATTTTTGTTTTTACTTAAAAATGAAATGAATAACCTTTATGTTGATACTTTTAAAAGTAATATATCCATTTGAGACTAAAAGTAATTATTTGATTTAACCAATAAAGGGTGAGTATAATTCTAATTGAATATTACATCAATATTGAAATATAAATATTTCTCTTTATTGCTTCAATATTACGGAAAAGAAATATTTGAATATTTGAATAATAATACACAGCAGTATTGTAACAATACTGCGAAGTAATATTGGCGGAATAAAAAAAAATGTTCACATTTCCATATTGGCGCAATATTGGAATTCAATATTTAATCAATATAAAAACTATAAATTGCCAATATTGTTCAAATATTTCTTGCTACATGGGAGTTTTGCCAAATAATTAAAAACATGTCGAATATGCCGTTTACCGAATAGTTGCCGAATATTCGGTGAAACACTACTCAAGGCTTATCAACAACTGACTATTCTACGGCATAAATACATTATGTATTTAGATGTTTTTCTGAAGACAAATTGAATAAGTATTTATCAATATTTTGAATATACTGGGGGTTCCAGTTCTACAGATTGACCCATTTGAAAGGGGGCCACCCCAATAAAATTTCTTCATACCCTGAAATGGATCCAAATTTCATGAAAAAATATTCAGTTCAAAAATATTATTCTTGTGAATCTTGTGTGTATTTTTTTGTCATTTTTGTTAGTTTGTTTTTATTGTATTTTGCTGAAGGAATATCTATTAAATATCGTTATTTAATAAATTTGTTGTGATATATAGACTTGTTATCGCAAAAGTTATGAGGTAAAATGCTTCTTGGTGCATAATAAAATTAATCGTTAATTTTGAATATTTTTCCAAAAAATTTGTTAAAGATCCATTTGAGGGAGTGACGAATCCAGTGGCGTTGGCAGATTTTTTCTAAAAAAATATAGCGTGGTGGACCGCTTTCCATTGGGTCACTTTGTATGCCTAAGAGACTGAATCGAAATTTAAGCGAGGGTTTTGAGCTTCTTGTTGGATTTTCTTTTTTCGAAAAGTTAGATTATGATTTGAGAAACTTGGTAAAAAAAATTTTGGTAAACATTTCGAATTGGAAAATTCGTTCACCAGGTTTGACAAATTGGTAAAATAGCCTGTCAAAGACCTAGAGATATGAAAAAAAATGAAAACCCTTCCGAGGTATGGACGTGAAAAACATTCGATCATACAAGAAAACATTTTAAAAAATTTGTGAGAAGGGGGGAACCTCGGGGGGAACAATGAAAAAAGAATATTTTCACAGTTCTTCACAGTCATTTCGTTCAAGATAGAATTGGAAGGCAGTTAATTTTCCCTATGGAAAATAAAAATTCTTTTGATTTAAAATGTGATCTATGCATACATGTTGATTCCAAATTAAAAGCTATGAAGTTTTAAAAATTGATATCAAATGTCATGAAAATTATTATTATCAAATAGATCATGGAACATCCTTTTTTCAAAATCATCTTTGTCGATTTTAACAATTATGAAGGATGCAGAATCTTATTACACTTTAATTCTTATTTTTTGACCACAATCAATTTCATTAGTATTGTTTTGATTCCCGTTTGACAATGATTTATTCGTCCTGCGAAAATTAAAATCACATTTTTTTATGATGAATACAGAGTCGCTTTGATCAATTCATGATTAACACTTGTTCTGATTATCATCATTTTTCAAATTATCTAAACGAATGAAAATACATAGCAGTTGATGGATCTATCTTTCCAGATATTTTCTTTGGATCTCGAACTGTGGAGCTCATTTGAGGAAACTGGAACGTAGGTATGTATGACTTTTCAAAGTTATAGTCATAATAAATTATATGTGTCAAATAGTTGTAAGTTTTCAGATAAGAAATAATTCCTTTAATGTCAAAATAAATGATAAACTGAAACAGTCATTCATATTTACTTCTATCTGAACTCCATTTTCTAGATACTCATTGGATATTATTTTTCACATACATGATTATAAACAGCAATGATAAATCTATGATCTAAACTGCGGCATCTGATATTCATTATTTTTGATTTATGTGTGTCTTTTCACTGTGAACGTAAAAATGATGAAACAAATATTTCAGAAATTTCTACCGGACACGTACTTGGTGGTTTTATACAGAACAGAAAGCCAAAGGTACACACATTTGTCAGCAACCATTTGTCTGTGCAGGATGCAATCGGAGACATGTAAGTATCCCGAGTTGTATTAGAAACGTTCTCAACAATATTGTTGCGCCATACAAAACATACTTTTATTTCACTATCAATAAATATATTTGGACCGGACCTGAAGCACCAGAATGAGTTTTATTGCAGGTCCCTCCTGAGACAAGAAACAATGGTCTGGCAGTTGAGCCCGTCACGATCATCGAATTGTTAAGCAATGCAGTGGTTATTACGGATTACGGGCTCAATTTTCAGTCTGCGATCATCGAGGACGCTGCATCATTTTTTCCGGACCGATCCTTGTTTGTTATTTCTTTCACAACTTCGTTTTTCAAATTAACTTTCGATTTTTTAGATTGTCTGATATCCTTTTGGCAATCATTGTATTCTTCTATTTTCCACCATTAGATCACAAATCGCCTATGCACAAGAAAAGTGAATAATTATAAACTACACTCCATGCATTATTTTTGTTGTAGTTTGGAAGGATCGCGAGATCACTTCTCAACATAATTAGCTGCACTATATCAACAACATATTTAGTCCTTCAGAGCCAGAAATAGTTTTGTTGCAGGTACAATTTGCTAGGATCAAGAGTGTTGAATTGTTGGTCAATTAAACCCTCATGATGAAGACAATTTTCAGTTCACGATCATCGAGAGCACTGGTTCATCTTTTCTGCACCGAGTTCTTTTTTTTTATTTCTATCACAACGTCAATTTTTCAAGAAACTTTCGTTTTATTGTTTTATGGTTAATATTTTATACAGGGTGAGTCGGGAGGAACAGACCAAATTTCAAAAGTGTATTATGCACGCGAAAACAACGTAGAAGATGTTCTCATTCGGTATTCATTTAATTTCAAGCTATGAAGCTATATAATACCAAATGAAGAAAATACGTTTACTCACTGCCACAATACACAGACACATTGTCAAAAATGTCAAGATAACATATTATGTAGATGTCAAATACTTAGTTTAATCTTGAGCATATTTTTTTCAAAAAGCATCACAAAATTAAAGGTACGGAAAAAATTGTGAAATATTCTTTTCTCACTCATATTTTTGAAGTTTTTTTTATATGCTCAAAAGTTTGATACCTTTTTTCGTTTTTAAGATGTCTTTTTTTCGAAACTATCACTCATAAGGCTTTGACTGGCAGTTCTGCCAATTCTGAGTTGACAACTGACCATTTTATATGCCGAAAATCCATTTTGTAGATGGATTTCAAAATGCAGAGCTAGTGTATAAATGTATTACAAAGCATTGAATCATTGTTTTTGTTTTGTGGTGACATTAGATGAATCAAAAGAATAAAAATAAAATTATTACTAACATACATTATGGACAAGGTGAAGTTCTTTGGTGATATTCATCAACTTCCTGAACAGAAGGCATGGAAATAATTTTATACTAGATAGGAAGACGAACAGCAGTCAAATGCTAAACTCTATTTTGTATGGTGGTTGACGAGAATACAATAAGTTACCTGATCGAATAAAAAGCTGTGATACTGTGAACAATTTTAAAATACTACTTACGGAACATGTACTGTCAAATTTTCAAACTGTTGGTGCTCTAGTCCCTTGTAATATTTTATATGCCTACGTATGTATTTTATTACTCTTTGGTGTTTTTCTTACCTTTTTATTTTCATTTTATTGTTAATACTCGTTGATGCACTGTTAATTGTAAAGCTTTTTTATGCTTATTAGAAATTATTATTATTATTAAAATTCCAGATATTTCTTCCGGATATGTACTCGATACTACCATCACACGTTTTTCAGCAACAATAGTTTATTCAAGATCAGATGTAAGTTTCCCGATGAAAGATAATAATAATTTTTTTTTCAGAATTGATATGTGGAAGCTTATTATGAAATCAAACGAGTGATCCGTGTATAACTCAAGTTATATTACGTCTTTTCGATACAAGAGTTCTCGAATGACTGTCGACTGAGGTCACTGAGGGAGTGAGGGAGTAGGGACTGGCCGGACTGGTTCCGAGCTGTTAGAAAACCTGAAAACCAAGTATCATCGATTTGTGTGGCTTACAAAAATAGAACATATTTTTGTTTCAAAACCCCAAACATGATTCTACGAAATACGACATGATATTTACAATAGAAAATAGCAGCAAACTTAGACTTAAACCAAAGTTTACTAATACTTTGCTCAAACCAAAGATTACTCAAACTGTGAACGGTAAAACAAATACAATATTTTGCCACATCCTTTTGATTCAAATTATGAACTTTCTCAACATTAGCTGCATTATATTGACTTTTCATATTAAATTTGGTCACAACATATTTGGTCCTCAAGAACCAGAAATAGTTTTGTTCCTTCTGCTGAGACAAGGAACAAAGGGCTGGCAGTTGTGTTCATCAAGAGTGTTGAATTGTTAGTCAATTAAACCCTCACGATGAACACAATTTTCAGTTCACGTTCATCAAGAGCGCTGGATCATCTTCATCAGTTTCATTTACTATTTTTTATCACAACGTTGTTTTTCCAATTAATTCTCGTTACATTTTTGCAGCATTGTTTGTTATAAATGGCAGATATTTGATCTAACTAAACTATTAAACAAAAAAAAACTAGTCACACGACATCTCCACTCATGTTTGAACTGTCCTCATTTTCGAACGAATCGTTCAAAAAATCTACAGTTTGCACCACAATTTGGCGCATTTCTTTGGGGTTTATTTCTCATATTGAGTGAGTCGGGAGGAACGGACCAAATTTCAGGATTGTATTATATACACGCGAAAACAATGTAAAAAAACTCATATGTTCTTATCCGATATTCATCTTTTTTCAGGCGTATTAACAAATAAAGAAAAGTATCTTGAACATGGCATACCCTAATTACGTGAAAATAATTGGCATGTAGAAAAAAATTTGATTGTTTAAAAACAAATGAATATCGGATAAGGACATAGATATGGGTTTTTTAAGATTAGTTTCGCGTGTATAATACATCACTGAAATTTGGTCCTCCCCCGAATCTGCATGAATAGTGTAGATTAATCGAGAATAATCGATAAGCTTCGACCACGTTCGCATGCTGAAACTGTGGCTAAGATCCCACGTTGGAGGGCAAATATCGGCGACAAGTGATGTCTCGTCACAATATGTTTAATTACTGCCGCAATACACAGATACGTCGTCAAGACAACATATAGATAGAGTTGAATAGTTTAGAGTCTTGAGCATAAAAATAAAAAAAAAGTAATAAAAAAATAAAATTATTAAAATTTGGTACTACGCTATAACTTGAAAACAAACGAACATCGGATAAGAACATATATAGTTTTTTATACATTGTATTCGCGTGTATAATACACTCCTGAAATTTGTCCGTTTGTCACCACCAACCCTGTACACATGATGCAAAATTAAATTTACTCAAAAATTTTTCTTATACCCTGTAGGACCAGAAATAATGGGACATACGGTAACAGCAGATTTCTCAGACAAAAATATTGCGATCGACCCAAACTTGTCTATTCCGAAAGTTGATATAAAAAAAAATACAGGGTGTCGAACTTGAATTTTGATTTATTTGAATAAATTTCGAAATAATCAAGTAATATTGATGAAATTTGGTATCCCCCATCAACCTGACATGCAAAATTGAAATCTGAGCACGGAATTGCTCTTACTTTTAACGGGCGCCACCTACACACCTTTTCACTCATTCAAATAATCTTAACTTTTTTGTACGCACTCATACATTTTTTTTAAATTGAAAATTGATTTTTCATATTTACATGAAATATACCTTTTTCATTTGTAGAAGTGGCTAGGAGTACCCTTTTTCTTGATTTAAAAAAATCAATTCTCATTTTATATTTTTTTACAAAAAAAAAAAATGGAAAATGGTTTAAATTTTGTTCTGATTTTCTCTTATATGAGAACCATCGAACAAGAACACGCTTGTCAAAATTACCGTGACCACGTCGTTTCCGTTGCCCCTTATGTTTATTTTCAAAATTTTCCATTCGGAACCACATTGCACGGATTAATTCAAGTGCAAATATCTTGAGAAAGGTTACTCCCATCCACTTTTAACGTAAAAGTGACAGAATCATCAATTTTTCATAAAAAAAAAATGTTCGAGTGCGTACAAGAAAGTTATGACTATTTTAATGAGTGGAAAGATGTTTAAGTGGCGCTCCCTACATGTAATACCAATACCTATGCCAAATATGAATTTTGCATGTCAAACAACTCCCATATACCAAATTTCATCGAAATAACATGATTATTTCAAAAGTTATTTGAGAAAATGAAAAATTAAAATTAAACTTTGACACCCTGTATCTCTCTTAATATCAATTTTCGGAAAAGAACAGTTTGGGTCGATCGCAATATTTTTGTCTGAGGAACCTGCTCTTACCGTATGTCCCACTATTTCTGGTCCACCCCGTATAAGGAGGTAAAGAAAACACTTTAAAAATATTCCTTTTTCACTGTCCCCCCTTTCTCACAAATGTTTTTCATTTTTTTTTATATGCTGAAATGATATATATTTTTTTGATATCTGAATTGAAATTCAAGCGATTTTAGGTTTCGAGGTTTTTGTTGGACTTTCATTTTTCGAAAAGTTAGGTAATGATTTGAAAAACCTGGTAAAAAAAATCCTTATAAAACATGGTAAACATTGCGAATGTGGAAGAACCTTGAACAGGTCTGACAAATTTGTAAAACAGCTCGTCAAAGCCCTAAAGATATTAAAAAAAAATCGCAAACCCTGCCGAGGTATGGACGCAAGGAGCATTGGAGCATACAAGAAACATGTTAGACATTCTTAAAAACTTTGAAAAGTCTCTGAGAAGAGGGGGACAAATAAAAAAAAAAATACAGTTCTTTTTTCGCAATTTTGTCTATGATATGATTTTTAAATGCATTTTTCTCTAAAATGATGCGTCCTGGCAAGGTTCGGAAAAAGACAGTTTAGGCATAAGTGTCATTTTCGAGTGTACCTTTTTTTATGAGTACCTAGTGCAGATGCAAGTTATCAAGTCCAGTGGCGTAATGGAGTAATAAAAATTATTGTCAAAAAAATATGCGTCACTGACTTTACTTCAATTTTTACACGTTTTATATTAGCTTCACTTGTATGTATGTTTGTAACGGAATCTTGGAACACGATTTTTACCCATTTCAAATGCCCAGATTGATTCGAAACTTTGCACAACTTATCAAAAACCGATCACAATACAATAATTTCAATTAAAAAATAACTAAGTAAACAATAATTTCACACGGGGCGTTAATTATTCTTAATCCGTCCGTCTAATATGCAACGTTGCCAAGGTATTTTCTTGTCAAGAGGCCAAGAAAATTATAGTAAGAAAAAACTAAAAAACACGCTTTCGAACTAAGTGAAAAAATATTTTCAATTTAAGGATTGAAAAAAAAACAACATACATCATGAACCGGGTAAAGTTCTCTGGTGATATTCATGAATATGGCATTTGGCAAAGAAATAAATTTATACTAGATAGAAAGGTAAGCAACAGTCGAATGCTAAACTCTATTTTGTATGACGGTTAACAAGAATTCAATGAGTTACCTGATCGAATAGAAAGCTGTGATACTGTGAACAATTTTAAAATACCGGTTAGGAAACATGTACTGTGAGATTTTGAAACTGTTGTGCTCTATTCCCCTATACTCTTTGGTTTTTTTCCCACATTTTGAATTTTTAACTTTTATTATATTGATTTTATTGTACCTACTATTGGTAATAATTATTGATGCACTGTAAAGCTTTTTTATGCTTAATAAAGATTATTATTATTATTAAAATTCCAGATATCTCTTGCGGACATGTACTCGATACTCTTGTGCGGAAAGCCAATGGTGTACACGTTTGTCAGCTACCTGGTTTTATGAAAAGATAGAGCTTTTTGAGTACTATAAGCTAAAAAAAAAGTTTTTCCAAATCAGTCAATTTTTAGTTAAGTAGCGAATTGTCGCCAATCAAAATGAAACACACTGTATAAGAAATGTTTACATAAATGTGATATAAAATTTACATGCACTGGAGGTATGACATTATGCAGTCGTTGTAGGTTAAAGTTTACTTTCTGGTTACCTTATTATTATATCATATTGACGTAACTGGTGACTTGTGTTACATAATTTCTACATCAATATTATGTTCTTGTGTTTGCTGGAATGAGGCATTGTAAATATATACTCGTGATACGACGAATGAACGTCCATATCGATGAGGGAATGGAGAGTGACGACCGATGTTTATGCGGAGCGAAGAGAATCTCTATCGCTATTTGCTCACAGAGTCCCAGCTCTGTTGCACTACAATTCCTAACTGGTAGAGACGACTGAGATGAGCAATCGCTGTCACATAGGAGGCATTATAAATATGCTTCCCGTTTGTCATTTGTCAATGACTTATTCGTCTTGCAAAGTTGAATCACATTTTTTTATGGTGAATACAGAGTCTCTTTGATCAATCCATGATTAAAACTTGTTCTGATTTAAATCATTTTTCAAATTATCCAAATGAATGACAATATAAAGCAGTTGATGGATCTATCTTTCCAGATATTTTCTTTGGATCTCGAACTATGGGGCTCATTGGACGAAACAGGAACGCAGGTGTGTGAATTTTTTCAAAGTTATAATCATTATGCATAATATGTGTTAAATAATTGTAAGTTTTCTGATGAGAAGTTGTTCCTTCAATGTCTAGATCCACTGGATATTATTTTGTTTCAAACATGATTATAAACAGCAATGATAAGTCTATCATCTAAATTGCGGAATCTGATATTCATTACCTATTTTAAATTCATGAGTGTTTGTAAATTGTGGACGTGAAAATGATGAAAGATACTTTCCAGACATTTCTACCGGACTCGTACTTGGTGGTTTTATACAGAACAGAAAGCCAAAGGTACACACATTTGTCAGCAACCATGTGTCTGTGCAGGATGCAATCAGGACATGTGAGTATCCCGATTTGTATCAGAAGCGTTCTCAATAATATTGTTGCGCCATAATACTGATATTCCACTATCAATAAATATATTTGGACCTGAGGACCAGAATGAGTTTTATTGCAGGTCTCTTCTGAGACAAGAAACAATGGGCTGGCAGTTGAGCCCGTCACGATCATCGAATTGTTAAGCAATGCAGTGGTTATTACGGGCTCAATTTTCAGTCTGCGATCATCGAGGACGCTGGATCATCTTTTCCGTACCGATGTCTGTTATTTCTTTCACAACTTCGTTTTTCAAATCAACTATCGATTTTTTGTATTGTCTGAATCCAGCAATATAATTTTTTTGAATAATCGCGATACATCGATGGCTCAGGAACTCGAGAGGCTCCGTCAAAAAAAAACCAGGACCGTATTTGAAAAAACAAAGTTAATGATGGTTTCTCCGAAACGAAACGTCGTACGGAAAATCTCTCAAGGCTGTTTTGTACAGCTTAAAAAGTGAAAACGAAAAAGTGTTTTCGGTTTTTTCATATCTTTCAAAATAGTTTAAAAAAAAATAATAAAAACGAGATCGCAATATCTCGGTTTTTATCGGATATTTCCGAAACGGCTTGGAATTTTCAAATTTGTAAAACGGGATCTTGTTGGTCATCAAAATGCGCAATTTTTGTCTAATTTGACCGACACTGTTT
The DNA here is from genome assembly GCA_958502075.1 of Orchestes rusci. Classification (NCBI taxonomy): domain Eukaryota; kingdom Metazoa; phylum Arthropoda; class Insecta; order Coleoptera; family Curculionidae; genus Orchestes; species Orchestes rusci. Next base: position 6,734,731 of record OY293303.1, on the reverse strand, counting down.
CTCTTATAGTTTCCGAGATCCTCATGCTGTGCATCCTTATCTTGGACACACTGTATACGTCACTGACTTTTATTTCTTTAAGATAAACATCAATTAACGACCCTTTGAGGAAAAATCGGGACCCTTTATTATTTTGTTTGTTTTATTTTATATACCTAAGTAAAAGATTTTGTTGAGTATTAAATTCCATCATGAATCCTCAATATTGATTTTTGAAATGATTATTATTCAAATATTTTCTGTTCACTATACAGGGTGAGCAATGAAACTGGAACGCTAAACTACGCCCAAAACGTTAATGAGCAAAATGGATTTGAATACAGGATGCAGTTTGTGAAAATGTTCTTCAACATACAGGGTGTATCATTTTTGCAGAGCAGGCATCAACATGTTTTTTTTATGGCACCCCTGTTTATATTTAATTATTTGAATTTGCATTTTTTTGGGCATCTCAAAGCCATTTAGTTTTTGCGTTTCGCTTAAACCGTTCAAACTTTTTCCAAAAACCGATGCGTTTGCAACCATTGCTCGCGCGTTAGATTTTACGTAACAGCCGTTTGCGTATTGGAAATGCCTAAGCGTTACAGAACCTCCGGTGAATGATGGCTTCTGATTGGTTGGCGTCTTGGCGGTTGGATTGCATAGTATTATTATCAGGTAGATCGCATGATTTTGAAATTATTTTCTGAATATTTTCTGAGTTCTCATGAGATTATCCAATTTTTCCAAACACTCCATAACTTTTTCACTTTGAAACTTATTCAATGAAAAAATCACATAGGAAGGGTTCGTTCGACAAGATTCAATGATCTAGGTTATTTGCAAAAATTGTTTCATCAATTAACCCAATTTTTCCAAACACTCCTCTATATTTTCACTTTTTCAATGAAAAAATCACACGGAAATAAAGGCTCGTTCGAGCATATTCATTCTTCTAATTTGCAAAAATTGTTTCATCAATCAAAAGATTCAGAAAAAATGTTTTCACAGCCTTTTAGCGTCTTTTGTGTTTTCATAATTCCAAATAAAGTTACAGACAGGAAAATTTGCATGAAGTAGATTTGGGTTATTTGTGATATCATGTAAGTACATAATAATACAGGGTGTATTATAAGTTGAGGTTTTCCTTTTAACATGAGACAGAACTTGATGAAAAAGCAAATTTCTCTTATAACATTTTCTTTAAAACTCAAAAATAAAGGTTATGTTTCTAAATAAAAAAATCAAATTAGTCCCTGTAGAAGAGGAAATTCTAACAAAAAGTGTACTAAAATAATGGAAATGCAAAATCATCATTCAAGGTTCAAGTCTAAAGAAACGGTTCAAAATTGTCGCACAGGGACTTATTTGATTTCTTTATTTAGCGACGTAACCTTAATGTTTGAGTTTTCGAAAAAATGTTATTTGAGAAATTTGCTTTCAAGTCCTTTACCATGTTAAAAGAAAAGCTCAACTTGAAATAAACCCTATATACTATTAGTAAAATTAAATGAAATGAAGTGATTTTCACATTATCTCAATAATACTCTTTCCAACGAGTGTAAAAAGCTCATATTATGACAATTTGTTTTTGAATTCCGCATTTCCACGCCGATTTCACACATTCATTTTCTTCATTATGTCGAATTCTTATAAATTGTACCCATCAAAGATAAAATCAAAATTAATATCATCATTCGATCTTCAAATCAACCGCGAAAAACATTGCCGTTATTCATCAGAGGTTCTGTAATGCTTAGGCATTTCCAATACGCCATCCGCGTATTTTGCAATAAAACTGTCCTCTTCAAGATCAACTAAATTTTCCTAAAAACATTTTATACGAATCTTTTTCGAAGAAAAAAAATATATGTATTTGAAAATTAAGAAAAAAAAATGAAGCAATGACGCTGATCAAATCTGTTTTTTTTTCAGATTGTTCTATGTCGGTCTGATATCTATTATGCTCCGAAGATCAGTCGCACTCAAATCATTATCTTCATCGGTTACGACCTCCTCAAACAATTTCAGCAACTGCTTCAGTTTTTTTATCCATGTTCAACTTCCAAATTTACTTACAGCCACAAGAAACACCAACATGCAAAATTAATTTTTATCAAAATCAACAAAATTTTACCCACGTCGTCACTCGCGTGTTAGATTCGACCTAACAATATGTAATTTTGACCCCAAAACAAAACGATTTCCTTACTCGACCCACCTAGTAGGTGGGGGTCATGGTAACATTCCTGGACACACGACAAAAATAATGTAAAATTGTAAAAACTATGACAGATTTTCGAAAAATGTTAGATTTTTTCTAGCGGTGCGAGCGAGCGATGGAGGGTTAATATAGGATATATCCTTTTTATCGTCAATAGTTGACTTCATACTCATTACTTTAATTTTTTCTTCATTGATATTATGGATTATGTAATTACTGGAATTCATTTTGTCGCCCAAAAATGTAATCTCCAACTGAAACATCATTAATTTGAGGAAGTTTTCCAAAATGATCTCTCGTGTTCAAAAACATCCATATTATCCAAACTGCCTGCCATTCTTTATCGGTTCACGACAAGAATAAGAAAATTCATACATAACAATTATTATAGTGTCAAAAATGTACACACGTCGTCAAAAGTATCGGACCCCTTCTGTTTTTCCCCATTTCTACAGATTTTAAAAATCTGGTTACATAATTTAGTACTCTATTCTTTTTACCAGCTTGGGTGCTCAGACTATTTTTTTTATTAAAGTCATTTTGCTGTTTTGACCTCGAAGGACTCCAAATGTCAAAAATTATCCCGATACGATTAGGAGATATCCGAGCCAATGGCACTGACTAGGCGGAGTTTGAACAATCAATGGAGGGGACCATGGAGCAACAGGTGCTTGAGCCACAGCAATATAGAGGCTCTATCAGTCGGAGCCAAAGAGCACTGACTGATCCCGATGTGATTTAGTATAATGGGAGGCATTGAGATGGTCGTATGGAGGAAGGATTCAATGAATTGTTGTTGAGTCGTATGTTAAAGATGTGCAATCTCTTAAAGTTGTTATTGGCTTATTATTAGTGATGAATATTTAATTTTAAGGCTTCTATCATCAAAAATTGATTTTGCATTAATTAATTCGTTTGAATCTTTGGGAGTTATTTTTATTCGTAAATTTTATTATTTTATTTTATGGAGTTTTGCAAAATATTCACAAATAAAGGATCATTCAGGATATGCATAGTTTGTGTTTGTATACCGGGTGAGTTAATACATGAAAGACATTTAACGGAGCCCCATAGAAAAGTGATAATTTCATAAAAATAAAGTTGATATTTCAATCATATTATGATTGTTTTTTAAAAATGAGATCTTCTTTTTCATTACAATATTCTTATTTACCTATACCTCTTTCCAAAATTTTTCGAAAGATGAAATTACAATATGGAAACACAGAATATAGTTGACGAAGTTTGTCGTGTTTGAGGTTATGTTATGCCTGGTTTACATTGAATTTTATTTCAAAGTGGAACTGTCAAATTTCCACTTGGCAAATGGAAATCATATGCTACAATCCACATTGAATTTGGCGTAAGTGTGACTTTGAGCACTGATTCAATGTAGATGCTAGCTTATAGATCCTGTTTGATAGTTCCAATTCGAAGTGAAATTGAATGTAAGCCTTACATGAGTATTATAACCCATGATACCAGAAAAAAAACAAAGTTAAGACACCAATAAGGATAAGGTTAACATTCAATTAAATCTCGATGTGGAACCGTCAAATTTTCCCTTGGCAAACGGGAATCATATGCTTCCATCTACATTGGATTTGCATTCAAAGTCACGCTTATGCCAAATACATTGTGGATGATAACATATGATTCCCGTTTGCCAAGCGGAAATTTGACAGTTCCACTTTGAAATGAAATTGAATGTAAACCATAACGAGTCACAAATTCGTTCGGCAACCGCGCATCTACGTCATCTGGATCGGGGTAAAATTTCCTAATGTATTAGCTGTTATGGGGACCTTTCCGCTTTTAAACATATTTCGGGATGATTTATGAATGATAACTGCTATAGGAAACATAATCGATCAAATAATCGATTAATCGGTTCTTTGGATGGAGTAGTATTATGTTATAAAAAACTAGAATCAAATAGGAACAAGCCAAAATTCATTTATTGATCATTGCAATCATCAGTAAAATAGTAAAAGTAGGTATATAAAGTAAGTAAACAATAATAAGTAAATATGGAAGTGAAATACGTTAACGCGAATTAAGTCCAGGACACAATCTTTATCATTTTATTTTTTTTACTTAATGTGTTCTCCTTCAGGTTTCTGTTTAAATTTCAATTTTAAAAATCATTCGTGATCAAATAGATAATGTTTTTACTGCATTATCGGGTAGTCCCAATAAGAATGGCTGTCGGCTGTATCTCGGAAAGTATTGGCCGTATGTCATGCGGAGAAAAAAATTATTAATAAAGAGGCCATGAAAAATTGCTGGAAATTATTTTCAAGTTTCTAGAACGGCTGGTATATAGAGGGCGTAACTGCTATGGCGAGTCAAAAAATGGGATTTGTACAAAATTTTGCCTTGTTAAGGGGTATTTTGAATTATGGCATCATGATCTTTAGCAAATTTGAATCTTTTTTGTTTGAACCAACTGCCCAAATAAAGTGGTGGAGAGAGGTGAGACCTGCTTTTATTCAAATGTCAATTACTTCGAACAAAATAATCGGAATCAAACGAACAACTCATTTAAAAGAGCGTTTTTTACTCTATATTCTACTTTATGAACAATAATGATATGCATTCAACAGATGACGCCTGTCTTGCAACTACTATACAGTGTGTCTAGAATAAAATGATGTACATGGGAATATTGGAAACGGTAAGAGATACGGCGTCGCTTGAATGGAAGAAAAGTTGCGTATTTGTATGCCCAAAAATAATCTACTTTTGTTTTATTTTGAATCGATACCGTGATGTAGATACAGGGTGAAAAAGAAAATGTCCATATTCGAAAAACTACAAAATTTTGCTTATTATAAAAGCCAATATTTTCAAATTTACAGGATATGGGTAAGAGGAAATGACGATTCTAAAAACGGCATCAAAAAATGTTGTAGGCCCACGATGTTGCGTCCGGCCGAGGCCAACTTTGGTTTTTCTTATGGAGGCCATATTGAACTTCTCCATTTTCATGGTCCGTATTGAAAATAATTTCCAAAAATATGACTTCCATAAAAAAAACAGACTTGACTTTGTCTGGACGCAACATAGTAGGTCTAGAATTTTTTTCACGCCGTTTTAGAATCGTCGTATCCTCTTACCTATATCCTGGAAATTTGAAAGTGTTGGGTTTTATAACAAGCAAAATATTGTGTTTTTTTCAAAATGAACCTTTTCTTTTTTCACCCTGTATGAACATAACGAAATCGATTCAAAATGAAACAAAGGTAGAATATTTTTGAGCATACAAATACGCAACTTTTCTTCCATTTAAGCAACGTCGTATCTTTTACCGTTTCCAATATCCTCGTATAGTCCCATGTACATCATTTTATTCTGGACACACTGTATATATATAATATAAAGTTTTTCCGAGAGTTTTTTTTATGAATGTTACGGTTGAGTGAAATTAACACATGAAAACTTAAAAATGAAGAATTCAACATTCGATATCTAAAAATCGGTTCGACCCACAAAAAAACTTTGCAGATATATTTCTTTTGACACTTTGACTGTCGCAAAAATGTTTTTCCCAATTTTTTTCTTCAATTATGGTCATATACTTTATGTATATTTGACTTCGTCAGTCTAGTAACACTACGAAAACTATTTTTTGTCAAGCACAAGTTTGTACAAAAGAGAAAGAAATTTCAGAGTATACCTCCTTTTCAAATCCCTTTCCCACTTTTTAATATTCGTTATAGTTGAGGGCTATGCTCGGTTTATGGTAACGCGGGCCGAAATGTTCTACCAATCCGGGCCTGCACGTTGCTGACAGCAAAGTACGGTAAAATGAAAACTATCACAGTACGGCGAGCGATAATATGGTACTTACCTAATGCAAAATCGTGCGGTACCTATACATAAAAGTTACCGCACGGTTGAGGATAAAGATATTTTGAAAAAATCACGCAGATAGAATATTGCACATTTTTGACACTTATCAACTGTTCATCCCAAAAATCCCAAGGAAACATATTTTTGAATGTAGGTGGAATTTGGAAAAACAAGGTCATACCCAAATGGAGATGAAGTGGGGACTACCATACAAGAAGTTTGTACTGGTAAGAGGGATGGTTGAACGGCTGGAGAGAGTTGCGCTGGGGGAGGAGCACGTGTCAGTTTAGTGAATTAGAAAATTTTTACTCATTTGTTTGTCATTTATTGAAAAAATTAGCAAATTTCACGATTGGGTTCCATGCAGAGGGTTCAAGAGCACTGCTTCCTGACGCATTACGTGGTGGAGGAACTTTGTATTGTTCTGTGGAGTAATGAAGTGAAGAACACAACCATCACCAACTGCAATATTCAGAGAAGCGTAGATGCGACGTGAGGATCAATTCAGGTCAATACACGAAGAGAAGGTGGGGTTTTAGTGGGTATTACTTTTATACAGGACGAGTTCCATACTATCCTCCTTCAGGAGGGAGGGGTGTCCGTCAACATGATTTCTCCACCTTAGGTACCAAAAAAGATGCCTTTGAAAAAGTTTTCACAAATGAAGAGTGATAAATTTAATTGTTGATATTTCTGTCACATGCAACGTTTCCCTCCTTTGTATTTGTCCAATTTTCAAATTAATAAATATTTCAATTGCTTTCGTTGATTGGCAAAATAATGATTTAATTAATGATGAATGTAATAATGATAAAATGATGTTTCAGTTTTCACAACGGAACCCATCAGTGATCACAGAAGTAATGGTGCAATTGAGAACTTCAATCCATTTGTCAAGCTACGTGTCCTGGCGATTTTTTTTCAAAACTTTCTTCAGGGCCCTATTGCCAAGTTTAAAAAAAGTGTTGAAAATTAAAAAAAAAAGTATATGGTTCCCACTCACGTTTGAATGATTGATTTTGGAGATGTATAAAACTGAGAATAATATTCTTGTCCCACCCAACAATTATTCAAATATCTCCCAATACTTATATGGTGCAGCCTGTATACTTTGTTCTTGTTATTCATATTTAACATAAATTCAGTTGAATATTTGTGTTTTTTTTTTTTGGATTTGAAAAAATGAACAGTTCAAAATAAAGTTAGACGGATCAATTGACTTGTGGGTACTTTCCATTTCCTGTTTTCATTTTTATTTCCAGTAATGAATATTTCATGATGACTTTACTTGGTTCGGCAAAAGTTTGCCCTGCGTCCTGCGTTTCCGTTGCGTCACCGCGAGTTACGACACTAAACGATAATTTTTAGTTTTTTCAAAAATCTCATGAACGCGGTTGATCGTATCGCAAAAGTGAACGAAACAAAATTTACAGATTTTAAAATTCTCTACAAAAAATGTCTGCATGCATTTTTCGTTAAACGTGAGGGTTTTCGAATTACGATAAAAAAACGATAATTTTTAGTTTGCCCTTCGTTTACGTTGCATCGAGTAAAGACATTAAACGATCATTTTTTATTTTCTCAATTATCGTGAACGGTCAATCGTATCGCAAAAGTAAATGAAACAAAATGTACACAGAGTGACTCATTTAAAACCGGTAATAACATTTTTAGTTATGGAGCGATTTTGACGATTTTTTTCTTCAAAATGTGGGAGGGAGAAAGGTGTATTTTGGGATCAGACGTCGTCCAGTTTTTTGGAATAACAAGGCCTATTAGACCATATGTAGAGGCTGAAAGTCCAGAATCCAAATTAGCGATTTTTTTTAGAAAAAATCAGCATAGGTTTCGTCATCCCCTAAACCTTAAATGGATCTGCACTAAATTTCTTGAAAAAAATATTCAACATCAACAATTCTACGGCTACTGCTGTCGTGGAATTCTTTTTTTTGGGTTGACTTTTTTTTTTAATAAATCCCACTAGAAAGGATGAGGGTGCCTCAGGGATCTACTCTTGGATCCACATTTCTCTCCATCTATGTGGCAGATATGAAAGAGTGCTTGCGATTTTCAGAACTTCAACAATACGTATGACTTATTCCGGCCAGCGCATCAGAAGCTGAGGAGGATAAAAATAAATTAAACACTGATTTAAATAATGAAAGCAAATTTGCCAGAGATCACAGTTTAAAACTGAATGCATCATAATCTTCAGCCATGTTATTTGACAATAATAAGCGCATATCTTTCGTCACTTTCGAACATTTCAATGTGACTGCAAACGAAGAGAATTATTACCCATCGTAACTGGAGCAAGAAGTTTGGGAGTTGTTGTTGACTCATCCCTTTCCTTTGAATCACACGTGAAAAAAAACTTCGACATATATGAGACTGAAAAACTTGATTTCAGGGTTACTTTTTCTCCCAAACTCAAATATTTTCTTTGTGAAACTCTTGTACTCTCGCCTCTCGCTGCTTGACTTTGGTGATATTGTTTACTCTAGTTCGTTAACTACTAGTGTCTCCAATTCAATTTAAAAATTACAACATAGTTTCATGCATTATTTTTATAAAATACCATTTCGAAGTCACATTATCCCCTATCTGAATGAAAACAGAATTTTAAACATTATTGATAGAAGAAGATTGCATATTTATACTTTCGTAAAAAGAATCTTGGTCACAGGTCAGCCTCCATACTTGAAAAAATGTTTCAAATATTTCGCAAACTCTCATAACCCAGAACCGTGAAAATCCTAGTGTTCCACCTCACGGAACAATCAATTTTATTCTCATATTCTGCAGTCCATATGTGGAATGAACTGCCAGCACAGATAAGGGAGTTCTTACCAAAAAAGTTTCCTGTTTTGGTAAAAAAATATCTTCTGGACGAGCAAAACAACCATAAACGTAGAACTCTCTGCAGCCCCTTTTTACTGGTCCGTCGATGACGTGTTCCCTCCCGCGTCATCTCGACTTTTTGTACGATATATAGTGACCGGCTAAAATATGGGACAAATTCATTTCAAATTAAGGGTTTTGATTTTTTGGAAAACGCTAAGACGCCCATTTTTATTTGTGGATGCGGTTTAATGAAAAATTCATTTATACACAGGGAACCAAAGATAAGTTACGACAATCAACTTTTTTGTTTCAAATGAAAACATGTATTTTTTATGCTTCTATCAAGCAGCTCGAGCTGCTCGGACCACCTGAATGTAGCCATCTCGGTAGCCATTAATTGGAATTTTTCAATCGTAAATTGCGTATCACAATGACGTCATAGTCCACTGTCAACTCTTGGCTCTTGACTACATTGAACTCGATACTACCGTACCTGGGAAGCGTGATTTCTAAACATCATGGACTTGTGAATGGGATTGACGCTATTGGCCCAAGAAGGGTCACGTGTGCAACGTGTTTACTCGATCAGCTGTTAGGCTCCGGCGTATATTCAATATTCATCTATGGTATTTTGATTATTTTGGATTTTGTATACGGACTTAACAACTTTACCTATCTATTTGCGTTTTGAGTTGAATGCAGAGAATATCAAATCCTAATTTATTATTCTGTGTGATTTTATTTTTCAAGTTTCGCAGGAGATTATTTGTGTTGTGGTTTTGTTATCTTTCAACTATACCTATGTATATGTTTTGTGTGATTTTTAGTTTATAGCCCTGTAAAGTTGTCGTCGGCTTAGGGATCGGCAAAAAAAAATCCAAACAGAATGATATTTTCAGGGATGCTTGCGTGGACTGCATCCTGAGCATCCAATCAAAAAATCTGACTCGAAGTCCTGGTACGTTTTGCGCTGAAGAGGTGATTTTTTTTAAAGCAAAATGACCTGAATAAAAGTTATAGAGGATCAAAAACTAAACATTTTTGCCTCATCAATTTTTTTGACATCTGTAACATTTGATGAAATACAGCGCAACAAATGACAAAATTCCACTGGCAATGGTTTCAAAAACATTTTTATAGGGATCATGAAAAAAGTTATGAAGTAAAGTTGTTCAGCCTTTGCTTCTCTGAAACTTGCATCTAGGATTTATTTGCAAAAAAATGTTTTTAAAACCACTCCTCAGCTTATTTTTGTCATATGATGCGCTGTAACTCGTTTGGTATTAGAGCTATCAAAAATTGTTATGAGGCAAAGTTGTTTAGTTCTTGGTCCTCTATAACTTTTATTTAGGTCATTTTGCTCTAAAAAAATGTTTAGGAAACCACCTCTTCAGCGCAAAACGTATGAGGACTTCGAGTCGGATTTTTTTGATTGGATGCTCAGGAGGGAGTCCACAAGCACTCCTGAAAATATCATTCTGTTTGGGATTATTTTTTCAAAAATCCGACATTTCTACTGGGCTATGAGTATTTGGATCATATTGGACATATTGGTTTCTGTTATCATGACAACAATGAATATTTGTCTCATCAAGAATACCTAGTTGTATTTTTCATTGAAGCAGATATGTATTTTTATAAAGAATTACTTTTTGCCAAAAAATGATATTTTGGTACATTTGCTCTCTTGGGGTAGACCATCGCTGGACATACCTATTTTATTATAAGGCTTCGCCGAAATAAAAGGGGAGAGCAACTCTCATTGAAATAAATTGCCTATGTTCAAATTATTAATAACAGACCAAGAGCTGCAATAGTGTTTTTTTTGCGCAACTAAAAAAGCACAAAATATTATTAATTTAGTAGGTAAGATAAGGAAATAGGTATATTGAAATACCTTCTGGATAAATTTCTGAACAAATATGTGATTCATCATTTGTTTCATTTAATAGTCGAGCATTTTTGTTTAATTTTTTTTCATCAGTTAGGTGTTGATACTATGAAAACAACCCTTGCAGAGCACTTATTGGTGGTTGAGCCTCGGTTGAACTTATGAATTTTGTTTCTAGAAAAAATGTAATTTTTCTTAAAAGCTTCTGAACTAACCTACATAATATTCTCCCCACGTCATTTCAAGAATCTTTTTTCTCCAATGTCGGATCGTTTATTCTAGTTTTTATTGAGAGTTGAATTCGAATTTTGTATTGATCAAATCATGGAAAGCGGTCTCCATTGAATTAACTGATCAAAAACCGACATAATACTTTTAAATTTTCAACAGTACCTATGTCAAAAATAAGCGGACCTACATTCTACATCAAGAATCTACACCTTTAAGGATCAGCATCTTATTCTGAAACACTCTGCTTATGTATTGTATTTCGTCATTTTCGTAATACAAAATTAAGAATGGCTTTATGGAAATGTTTCCAGTTTCAAATAACGCGGTTATTTTTCTAAGGCGGAGTCATGCCATGTTGCAGCCAATGGACAATTTGCATACATTTTCAAATGACTTGAAATTTTATATACGTATTCTAGACATTATTTGAAAGTCACCAACGAAAAAATTTTCCGAAATACCTCAAAAATATACTAAATAAATGAAAAAGAAGACGCGAATTTCACTGTATCATCGCAAACGGGGTGGGGCCATATTACCCTCTCGAGAGAGAGAGACTCACCTCAGTCAATACGACAGACGGAGATAGATAGTGTATTCTGTGACGTAGTGGATGTTGATTGGCACTCTTCAATCGGTGATTACTACATTATTAGAGGTCGTAGGTTGACTTTTTAAACATCAATGGCATCAGTACTTACTAATCCTTATATTTTTCATATTTCCAAAAAATGTGCAAATTGTCCATTGGCGGCCTCTCATTCACAAGTCCATGATGTTTAGAAATCACGCTACCTGGAAGGGACCCGTCCGTGCTGTTTACATCGAGTTGACAGAAGACAAATTTCTGAGTAGAAAGAGATAGAGACAGAAAGGGGTGTCTATCTTTGTCATATGTGCTGACATATACAGGGTGTTACTGTGATCATATTACAAACTTTTAGGGTAGATAAAACCCACGAAAATAAGAAAAAAAGTTCATATGAACATGGGATCGGAAACGCTTCCTCAGGGAGCTAGCAGGGCACTTCGAAAATGACCTTCAAAAACTACTCTTCGTTTTATAGCTTTGGTACTACTGTAGCTATCGTCACCAATTATTTTGGGACATGAAATCTAGTTGGTAGGTTCATCAATTTGAGCCTTCCGGATTTTGTCACCTTTAACCATGCAGGGGCATACAAACCAGGAGGGTATTTTGATAAAGAAGGAATAAGCGTTTTCGGACCCATGTTCATATGAACTTTTTTTCTTATTTTTGATTGTCTCATCTACCCTAGAAGTTTGTGACATGATCACCGGAACACCCTATTTATGTCAATCGATATGTAGCTTTCTCTGATTCCCTGTAGGTTCAAAATAATTTCATTGCTTTGAATGTGTTTTCTCCATTGAGATTTTCTAGTTTTCAAGGAAAAAGCGTGCTCATTATTGGATTTATTTGTTATTTTGATAAGCTTAGATTTTATTCCTTGGTATCTTGATTGAGTCGTGACTGTTTCATGGCTATAATCGAGGGTATAATATACTGTAATTTTGGGTGATTGGGCTAGTGAGGGCTAGTGAGTAGATGATGATGAGTAGACTTGAGTAGATGATGAGTAGTGAACCCCAAAATGTGACAATTTCACATCCTACATGTTCAAGTTCGTTGGTACTACTTACATCATTTCCAAAGTTTACTTATTAGTTTTAATGTGACCTCAAAAATAAAAGTATTTTCATTTTTATTTTAAGCTATTATAGTTTTCCAAGTTAATACCTTTACTTCACTCGCAATACACAGGTTAAACATATAAATCACCCTGCACCTACTACCTACCCTGTATTTTCTCAACTATTCAATCGAATTACGGATCATCCAAGTAAACTTCATTATTTTTCAATTTTTTTCTTATTTTGCATTTTTCCAGATAGTTATTTGAAATATAGATCCATTATATCATGATAATTAAGACTACTAAGTATATGCACAGAATTGTAGTAATTTTTTCCAAACAAATCAACCGCTTTTTCAATTTGTTATCTTCAAACTATTTGAAGACCTCCGACTTCGCATAAGGGCAATGAGTGTGACAAAGATAGCACCACATTTTAAGTCCAATCAAAATATACCTATGCGCCAAAAAAATATGACTAATATTGCCTCAGCTGTGGACACGACAGGGGCCCTTCCAGTTACGTAGTATCGAGTTCAATGTTTGGCTTGGCTTGGCTATACTAACATAACCTCAAACTTGGCAAACTTCGTCTCGTCTACTGTGTTTCCTGTTTCCTGGGCAATCAGACAATTCGGACTATTCGGAGACCACAATTATTAACATAATGTCGATCAGCCAGAGTACCCCCAACCTCAACACGCCCGGAACATCCCAAAGCAACTCCGCCCTGACTCCAACAGGGGGCTTGAGCGATTTGAAGCCAAATTATACGTTGAAGTTCACTTTGGTTGGACACACTTGCGCAGTGATCTCGGTGAAGTTCAGCCCCAATGGCGAGTGGTTGGCCAGTGCGTCGGATGATAAATCGATCACGATTTGGCGGGCATATGATGGGAGGTTTGAAAAGACGATGTTAGGACATGAGTCGGGTAAGTACTTGATGTGTCCTTTTGAGAGTGTTGAATTGAATTTCAACAGGAATCTGCGAGGTGGCTTGGTCCAGTGACAGCCGTTTGCTAGTGTCGGCCAGTTTAGATAAAACCCTGAAAATCTGGGAACTGGTGTCGGGGAAAAAATTGAGAACGCTCAGGGGACATAGTCATTATGTGACTTGCTGCAACTTCAACCCCCAGTCCGACTTGATCATATCTGGTTCTTATGACGAATATATCCGGATGTGGGACGTTCAGACCGGACATTGTCTGAAGATACGTCTAGCTCTGGACGCGGTCAGTGCGGTTCAATTTAACTGTGACGGTTCGTTGTATGTGTCCAGTAGCTTCGATACCTCGTGCCGGATCTGGGACACGGCGTCAGGAGAGTGTTTGAAGATTTTCAGCGACGAAGAAAATACGCCAGTGTCGTTTGCCATGTTTTCGCCCTACGACAAATATGTTTTGACGGCAATGATGGATCATACCATAAAGTTATGGCACTTTGACAAGGAGAAGTGTCTGAAGAAGTATTCAGGGCACACGTGCTGCATATTTGGAAATTTCTCGGTTACGGGCGGGGGCAAATGGATTGTGTCAGGCAGCAAGGATAAAATGGTTTATATTTGGGATTTGCAGACAACGCAGATGGTGCAGAAATTGCAGGTAAGTCCATTTTACTGTTTTTTTTCTATTTTTAGTACGTATTGACTCTTTCAGGGTCATACAGATGTGGTAGTGGGCATCGCATGTCACCCCACTGAAAAAATTATCGCCTCTGCCAGCTTTGACAAAACTATAAAAATATGGAAAAGCGACACTTAATCCCATTTTATTATTTTCTATAATTTGTTCAGTTTGATTACTTAGTTTTAGTCCTTTTCTATAATATTTACGTACTTAGATTAGTATTTTTGTATAGAATATTTTATTTATTTAGGTAAATAGATCTTATTTTGAACTCGCAACATCTTTCATTTTATAGGTATCAAGTTAGACACACAGAAAAAAAGGAGCAATTGATGTTAGTGAATATCTGTATTCACTCAAATAAATATTCATTTGAAATGTGCGAAATAAATATTTTTTAGTTTCAATTTCACCGATTATTTCAGAAAATGTTCGAAATTAGGTTGGTTCAGCTTTGTATGATTTTGGAGCAATACTTAAATGTCTGCTCGAAGATTACTCTTAGTTTGGATCGACTTAGTTCGGTTTAGCTGAAATTAATATTTATTTGTCCCAAACATTGGAATTCAGAAATTGATAAATATTCATTTATGACAAATTATATAAATTTGAGGCAAATTTTCTAATGTTTTGACTCAAGTAATTATTTACGTATCTCAAAACTATGGCTCTTCTCTCAATTATTTAATACTGTGTATCATTGACTGAAATGTTTTTGTATGGCTATTTCAGTTTGATTGAATTTAATTGAACAATTTTTTATTCCACTCGAATAATTAACATATTTATGCGTATTATCTATATATTTGAGTCAATCATATGAATGTTTGCTGCAATTTCTGTATTCTACAGCTTGTTATATGGTTGAAAGAAAGCAAAATCATGCATAGGTAGAAAACATTTATTCAAAATAAAATATCTCTCTGATCAGTCGAAACGAAAACTAAACAAATAACAATAATTCCCCATCGAATAATAAGGAACTGGAGTAAACAAAAAACAGTCTTATCAAAATACACAAGAAGATTGGTATCAGCAGGTATCATTATCACAAAGCATAACATTTGTACCTGTCATTTATATTTTGGTCATGAAAATAAAAGAACACATTTTTTTAATAAATATACATATACATTCTTTTTTGACTTCAGTGGAAGTCTTCCTAAACGCGCCAATCAAAACTAAAGAATAACTCAAACACTGATATGTATGCTCATTTTCATCTAATATAGGTGAAAACTCGTTCACAACTGTACCAAAAAACTGAACACATTAAAAAAAAAAAACAACAGATGAATGTGGCAAAGTTATACCATGCACCTACATTACATCAACAAAAACGTTATGATACAATCAAAAATCAAATCAACCAAAACATTCTTTTTTCAAAAACTGGGCAGTAGATTCATGAAGTCAAAGTCTAGGCACAACACTTTTTCCATTTCCATCAGTGAAATGCACATTTAAAGGGTAAGGATTTGACATGTCTCTGACGTAGCATCAGGAACAGGACAATCATCAGACTGAAAAAAAATACGAGTGAATCAGTGTGTCCAGAATAAAATGATGTTTATGGCACTATATGGGGATATTGGAAACTTTAAAAGATACGACGTTGCGTAAATGGAAGAAAAGCAGCATATTTGTATGCCCAAAAATATTCCACCTTTGTTTTATTTTAAATCGATACCGTAATGTGGATACAGGGTGAAAAGGGAAAAGGCAAATTTTGAAGAAACCACACAATTTTGCTTATTATAAATGCTAGAACTTTCAAATTTTCAGGATATGGTTAAGAGGATACGACAATTCTAAAAACGACATCAAAAAAATTTTAGGCCCACTATGTTGCGTCCAGCCAAAGTCAAGTCTGTTTTTTTTTATGAAAGTCATATTTTTGAAAATGAAAAAATTCAATATGGCGCCCATAAGAAAAACAAAAGTTGACTTCGGCCGGAAGCAACATAGTGGGCCTACAATTTTTTCGACACAATTTTCAAAATCACCGTATCTTCTTACCCAGATCCAGAAATTTTCAATACCTCATCTTTTATAATAACCGAAATATTGTGCTATTTAAAAAATGGCCATTTTTCTTTTTCACCCTGTATCTCCATTACGGTATCGAATCAAAACAAACCAAAGTGAGATTATTCTTGGGCACGCAAATACGCAACTTTTCTTCCATTTAACCGATACTGTATCTCCTGTAGTTTCCGATATCCCCACGTACATCATTTTATTCTGGACACACTGTATATAGGGTACATAACCTAAAATCATTCCGATCTACCCAAATGAAAGATTTCTTGTTATATTGATAATAATCGGAGGTAGTTGAGTTAGTTTGGATTAGCAGGTCCGCTTTCCTTGTCAGTAGAAAAATAATAAATTTATTTATAATTAATCATTTTCCCACTAACGACAACAGCTTTTGAAACGTTTGGAATCTGTAGGTATTTTTGTCTTTACTAATCATTCACTTTTTAAATTCAATATACCTAGTATATTCGGATGGGCCACTGGATTGGTTCAGTTATTTTTACTTAAAAATTTACGCAAAAACAAAATGAAAACTGCATGAAAAAAAAATTGAAAAACATGTAATTCATCATCGAAAACTAAGGCAAGTTTTTTCAGACAATAGAAAATATTTAAAGTTTCAAAAATGTATAGTGTTAATGTATGTATTTACATATTTGGTATGTCTCAATTTTTTTGTCTATATAATTGAACCACTGTATCTCAGTTAGTATATTGAAACAATAAATAAATATAAACAGGGATATTTGAAAGAAATTCAATGTTCTTTAATCTTGTTGATTTGGTGCATAAATAATGACTTGCATAAGAAATCTACTTTTAGCCCCAATACTTTCACATACAGGTAGTCGATTTTATTCCTCAGAATAACCTCCAAATACGTCCTGCCACGGTAAAATCGATTTACCTGTATGTGAAAATACCGGGCCATAGTAATATTTTCTCAGAAACCTAACCAAAGTCCTGGTAGGTAAAATATACTTACAGCTTGGATTGTTGATATTGCTCTTTTCAATCTTATTTTGTCCCCTATGCATGGGACTACATTCCTGTTCGTTCAAAATTTCCAAAACCTGTATGTCTATTTTTTGTTCTGTTAAGAAAAAACTGATACACATGGCCCAGATCGATAATGTTAGGTCTACAGTCAATTTCATTTCGTTGTGGAACTGTCAAATGTCCTCTGTTTCAAGGACATTTATTGAGCAAACAGACAATCACAGGACAGGTTACAGCTTGTTTTCTAATATTAGACAAGTACAAGACACAACAGGTAAAACACTTATATATCTAACACTAGTTAGGACCATCACATGAAGGCGAATGCGCTTTCACCGGGAGTGAAAAACCAGCCACCACCTCAACAGTAGAGGCCAGCGGGCAGATATTGGCCCCAACATGTCCCTTAAACAGGGTAAGTCGTGTCTCTCCGACGTCAATAAGCGCTTTCAGACACATGGCTGACATGGGGAATGATCACGTGAAGTGATTTAAAACAATGGAGTGGTTGGCAAAAGCGATCGGAAGTTTTTGGTTATATGTATGTCAAAGTTGCGAACGAGGAAAAAAATAAACCTAAAAACCTCGCTTGAAATATTCATGACTAGAATACACACTTATCTGGAACCGAAACGTTGTCCTAAGAATCAAAGGTTGAAATGCAAAAATAAGGAACAACCACCTCCCCCGCAATGCCATCGATGAAACGGCGTCAATTGTCCCCTTGCCAAGTAGGGATGATAAGGTACCACCTACATTGAATTTGTGTTTAGACTCACGTTTACGCCAAATACATGGTAGATGGTACCATATGATTCCCATTTGGCAAACGGAAATTTGACAGTTCCACTCCGGAATGAAATTGAATGTAAACCAGGCAATGCCAGGCATATACTGCAGTTCATTACAAAACTAGTTGTGAGAACAATTAAATATCAATACTTGTCAATTCGTTGTATTTTTAAGAAAGTACTTTGTTGAAACAACTATATATTCGGCTTTACACACCATGTAACGTTTGTCTTTACAGAACAGATATTTCAAGCAAACTAATATTTGTTTGACACTGATGAGTAATGCGTTAGAACCAGTCCTGGTCAAAGCGGAAAGATGCCAGGCATAGAGAAAATAATGCCTCCTATGTTCATTTTCAAAATTTTCCATTAAGAACATCATTGAATGGACTACTTCAAGTTCGCATATCTTGATAAAAGTTGCTCCTAGGCACTTCTACAAAGAATACCTTTCTCATGTAAACATGATGGGAAAATAATTTTTTCGATGTTAAAAAAATGTACGAGTGCGTACAAAACAGTTCTGACTATTTGAATGAGTGGAAAGATGCGTAAGTGGCGCCCCCTACAAGTAGGAGCAATCTTGTGCTCAGATTTGGATTTTGCATGTCAAACAATCCCCATATATCAAATCTCATCGATATAACTTGATTATCTCAAAAGTTATTTGAAAAAATCAAAAATCTAAATTCAACTTTGGCACCATTTATCTCTGTTGATATCAACTTTTGGATGTGACAAGTTGAAGTCTATCGCAATATTTTGCTGTGTGGAATCTACCTTTAACGTATGACCCATTACTTCTGGTCCACCCTATAACTGTTTTTGAAATATTAAGTGTTTTCAGATTTATTTCAAAAACAAATATTACAAAAATAATATTATTTCCTTATAGAAATTCGTGAGAATACACTAAAAAATTGATAGATATCAGACCAAGTAGTACTACCCTCTAATTCTTAATAATTTGAAAAGTTTGAAAAATACTAAGATCAAAGCCTGACCAACTACAAAGTTACTCAGGTCAGATAATTTTTTAATATTTTCATAACTGTAGAAACACACTGAAATGGTTTCCACTCACTTTCTCATTATGATGACCTAACAGGGGGATAAGTATTGTCTGTGTTGTGTGTTGAAGCAAATATCTTTTTTTTATTTTTTCAATAAATCCGAAAACACTGAATATATATTTTCGAAACAGTTGAAGATAGGTAGAAGACATTGTACATGAAATATGTCTATAATCTTCTGAAGAATCTATAAATTGAATTGATACAGGGTATTGTATATAAACTAACAAAGTTGGAATCGGCCACTGCTACATGATACACCCTGTATATAAAATGTTTTTGCTGGAAAAAATGTACAACCAAAAATATCAATCGAAGTGTTTAAGCTTTTTTTCGAAAACGTCCCCATTCATTAATCAGTTATCGAATTTATTCCATTTGGCAGTTCCACACTGTATTTATGACTTAATGACTGTCACTTTTTTTGGTGGCCCAGATTCTAAAAAGGTTGCGTTACAATAGAAATTATAGTGATTTCGAGTTCCATTATTATGGATGGACATCGTTCATATTTACTAATTCCCTTCTCAAAAACTCTGGTGAGAGACCTATACCTATTTCATTTTGTACACAAACATTATATTTTTTAAAAATATTACTATATTTATAGTATAGGTATAGATATAGTAACATATGGGACAAAAGGATAATTTGAAAAAAAAGTAATGGAAAAAAGTCTATATATGGAGTGGAGATATAAATTCTTGGTTCTAAAAAACAAACAAAACCAAAAAAAAATGCAAAATAGTAATTTTTCACAACTCTTGGGGCAAAGGAACGCGCGTACTTAGATCTAGGATTGATTACAAATTGTTGGACCATTCCTCAAAGTGAGTTTGAAATTCGTGCAAACTATTGGAATTCCTGTTACAAACCGATAATGAGTCAACGCTCCCCAATAAACAATACAAATCAATAAAATGGGCAAAGTGCACTTGGCAACAGTGTTCGATCAGGTGCTCCACGTCAACAAATGCCTGAGTTATATATTCAATTTCACTTCGAAATGAAAGTGACAGATTTCCGCTTGCCAAACGGAAATCATATGCATTTCAATGATCATATTATGCTACCTTCCACATTGAATTTGGCGTTAGCGTGACTGAACAAAAATTCATTTTAGCATAATATGATATGATTGCCATTTGCCTTGCGAAAATCTGTCACTTCCACAAGTGAAATTGAATGTCAACATTACACACCTATGTTGAGATGATCCATCATGGCATCATGGTTGTCAATAATGTCAATTGAATATTGAAGTGTCAATCCGGTCATCCAATCTATGGCAAATCGGAATCGTTCTTCAAACTATCGGGAATTTGTACTATCGATAGTATCGAATACTTTTTAAAAACTATCGATATATCGATTGTATTATCGAATGGTCTCAAATTACTAATTTGTCCTGGCAAAACTTGAAGTTAGTGGTTCCTTAGCGACTTTAGCATAGTATCCCCTAGATAGGTTGGTGCAATCGGCAATAAAGATTAGAATAAAAGTATATTTCTGATGAACAAAATCACGGGGATATTGATTGTCACGTGATACTGGTATTATGAAAAACGAACGGAACGATCGTCTCGGTTTTTAGGATATCACATATTTAGTCATATGACGTCAAGTTGTTACCTGTCACTCTGTCACTGGTTTTGAAAATATTTGATCTTTTTGAATGATGCATTTCAATTTTAACTATTTCATTCATGGACGTATGTTATTGATTCAATAATTATTTGATTTGAAACATGATTTCAAGTACCAATAGACAAAATTCCGTGGCTCCGATAGTATATCGATAGTTTAAAAAAAATTATCGATAGTAACGAATAGTCTGGAACTATCGATATTTTTATCGATAATTTTCCACCATCTTCCTTCTTTTCATCTCGGGCAATCGTGCTATCAACACAAAGTTCGCGTCGCTCGTCAATTTTTCCTTTTTTTTTCGGAAAAACTGAAAAATACTCTTTTTTTTGCCGCTCTTATACCTCTTGTTAATACTGTCGAGCTCGGCTGGATTATGTTTTTCCGCAAAAAAGAGGTAAAACCTTGCTGAACTCCGAAATTTAAAATTGGTTTTGGTTGATGATCAGTTTGCTGTTCTGGATGATGTAAGGTTAGTGTTTTAATTTGATTTTTTTCTAATTGACGGGATATTCATTGTTGCTGGACGGACTATTCATTATGGTTTTTTAAAAAATGTCTTGACCATGTTTGTTAAAGTTGTTGTTTCTCATTTTGTAGTCAATAATATGATTTAACTTGAATCACTTAAAAGTTGAGGGTGCTTTCAAACTGTTTATTTTGTTGATGACAAACAGCTTCAAGGTTCATAACCGAGGATAAGACTACCCAAATGTTTTATTTATTAGCTTTTTTGCTCAATAATCAATACAACTCTTAAAAATGGCCGAAATCAACTGTCAAGGGTGTTCGATAAAATCTGCTCCACGTCAACAAAACTCATTAGTTGATCCATGCAGGTACCAACCAACCCACCCAATCACCGTCAACCTACCGTGTGAGGTGAGAGGTATAGCAAAGTAACACCTTGACTACCTCGATAGGCGACCAATAGCAACACTACCTCTCTGCCATCGCTTGTTGAACGTTGATTGGTTTGGTACCCCAGCTGTACCTATTTAGATTTACGCTTGGTTTAGTATAGGCATCCTGTTTCAATCAGTTTACAGTAATACATTCTTTAGTGTATTTACTGTACTCACGGAGTCGTAAATCATCCGTCTGCGACGCCCTTCCTTCACATTGGCCCTCAGATTATACACGGTACCAAATTACGTTATTTGGAAATACCTTCAAATTTTGCATTGTTTTTTCAGGAAAATATAGGTTTAAATTTTTAAAAAAAAGTTCGTCAAAGACAGCACTGCATTATGACTATTTTCGATGGGTTTTTTAATAAAAATATGTTTTTTCTCGAAAAGGGTTCATTCTATCGATAATGAACAGGAGTACCTTTTTTGTAGCCTCAGGTTCTAAGGCTTTCCAAATTAATTTTTTTCAAGTCTTTATCATACAGGGTGTTAAAAATAAAAGCATTGAGATGTAAAACCTATTCCGCCCCTGGTAAACTGAATAAGCTAATGAACAATTTACAAATTTTTTGGGAATATGACAAATATAAGGATTAGTAAGTGTAAGTACTGATGCCATTGATGTTTAAAAAATCAACCTACGACCTCGATCAATGCAGTAATCACCGATTAAAGTGCGCCAATCAACATCCACCACGTCACAGAATACATTATCCCTCTCCGTCTGGCTTATTGTCTATAATAACTCTCTCTTTCTCGAGGAGGTTTTTCATTTATTGAGTGTATTTTTGGGTATTTTGGAGAAAAAAAATTCGCTGATTACTTGTCATCTTATTTTTCAATGTTCTATCTGAATTCGAGAGATCTCCCACATTTTCTCGGACACCCTCTATTGGTGAGCTGCATTAAATCATAATATTTTGGGTTTTCCTACATGCTCTCTTTATTTGTGCCGGTTCTTATGCGGGACACCCTGTATCTGTATTAATAAAAATATGACAAATAAAAATGTTACAAGAGCCTATTCTAAAACTTACGTGATTTTTCACTTATTTGTCCAAACAGGAAACACATCTGGATATAGACCATTCACATTACAACGTTTGAACAGTATAATAGAGACTATTTGCACCTCTTAAATTTTCATTCCGTTGTGGTTATCGTTATTCTGAGCATGCGCAGTGACAAAATCACAATCTTTTATCGTTATTAGGGAGTTTTTGAACCCCTTATTAATTTCATCGTTATTAACGTAGCCCGCTATACTAAGCATGCGCAGAAAACAAAACATTAATAACGGAGAGGACACAAAAAAGAGATTTTGAAACTCGTATTTAACGTTTGACGTTGTGTCATCACCATGTCATCTGTCATTGTGATCAGATTTGTTGTATTTTTGGTTTTTGATGTTTTGATTTTGATTTTGTGATATTTTCGCCAAATTCCTAGCAGAGCAGCACGAATTATGAAATATGGAAGATTCAGACTACCAAATGTAAGGTTTACATCTCCGCTTGGCAAACGGGAATCATAATAATATGCTACCATCTACCATGAATTCGTGTTCAGAGTTACTTTTACGTCAAATTCAATGTGGATCCACCGATTGGAATGATAAACAGCTGATCTCCATCAACATCAATTACACTGTTGCCAAGCGGTCAAACAAAGGATCAGTTTCTGTTGGATATTTAATAAAAACACAAGAATCTTACAATTCCAGTGCAACTGTAGTCATTTTTAACAATTTAAATTGTACTTTGTATATGTTTCACGATTTCTTTGTTATAATTAAATAATACTGTATATCAATATGACAACATGAGAAAATAAGCGCGACGGTTATTAAGCGAACGTTAAGGCTCCGTAGATAACGTAACACGTTATCGGTTAATAACCGATTCGGTTATTTCCAGACATCTGCGCAAGCTCAGAATAACCGGCAACGTTAATAACGCGTCAAATAAGAGCTTCAAAAACTCCCTATCAACCATAACGGATTCCCTTAATTACGGTGAAATAAGGAAGGGCTTATCGTTATGGTAATGCTTATTTTTCAACAGCGATGTTGCCGTCATGTGTAAAATTAAATGGATACTACTGCTAATATTAATTTATTCTCAAGCAATTGATCAAAATAAGGTGCAGATAACTACTATAAATGACAATAAACGATCGCGGAAACCAAAATGGAATGTTCTACATACAAAAAATAAACCCAGTATAAAAATCTCCTTTATTTCATTTCTTTCCGGATTGATCTACTCAACAATCTGACACATTTTGTCACGAACTCAATTACGGAACACGATCTAACTCGGACCTAACCTAACCTTACTTCTCTGCTTCTGACGTCTTATCTTATGAATATTATTGTTGTTTAATGTTTATGCTCTGTACCACTAACTAATTTGTGTGTGTGTCTGTACTTCATAGATCATTTAAAAATAGTTGAAAGTCGGAGAAGGATCTCGTTTTTGAGCACTGGTGCTGTGTGTAGTTTAAAGTCTGTGCTTTTTAAAGATAATTTTTTCAATCCCCAATTTTATTGGTATGGTATCGTTCAGGTATGTCCTATGTTTAAAAAAAATGATTATAGATTTAGAAATAAATACTGACGAAATAATTAATTAACAAGAAATAATTACGAGAACTGTCATCAGTTTCGCCTGTTGGTCAGACGCAAGATAACGAATAAACTGAAATCGTAGTGGAGCAAAACCTCTCTTAATAACGGATGAAGTGAATGTCATTTTTAATAAAGTTAACCATAACGGATGAAATAACTGATTTTATTTTAAGAGGTGACCCAAAGCTAATGTCTACTTCAAATAGAACAGGCTTTTTTCCATCTGACGGAAAATTGTCGCATTTTCATTTGACATAGTTCTCTTTATAGATAGTTATAAACTTTTTCACAGTTGAAAATGAGGCCACTCCGAAACGCTTCGATGAATAATCAAAATAAAAGGAAATTGTGGAGATCCGGACACTTTTCTAACTCCAACTCAATAATTCTTTTCACAACTGCATTCAACTATCAAAAGGGGGATTTTCATAAGTTTAAAGCGAGTAACTTTGGTTTATGGATGATGAAGAAAAAAAGGGCAACAAATAAAATGGTCAGTATTTCAATTTTATGGACAGTACTCTGCCATTATTTTATTTCCCTTGGTCAGTATGATAATAAATGGTCGGTTGAAATAATGAATGGTCAGGAACATAAAGAAGTGGTCAGTAAAAATAATAAATGGTCAGTATAATAATAAATGGTCGGTTGAAATAATTAACGGTTAGTAATATAAAGAAATGGTCAGTAAAAATAATGAAGGGTCAGTAACATCAAGAAGTGGTCAGTAAAAATAATAAATGGTAGATATAAATAATCAAGAGTCATCAGTATCATGAAAAAACGATCAAATAAATTAGTGAATGCCTGGTGAAAATAATGGACAGTCCATAAAATTAATAAAGCGACAGTAAAATAATGAATGGTTGGTCATATATTTTATTTCGTATAAATACAAACATTTTTACAACGGAACGAAACACAACTTAGTAAAGAGAAAACACTCTGCCTTTATGTCATGATGAAGTAGTCAGATAGGTTCCTTTGAGAGGCGGATTTAGTTTGGGTTAGTTTGGGTTAGTTTGTGTTGGTAATAGAAATTGATGAAAAATATGCAGCGGCTCGTTGGTTAGCACTAGGTCAACATTACAATTATTATTATTATGTATATTATTATATATATTGACGTGTTGTGTATTGGTTTTATGTGGATCAAGTTTGGGTTAGTTTGTGTTGGTGATCGAAATTGATAAAAATATGCAGCGGCTCGTTGGTTAGCACTATAGGTTAACATTACAATTATTATTATACAGGGTGTCCGGAAATTACGCGTCAGGATTTTGGTGGGCGATTCTACATGAAAAATTAATGCAACAAACTTCTATACAATTTTTTCAAAAACTCAAAATTAAGGAAGATACAGGGTGTTAAAAAATATTTTTTTTTCTTATTTTTTTTAATAACTTTTTTTCTAGTGTAATGATTTTCGCCAAATTTTGCATGCATGTCACTAGTGTTTCTTTCAATTCACCCAATTAATTTGACGCTAGTCGTCAATGACAAAAGGCTGAAGCTGTCCTTCACCTTAGGAAAATTACTTAGAACTTTTTTGTTTTAATCTTTTTATAAATTTGGATGTCAAATTAGTAAAGAGCATCAAAATATTTTTTAAAAAGGTGCTCGTGTTGCATCATCGTAGAATTAACGGTTTCCGAGAAAAACGACTTTAAACATTAACCGTACCTTGAATAATTAAAAATTCGTACTTTGAAAAAAATTTTGAAGTTTTTGAAAAAATTGTATAGAAGTTTGTTGCATTAATTTTTCATGTAGAATCGCCCACCAAAATCCTGACGCGTAATTTCCGGACACCCTGTATATCATAATTGACGTGTTCTGTATTGGTATTATGTGTATCAAGTTTGGGTTAGTTTGAGTTAGTTAAAATTATTACTGACTATCGCATACTGGCCATTTATTATTTCTTACTGTACATTTGTGGAATTATTACCAGCCAAGTCATACTGACATTTCATAAATTTTTACTGACCATTAGAATCACAATAGTGAACATAGAAATACCGGCCAAATAGTACTTTTACTGCTCAAAAATTCCATTTTTACTTATCATTTTTAACAGAAATACTGAGTCTAGTGAGTCTTCTACAATATTATACTGCTTGTGATATTATACTGTACATAATGAATTAAATACTGTTCAGTCTATTACAACCCGAAAAAAAGTGTTTTTTTATCAATACATATTTTTTCAAGTCGTATAGTTTTTGAGTAATAAAAAAAAACTAGAGTTATTCCAAATTTGTATTTCATCAGGGCTTTTTGGTGAACTCGATTTTTTTTTGTTATTTCTCAGTAGTTTCCCAAATGTTGATTCCAAATTAAGAGCTATGAAGTTTTAAAAATTAATATCGAATTTCATGAGAATTATTATGTATTATCAAAAAGATCCGAGAAAAGATCATAGACGATTTGACAAGTTTGAAGGGCTCAATAAACTTTATTTCTCTTTTTTTTTAGAAAGAGAACCAAAATCAATTTATTGAGTATTGTTTGAATTTCTGTTTGTCAATGATTTATTCGTCTTGCGAAAATCAAAATCACCCGTCTTGACACTTTGGCCTGTCTAACAGTTATTTCATCTGCAAAAAGGGACCCTTCACAGATTTTATTTGATAAGTCATGGAACACATTTCTATAAGGTTCAATTTGAACTCAATAATGAATTGAGTCAATCCAGGTGATTTGTGACATTGATTCGATGACAAAATGTACCCATACTTACGTATATAAATTTGATTCTCATTCTCATGATCAACAGGACACATGTTACATTGAAGATCAATATGTCTATAGAATGTCACAAGTTGTCCAACATTAATGGAGCAGTCCTATCATCATAGCAGTTCTGCTATGTGGTGAGAATGCGTATACAATTTTTTGATGATGAACCCAGAGTCTCTTTGATCAATCCATGATTAAAACTTGTTCTGATTTTCTTCATTTTTCAAATTAACCAAATGATTGACAATATAAAGTGGTTGATGGATCTATCTTTCCAGATATTTTCTTTGGATCTCGAACTATGGAGCTCATTGGAGGTAAATTTTTTCAAAGTTATAATCATTATGCATAATATGTGTTAAATAATTGTAAGTTTTCTGATGAAAAATAGTTCCTTTGATGTCTAGATCCTACTTGGATATTATTTTGTTACAAACATGATTATAAACAGCAATGATAAGTCCATGATCTAAATTGCTGAATCTGATATTCATTATTTTTAATGCATGTGTGTTTGTTCATTGTGAACGTAAAAATGATGAAAGATACTTTCCAGACGTTTCTACCGGACCTGACTTGGTGGTTTTATACAGAACAGAAAGCCAAAGGTACACACATTTGTCAGCAACCATGTGTCTGTGCAGGATGCAAACAGGACATGTAAGTAAGTATCCCGATTTGTAATAGAACGTTCTCAACAAAATTGTTGCGCCATACATACTGATATTTCACTATCAATGAATATATTTGGACCCCAAGCACCAGAATGAGTTTTATTGCAGGTCCCTCTGCCTCTGAGACAAGGAACAATGGGCTGGCAGTTGAGCCCGTCACGATCATCGAATTGTTTATCAATGCAGTGGTTATTACGGGCTCAATTTTCAGTCTGCGATCATCGATTACGCTGCATCATCTTTTCCGGACCGATTTCTGTTTGCTATTTCTATCACAACTTCGTTTTTCAAATTTACTATCGATTTTATTTATTGTCTTTCTTATTTCAAATGAGAACCCTAGTTTTTTATTCGATTTCTATATCCTCCTAAAAATTCTAAATAAGTATCATACCCTTTACATAAAATTGACGTATAAAAACATATTGTCCTCAAAAAAGTGCCTGGTTACCGTGATTGTTTTAATGTCTGATAGATTTTTTGGCAGCGTCGTTAAAAATTCCTTACACAGATGAGAAAAAATGTGATATTCTTTGAATATACTATCAGTATAACAAAACTGCATACAGGTTCATACCAGTTTGTTAACCTGATTTTGGCAATTTTTATTAAATTGCAACTTTTTTGAGGTCAAGATCTTTTTAAACGTCAAATTTCGGTATACTTAGGGTATGCTACATATAAAATATTTAGAATTTTCAAGAGAATATAAAAATCGAATGAAAAAGTAGGGTTCCCATTTGAAATGAGAAAGTTGGACCACGCCCAGACTGTCTGAGGCACGAGAAAAAAAGTTTTTTGAAAAATTTTCTTGAAACCATGAAATTCTTATTCGAGACGCTTTTTTCAAAAACGTCACAATACACAGATATATTGTCAAGACAACATATCCAGCCTTGAAAAGAAAAAGGGCATAAGTGACATTATTCATCAAAATGACTTTTAAATTTTATCAAGTGCAGTTTTTTTTTGCGTCCATCGTCGATTGGTCTACGTTTGAGGTTGCTACGAATAAATTTATGTCGCTTAACTCAACCATGTTTTCAGGAAAGTATTTAAATTTGTATTTACCAAGCGACCATTATTTGGGCGAATTTCAATGAAGTGTCACTGAGACTATCCACCTCGAAAACGTTTTCAGTTTAATCTTTTTGAAATCCCATGATTTTTTTAGAAATGGCGCTTAGCCTATTTTACCTTGAATAAGGAAACATTTTTTTCTTGGATTTTTTTTTCAGTGAATTCTTTGATGCATACTAATGCCAAAAACAATTTTTTCAATTTTTTTCATCCATATTTATTCTAGAAAACTCAATTAATATCTGCTAATTTTCTAACGGTTTCATTCAAAATACTCTCAGGGAAACTACGTCACCGACACGTGATCCTGATCAACAAATGAAACGACTGGTGACGCCCCATTCTAAATTTGTTGCCAGGTTGTGAAATTAGCGTAGCATTTCATTTAGCTTTATAGCGCATCCGATAATGAAATCACTCGTACACCCAAGTCTATTAGGTAAATTGCAACGCCGCATCATGTGGGTAACCTAACCTTGTTTTTATTCTTTACATACATCCGGTATTTGGGATTTGGGTATACTAGTACTGTTACTTGTTACTGTTATTATTGTTTTTAAACATATTCCAATACACACACAAACTATGGAATGTCCATTTCAACCTGTCCAAGTTCTCCATCGAGTGCTTCAAAACTTTGGAGACGAAAAAGCCATTTGAAAAGCCTCGATTCCGTGAAATATCCTGGAGAGCACTTTGTGTAGTATACAGGTGCAAATGGACCTTTTCTTATGTTAAAATATTGTAGCCTCATCCTTTCTGAACATTTTGTTGTTTGAGGTGACTTGATAAGTGTTTTTTCGAAGAAGTTACGAAGCTTTGTATTGGAGTATGTTTATGAATTTTGGACAATAAAAGACAATAATGAGTGTTTACCTCTTATTGTCACGCAACGCAATATATAAACTGTTTCACTGGTATATGAGAGCATAAAACCCGGAAGCCACTGATAAAAATGATGGCACAAAACACTTTTTCTTCATTTTTGTCACAGACTCACAAACACCAGCTTTTCCTTTTTTTCACTGAATAAGAGCTTCACCGAATATATGAGGACTTTTGATTGGGTTTTGACGTATAAAAAAATGAAAAGTTTGCAGTTTTTGAGAAGCAAACAGCAAAACAAAACAAAATTTGAGGTTAGGTTAGGAGTAGAAGGAGACGGCGCTGTGTTGGTGTTGCCACATTGACACAGAAATCACGTGAGATCATGCTTGTTAACCCAATATTATATCATTTAGCGAGTGATTTGGTCTTGAATAAATAAAAAAAAATGGCTCAAACTTGAATAAATAAATAATTGATCAGTTTGATTACTCGGAATATTTAATAGAAAATGTTTGATTTGTTTCTATATAACCCCACTCATCTATTTTCCAGAGTGAAACGTAAACTGTAGCAAACGCGCAGAATGCACGCTAAATCGGAAAAGGTTGTCTCTGTTTAATCGAGAAAGATGGAAAAGCTAGGGATAGTACGTCAGAGCCCGCCATTGAAATTGGTTTCAAATTTCTATCAAAATTGCAAACAGCTCTAGTAAATTGACAAATTTCCCAAATGACTTGAAACTTTCACAGAGTACTGTTTGAGCAATTCTAAAAAACATGTTAATATATTTTTGTTAAATTTCGAATTCATGAAACCTCCCTATTGTTTTTCAAGGACTATGCCCTAAAACCCTGATTTGAGTGATTTGTTTATATATCCTCAGCTATATTAATTCAAGCTACATTTTTTAAACATTTTCTTGAGGTGGTTATCCCTTATTTTCCTTTGCCATAAGTCATTGCATGAGACTTAAATTGTATCACCTGTTAGTTATACAATGTTTCGTTGGTGGTTGAGCCGTTTTACATAAATTTGTTTTTATTAATTGATGGATTTAACTTGTATTACCTGTTTCTTAGACAATGTTATGTTGGTGGATCAGACTGTTCACATAAACATTTATTTAATAATTATTGGATTAAAGTCCTTATACCTATGTTAATTCCAATAGTTTGCTTAACGGCCATCATCTCGGTCTTGTGAGAAACTAATTAATATTAAAACGACAGATGATGAAAAGAATCACCTAAAACCAAATATTTCCTTTGCAGTTGTCAATAAATAATTACCAAAAAAAGTTCTCATTTTTTTTCCAAAAAAAAATCTTTTTAAATCGTTCTGCTATAAAATCCACAAAATGTCGCTCATTACCTTTTTCCTTTCAAGCATCGATATGTAGATCAAATACATAGTTTAAACTCTTGGCCATGTTTTTTTAAAAAAAGGATTAAAAAATTGAAGGTACGGAAAAAACTGTGAAAATATTCTTTTTTCACTGTCAGAGGGAACAAATTCTTCTTTATATGCTCAAATGATTTTTTGATATCTTTTCCCGTTTTTGAGATGTCTTTTTTTCGAAACCATCACTCATGAGGCTTTGACTGGCAGTTCTGCCAATTCTGAGTTGACTCTGTGCTGTGCCAATTTTCAGTAAACAACTGAATATTTTATATGGCATAAATCCATTTTGTAGATGGATTTCAAAATGCAGAGCTAGTGTATAAATGTATCACAAAGCATTGAATTATTGTGTTTGTTTTCTGTTAACATAACATGAACAAAAAGAATAAAAATTTAATTACTACCAACATACATTATGGACAAGGTGAAGTTCTTTGGTGATATTCATGAACTTCCTGAACAGAAGGCATAGAAATAATTTTATACTAGTTAGGAAGGTGAACAGCAATCAAATGCTAAACTCTATTTTGTATGGTGGTTCACAAGAATACAATAAGTTACCTGATCGACAAAGCTGTGATACTGTGAACAATTTTGAAATACTACTTGGGGAACATGTGCTGTCAAATTTTTAAACTGTTGGTGCTCTGGTTCCTTTTGTAATATTTTGTATGCCTACGTATTTATTTTATTACTCTTTGGTGTTTTTCCTACATTTTTTATTTTATCGTCAATAATCGTTGATGCACTGTTAATTGTAAAGCTTTTTTATGCTGATTGAAAATTAATATCACTATTATTATTAACATTCCAGATATGACTTCCGGGCATTGACACGATACTCCCATGCGGAAAGCCAATGGTTCACACGTTTGTCTGCAACGATGGTTAGTTCAAGATAGAATTGAAGGCATGAAGGCAAGTAAGTTCCCAATGGAAAATAACAATTCCTTTGATTTAAATCATGATCTACACCCGGTTTTACGTACAAAAAATAAATAGATGTTCTAAAAATTTTACTTTTAAAACCGGAAACATCAAGTATTTTTTTCCATTTTTGTTATTTTATTTTAATCATTAATAAACAACACAAGTCACCCCAGTATATCATTATGTACAGGGTGTTCACGTATATTTTGGTCAATAGCATATCTTCGTTGATGTCACCCCCCAGAGAGTGGTTCAAATCAGCAAAATTGTAGTACTTTTTCTGAATTATCAGAACTAGTTATCAGAAAAAAAACAATTGAGCATCAGAAGCCAAAGAAATTCAGGCTTCCTATTTTTTTTTAAAGGGTCTCCCTGTATTTTATCGCATAGTTCTATAGAGAACTTTTTCCTGATTTTAAATATACAGGGTGATTAAGGAGGAAATGTCAATAGTTCGGGTACGTATTAAGGGCTCAAAAATAAACATAAAATTTCATATAAATATGGGTCCGCAATACCTGCGTTTTCGAAATACAGGGTGTTAAAAGTGTAGAGCTGATGATAGTTTTCTGTGCGGATCTTTCCGAAACCTGGTAAGATAATTGGATATAATTGGATACAGTTGCTTGAGTGTTTACACTCTTTCTAATGAATGAAAACTTAGTATCTTATTACCTTCATGGGGGGTCAGGGATGAGTTCAGGAAAAATATACCCCAAATTTTTTTATTGTTGACTTTTAGTTTTGCCTACTAGGTCTAAAAATCAGTAATTATCTACTGAGATAAAGTACTTTTCTCGTACCTCGATGGGACGCACCAATTTAGAGGAAAATGCATTTGAAATTCATATTACAGACAAAATCGCCTATACCAAAACTCTCAGCGAAAGCACTGGTTTACGTGTGAGCCTTGCCAGATGCAAAAGGCTTTTTCCACTAGAATCAGTGTGTTAATTCAAGCAGCATTTTTCTGAAAACTGGTGCGTCCTAGCGAGGTACGAGAAGAGTTAGTAACTTATCTGTGTAGAAAACTCCAGATTTTCAGAATTTGTAGGCAAAACTACTAAAACTCAGCAATAAAAAAAAAATTGGCATATTTTTCCTGAACCCGTTCCTGTATATTATCCCACTCATGAAGGTTATAAAATACCAAGTTTTCATTCATTGGATAGAGTGTAAAAAGTTTAACACGTGTACCCAATTTTATTCGATCACCATAACAGGTTTTGGAAATATCTACGAAAACCATCATCAGGTCTTCATCTCCAACACCATGTATTTCGAAAACGAAGGCTTTGCGGACTTTGAACTTTTGTTTATTTTTGGGCCATGAATACGTACCTGAAGTATTTGACATTTCCTCCTGAATCACCCTGTATAAGGGTTGAGGGTGTTATCTCTTACGGCTAAAAAAATTAATGTTTTTTTTTATACAAGGAATAATGATAATAAATTGGACATCCTGAACCCTTATTGGAGAACGCCAAATTTTTGGAGTATTTTGATCGTTATATGGACGAAGTGAGTGAATTTGATGGCACAAACATTATCATGGGAGATTTTAACTATGATCTCAAGAGGAATACTTTTTATGGTGATAAATTAATCTATAGTATTTATTCTAATGGATTTACCCAAATTGTGGATTCTCCAACACGTATAACTAGCCAAAGTGAAAAACTAATTGATTTTATAGTTACTAACGACAAACATCTCCTCCACCATGTACATTTAACTCCAAAAATTAGTGACCATTGCATCTTATCTGTCATTTTACAAGAAAACAATGAAAACCGGAATATAAAGAAGCATATAAGATCAAAGAATAATTATGATGCTAACCGATTGCAACAGTGTTTAGTCAGCAGACCCTGGAATAAAAATGCCTCAGATGTTAGTTAACCACCAAGCCAAAGTTTTGATTCGCGACATTGCTGATGTTGTTGATAATATGTGTCCCAGAATCCAAATCGACATTAAACAAAAATATGCGGATAAGAAATGGATCACACATGAAATTAGACTGATGATGGAGGAAAGGGATGTCTTATATAAAAGAGCCGCTTATTATAAAACTGAAGAAAACTGGAATGCATTTAAAGTTAAGAGAAATGCGATTGTTGCGAAAATTCGTGTTGAAAAAGAAAAATATTACCTTGGAGTCATTGACGACAACAAAAGCAATCCAAAAGAACTATGGAAACACTTAAAGTCACTTTTACCCACTTATCGGAAGAAATTATTTTCCCTATAGGAACATTAACCAAGGAAACACGAATTGCCACTGAATTTAACTCATATTTTATCAAAAGCATAGCCGATATTGTAAATAGCATTCCCCATCCAGCAGTGAAAAATTCCAACATTATCATAAAAAACATAAATGGAACATTTTCAAAATTCCAAAGAGTCGAGATGTCTGATATGAAACGAATATTTAAAAATATGAAAAATGAAAAAAGATTGTCCTAGTGGATGCTTGATGCTTGTGATGTAATAGGTGATCGACTACTTGATGTGATCAACTTGTCTCTATGTAATGGCATATTTCCCGAAGATTGGAAGCTTTCCACCATAGTTCCTGTACATAAAGTTCCTAACACCAAAAATTTTGACGAATTCCGGCCCATTAACACCGTTCCTTTCTACGAAAAACTTCTTGAGTCTGTTGTAAAAGAACAATTGATACTTCACTGTGATAGCAATAACATCTTAGTTCCTAATAAATCTGGTTTTCGTCCCAATCATTCATGTGAGACTGTAGTGATTAATATCTGTGATAACTTCTTGAAGGCGATTGACTGTGATAAATACGTGTTGGCTGTGTTTCTCGATTTTAAAAGAGCTTTCGAAACTATCAATAGACAAATCTTATTACATAAGCTAGAACAATTAAGCATCAAAGAAACAGTTTTGGATTGGTTTCAATCGAACTTAACGTCTAGAACACAGAATGTTAAATTCAAGAACTGTATATCTAGTCCAATGTTTGTTCAATACGGGGTTCCTCAGGGAACTGTTCTTGGACCATTATTGTTTCTTTTATATATTGTTGACAATGTGGTGGAGCGGAGTGTGATCGTATTGTTTGCCGATGACACTATGCTTTATATTACTGGCAACAATCTTAATGAAATGATCCAAAACATCAATCGTGACCTCCAGAATATATTTTTTTGGCTCTGTGAGAAACAACTATGTATTAATATCGCCAAGTCCAAATACTGTATTTTTGGTAAAAAATCCAGGCTCCGTGATGTGAAGAATAATAATATAAATATATGTATAAATAATGTTAAGTTAGAACATGTAAGTGAGATAAAGTACTTGGGAGTGGTTTTTGATGAAAATTTGAATTTTCAATCCCATGCCGATTTGATGATGAGAAAATTCGCAAAAAAAGTTGGATTCTTGTCAAGGGTAGGAAGGCATGTTTCGATATCCACCAAAATAATGATTTATAACGCCATAGCCTCACCACACTTAGACTTTTGTTCAACAATTTTATAGGTCCTTCCGAAATTCAAGGTCGATAGGATTCAGAAAATACAGAATCGTGCAATGCGAATCATCCTAAAATGTGACACTATACTCCGATTGAATCGATGTTAAACGTTTTAAATTTCATGTCTGTTAAACAAAAAATTGTATTCAATGTTAATATGTTTATTTTTAAGATAAAGTTAAAAATCCTACCAGGTTATACAGGGTGTCCCAGCAAGGGTGGCCACCGGCGTGATTGTCTCCAGAAAAGTTGCTAGAAAGCGTAATTTGAATTAAAAACAGTGTTTTTCATTTTACCGAAAAAATTCAAATGGTATGGTATAATTCTGATAATAATAACTAGTCCAAATTATGTAAAATTTAATGTTTTTTTTTTTTTTTTTCAAGGTTTTTTCTTGTGAATTTAATCTTCATTTCGATTCTGTTATCAGAATTATACCGTACCATTTAAATTTTTGCGGTGAAATGAA
Source organism: Orchestes rusci (assembly GCA_958502075.1). Taxonomy (NCBI): domain Eukaryota; kingdom Metazoa; phylum Arthropoda; class Insecta; order Coleoptera; family Curculionidae; genus Orchestes; species Orchestes rusci. Next base: position 6,698,699 of record OY293303.1, on the reverse strand, counting down.
AAACACTGTTTTTATTTCAAATTACGCCTTCTAGCAACTTTTCTGGAGACAATCACGCATCACTGGATACGATATACGAAAGTACTCACATTTATCTTCCAAACAAGCCTATACGCAACAAAATCGGACAAGTCGTTTATAAGTTACAGCCACTTGAACAATTACACTTTCACTACCTTCCCCTACTCACACGAAGATCGGTACGCCAATGAGCCCTGTACCAAAAAGACGTGAAATTGTCTAGGTTTTCTAACCATGTTGATAAAGATATACCTCAATCTGAGAATTTCCGGAGAAATTTCGAATTTTAATATTTAAGCTTTGATTGCGCCCCCTAGCGGAAAAATTTCGAAGTTAAAAATATTTTCCAGCATTTTCTCGTGGCCACTTTAGTGATCATATTTTTTTTCCTGAACTTTTAGGTCCAGTAGTTTCCGAGATATGGCCGGTGGCCACCCTTGCTGGGACACCCTGTATTGTAATAAAATAAAAAGGTTTAGTGATGTTCACCACTACAGTACTAGGAATTGGTATGACATTATACTAAGTGAAAAATGCCACACTAGTCAATTACTTAACTCATTACTGTTCAAGGGACTCTTCGAATTCAACCAATTGCCTAATGAACTGAAAGTTTGTACAAATCTCCACAGCTTTAAAACTATTTTAAGACAACATGTTATGTCACATATATTTTGATTTTGTTTGAATTTTTCAAGTTTTACTCTATTTACTGCTTTTTATGTTTGTACATTGTATGGATTGCGTTTTTCGTGAGAATTTTGTTATTATTTTTTTTTTCAAGTATTCACTTATCAGTTTTATTATTTACTAATGCTGATATCTATTTTTGTAACACTTTGTAGCCAAGTGCTAAATAAAGATACATTATTATTATATTATTATTATATACTTGCGAAATCAGGAAAGAATTCTCTATCGTACTAGGTGATAAAATACAGGGTGTCCCTTTTAAAATAAAGATAAGACTCATTTTTTTCAATTACGATAATTCAGAAAAAATACTACATTTTTGCTAGTTTCAACCACTCTCTAGGGTTATTATCAACGGAGATAGCTACTGGCCAAAATATACGTGATCACCTTGTTCAGGGTGTCCCATTTTCGTTGTCTTTGCGAGGTATCTCTTATGAGTGATGATGGAGAGATGCGATTATTAGAATGCTGCCCTATATACTTTTTCGAGAAATGAACAATGCCACTACCAAAATTTTCGTAGCTCACTTCGTTTCTGATATACAGTACACAGGGCGAAATTGGAGATTGTCCATACCCCTCGTATCTCAACTGTCATAATTTAGATAAAAAGTGAAAATGCATTTTCATAAAAAAAAAGTGTAGAATCCAGTGGTGTTATCAGACTTTTTCTATATAGGAGTAAGGGATTCGGGGATGTACACAAGCATATGTTTTTTTAATAGGGACACCCTGTATATTTTTGACTATTTTGAATAGGCCCGCTCTGAGCTTTCCAAAAATATAATATACTTGAAATTTTTTTCCAATAGTATTTTGAAAAATCAAGCATTGTCTTGATACGTGTCTATGGAACTAGAAAAAAACATCATATAAAGGTAGAAAAAATCTATTCTTTCGAAGCTTTATAAAAAACGTCTAGAACTTCACTGAGAAATTTTGAAATACTGCTTTTGGTTAGTCAATATACATGCATGGTTCGAGTTTCAAGCCTCTGCTGTCATTCCTGTTGATATAAAAGCTTGCAATTTTTTTTTCAATGGTTTTTATTTAATAATAACTTTTGCGCTATGATGGGGAACAGGAGGATCTTCAAAATGAGCTATCACTCAATCCTTTTGACGAGGATTTACATCTCCCAATTTTTTTTTCATGATGGTGAAATACATCCTCGTTAAGAGGATTGAGTAATACCCAACTCATTTTGAAGATTTTCTATCCCTCATCATATCCTGCGAGGTTTGAGAAGTCAACTCTTGCGGGTGACTATTTATTGAATGCAAAATAATTAAACGATTGATTGACAAGCTGTCATATCAACAGAAATAACGCAACCGGGTTGCCCGGTCGTCCCATCCAACCCTGACCACATGCATACCTTTTGATCATAAATCAAACGCTATGAAGTTTTAAAAATTGATATCGAATGTCATGAGAATTATTATCAACAAAAAGATCGTGGAACATTTTTTTTTGACGATTTTAACAAGTATGAAGGATGCAGGATTCTAATATACACTTTAATTCCAATTTTTTAGAAAGGAAACAACAATCAATGTCATCAGTATTGTTTTAATTCCCGTTTGTTAATGATTTATTCGTCTATAGTTGAAATCACATTTTTTTCATGATGAATACAGTCTCTCTGATCAATCCATGATTAAAACTTGTTCTGATTATCATCATTTTTCAAATTATCCAAGTGAATGACAATACAAAGCAGTTGATGGATATATCTTTCCAGATATTTTTTTTGGATTTCAAACCATGGAGCGCATTAAAGGAACCTGGAACGGAGGTATGTATGTTTTTTCTAAGTTATTTTCATGATATAATAAGTGTTAAGTATCTGTAAGTTTCCTGATGAGAAATAGTTTCTTTAATGTCAGAATAAACAATAAACTAAAACAGTCATTCATATCTACTTGTATCTGAACTCCATTTTCTAGATCCTATACTTGGATATTATTTTGTTACAAACATGATTATAAACAGCAATGATAAGTCTATGATCTAAAGTGCGGAATCTGATATTCATTATTTTTAATTCATGTGTGTTTGTTCATTGTGAACATAAAAATGATGAAATAAACTTTCCAGACTTTATTCCGGATGCGTACGTGGTAGTTCTGTACAGAACAGGAAGCCAAAAGAACACACATTAGTCAGAAACAATGTGTCTGTGTGGGATGGAATTGGAAAACACGTAACGTAAGTATCCCGACAACATCATAAGCTGTACTTTGACATTTCACTAACAACATATTCTGGTCCTCAACCTCCAGTTGTTTTGTTGCAGATCCATTTTGATACCAAGAACAATGGGCTGGCAGTTGTGATTATCAGGGGGGCTGAATTGTCGGTCAATTCAGCCTCCATGATGACCACAAATTTCAGTCTGCTCATCGAGAACGCTGGACCATCTTTACTTCACCGATTTTTGTTTCCTATTTTTATCACAACGTCCTTTTTCCAATTTACTATAAATTCAATTTATCGTTTCATATTCTTTTGGCAATCACTGCATATTTTTATTTTCCACACGCGCACAAGAAAAGTGACACAACTCATAATTGTTCGTTGTTTTGCAGCAAAAATAAGTGGAAATGGTCTTATGATAAGATACTAAACAAAACAACGAAAAAAAATAAAATGTGGTATTTCTGGAAAAACGACGCAACTCAGAAATGTTACAATAACAACTCCTTAAATAAATTGAGCACATCGAAGCTAAATACTCACTCACCTCAATATATGAATAACACAAAAGTTCAGTTTATACCATTTCAAGATGTTATTTGCCTATTTAATTTGTCACGTAATACGTAATATATTAGTATCTTTAACTTTTATTGTCTCTTATGTGAAGTTTTGTTTTTTTGAGTTGTGTCACTTTTCTTGTGTAGGCGACATCGACATATCGTAACTTTTATGGTATGCATTCTACCATTAAAACACCACCGTTTGGGTCGATTTTTTCCGGTTTATTCCCAGTTTTCTCGAGAAAATGGTCGGGGGCCGCTGCATGGATTTTCTGAATTTGCCGCACTAAAACGGTATGATTGGCTTTATGACCCGGAAAGTTTGGTACTTACTTTTACTTATTGCGATTGTCAAGCTAATAAGTGCGACTGAAACATCAAACATTAAATTAAAACAAATAGGGGAGAGGCAGGCAATGGCATACCACATGTTCTGCAGAAACCACTACCCTCAAAATTTTCAAACTCACAATACAATGCTAATCTATGTGGAAGCATTGAGCTGACTAAGTTATGTGAAGGTTGCGATGGCAGTTCACGATTTATTTGCAAATAAGTGGTTGGAATGTGTTGAACTCCGAGCTATGCTCTGTCTTTTCACCTGTTTTACTGATACTAAGAGTAATCTCAATCACTTTTTTTTACGCAAGCAGAATCCTCTGTTTTCAAGCTTTATTTTGACATACTTATTGTCACAAAAAGTTGTAAGGAACATTCATTTTTCTTACAATGAATTTTGTAAAACCCGTGGATAGGGCAAGTTGGCACATATGGTATGCCATCTTGCCCAATAGATAATAGCAAGCTATAATATTGTTGTTCCAGATTGTGTACTCTTACAAAAAAAAACGGATGAAGGAAAGCACTAATGCTAGAGTTTTTTTTTTGTTAGTATTTGCGTTTTCTTTGATAGAAGCGTTGTTACAAATATATGTGATAATTGGTCGTTTTAATAATGAAACTCTGAGAAACTTCAACAAAAATCTATTTAACTTTCTCGTGATAACAAAATATCAACCGACTCATGCGGCTAACGGCAGAATAATGCCTCCCTTATTCTACCTTATCTCTGAAGAAAACAGTGAACTAAATCCAGAACGCAATTCTTAAAACTACGCAGTACATAAGTCGTAAATCAATCAAATATTATAATAGAGAACTAATGGGCAATGGGTTGGGGTTTGAGTTCCTTTTGAATACCACCAATAAATAAAGATGCAGGTCTGGTGTCTGCTTATCTGCTAAGAATTGCAGAATTGCTCACATATATGTATTGGATTTTTGTTCTTTTTTTTTCTAATAAAAATAGATTTATATCTATCAAATGATTTGTTTTTATTGAAAATACATTTTTGAGAGCTTGTTTTGGTCTTTTTACTTCATCAGGTTTCATATTTTGAGGTTTTTGCCCGACATGTGCGGGCAAGATGGTTTTTTGCATACTTTTGGTTATTCGATTTTTTTTTTTGTTAATAAGTGTTTCAAATTATTTCCACCCCCTGAAATCGATAACAAACATTACTGGTTGAAAACCAATTAACATGCTTTTCCTTAGTTTTTATCCATATAAAAGATATGATTTTTCAAAAGATTGTATGCCATCTTGCCTGCCTCTCCCCTATTATTTTTGGGCAACAAATTAAATGGTCAGTATTTCAATTTTATGGACAGTACTCTTTGGCATTATTTTATTTCCCTTGGTCAGTATGATAATAAATGGTCGGTTGAAATAATGAAGGGTCAGTAACATAAAGAAGTGGTCAGTAAAAATAATAAATGGTCAGTATAATAATAAATGGTCGGTTGAAATAATTAATGGTTAGTAATATAAAGAAATGGTCAGTAAAAATAATGAAGGGTCAGTAACATAAAGAAGTGGTCAGTAAAAATAATAAATGGTAGATATAAATAATCAAGAGTCAGTATCATAAAAAAACGATCAAATAAATTAGTAAATGCCTGGTGAAAATAATTAACAGTCCATAAAATTAATCAAGCGACAGTAAAATAATGAATGGTTGGTCATATATTTTATTTCGTATAAATACAAACATTTTTACAACGGAACGAAACACAACTTAGTAAAGAGAAAACACTCTGCCTTTATGTCATGATGAAGTAGTCAGATAGGTTCCTTTGAGAGGCGGATTTAGTTTGGGTTAGTTAGGGTTAGTTTGTGTTGGTAATAGAAATTGATGAAAAATATGCAACGGCTCGTTGGTTAGCACTAGGTCAACATTACAATTATTATTATTATATATATTATTATATATATTGACGTGTTGTGTATTGGTTTTATGTGGATCAAGTTTGGGTTAGTTTGTGTTGGTGATCAAAATTGATAAAAATATGCAGCGGCTCGTTGGTTAGCACTATAGGTTAACATTACAATTATTATTATACAGGGTGTCCGGAAATTACGCGTCAGGATTTTGGTGGGCGATTCTACATGAAAAATTAATGCAACAAACTTCTATACAATTTTTTCAAAAACTCAAAATTAAGGAAGATACAGGGTGTTAAAAAATATTTTTTTTTCTTATTTTTTTTAATAACTTTTTTTCTAGTGTAATGATTTTCGCCAAATTTTGCATGCATGTCACTAGTGTTTCTTTCAATTCACCCAATTAATTTGACGCTAGTCGTCAATGACAAAAGGCTGAAGCTGTCCTTCACCTTAGGAAAATTACTTAGAACTTTTTTGTTTTAATCTTTTTATAAATTTGGATGTCAAATTAGTAAAGAGCATCAAAATATTTTTTAAAAAGGTGCTCGTGTTGCATCATTGTAGAATTAACGGTTTCCGAGAAAAACGACTTTAAACATTAACCGTACCTTAAATAATTAAAAATTCGTACTTTGAAAAAAATGTTGAAGTTTTTGAAAAAATTGTATAGAAGTTTGTTGCATTAATTTTTCATGTAGAATCGCCCACCAAAATCCTGACGCGTAATTTCCGGACACCCTGTATATCATAATTGACGTGTTCTGTATTGGTATTATGTGTATCAAGTTTGGGTTAGTTTGAGTTAGTTAAAATTATTACTGACTATCGCATACTGGCCATTTATTATTTCTTACTGTACATTTGTGGAATTATTACCAGCCAAGTCATACTGACATTTCATAAATTTTTACTGACCATTAGAATCACAATAGTGAACATAGAAATACAGGCCAAATAGTACTTTTACTGCTCAAAAATTCCATTTTTACTTATCATTTTTAACAGAAATACTGAGTCTTCTACAATATTATACTGACTGCTTGTGATATTATACTGTACATGATGAATTAAATACTGTTCAGTTTATTACAACCCTTATTTTTGAGCAGAATGGCAAATTTTGTTCATGACTTTCTGCTCTTGACCTCCTTGTTTTATGAAATAAGGTGAACTATCAGTATAGAAATTATACATTTTCTTTAAAAAAAATTGGAATTTGAAAAATTTTATATTCGGAGAAAAAAATCTGCATCAACTCAGATGTGTTTGACTGATTAAAATAAAACAACTAATTAAATGAAGGTAGTACCTAATTTGAGACGTTTAAATTTCTAAAGCTACATACGTTATCCTACTAAATTAATAAACTTAAGTACTTTTTCATTTCAAAAGATATAAAGACGAACCAAAAAATAATTTGTAGGATACCTTATATACCAAGTTTTTTGTCATGAACAGTAGAACATGCAAGATGCAAGTCAGTTCGGAAACTACCAGTGTCAAATATCATCGAAATCAGAATCAAAAAATCTACCTGGGGCTTAAACAATATACAGGGTGTACCATTTAAACAAACGAACTCGTGCTGGTATCTTTCACAAAACGACATTCAAACTCAACTGTAATAAATGCTTCATTCCTCTTCGTTAGAAAATAATTGAGGATAAAATCAAAATCACCCTGTCTAGACCTATAAAACATTAATTCCAAGTCGGAAGCGAGGAAGCTAATTACATGCTCTATTATTCAATTAAAATAACAGAGAAGTGAATTCACATTGAGTTATTGTTAACTTTATAGACAAATCAGGATTTGTCTACAAATATGATTAAATAAATAAGTGATCATTCCATGATCAAGATTTGTTCATCTGATTTTCATCATCTTCTAGTTTAATTAGAAAAATGACTAAAAGAGAAAACTGAGATACATGTTGCTTTCCAGATATCCCTTGTGCATGGATACTGAACATGACACAACCAGTAGATTGGAATTTAATGGAAAATTGTAAAGGTAAGTGTTACCAAATTGTGTCTGTGATATTATCACTATTGACGATGTCATATTGTTTCGTAAAGACGATTAGGAAATAGAAATGTGTGTTCGGACTATAATATCATCTATACCCTCTCGTTCTGAGGCTCATTATTTTCAATTTCTGTTTCAAAAGAGATCACACATCAAAACAGGAGCGAGTTTGAACCTACATCTGAAAAAAGCACTGTTTTCCATTTTCCATATATGGAAGGTTAGCAGACAAATCCTCTATTTCAAGGAAGAATGATATAGGGTGAATCGCCCGGTTGTCGGCCACTTAACTGAATTTTCATGTTAACCTAGCGTCTAAAAGAACTGGTTGCTTAGATTTCAATTTGGATTATTTTATCTGATAGTCTGTAGTATTCGAAATTAAAATATATCATTCAAAAATGTCAAATGTGTTCAGTTTTTTTTTTGTCAAATAAAATATAAAAAATTTGCTTTTTTCCAATTGTTGGCCACTTGATTATTGTCTCGGCCATGAATATGCCCGTTCTCGGCATGGTGGCATGGTGGCTGAAAATAACCATTTTTTGGCAGTGCTATGGAAAAACTAAAAAGTAAAATGTGAAATAATTAAAATTTGTCAAAAATGAACAATTTTATTGTATGGAAGTGGTGAAAAATATTAAAGTGAACACAACATTCCTAAAACTAAACAGAAAAGGTATTCTAAAAACAGGTATGTCCCAACAGTTCTTGAACAATAGTTTTTTCAAAATACCTACAATAGATATAGATACCTAGGTACAGAAAATGCCAAGCAACTTTCGATTCACGTCATAATTGTCACCAAGCGAGCTATTATGTGATTTGCTGGTGACCAAATTTGGCCACCAGCAAGCTTCATAACAACGAGCTTGGTGGCAACGATGACGTTGATCGAAAGTTGTTTGGCGTTTACTATAGGGATTAATAATAATAATTATGTCCTAATAATATCCTAAAAATAGGTAAAAAAAATTAAATACAAAAATATGATAAGATTCTTAGGTACCTAGGTATACATCAAGGTATACATACTTTAAACATGATACACATACTCACAACAAAAACTTAAAAATCAAAAACAAAACATTGTCTATTCCTCCATGCATTCTTTCATCCTTTTTTTCTGATGGGCAGTTTGTTTCTTTTTTCATGTTCTTGCTTTTTAATATGTTTCCTCCAAGCTTTGGATAAGATGGCACTTGGCTTTTTTTTTCGTTTTATTTTCCGAACCTTTTTTTATAGGTTAATTCTTTAATTCAGCTTGTAACATTTTCAATGTCGATTTTCATTTGTTTTTAATTTCTTTTGCCAATTCCATTTTTATTACTTTCTTCCGAGCTTTCCTCTCTCTCACTTTTTCTTTAGATGGGTCCGTTCATTTTTACTATCTGATCATTCTTTTTCTGTTGCTTGCTCCAAATTATCACTTATTAGGTATTTCAACTTTTTCCCTAATAGCAGATTACTATTCAGTTTTGTTTGTGTCTTCCTCAACAGTATTAAACATTGCTTTATTTATTTTTGGTTCCGCATTACTTGTTTCCTCCTTTTCTTCATCTAAACCTTCGTTTTCACTATCTTGTCCCTCCTTTTCTGTCACTTATTCCAAATTATCACTTATTGTGTCAATTTTCTCAATTTTTTTTTTTTTATAGTGGCCATCTGAAAAGAGAAACTAGTTTTGATTTTTCAAACTTGTACGAAACAATAATAGTTTAAAAGCAAATTAAACCTTTAGGAGGTGTAGGTACTGGCCGAGAAAATGTTGAAATGCCTGTTCTCGGCCATTCTTTTTACCGTTTGTATTTCTGGCGTTTTTGCAAATTTTCCCGCCGAAGTCTGGCTATTTTGTAGAGGTAACTGTTTTGAATACACCATAAAACAAGATACCCCTCATCAGGAAACAGTATTTTGGAAAAAGATATATAGGGATATTACTTTTAAGACCGGTTCTCGGCCACCTCAGCCGAGAAAGGGATTGGGCACTTTAACTAATCCACTTCATTGGCCACCCAATAAACAATTAAAATCCATGATTTATCATTTTTTCTTTATTATAATAACAATATATGTATAATCATAAAACTTATCAAAAATAACAAAAACTCACCTCTGAAACCAGTAATTCACATTATATTCACTATTTCACTAGGGAACGCACACTACAAACATTTTAGTCAACAACGATGCACAGAACTTCCATGAGCAACCCTATTTTGAATGACGTTTCTTGTTCTTACCAAAGCTTGCAAAATGACGGTTAGTGCAGAGTGGTGAAGATAAGAAGTCTGAGACAATGAATACAGTACAAAATCTCGGGAGCCGTCAAAATCTTCTTATTTATTCACTATAATATCGAAAAGTGGCCGAGAATTGGTGGTGGCCGGCTAACTGGGCGATTCACCCTAAATGGACTAATAATACCAGATTACGATTTGCAAGAGATGTTAACTTGTCATAACATTCCTTTCAAGGTGCCTCTTTTTTGTTTAAAGAAAATATAATTCTGGACACTATGGATTTATAATATCTCTTTTGGTATTTTTTATTGCTTCTCTCCATTTCTTATTTTTCCCAAAACTATTCGTTTAATCTGTAGAAACAAATAATGTCCTACACCCTTCGACATTGTAAATCCTTTCAAATCCAGGACATACAAACTAGAGAATACAAACCAAACTGAATGATAAATTGTTGTCAAGTTTAGTCATCAACATAAGACACGCAAAAAAAATATCAGCCAAGAATGCAGTCTCATAAGACAAAAATATTATGATATATTTTTCTCGCCAAATAAATACCGAAACATTATTTTTTTAGAAGTTGCATTCTTTCGTCTCTGGACATAATTCCTTCAATGCCATTCAAATAATCACGAACTCCACTTTCCAGAGAGATATTTTGGTAATAACATGATTAAAGAAATAACAGCAATGATCAATTATTTATGATTTTCATTGGAGCTTATGATATTAATTATTTTTAATTCATGATGATTTTTTGTTTACTGTGAACGTAAAAATGAATAACCACACTTTTCAGACATTTCTCACGGACACGTCATCGATGGTGCAAAGCAGAATAAAAGAGGTTCACAAATTTGTCAGCAGTATAGTCCAGGATGGCATCGGAAGACATGTAAGTTTGCCACTTCATGCACATTTCTTTTACACTTTGAATTTGTATTAGAAAATTCACTTGTCAACATTATTAGCAGCACTATACTAACATTCCACTAACAGAATACTTGGTCACCAGAAGTTTTTGTGGAGAGACATTAACATGATGAAAAGTATTGAGGGAACCCATTATGTGAGTCTTCCGGTTGTCGTAAGGTACAAAAAAAAGCCCTTCTCATTTGTGAGAATCACAGGCCTTTTTTATACTTTATGACTATATTTCATTCCCTCTTCCCTCATCATTGCCACAGTAGTTTTGTTTCAGGGATTTACCTTTGGAGACAAGGAAGAAAGGGCTGGCAGTTGTGTCCTGTCATAATAGTTGAATTGTTAGTCAGTCCAGCCATTGTGATAGGACCAATTTTCAGTCTACGATCATCGAGCACAGGATGTATCATCTTTTATTTCTACACCGACTTCTATGCCCCATTTCTTCTGTGACTTTGATTTTTTAATTTACTATAAAATTTATTTCTATTCTGATGTTCATAGTTATTGGGAATTTGATTTGGCTTCCTTGAACCTTCTCGATTTGATTTCATTTGATAGTGTCCATTATTAATTGAAACAAACAAGAATTTAGATCTACACTCAGGTTAGCGTGAAGTTATCCATAAAAGCCAGCCATAAAATCTTTTCCGTAGTGCAAACTGTACCGCCCGGCCTACTAGGTAACTCTAGGCCGGATTATTGAAAAAGAAATTCAAAATATGGTAAATCCTTTATAGAATGAATGAAAACGTTAACAGAAGTGTTTCTAAATGGTCTGTTGTACCAATGGCAAGGATATTGTATCCTATCAAAAACAAACGCAATAAGTAAAGAATATTCGATATGACGGACGATATACTTGGATTGTAAGATAGGGTTAATTATTTGTATTTATTTTATTAGTAAGTAAGTGATCGTTGATAATTTTTTTTTAAACATTATATACCAACGTAGGAAGTTCGCGGTACCACCAGAATTCATTGTCACGCCGTCAGAGTGCCTCAAAAAAAATAAAATAAAATTGAATTCACTTTTATACTTTTATTAGTAAGTGTTCGTTGGTGATTTTTTTTTTAAACATTGGTTACTAAAGAAGGAATTTTGCGGTACCACCAGAATTCATTGTCACGTGCGTCAAAAAAAATAAAAGTATAAAAGTGAATTTTATTTTATTTTATTTTTTTTGAGGCACTCTGACGGCGTGACAATGAATTCTGGTGGTACCGCAAACTTCCTCCTTTAGTAAGCAATGATTCAAAAAAAAAATCATCAACGAACACTTACTAATAAAAGTTTGAAAGTGAATTTAATTTAATTTAATTTTTTCTTTGAGGCACTGTGACGGCGTGACAATGAATTCTGGTGGTACCGCAAACTTCCTTATTTAGTAAGCAATGTTTTTGAAAAAAAATCATCAACGAACACTTACTAATAAAAGTATAAAAGTGAATTTAATCTAATTTTATTTTTTTTGAGGCACTTTGACGGCGTGACAATGAATTCTGGTGGTACCGCAAACTTCCTACGTTGGTATATAATGTTTAAAAAAAAAATTATCAACGATCACTTACTTACTAATAAAATGAATACAAATAATTAACCCTATCTCACAATCCAAGTATATCGAATATTCTTTACTTATTGCGTTTGTTTTTGATAGGATACAATATCCTTGCCATTGGTACAACAGACCATTTAGAAACACTTCTGTTAACGTTTTCATTCATTCTATAAAGGATTCACCATATTTTGAATTTCTTGTTCAATTATTCGGCCTAGAGTTACCTAGTAGGCCGGGCGGTACAGTTTGCACTACGGAAAAGATTTTATGGCTGGCTTTTATGGATAACTTCACGCTAACTACACTCAGTACTTTGTTATGCCTTTCGAGTTTTCTAAATAAATCATTTCATGATTTTTTAGTTCGGGAAAAAAGTTTATGACTAAATTGCCGCACTATTCTGTATATGTTTAGAATCAAATAATCACCTTGTGTCTTTTATCATAATCCAAAGATTTTTTTCTAAGAAAATAAAGTCTGAATAATCATTTGGAATGGTCTTCGATTCCGCATGAATCCACCAAGAAGATTTGACCCACATGCTGAAAGAGACTTCTATTGAGCTATATGATGTGAAGTACTTACAAACAAAATTTTATTTCAACTTATGAAATCTATCGATTTTATCAAATCCATTGATATTTCGATAAATAAAAATTATAGATAAGTACATAATAGTTTTATTTATTGCCAGGAAAACAAAATCAAAACCGATATTCTTTGCATCATCTAAGGAGCTGTCACAATCGGGGAGTTTTTAACGTGAAGGACCACTATCAAGATCCTGTATTTTGTCCAAATCGGTCAATTCGAAAATAAATTAAAAAATTAGCTTGATTGTTATGAAAAGTGGGGCGTTAGGACATTTTTCAAGACTCCATAGTGGAGTGGATTCAAGGCATATCGAAAATGGAGACTATATTGATACCTGATTGTTGAATAAAACTAAAGTCTATAGACTATCAACATTTATTCTTTTGGTAAAATCATATTTCTGGTCCATAATTTGACGAAAGATTATTGTTATATGTCTCTATGGTCAGACGGTTTACATTCCATATCTGTTGAAATATTTTATAGGTTTTCAGGTGGAAGTAACAGAATTCGATATATCAAATGCGAGATCGAGTAAATAATAATCTATTCAAACGTTGCGTACAAGTGTCGAATGTCGAAGTCAGACTAAAAACTTTAAACTACACACAAAATAACTGAAATTAGACACTTTAAGCACGTCCTAAATTTCAAACGAATCCATATCCGCATCGATCTGCGCATGCTCAGAATAGATGCGGGGGATCTGATTCGTTCCGTTGCACGTATCGTTGCGGGCTTTTCATCGTATCCGTATCTAAGAACGCATCTCAACTGATCGAAGAATAACAAAACTCTTCAAAACCGATAAACGAAAAATACACAAACATCCAAACCAAACCAAAAATATAAACAAACATCAATATCTAGGTTACAAAACGCGAAGTCTGACAACTTTGACGTTTCACCACTTCGTTTCGTATACGTAGAACCGATCGCTGCTTAAGCGGGTTTTTATATGATTAACGTATGTCGATTCGTTTACCGATTCGGATACGGATACGTAAAAAAATGTTGGATTTGCTAAAAGTGTCTATTGTCCCAAACCACGAATGGTTTTGCGTAGCAAAAAAAGGGTCGGTTTTCTACCTGCTTCTGAAATTAGATGTGTTTGTCATGCTCACTTTTCTACACTAAAACACTCTGTGTGGCTTTGTTTGTGGAATGTTTGTCTGTTTTTCAGAATAAAATTAATATCTTTACTAGTTTCGTGAAGATATTCTAGCCTAAAAAACAAACATTTCACAAACAGAGCCACACTGAGTGTTGTAGTGTAGAAAAGTGTGCACTAGTGGAGCATAACAGACACACCTAATATGTTTCATGCAATTTACGCACTCAAATAAAATATCAATACTTCTAATTTCTAATATTCAGCTTAATTTTAACAATATCGTATAACATTAAAAATATGATTGAAGGATAATGATCTGAAATAAAGCATTTGACACCCCTACACTCGTTCAAATATTTGACAAAGGTTTTTCTAAAACCCTCCACAATATTCTTGACATTTTTGACTAATGAGTTCCAACATCGATGCTTTTTGGGATAAAAAAAAATCTGCTGCTACGGTCTGCCAACCGATATTTAACTTCACATAACCTGCCTGTCTATCTATAAAATCCTGCGCTCAATTTTCGACAATACATAATATTCTTTTATTCGATTCGGATTAATTTCAATTATTTTTGGGTTTAATTGTTAGTGATATTCCTTCTTGACTTTTATAATCTGTAGAAAGATTTAATGTATTTGTTGTTTTATTTTCGATTTAAAAAATGTTTAAGGTAATCATGGATGTATCTGCATTAGTAAGACTATGCTATACTGTGGATAGTTTGAGTATTTTTTTTCTTGAATACTGGGTCTAGTTTTAATGTTTTCTCGTTTTGAAGCCTGATGACTCATCTCAATCAACTAAAGTATTCACGGTATTTAGTAGCGGAATTTTTGCTTTTTCTGACCATTGTTCTTATGAATTGGGACCAATAAATCTTATTACTATTATTATTTTCATTTAAAACCACTGGTGTTTTGTCAAAGATTAAAGAATGAAAATAGACTACTCAACAAAAAGACGATACACCCGACATTTTCGCCTATGTTTAGACACTCATATTTTTCTAACGAATCGATGAAAAAATATGCGGTTTGCACCACGATGCAGACTATTTCTTTGAGGTTTATGCGGATGGTTCAAAAACTCAATTTCCTCAAAAACTTCTTTTATACAGGGTGGTAAAACAAAGTACCGTGCATTTTTTTTTCTTCACTGTCCCCCCTTTTCCACAGAGATTTTTTGGAGCTCTTTTTCAATATGCCCAAGTGCTTGTTACGTCCAAACATCAAGACATTTTTGGATTTTTGTTGATAATTTCTTTCGTTTCTG
The DNA here is from genome assembly GCA_958502075.1 of Orchestes rusci. Classification (NCBI taxonomy): domain Eukaryota; kingdom Metazoa; phylum Arthropoda; class Insecta; order Coleoptera; family Curculionidae; genus Orchestes; species Orchestes rusci. The sequence goes on along the minus strand of OY293303.1, from coordinate 6,683,245 downwards.
AAATATCGACTTTTTTTCAAAATTATGGCTGAATGGCTGTTCTGCTAATTCTATGACAATGTTATGGCATAGATCTATTGTTCAGCTGTCTTATTCTTCTGATGACTTATTGGATACTCAGCAATATTTTGGGTATACAGGGTGTGCCAAAGAATTTTGATCATGAGTAAAGCACTTTTTAGTTATTATGTCAGGTTTTCTTGGAAACTATTATGTCGAAGAAGCTGAATCAATTAATCAATCAATGATTATTTTCAAGAAAACCACACAAAATAACGAAAAAAAGCTCCAAGAAATCTTTGTGGAAATTGAGGAACAGTAAAGAAAAAAAAATTCACGGTACTTTTTTTTACCACCCTGTATAAAAGAAGCTTTTGAGGAAATTGATTTTTTTAAACATCCGCATAAACCTCAAAGAAATACTCTGCATCGTGGTGCAAACCGCATATTTTTTCATCGATTCGACAAAGTTTATTTGTATATTAGTAAACTTTGATTAGTAAACTTTGGATTCGTTAACATAGGCGAAAATTTCGGGTGTACCGTTTTTTTTTGTTGAGTAGTTTAGTTCGAGTAGACGTATCTTCATAGATTGGCGGATAAAATAATGTGGTCCAAGATATGGGTGAACAAAATAGATACTAACTGCATTATTGTATTATTGATAATTGTTAATTTTTCAAACAATAATGGCATCAGTACTTCAAAATCTTGATATTCTTCTAAAAAAATTTGCAAATTGTTCAGTGAGTTATGTGAACAACAACTCCATTCAAAAAACATTTATGCTGAATTTTGTCGCATTATCAATGAAACACCCTATATATTGAAATGTCACCTGCCAAATTCGGTTTAAAATATTATCAAATTTGGGTCAAAGGCATATTTCTCTTCATCGTTTTTGCGAGTCTAAATCTTGAATAGCTTTTTGGCGCATTCATCATAACATTTAGTTCATTTTGAAAACCTGAATTATTATTTGCAAGGTTTGACAGTTTTGGAATTGAAATGTGTAAATAGAAATTGTGAAAACTAGACAGAGCTCATGAAAATAGTTATGCAAAAAATAAAAGAATACATTGATTCATCTGCCTTTCCAGTTTCCATTGCAATGTTTCTTTCTTCCGGCTCACTAGTTAAATATGAGAATATCTGCATTATTGGTCAATGTGGATCAAAGTTATTTTGATTAAAAACAATGGTTGATTTGATAAGTACTATAAAAGCAAGGTTCTAATACTAACAGGTCTAACAAAGTCAATTTTTGCCACTAAGTCTCTTGACGTCTTAGTGAAGGAAAATTTATGGTAAGAACAATGGCGAATGAGCAAGTTTATACTTTCAGATCCGATGAAACGAAAAATAGTTTTTCGAAAATCTCAATATGATCTTGATGTTTGAAAAGCAATATTTCAAAAAGTCAACGTTCGCTCAGCGCACATGGTTTTCTTCTTTTTTTTTGTAACCAACTGAAGCTTCATCTGGTGCTACACACAATGCTGTTTCTTCTCTCTCTTCACAACTGAGACAAAAATTTAGTGGGATCAAAAAGCATAGTCATATTATGTAAACATAATTTTTGTGAAGAAAAACATACTTTATTTACTTTATCAGTAATTTATTATTAAATAAAATAAAAGAACATCATATAAATAATTCTAATATAACACGCAGACAAATCGTCCCAATAAGAAATTTGACAGTAAATCATATTGTCCAACAATTTAATATACAGGGTGTAAATTAAGTACTTGTTAACATTTCAAAAGGTGAATCTTTGACTAATTTTAAGACAAAAAGATATTTATGAACATGGGTCCACAATGACTTGGATTCTGAGTTCCCAAAAACCTATTTTGGTTTGATTATTTGCTTATATTTTTGTTAAGTAACATGTAACATAACATTTTAACAAAGTTGGAGATATTGGAGAAGTTGATGACAAGACACTCAAATATCAACTGAGATTTTTGAAAAAATAAAAAGAAAATGGATATGGTTATTCATATGAGCTTTCTGGCTTCAAATTAGTCAAAGATTCAACGTCTGAAGTTTTTACAAGTACTTAATTTACACCTTGTATATTCAAGTAGAGGTGACTCAGTACATTAATTATTTAGTAAGCCACCAAGAAAGCATGAATTGCTGGATTCAAAAGTCCATGAAAAATAAGAAGAGACATGTTTTTTAATTTTCTTGTTTGTCAAAAATTTGCTAAAATTGCGGAATTATGACGTCATACCATGTTCAGCATATCTATACACTATACAGTGTGTCCAAGATAAGAATGTTTATCATGGGGATCTTGAAAACCATAAGAGATACGAAGATGGTTGAATTAGAGAAAAATTGCGCATTTTCAAGCCTAACAATATGCCGTTTAGAAAGTTTTTAAATACCGAGTAGTTCCGGAGTAATGCCTAAAAAACTGAAATTTGCCCATATCGTGTTTATGTTTTTCTGACGTTATTCAAAGAGATATGGAAGAACAAAATACACTTTCTCATGGCTCATTAAGCTTTACAAAACAGCGATAAGATACTTTCCGTACGTTGTTGACGTTTCGAAGAAACCATCATCAACTTTATTTTTTTTATGACACTTTCTTTTTATAGCAACCGTCATTTGCAACCAACTTTTCAAAAGAATGACTTTTTCTTCGGTGAGTTCAAAAAGTTCACTGACGTTTGCAATGAGAAGTGATCGATTAAATTTTTCATGCAAGCTCCCTACACCATAACAAAATCAGACTAGTATTGGTTGATTTGAAATTGTAAATGTTTATGTGGAGATTCTTTACAGGTTTTCGTTGAAGCATGAAACAATTATAAATCTTTTCTTTTTAAACGCTATTTTTTTGCTTTTTTCAGATAAATGTATCGAAATTTCCCACAAGTTTATATGCAGATTTCATGGAGAGTTGCCCTCCATATAAATAAAAGAAAACAGGGAACACACTCCAATTCACTCTCAAACTTTTCGGGATTTGTTTGATGTTCAATCAATTTACTTTTAATGTATACATGCCATTTTTATACTAGTCCACAAAATAGCAAAATCAATACAAATAAAAAGTTAAATAATTGGCGGATGCCCCAGATTAGGTCGGTTGAGCTGTTTCGACAATATAAGTTTCTGTGGATAATTTAAATTTCATTAATTTTGTTTTTGAGGGGCTTTTGCATAACTTTTTTGAATTGAATTGAATAAATATATAACTCTTGTATGTAGGGTTGGAACTTCCATTTTGCTTTCACAAATAATGCAAAATCACATATGCTATAAAGTATTTTGTTCCTAATCCGTGATTACCAAGTATTGATGCCATTAACCCTTGAAAAATTAATCTCAGGGCACTGATAATATCGTAGACCACTGTATTTTATTCGACTTATGAACAAAATAGGCGCCCTCGAAAATAATGTTCCGATTATCAGCTGTAGTGTTTCATTTTTTTTTGTTCAACGTGAATAGAAAGAGACGAAAGATGATCAGTGGAGATCGGGTTAATTGGAACAATAGGCGAATTTTGGCGTTAACCAGGTTACGATGTGGTATCGAGATTCTCAACCTGCTAGGAAACCGATTTTGGTATAGTGCCGTGGAACTGTATAGAATCGTAGTCAGCAGATAATGCCATCACATTTTAGCTCTAATCCTTGATTTAAGTTTATTAAAAAAACTTGCTGCTACTATTCATGTAGAGGTACAGTTCGAGAACGAAAAAATGGTACATATCTATTGAAATGAGAGATTTTTTTGTGTCTCCCCTGAGAAAAACTCCTTCGGACGCTTCTAATACTAATAAAAAAAATATGGACTGAAAATGAGATGATCAAAATTTTGCTGTCATAATTTGAGTTTGTGAAGAAGCCTTTTTGCCCACATGTATGCAAAATAGATTCCTCCCATGTAAGAAAAGGGTAACTGATAATTATTCTCACTTAAGAACCTGCCTGGCTCAATCACGAACTATATGAACAGTCATGAGGTCCACCATGTTTAACCAAGATCATTATCAACCATCACCACGACAAGAAGTACGTTTCAAACCTTCTTACATACCTTTTATTAAAATCTTCAAGTTGTTACTGACCGGTTCAAGAAAGATTTTATTTTTATTTAAACAATAACAAGAAAGTACTGAAAACATATCAGTGAATCGTTTAACTCTAAGCAAATTTATTTGGCTCATAGGAAATATCTACCAGTATCTCGGAGGTCAAAATATCATCATTAGTTTAGTTCTTGAATTTTTGGTGAAGTAACTTCTCATGTTAATCGGTAAGGGTGGATGCGTCAGATAAACTATGCAATAATGTGGAATGGACAATTGGCATACATTTTCGAATTGTTTACATATGTATACGTATACCACCGAACATTTGTCATCAGCAAAAACAATTTTTCAAAACATCCAAATAAATAGAAAACGCAAACTGAGCCGAGAACGGGGCGTGGCCTAGTAATAAACCGTGACGTCATCATCGTTGCTATTTCATGCCTGCGACCTTGTAAACCACTCATTTGTCTATTATTCGATTTCGATTGACAGTAAAGGCTGACGGCAAAAAAGTAAGCGTTGTTTGTAGGCTTTTTCGTACATAGTAAACGGATTAACCCGATCATCAAATGTCATATTTTGTATCATTTTGTTCTACGTTAATGAAAAAAGACAAAACACACAGCTGATGATCGGATTAATTGTCCCGAGATGCCATTTTGTGGTCCTCAATAGTCGTGACGTCACAAGAGTGGGTGGAGCTTATAATGTTTTCACTTTTTTCGTATTCAATGGTGGAATCCCATTAGAAAAATTTTTTGTTTTTGAATATGTTACAAACAAACAAGACTTGAACTTCAAGCAGTAAAATCATAAGTTTTTGACCAGGTTAGTTGATTTTAGTGAATAATAAATGCTTGGAAAAATTTTGAGGTTATCCTGTTTGCATTCTTCCCAATTTTATCGACTTTTCTTCAGACTATATCAAGGAAAATGACTTTGAAGTTTGAAGCATGTTCGCAAGCTATACAGGGTGTTACTTAATGGTATGTCATAATTTTAAGGAGAAGTTCCTGGATAAATTCCAAGTCGAAAAGGTCATATAAACTTGGGCCTAAAAAAAATTTAAAAAAAATAAATAAAAATAAAAAAATAAAAGTAGAGAAAAAAAAATAAAAAAAAAACTAAATAAAAATAAAAAAATAGAAATAGAGAAAAAAAAATAGAAAAACGCGTGTTCCTATACCATAATATCCTGAGTCAAAATTCAGCTCAATATCTTGAACCGTCTTTGGAAAATGTATGTCTCAAAACTCCAGTATACTGTATAGTATTAGTGCTTCGTTTGATAACGACAATAAACACTTTTGGGGTCATGCATGATACAGATTCTTTAGTTATTGTTGGATAAATTCCAAATTCATGTTATTTGCGATTTTGATAGTTTCAATGTCGTTTTTAAAGAAAGCATTAACACTTGAAAGGTAAAAATATGCTTCATAGCCATTTTTTTCAGTATAATCTGGGTAAAAGCCAATAAAATGTAGACAAAGATAACCTCAAAATGTTTCCAAGCAATGAATACACTAGAGTCAACTAACCTTGAAAAAAACTTATATGATTCCAGTAAATAATATTTTGAGTCCAAGCAACTATCACTGTTGAAAGTCTTATTCGCTTATAACGAATTTAAAAAAACTCACCATGGAATACGAAAAAAGTGGAAAGACCCACTTTTGTGACGTCAGACGTGGGGAGTTTATTCGAAGTATCTTTCTTCAGCGGAGGGCTGCTATATCTCACATGTGCCAACGAGTGGACCAGAGGTTGGCTCGAAGAAACTCCATGGAACGGAGCTCAACTCCAAATTGTGGAAGAATTAAGGAAAACTTCCAAAAAAATCGAGTTCCTCGGGTTTACAACCAAGGTTATACAAGACAAGGATCGATTTCTGCGTACGCTGGGCACCCACAACCAGTTACTAAACAGATCCTGGAAAGTCGTGTACCTACAGAGAGCAGAATGTCGAAGAAGGACAAAAATTTGCTTCTGATTGGAAACAGCATAAACGCTACGCCATTGTGGCCAAGACGCCATTGGAACAAGACAATGAAATCAAATCTTACATTAAGCATTCACAAAATAATTAATAATATAATAATCAAAATATGAAAAAAAAATAAAAAAAAACGTTGAGTGAATATTTTTTCAAACAAACGAAATGATTGAATTAAAAAAAACATCTAAGAAAAATCAGTGATCAAGAAATAATTAAAATCCAATAAGATTCATTAGAAAAAAAGAAACAATTCAAGATCAGATCATTAGAAAATGAGAGAAACAAAAATTTTAAAAAATCAGCTGTAGATAATCACTAAAAATTAAAAAAATTACTCAAACCAAGAAGATGAGTGAATAAGAAAATCGATGAAAAATTGAAATAAATATAGATAAAGACAATGATAATTATCACTTAAAAAAAATAAATTTCAATAAAATAATTCATCGAATAATCAAACAAAAAATCAAGAGATCAATGAATCAAAATATGAAATATATTAGAACGTCAAATAAATTACAGAATATTTTTTGAAGAAACGAAAAATTGATCCATAACTCACTTCATCAAAAAGGAAAACATCGAGAAATTGGTGTATAGGAAATATCCTAAGATATTTTAAATCAAGCTGAAGAAAATTGAAAAATCAAAAAAAATTCAAAATGCGAAATCTGAAAATGCAAAAAAAAACAAGATCAGACTATAGGAAGTCAAAGATCTGAAAATTACAAAATCGGTAATTGAAAGACAATGGAAATCATCAGAAATATTGGAATTTTAAATAAGTATACTTTAAGATCCCCTAAACCCAACACGATTCCTTAAGAAATTGGAAATTCAAAAAACTGAATAATATCCAGGCAGAAAATCAGAAATTCTGAAATCATCAAAAAAGAGGGAAATCAAAAAATCTGAAAATCAAAAATTAGGAAATTGGTATTATGTACCTAGTACCTACCCAATTGAAATTTGATAAAGTCAAATTAAAAAAAAAAATGAAACAACCCAAGATCGGCATCAAGAATGTCGAAAACTGATCAACAACGAAAATCTTCGGAAATACATAACATTTTAAAAATCCAAACAACTGAAAAATCCAGCTGCTTGAGAATTTGAAATCTGGAGATAATAAAATCAAAAACAATCCTTCACAATCAATAATTATTTCAAAATAAAGAAATCAGGAAGTCTAAAAATTATCTAAAAATCAAAAGGAAGTGAGTAATCACTTACATTAACCAGTAGAAAGTGGGTGTATAGCGGTCTTATACCCTCCGCCAGAATTGCAAGAATAATGTAGAACTATCGAGAAGAATCGATAGATGGCGAAGCTTCTAGGATGGCAAAGAAAACGATGGAATGTTCCCACAGTGGACCAGATCAGTGCCAATAGGGACAAGATCCAATGTGTTTGAGCCGGGCATAGTGGTTGGAACTTCGTCTGCGCTGTCCGCTGCCTTGGATTGTTGAACCTCTGGGCGCATTTCGTCACAATATTAATGATAAATGATAATTTCTTTAGTTAGCAAAATATATTTCAAGTTACATTAAATGTTTTATTATTGTACAGGGTTTTGCTTATAATTTGCTACCTCTTTAAATCTATTTACCGAGATATAAAGAAATTGTTCAAATGAAACTTGCATGATTTTTCATGAAGATTTTATAGCTACTAAGCGCATGAACAAATCACTATTTTCCGCTTTTTAAATAAAATATAGAGCCTGCCTATGTTTTGACTATCCGTTTTTAAGTTATTCGACTCTGAATAACTCAGTGAATAGTTGCAACGCGGGCGAATAATGCAATAATTCATCACAACCTTCATGGAAACCTTGGAAAACCAAAGGAAACTAAATACTTGATGACAGAAAAGTACTTGATATGAGTACAATTGTTACTTCCCTTGGTGATCCATGACAGTTGCGATAAAATATCTTGTTATTCCCTGCATTGCCAGCTATTGAAAGTGAAGTAACCCAAAAACGGGTGGTCCAAACATAAGCAGACTAAACATTTTTGAAAATCGGAAAATGCATGAGAAGATCATTGAATCTGTTATAATATACAGGATGCAGGGTTCGAAAAATTACCAGAACGGTCCATTATTTCAAAAGATACGTGGGTAAGAAAACACTTTCTTATATAAAAGTTGTGGGACTTTTGAAAATCTACATATCTGTCACGAACTAAAATATACAGGGTTGGGCGTAAGGTTATGGTAGATCAAAGTTGCATTTTTTTATAGATGGAACCCCCCCCCGTATATTAATGGATATTCCAATTTTGAGCACTTCATATGGACATGTCCGCTAGAGCGTAGATTTTAAGGTACAGGGTGTAGAAATTTGAAAAAAGATCTTTTTTTCATCATCACTTTGATACTTTGATACTATTCCAGATAAATTTTTGAAATTTGGTTCCTCGTCTTCTTGTTAGAGAGGGTGCCACTGATTTAAAAATATTGGAAGACACAGCAGGGTGTCAATGCAATTAAGTAGATTTAATTTTTTTAAGCAAAAACCATCCGCCGGCCGAAAAAAAAATCAAGAGAACAAATAGGCTCAGAAATAAATAGAGATTTCAAAAATGATTTTTATTTTAAAAGGAAGCAGTGGCGTACACGTTTTTTCTCCAAAAATATTGAGTGTGAAACCCGTACGTGCACCACTGGTAAAAATAATAAAATTGCTTGTACATCACAAAAAGCATATTGATGCATAGAAAACGTGTACCAAATTTCATCAAGATCTCTGGAATAGTATCAAAGTAATTAAAAAAATAATTTACGCCAGAACACCCACCCCATGAATAATATTGAAACTTCTTTGGTTACATAGAATTTACCTTAAAATTAACCTTCTAAAAATTATAGAAAAGCTGTATCTTTGGTAAAATATTTCAAACCAATCATCAACTAGAACTGTCCGACATATCCTCAATATCGTATTAAACCAAATCCGATAAGAACCAATTCATCGTTGAAGGGTACTCCTTCTAGTACCACCAACATTTGTACAAATATTTTCCCGACCTCTTTGTCGAGGACATAATGGTACTTGTCAGTGATAAGACCGAAGTGGCATGTGTCATTTTTGACACATCAATTGACCATTAAAGGATTACAGTTAAACGGCGCTAGTCTGTATAGAATATATACAGGGTAAAAAGATAATGCGCTTAGCAGTACCGGGGTGGGCCTTGATTTCAAGAACCACTAATTGTGGACGACAGCTTCTTGGTATAACGGCAAAATTTGTACGAGTAGCTTTTTTGGAAATTGACCGTTAGGAGGGTCCTATTGAAACAAATGACGTGCACTTTTGGTTTGATAAGTGTGGGGAGTTTGCTGGATTTAATAAATAATTGTTTCAGAATCAAACTAAAGAAGATGACAAAATAAATAAGCAAACTACGTCACTAACTGTCCAAATACTCTTACGGTTACTCATGAAAATATTTGACAATAGGTTCAACAAGGTCCAGCCCCTTTCGAGTGGACATTGAAGAGATTTCGATCAGAATTCTGAAACACAAAAGCGTATTGGAAATTCACTTGAATGCCGTTAAAGGAAGTGTTTACAAAATATAGTTGGTTGCGGTCAGCATGACGTCTTTAGGAACATGTCTTTAACTTGTCCATTATGCTGCAAATCGGATTATCTTCGACCACTTATGCCAGCCTTTGACGTGTTTATTTCACAGGAAGTACTCAATAATTGATTATTAAGGAAGTAGAACTGTCTGGCTTGATATGAATTTGTGCCTCCAGTAGAAAACTATAGAAAGGGAAGGGTTTTCTCATGCTTGATGGCGTAAATAGTGCAATAGGCAAAATCCAGTTTATAGCTCAGAAACGTCTAATAGTCTAATAAGTAAACAATCCTTATGTTTGTAATATTGGATCACATAAAAGCCAATCGTCATTAAAATAAAAGATGTTTAAAATAATGATAATCGATAATCTTTATTTAGCTTAAGTTTACAGCTACATACAGAAAACTGGTTCTCATTCAATGTGCCAATTTTTTATTTTAAAAGGTATCACATTTTGCGAAAATGTAATACATAAGTACATTCAATTTCCAACCAAGTTTAATTGTTGTGGTACATATTGGTTCAATTGGTTTGGGTGGCCTTTGAAATTTAAATAAGGTGTCAATAGTCACTGTTTCAGTCTCACGTTGCCTAATTGTCGGTGGATGGTCCCTGAAAAAGAATTGGTACCATCAATCCTGGGTCTATAATTCTTTTATATGTGGTTTGAAACCGAATTGTTACGAGTAATTTTTTGTTAATGGTTTGAGCGAATGGTGACTCACCCAGAATTAAGCACGTTTGCTGACCTAATAGTTTTCTTTGGCACATTTTCTAGGGCTGCCAGACCTCCCGATTTAGGCGGGAGTCTCCCGATTTCTTACTGTCCCTCCCGCTTCTTAAACAAAGTCATAATACTCCCGATTTTGATGAAGAGCTCCCGAATAATCCCGAATCTATTAATTTTTTCCTAAAATCAGCTTATTTTGGTCTCAGAAATATGTGGTGAGATTTTGTAAAAAACCTTTTTACAGGCACCCTGTCTGTACCATGTAGAAAACCTTGATTTGTTCAAGAATAGTAATTTTTGTACTTTATTTTCATATTTTATTTTATTTTTTGTTAAATTATTGATTAAGTAACCATAAAACTGCATGATATTTCCAGATCTATCTTCTTATTACAATAAAGCCAAGATTTTTTTTGTGACGAACGTCTCAGCAACCAGGGGCGTAGCCACGGGGGGGGGGTTTGGGGGTCAGAACCCTCCCTTGATCAGAAAGATAATTGTAAAACACATTTAAATTTAAATTATGAAATAGTAGCGGTCTTGCAATCTCTTGGAAAATTCATGCATTCCAGCAAAGAGAGGTCATTTAGGAGGCGTAAATGTCAAAACTAAGGACTACTAAGGAGATAGGTATAATATGAAAATGCACATTTTGTGTATTGCTATGCTCACCAATATAACAAGGAACAAGCAATGTCAAGTATAACGAGCGTAATTTTTTTTTTATAAATCTGAATGGGATTTCCATTTTTGTTCCTCTGACATAACAGCAGCCTTAAAAGATGTGACAAACGATTCAAACGAATACCAAGATCAGTAGTTAGTAGGTAGCACAAACGCCTTGGAGCACTAATTCGTACTTTAGCAGCCGCCGGAGGTACCCATAAATGTTATGAGTCATGGATTTGAGGGGAAATTGATTAAAAAGGAGGGGAAATTTCTCTAAATTTTCCGCCTGCGGTGCGCTTTGCCTGCGGCGCTCTAGCTATCCGAACCCAAAACTTCCCTAAGAAATGTTTTGCCTACGCCACAGTTTGCAACAATCAAACCACCCACCTCCCGCTTTTTATTTTTATAAATCTGACAGCCCTAATCCCTGATGATATTGAAATTATTTTCACCATAAACGATTTGCTGATAAATCATGGAGAAGTCGTAACCCCAGCGTGCGGAAAGTTGCTGAACTGAGGCCATCTTTCTTTCCTATCATCTTCTTATGGGAGAGTGACTTAACCCACACCATTTTTACGACAACTGTAAGATCATTTTCGTTAATTACAAGAAAACCCAAAGTATTGCTTTTATGCTCTCTGAAATCAATTTGGCCCCATTTTGAACGCCTTTTCATGGTTTTCAAGATACATGGTGTCAAAGTTCAATTTCTATTTTTTTTTTGTTCGAATAAATCCCACAATAATTCTGGTAATTTAACAAAAATCGATATCTAGGGTATTTTTGACAAAATTAAAATTTGATATTATGAATCAATCTTGTATGTGGCGCCATCAGTTTTTTCACTGTTTCAAATTAGTCATAACTTTTTTGCCCAACCCTGTATCTTTGTTTTGATTAAAAAAATGATTATTTTAACATAGAAATACTCTTGTTGCAAATTGCTAGGAGCAACTGTTTTCGAGATATTGGCAGTTGAAGTAGGTAATTCATGCACTGTGGTTTTAAATGGAACAGTTTGAAAATAGACATAGGTGGCGTTGAAAACGGCGTTATCATAGTTACTTTGACATTATTAAAAAAAAAGGAAACATTTTATTTTGCATTTTTAATTTTTTTATGTTTTTTTTCGTTATTTTTAATTTTTCATTAAAAAAAAAACATTGAACATTGACACAACTTTTAAAATTACCATGATAACGCCGAGATATCGCGTTTTAAAAGTGGCATTTTTGCAACTTTGACATGCTATAAAACTCAAACTATTCAGGTTAGAGAAAAATGGATTGCACATTCCTGTCTTAACTTTTCAAGAGCTATTCAAGGAGATTAAATCCATTCTTGTGAAAAAATGTCAAAATGTGCCGAAAAAAGTTGACAGTTGACGGTACCTTCTATCCAAATGAAAGAAGAGCTCTTGAAAAGTTAAGATGGGAAAGTGCAAATCATTTTCCTCTAACTTGAATATTTTGAATTTTATAGCATGTCAAAGTTGCAAAAATGACATTTTTAAAACGCGATATCTCGATAACGGTTGAATTTAGGAACATTAGTTGTATCACAATTTTTGTTCCAAATTGAAGAAAGAATTGAAATATTAATTAATACACAGGGAGTTCCATTTTAAAAAATACAACTTTGATGCGTTTCGTGTTTTGGAGACACCCTGTATAACGTGAAAATATTATAAAAATGTAGCCTAAAAGGGTCCCTATCCATCCAGAAAAAAAAAAATTTTCAAAATCATATACTTCGGCCATAATGTTTCGTGTCGAATAACGTGAATAACCCTGTATATATATATATATATTTCTAGACGACGATTCGATCGAAAGTCGCCCTCCTGTCCGAGTGAAATCGTACACACATCCATACAGGAGGGTCAATTTTTGTGCCTTCGCAAATTAAAAACGTGTACACAATTGTGCGATCAGCATTTAAAATAACATGTTGATCGCATTTTTGCGTATGCGTTTCAAATTTGCGAAGAGTCAAGAATTGACCCCCAGGGGTCCGATTCTTGACCGATCGTATCGCTCAAGATTACTCGTGCCGCTATCAAAATCGTTCGCATGTCATTCTTGGGGGTAAAAAAGCCCCGTTTTCTGTAGGTCCAGCATCAACGTCATGCAAACAAATAAACCAATGTTATTCTCAGCTGCCTCATTGACAATTGATTGACACATGACATGAAAAAAATTGCAATGAATCTAGCCGCACTCGTAATTGTGAACTTGCGAACGTTTTATCTCGAAGGTCGGCCAAGAATATACAGGGTGTCCCAGCAAGGGTGGCCACCGGCCATATCTCGGAAACTACTGGACCTAAAAGTTCAGGAAAAAAAATATGTGGCTACGAGAAAATGCTGGGAAATATTTTTAACTTCGAAATTTTGCCGCTAGGGGGCGCAATCAAAGCTTAAATATTAAAATTCGAAATTTCTCCAGAAATTCTCAGATTGAGGTATATCTTTATCAACATGGTTAGAAAACCTAGACAATTTCACGTCTTTTTGGTTAAGGGCTCATTGGCGTACCGATCTTCGTGTGAGTAGGGGAAGGTAGTGAAAGTGTAATTGTTCAAGTGGCTGTAACTTATAAACGACTTGTCCGATTTTGTTGATTACTTCCTTTCTTTGGATATACTACGTGTACTCAGCTAACCCCCACTTTGTACTCAAATAATAGGTATTTTATAATTAATAGAATAATATTGTTTATACGTTATTGGAATTTATTTTTTTTTGTGAAGGAGAAATATTTATCTATAATCACGCACTGTGGGGATTTTCTAAAAAAAATGACCATCATATACGCAAGGTATTTCATCAATAATGCTAAAAAAGCCAGGATAAAGTTTCCATATTCTTTCACCGTTTCAATTAATAGTCCATTTTCCAAAGAAGTCAACTTCAGTTTTCGATATTTTGCTCCCAATCTACCAAACAATCATATTCAAAGACTAAATATCTCGCCGGAAGTTCGTTTGAATCCAATATGATCTGATATCCACAAAATACCGTCAACGACAAAACGTGAATTTGTTACGAAATTCCGTGACAAATTTGATAAAAACCGGTTCTTATTAGACAGACTGAACGGATATGCACGAATTTCACGACGGAAAATTTCGGTCTGATTCGCCGGAAATTTTCGCAACGAACTTTAATAAAAACCAGGCCTTAATACATATTATGCTTATACTCATTGAAGAAATAGAACACTCACAAAAATGTTGTCACAAAAGAGTATATAAGGCTGCATATAAACAACAAAACATTTTTTTGATCGCTTGTAATCTGCACCAGCTCTTCTTTCTAGAAGACGATCGGATCAGAAATTTGGATTGCTGCTCGGTGCGTATGAGATTGTACATACGCCCCAAACAGCAACACCAGACTTCCAATCCAATTTGAAAACTACTGAGGACCTGGAAAAATCCCTATTCTTCAAGATTCCCTAATTGAACAAACTAAATATTATCACAAAACAGGAGAAAAAGGCTTTGATTATCGATCAAACTCTGAACGTGCTTCATCCGGAGAAATCTTCTTTCTAGACGACGAATGGATCTAAAGTGAAAGCCATCCTTCTGTCCGTGTGGAATCGACACACGGACAAAAGCATGGTTAAAACTTTAATTCCAATCACGACATTGCTGACCTGGAAAATGCTCACAAAAATGTTAAAGCAATAGGATCGCATTTAAACCACAGAACATTTTATCAATCGCTCGAAAACTGCCCCAGCTCTTCTTTCTAGAAGACGATTGGATCCGAAATTTGGATTGCTGCTCGGTGCGTATGAGATTGTACATACGCCCCAAACAGCAACACCAGACTTCCAATCCAATTTGAAAACTACTGAGGACCTGGAAAAATCCCTATTCTTCAAGACTCTCTAATTGAACAAACTAAATATGATCACAAAACAGGAGAAAAAGGCTTTAATTATCGATCAAACTCTGAACGTGCTTCATCCGGAGAAATCTTCTTTCTAGACGACGAATGGATCTAAAGTTAAAGCCATCCTTCTGTCCGTGTGGAATCGACACACGGGCAAAAGCATGGCTAAAACTTGTGATTCCAATCACGACATTGTTGACCTGGAAAATGCTAGTTTTTCCCTCCATATCATATGCTTACTCATTGAAGAAATAGAACACACCCACAAAAATATCAGAGTATAATATATTGCTGACCTGGAAAATGCTCACAAAAATGTTAAAGCAATAGGCTCGCAATCAAACCACAGAACATTTTTTTGATCGCTTGAAATCTGCACCTGTTTTTTTTTTCTGGAAGAATATTGGATCAGAAATTTGGATTGCTGCTCGGTCTGTATGAGATTGTACATACACCCCAAACAGGAACACCGGATTTCCAATCCAATTTGAAAAATACTGAGGACCTGGAAAAATCCTTATTCTACTCTTTATGAAGTGAAGATTCCCTAATTGAACAAGTCAAATACAATCATAAAACAGTTTAAACAGCAGTCTACCATGAAGATGCTCTTCTTTCTAGAAGACGATTGGATCAAAAGTGCCTGGTATCCTCTTGTCCGTGTAGGATCTTTAACACGTGACAAGAGAATTCCAGAAACCTTCACTCCAAGGTCAAGATCAAGGTCAGTGTTGATGATCTGAAATATAATATAATGATTTATACTATGTGTGCCATTTTAAGCAAAGATGAGCAATAAAACAATGCGAAATGCTTGGAGCGCTTACAAAATGGTTGTCCATATTATCAATACTAAAATAGAACATGATTACTAGAATGTTTAAATATATTGATGAATGCCAAGTAATGTTTAAACTGTAGAACAAAAAATGTTTTCATTATTGATCGAACTCTGAACGTGCCTTCTTTTGGGAAGTCTTCTTTCTATAGACGACTTTTGGATCTGAAGTGAAAGCCATCCTTTTGTCCGTGTGGAATCAACACACGGCCAAAAGCATGGCTGAAACTTTAATTCCAATCACGACATTGCTGACCTGGAAAATGCTAGTTTTTTCCTTCATATCATATGCTTACTCATTGAAGAAATAGAAAACACTCACAAAATTATTAGAGTATATAAGGAGGATCGCATTCAAACCACAGAATATTTTTTGATCGCTTGAAATCTCCACCAGCTCTTCTTTCTAGAAGACGATCGGATCAGAAATATGGATTGCTGCTCGGTGCGTATGAGATTGTACATACGCCCCAAACAGCAACACCAGACTTCCAATTCAATTTCATAAATACTGAGGACCTGGAAAAATCCTTATTCTACTCTTATAAAGTCAAAACTCCCTAATTGAACAAGTCAAATATAATCACAAAACAGTTTGGACAGCGGTCTACCATGAAGATGCTCTTCTTTCTTCCACACGTGACAAGAGAATTCCTGAAACCTTCACTTCAAGCTCAAGAACACTGTCCTTTGTGTTGATGATCTGAAATATAATGATTTATACTATGTGCCCCATTTTAAGCATATAGATGAACATTAAAACAATGCAAAATGCTTGGAGCTCTTACAAAATGGTTGTCTTTATTATCAATACTACTATAGAACATAATTACCAGAAAGTTCAAATATATTGATATAGATAATAGGTATGCCAAGTAGTATTTAAACCGTAGAACAAAAAATGTCTCTATTATCAATCAAACTTTGAACGTTCCTTCCTCTGAGAAGTCTTCTTTCTAGACGACTTTTAGATCTAAAGTGAAAGCCATCCTCCTGTCCGTGTGGAATCGTATACACTAACAAAAGAATGGCTCAAACTTTAATTCTAATCACGACATTGCTGACCTGGAAAATGCTAGTTTGTTCCTTCATAATATTTGCTTACTCATTGAAAAAAATATAAGTCAGAAAAATTTTAAAGTAAAAGGTCGCATTTGAACCACAGAACATTTTTTTGATCGCCTAAAATCTCCACCAGCTCTTCTTTCTAGAAGACAATTGGATCAGAAATTTGGATTGCTGCTCGGTGCGTATGAGATTGTACATACGCCCCAAACAGCAACACCAGACTTCCAATATAATTTAAAAAATACTGAGGACCTGGAAGAATCCTTATTCTACTTTTATGAAGTCAAGGCTCCCTAATTGAACAAGTTAAAAATAATCGCAAAACAGTTTAAACAGCAGTCAACCATGGAGATGCTCTTGGTTCTAGAAGACGATTGGATCAAAAGTGACAGATACCCTCTTGTCCGTGTAGGATCTTCTACACGTGACAAGAGAGTTTCTGAAACCTTCACTTCAAGCTCAAGGACAGTGTTGATTATCTGAAATATAACATAATGATCTATACTATGAGTTCCATTTTAAGCATACATGAATAATATAACACAACAGGAAAAGCTTTTATCGCTTACAAAATGGTTTATGTCTTGCTTATCAATACCAAAATGGAACAAAATATTGATGTATGTCAAGTAATGTTAAAACCGTATTTTCATAATTGATCATGCCTTTCTTTGGGAAGTCTTCTTTCTAGACGACTGTGGACCTGTGGAATCATACACACAAACAAAAGAATGACGCAAACTTCAATTCCAATGGCATCATGGCTACCTGGAAAATGAATGTGTACCTCTTCATAATACATATTATGCTTACTCATTGAAGAAATAGAACACTCACAAAAATGTTAAAATATATAAGGCCACATTAAACCCACTTAACATTTTTTTGATCGCTTTAAATCTACACCAGCTCTTCTTTCTAGAAGACAATTGGAGCAGAAATATGGATTGCTGCTCGGTGCGTATGAGATTGTTCATACGCCCCAAACAGCAACACCAGACTTCCAATTCAATTTCATAAATACTGAGGACCTGGAAAAATACTCATACTACTCTTCATCAAATCAAGACTCCCTGATTGAACAATATAAATATAATCACAAAACAGTAGATGTACAATTCATATTTTCAGGCGATCGTCTACGTTAGTTTGGAGGTCGTAGACGATGTGGAGCTTGACAGCTTTTTTGAACCTCCATCATCCTAAATTATTTGACTATACCTAATAAATTCAAGACGATTGAAGTTCGAACATCAGAAGAATATACAATCCAGAAGAATATTGGATCAGAAATCAACGATACTTCTTCACACATGTTGGACTATACAGGGTTTCCGGAAAGTCAACGATAATACTGAAAGGGGTGATGGACCAACTCATAAACCTTTGTAAAAACTCTATGGTTTTCGAGATATTGCCACTAAGAGTACAAAATATTCAATAAGAAATCTTATTTTACAGAGAAATAATTTATTTTCATTTTCTTTTTTACGTACGTGGAAATTTTCGTGACTGGCTTTCAATTGCAAAGCAAAAGGTGGTGGGGAGCAGTCAAAAAAAAAATAATAAAAAAAAAAATATTGTTTTTCTGGAAGCTTATGAGTTGGTCTATCACTCCTTTCAGTATTATCTTTGAATTTCCGGACACCCTGTATACACGGGTGAAGAGGTAACGCAAGACTTTACACTTCGACTTAAAGAACGTCGATGACCTAGACATTGTCATTGAAACATTTTTAAAAATTGAGATATAAACCTGCCGGCCATAGAGACCTCTTTTTCCTAGAAAACGATTGGATCAAAAGTGACAGATACCCTCTTTTCCGTGTAGAATCTTCTACATTTGACAAGAGAGTTTCTGAACCTTTCACTCCAAGATCAAAGACAGTGTTGATCAAGGTGTTTATCTGAAAGTTATAATGATTTATATTATGTGTTCCATTTGAAGCATAGATGAAAAATATAACACAAGAGGAAATACTTGGATCGCTTACAAAATGGTAGATGTTGTCAGTTTCAATGCTTAAATAGAACGTGATCACAAAAATATTTAAATATACTGATGAACATAAGTCAAGTTAATGTTTAAACAGCAGAACAAACTCTGCACGTGCCTTCCTTTCTTCTTTCTAGACGACTTTTGGATCTAAAGTGAAAGCCATCCTTTTGTCCGTGTGGAATCAACACACGGCCAAAAGCATGGTTAAAACTTTAATTCCAATCACGACATTGCTGACCTGGAAAATGCTAGTTTTTTCCTTCATATTATATGCTTACTCATTGAAGAAATAGAAAACACTCACAAAATTATTAGAGTATATAAGGAGGACCGCATTCAAACCACAGAATATTTTTTTGATCGCTTGAAATCTCCACCAGCTCTTCTTTCTAGAAGACTATTGGATCCGAAATTTGGATTGCTGCTCGGTGCGTATGAGATTGTACATACGCCCCAAACAGCAACACCAGACGTCCAATCCAATTTTAAAACTACTGAGGACCTGGAAAAATCCCTATTTTTCAAGACTCCCTGATTGAACATACTAAATATGATCACAAAACAGGAGAAAAAGGCTTTAATTATCGATCAAACTCTGAACGTGCTTCATCCGGAGAAATCTTCTTTCTAGACGACGAATGGATCTAAAGTGAAAGCCATCCTTCTGTCCGTGTGGAATCGACACACGGACAAAAGCATGGTTAAAACTTTAATTCCAATCACGACATTGCTGACCTGGAAAATGCTAGTTTTTCCCTTCATATCATATGCTTACTAATTGAAGAAATAGAACACACCCACAAAAATATCAGAGTATATAATATATTGCTGACCTGGAAAATGCTCACAAAAATGTTAAAGCAATAGGCTCGCAATCAAACCACAGAACATTTTTTTGATCGCTTGAAATCTGCACCTGTTTTTTTTTTTCTGGAAGAAAAATTGGATCAGAAATTTGGATTGCTGCTCGGTCTGTATGAGATTGTACATACACCCCAAACAGGAACACCGGATTTCCAATCCAATTTGAAAAATACTGAGGACCTGGAAAAATCCTTATTCTACTCTTTATGAAGTGAGGATTCCCTAATTGAACAAGTCAAATACAATCATAAAACAGTTTAAACAGCAGTCTACCATGAAGATGCTCTTCTTTCTAGAAGACGATTGGATCAAAAGTGCCAGGTATCCTCTTGTCCGTGTAGGATCTTCTACACGTGACAAGAGAATTCCAGAAACCTTCACTCCAAGGTCAAGATCAAGGTCAGTGTTGATGATCTGAAATATAATATAATGATTTATACTATGTGTGCCATTTTAAGCAAAGATGAGCAATAAAACAATGCGAAATGCTTGGAGCGCTTACAAAATGGTTGTCCATATTATCAATACTAAAATAAAACATGATTACTAGAATGTTTAAATATATTGATTAATGCCAAGTAATGTTTGAACTGTAACTGTAGAACAAGAAATATTTCCATTATTGATCAAACTCTGAACGTGCCTTCCTCTGAGAAGTCTTCTTTCCAGACGACTTTTAGATCTAAAGTGAAAGCCATCCTTCTGTCCGTGTGGAATCGACACACGGACAAAAGCATGGTTAAAACTTTAATTCCAATCACGACATTGCTGACCTGGAAAATGCTAGTTTTTCCCTTCATATCATATGCTTACTAATTGAAGAAATAGAACACACCCACAAAAACATCAGAGTATATAATATATTGCTGACCTGGAAAATGCTCACAAAAATGTTAAAGCAATAGGCTCGCAATCAAACCACAGAACATTTTTTTGATCGCTTGAAATCTGCACCTGTTTTTTTTTTCTGGAAGAAAAATTGGATCAGAAATTTGGATTGCTGCTCGGTCTGTATGAGATTGTACATACACCCCAAACAGGAACACCGGATTTCCAATCCAATTTGAAAAATACTGAGGACCTGGAAAAATCCTTATTCTACTCTTTATGAAGTGAGGATTCCCTAATTGAACAAGTCAAATACAATCATAAAACAGTTTAAACAGCAGTCTACCATGAAGATGCTCTTCTTTCTAGAAGACGATTGGATCAAAAGTGCCAGGTATCCTCTTGTCCGTGTAGGATCTTTTACACGTGACAAGAGAATTCCAGAAACCTTCACTCCAAGGTCAAGATCAAGGTCAGTGTTGATGATCTGAAATATAATATAATGATTTATACTTTGTGTGCCATTTTAAGCAAAGATGAGCAATAAAACAATGCGAAATGCTTGGAGCGCTTACAAAATGGTTGTCCATATTATCAATACTAAAATAAAACATGATTACTAGAATGTTTAAATATATTGATTAATGCCAAGTAATGTTTGAACTGTAACTGTAGAACAAGAAATATTTCCATTATTGATCAAACTCTGAACGTGCCTTCCTCTGAGAAGTCTTCTTTCCAGACGACTTTTAGATCTAAAGTGAAAGCCATCCTTCTGTCCGTGTGGAATCGTACACTCGGACAAAAGAATGGCTCAAACCTTAATTCCAAGCACGATATTGCTGACCTGGAAAATGCTAGTTGGTCCATTCATAATGTATGCTTACTTATTGAATAAATAGAACACACTCACAAAAATTTTAAAATATAAAAGGTCGCATCTAAACCACATAACATTTATTGATAGCTTGAAATCCGCACCTGCTCTTCTTTCTGGAAGAAGATTGGATCAGAAATTTGGATCGCTGCTCGGCGCGTATGAGATTGTACATACGCCCCAAACAGCAACACCAGACTTCCAATCCAATTTGAAAAATACTGAGGACCTGGAAAAATCCTTATTCTACTCTTTATAAAGTCAAGACTCCCTAATTGAACAACAAGTTAAAAATAATCACAGAACAGTTTAAATAGCAGTTAACCATGGAGATGCTCTTCTTTCTAGAAGACGATTGGATCAAAAGTGACAGATACCCTCTTGCCCGTGTAGGATCAACTACACGTGACAAGAGAGTTTCTGAAAATTCCACTCCAAGCTCAAGAACACTGTCCTTGGTGTTGATGATCTGAAATATAATTATTTATACTATACGTCTCATTTTAAGCATAGATAAACAATAAAACAAACCGGAATGCTTGCAGTGCTGACAAAATGGTTGTCCTTATTATCAATACTTAAAATAGAACATATAATTACCAGAATGTTCAAATATATTGAGGTATGCCAAGTAATGTTTAAACCGATGAACAAAAAATGTTTTCATTATTGATGAAACTCTGAACGTACATGCCTTACTTGGAAAATTTCTTGCTAGATTATTTTTAGATAAGATCGCATCTTATCCACCAGAACATTTTATTGATCGCTTAAAATCTGCACCAGCTCTTCTTTCTAGAAGACTATCGGATCAGAAATTTGGATTGCTGCTCGGTGCGTATGAGATTGTACATACGCCCCAAACAGCAACACCAGACTTCCAATCCAATTTGAAAACTACCGAGGACCTGGAAAAATCCCTATTCTTCAAGACTCCCTAATTGAACAAACTAAATATGATCACAAAACAGGAGAAAGGCTTTAATTATCGATCAAACTCTGAACGTGCTTCATCCGGAGAAATCTTCTTTCTAGACGACAAATGGATCTAAAGTGAAAGCCATCCTTCTGTCCGTGTGGAATCGACACACGGACAAAAGCATGGTTAAAACTTTAATTCCAATCACGACATTGCTGACCTGGAAAATGCTCACAAAAATGTTAAAGCAATAGGATCGCATTTAAACCACAGAACATTTTATCAATCGCTCGAAAACTGCCCCAGCTCTTCTTTCTAGAAGACGATCGGATCAGAAATATGGATTGCTGCTCGGTGCGTATGAGATTGTACATACGCCCCAAACCGCAACACCAGACTTCCAATCCAATTTGAAAACTACTGAGGACCTGGAAAAATCCCTATTCTTCAAGACTCCCTAATTGAACAAACTAAATATGATCACAAAACAGGAGAGAAAGGCTTTAATTATCGATCAAACTCTGAACGTGCTTCATCCGGAGAAATCTTCTTTCTAGACGACGAATGGATCTAAAGTTAAAGCCATCCTTCTGTCCGTGTGGAATCGACACACGGACAAAAGCATGGTTAAAACTTTAATTCCAATCACGACATTGCTGACCTGGAGAATGCTAGTTTTTCCCTTCATATCATATGCTTACTCATTGAAGAAATAGAACACACCCACAAAAATATTAGAGTATATAATATATTGCTGACCTGGAAAATGCTCACAAAAATTTTGAAGCAAAAGGATCGCAATCAAACCACAGAACATGTTTTTGATCGCTTGAAATCTGCACCTCTTTTTTTTTCTGGAAGAAGATTGGATCAGAAATTTGGATTGCTGCTCGGTGCGTATGAGATTGTACATACGCCCCAAACAGCAACACCAGACTTCCAATCCAATTTGAAAAATACTGAGGACCTGGAAAAATCCTTATTCTACTCTTTATGAAGTCAATCTCTCTAGTTGAAGAAAACAGTTCAAACAGCAGAACAAAAAATCTTTTTAATATCGATCAAACTTTGAACGTGCTTTCTTCTGAGAAGTCTTTCTAGACGACATTTGGATCTGAAGTGGAAGTCCTTCTGTCTGTGTGGAATCGTACACACAAATAAAACAGTGGCTTAAACTTTTATTCCAATCACAACATTGTTGACCTGAATAATGCTTGTTTGTCTTTTTATAGTATGCTTACTCTTCTTTCTAGAAGACGATTGGAACAAAAATTTGGATTGCTGTTTGGGTGTATGAACCTGTACATAGAAGCCAAACAGCCATCCAATACTTCCAATCCAATTTAAAAAATACTGAGGACCAGGAATAGTATATTATTTTATATGGAGGAAAAGTGATACTTTTCCTCCAAATAAAATATGCTATTTTTTCTTCAAATGTCGACAAATTTATAACTTATGCAAAAACATAATGTTTTCAATTTGCCATAAATATAGCTTCGCACGGCGCCGGCGGCGCCAGGCTCACGTTTTCGTTGTCATGGTTACTTTCCCCTCCAGCGGAGAAAAAGTAAAACTTTGCGGCCAATACTCAGTCGAACAATGTCCGTTTTACTGACGTTTGAAGAAAAAAGTCTTTATCCTACTCTTTATAAAGTCATGACTCCCTTATTGAATAAGTTAAATATAATCACAAAACAGTTTAAACATGATTTGGACCTAGAGCAAAAGTACAGAAGAGTCATTCGAATTCTCATTCCAATCACCACGTTGCTGACATGGAAAATGCTTGTTTGACTCTCTATAATACAGGGTGGACCAAAAGTAATGGTATATACATACGGTAACAGCAGATGTCTCACACAATCACAATAATAATGTGATCGCTCCAAACTTGTCTATTCCGAAAGTTGATATCAACGGAGATACCGGGTGTCAGAGTTGAAGTTATTTTGATGAAATTTGGTATACAGGGTGTTTCATAAAGGTTGTCCCAAGCTTTGGGAGGTGATCAAGTACTTGACAAACAAAACGATAAAGTTTCTATAAACAGATGTCCAAGATAAAGGGTGTTCAAAATTAAAAAAATATATATATAAGTAGGTTATATAGAAAATTGGGCATTGTTGCAAGTTCGAGGCGATCGCAATATTTTTGTGTGAGGAATCTGCTGTTTCCATTTGTACCATTACTTTTGGTCCGCCCTGTATATGCTTTCTCATTGAAGAAGTAGAACATGCTCACAAAAATGTTAAGATATAAGGTCGCATTTAACCAACAGAACATTTTTGGATCTCTTGAAAACTGCACCAGCTAACCATCGAGAGGCTCTTCTTTCTAGGCGACTGATGGATCAGAAATGTGATTCTTTGTCTGATGTGTATAAGACTATACACAGGCAGACAGAGAAATCAGACTTCCAATCCAATTTCAAAAACAACTTGGGACCTGGAAAAATCCCTATTCTACTGTATAAACTCTGGTTCCTTGATTGAACAAAAGAAATATAATTACAAAACTGTAGATGTACATATTTTGTTAGTTTGGAGGTAATAGTCTTGGCAATATGAGACTTAATAAAGGGTTCACCTGGAAAAAATGGTAGGAATGTTTTAAAAGTTTACCTTATGTTTTGTGGGTCGCTGATTCCGAATTTTTCACTTCCCACCAAAAAATCTCACCGAAAATACTTTTTTTTCTCAAAATATCGAGTTTTTTTAAAAATATCTTTTTACAGGATGTCCAGATATTCAACCGACAACGCCTGAGAGGTGATAGATCCCGCATTTTAATTGAACTTGAGATGGGGACATACAGCCCTAAAGTGCTTAGTTTTCAAGATACAGGGTGTCAAACTTGTATTTCTCATTTCGATTTTTGTCAATAATTCGTCACCAAGACGACACAGCGCTACGAAATTACGCATAGGGGGGTTTTTTATGCCGAGCACTTTAGGGCTGTATGTCTCCATCTCAAGTTTAATTGAAATGCGAGATCTATCACCTCTCAGGCGTTATCGGTTGAATATCTGGACACCCTGTAAAAAATCAGATATTTTCGAAAAAACACGATATTTTGAAAATAAAAAGTATTTCCGGTGAGATTTTTTGGTGGGAAGTGAAAAATTCGGGCGACCCAAAAAACATAAGGTAAGCTCAAAAAACCAAATCCACGATGTGTAATTTGAAACAGTTTTTCGGACCTTCATCGTTTTGAATTTTTTGACTATAATAAACTGAAGACCATGGAAATCCGAGAATCCGTTTCAGGTAGTCTCAACAGAAAATTAGAGCCATTCCTGAAATTGACTGAAAAACCATTAGAGATCTTTGATCTAAACATGTATCCTTAGATTTTTAAGCATGTATGTGTATGTGGGTTCGATGTAATTGTCCCGACACGTTATCATCCCGACAGTAAAAATCCCGACAGTATTGCATCCCGACAGTAAAATGTCCCGACAGTAACTCTTCCCGACAGTTATTGTTCCCGACAGTAAATTATCCCGACAGTATTTTTCCCGACAATATTTTGTCCCGACAAATTTGGAACGTAGCCGTAAACGGAAAATTGATAGCAGCGTTGCCGATACTGTGTTGTGTCAGTTGCCGACTTATGCAGCTCTCAATACATGAAGAAATATAATAATAATTATATTATTATTAGCAAGTAGGTACCGTAGTTTACACATAAAGTGAATGAAGTGAGATCAGAGATAAAGGGGACATTTGAAATGGAGACTCTAATGCATGGATAAAAGAAAAAAACTAATGCTTCAATAAGTATTGATCATAACGTATATGGTATTGATGAGCAGTAGGTGTGGAAGTTGAAGAAGTACATTTTGGTGGGCTTCTGAGTATTTTTTTCCGTATGTAGGTAATGTAGGCATCACCCGGATGAAAATATTCAGGAAAAGCAGTTTTCCAAATTTCGTCGTGTTGACTAAAATATTCAGTAGATCCTAGTTGGGCGGCGTTTTAACGATAGGGCCGTAAAAAAATTATTTTTCCATAAAAATAACCATAGGTAGGTACGATAACGATTTATAGAGGCGTTTGTGAAAGAAAAAGTGCGGAAAATCGATGTATTTATAAGGATTTTGTAATTTGAGCTTACGTAATTCGGATCGAATAGGGGTGATGGGTGAAGGTGAGGTGAAACAACTGAAAGGAGAAAAAACTAGCCCAAATAATTATTCGAACCCCCCTTGATCAGAAAGTATAATTGAAAAACACATTTAAATTTAAATTATGAAATAGTAGCGGTCCTGCAATCTCTTGGAAAATGCATGCATTCCAGCAAAGAGAGGTCATTTAGGAGGCGTAAATGTCAAAACTAAGGACTACTAAGGAGATAGGTATAATATGAAAATGCACATTTTGTGTATTGCTATGCTCACCAATATAACAAGGAACAAGCAATGTCAAGTATAACGAGCGTAATTTTTTTTTTATAAATCTGAATGGGATTTCCATTTTTGTTCCTCTGACATAACAGCAGCCTTAAAAGATGTGACAAACGATTCAAACGAATACCAAGATCAGTAGTTAGTAGTTAGCACAAACGCGTTGGAGCACTAATTCGTACTTTAGCAGCCGCCGGAGGTACCCATAAATGTTATGAGTCATGGATTTGAGGGGAAATTGATTAAAAAGGAGGGGAAATTTCTCAAAATTTTCCGCCTGCGACGCGCTTTGCCTGCGGCGCTCTATCTATCCGAACCCAAGACTCCCCTTACAAATTTTTTGGCTACGCCACAGTTTGCAACAATCAAACCATGCACCCACCTCCAGCTTTTTATTTTTATAAATCTGACAGCCCTAGCGGGGTACCTCACTGATATCATTGTCGTATATGATTATGATATAATACCCATGTGAAAGACTCCTTTTCCTTCAGTAGATAAGTCAACGACTTCTAACTTCCTGAAAACTAAAACCATATTCTTGTGAGTTTTTGACGTTGTATCATTGCTCATCCATCATCGCAACCACTGGGGTGTGATTTCTCGACATTGCTGTCTGGACTATCACTATTTAAGTGTCTTTATCTTTTGTGTTTGACTCAAAAACTATTTTACTTTCGACAATCAATACTAAAAACAAATCTTTGGGGCACCGATGGGATCCACAATCTCACACATTGGATGACTTGGTGACACACTACACTGCCTACAGAATCTTCCAGTCCAACCTCTTGTGGAAGACCTCATTCTGGCCCTGCCTGAGGAAAGCGTGGTTGCAACTTTGGATGTTTTCAATTCCCTCAACCCACATTTACAATTATTCACAGTGGATATTATTGATATTATTTCAAAGTTTCTTGCTTTATTTCGACCCCCCTGTATAAAATTTCCAGATTTTAAGTGGGTAGTATGGCAAGACTTTTCACAACAAGCAGAACTTTACTTCAGTTTTTTCGACCGATCAGGATTTTTGTCAGGTTGTCATAGTCTGAAAAATTGGAAGAAATTTCGTGTTTTTCATGAAAACGATTAATTTTTTCGATTTGAATGAAGAGTACCTTTTCTACTCTCAATTGATTAACGAAACTAAATAAAAAATTGCATCTCTTAAAAAAGAAGGCGTGTCAAGTTCAGAGGTATTTTATGGTAGGGTTGGTCCGCCCTAGCCTTCCAAGATGAGATTGAAATTCTGCTATAATCTCAAATTATTAATCCATACGAACAGCGTATACTGTCCAAGTTTCATTAAAATTGATTTCACCGTTTCGGAGCTATCACGAAAAAATCTACTACAGAGTGTAACTTCAAAGTACGAATAATTCCGAAAGGAAGGGTCGTATGACAATATTTTATAGAACATTTTAGTCTTATTCTTTCTTAATCAATCTACCTAACCGTCCTCGAAATATCTCCCAATACTTCTGGGACACCCCATTTGTGATTTTTGCATTACAGTGCGAAATATTATTCCATGAGACGATTGTTGCGAAGGTATAACGATTCATTAAGCTGAAAAATCGGTTGTAGACGAATCACTACAATTATCTGAATAAATATTCAATGGGAACAATAACTAATAATATAATGTCACTTTGTATGAATAAATAGTTTATTTATCACCTCAAAATGCTACAAAGGTATACAATAAAAGCGTATAAATATAAATGTCTCAAACTAAAATATACATATAAAAACAAATTACAACGAAATTATAAAACATAGAAGGACAATACCAAAAGAGTGCAGGTAACGAATAAATTAAAATAGAAAATTTTAAAAAACTAAAATTAAAAAATAGACAAAAAATAATATGGTCTCGGAAGACGTTTAAACATCATGAAACTATCACAGTTTTTGAGTTTCTTTGACAATTGGTTCAATGTTTGTAATAATCCCGTGAAAAGTATCTATAGTGTGCAACATCTGGGACGTGTGACATTTGTACAATATAAAATCGTCACTGTTTCTTGTACTATAAGTATAGACCGTATTAAAGTGACTAGTTTTATCACAGATATATTTAGGCAATAGTTTATTCTTAATTTTAAATAAAAAATTTACAGATCAAACATGATAACATGGATAATGGACCAATCTCAAGATTTCTCTGAATAATATCATGGAAACAATATAAAATAAATGAAATCCTTTTGTTTTCTAATCACAAAACATTATATTAGGTATAGCAATTTACGTTACTACGCCGATAAATGACTTATCTCCCTCCCTCTGTATTGCAAGCCACCTATTTTGACTCTGCTTTGACAGGCGTAAGTGAAATTTACTCAACAAGGTATTGGTTGCTCTTAACGACGAAATGTAAAGTCAACTTACATTCCCAATGTTAACATCCCTAGACGACGAAGAGACGTACTGTAACCCACATCCTGACGGAATGTCCAGCTCTTAGCAGCACCAGGATGGAATACTTCGGAGTTGCTTCCGCAACACTCCAGGAACTGAAAGGGATCTACTTGAGGGACCTGCTGAGCTTGAGTTGCAACAGGCCCAGGAGGCCTAAGCAGGTTTTGGCGTACGCCACCCACCTAAACATCTACATCTACAACACCCGTAATGTAACAAATTTTTATGTGCCTACTAGTCGCTTAGTGAAGACCAAAAACAGTCTATTCTATGAAGGACTTGCCGAATTTAATAAACTCCCAAATGAACTTAAAAACTGTGATACTCTATATAGCTTTAAAACATTCCTAAAATCATATGTGATCAACATGTAATTGTCTTTTATACACGCTAACTTGTACTATAGATATGTATGTATTCATTTTTTCCGCTTCAACTTTTAACTTTTAAATGTTTTTTGTTTTGTTTTCTTTTAAACTCATTTGTTTATTATGTAAGTAGTTTTGTAAGACTTCATTCAGCCCATATGTATTTATTTATTTATGACTTGTGAATTGTTTATAGCTCTGCTAAATAAATGATATATTATATTATTAATTAAAAAAAAAACATTTATCGAAAATGAAAGCCCGCGGAAAATTTTCGTTGCGGAAAAATCTTTTACTTTTTTGATAACGAATCTATATACAATTTCACGTTGTAACACTTACTCTGTTACACCCTGTATACTATATGGGATGTAAGTACATTAACCAGTAAATGTTACTTACATGCCTTGTAGTATACTTAATAGTTATTTATTCCATGAGATGGCCAACCAAACTATGCATGCATGTCACCACTAAGGTAAAATAGATAAAGATACTTATATTAGCAACATTTTATGTCAAGTTATTAATTATAATAATTATTGACCAAACAATGCTACCACTTCCAAAGATAGTTAAATTATGTATTCTTTTAATCAAACTTTACAGTCTCTGGCAATGTAAAGTGTCATATGCACCTACATTCACTCTATCAATTATTGGTCATATTTATTCGCAAGATAATAATCTAACAATGAACTGTGGGTAGATTCCTACTATTTTTTCTGGTAACCGTTTACAAAACGGTTTTTTCCCATTAAACGATCATAAGCAATTTTGCCTATAAGGGCACATTTTGATGTTTATAGAGTACAAAATCACTTGCGCAGATGGAAAAAACGGCTTTTTGAACTGAAAAAAAAACAGTTTTGGATACAAAATCTCCATAACTTCACAATGACTCATTCGCCAAAACATGAAGATTGTTTTTGAAGATGTTCTCGGATGTCCATTTTCACCAAACAAAAACTAACCCAATCTTACCAAAACGGATCCAATCTAACCCTTACACAAAACTAAATGATGAAAATTCAAATTTTAGACTTGGCGCAAGTGAATTCATATTCCTTTTTATAAGCAACAGAACGTACATATGCAAAAAATATTGCATGTAATGCCAAAAGAGCAGAAAACCGTTCTGTAATTAATTACCTTTTTTCTAACAACAATAAACGGATTTAAGTCAAAACTTGATCGTATAAAAAATCATTGTTTTCAAACGATTTTCAATAATTTCTCTACCCTGAGAGAAGTGGAATTATTCAAGTGATGGGGAATGCGTAAGGTAGAGATGTTCGACCTGTCCAATAATAATTGGATTTTTATAAAGCTAGAAGCGCATCTAATCTAGATATGTTTAATATTGTTTGTAATTATTATATTGTTCATAAATGATTAATATTTCTGTACAGTTTTCTTCGTCATAAGTTTTAAACAATATAGAATTACGCAGATGATCTAAAACAAAGTGAGAAATTGGTACGTGGATATACACCATTTATCATAATAGATTAAATAAGATGGTGTTTCCTTGTAATTTGCCATTCCTCTTCAAGAATCAAGGAGATACGAGAACAAATTTCAAACAATAGTTTCATGATTTTTCCTGATAGTTATATAAAAACTAAGCGAAAGAACAAATCACTTTTGGAAATCAGAATTTTCTATCTATATTTTATCACAGAAATTCAAGATATCATCTTCCGCTTTTCAACTATACATCAAGTAATTTAAAGTAAAATAACTCAAAATAAAGGCTTGTTCAAACATAGGCCAACTATACAGGGTGAGTCTGAAATAAGTGCGCATTTCGACATGGTGAATAGCGTATAGTAGAATAATCATCATCACCCAGTTTTATCCGACAATATTTATGGTAGAATGTGTGGTTTTCCCATGGTATTCCCCATTGATATTGATGAGAATGTTTTTCATTCTGTGCATTCTTGTCATAATTTTAACGATTTTTGAAATGTCGAAGATGTAATACCTATTCCTTCAGAACTGATTTTATTATTTTTATTATTAAGTCTACCAGCGAGTGTCAAATATTCAACAAAAAATTGGTTCTTCCTACATTTTTCAAAAACGTGCTAACCGATTTTGATAATTTTTGGTACCCTGGTTTTGGACCACGAAATTATATATATGTTTTTTGTTCCTATAGCGACCGCTTGTAATTGACCCAAAAGTGTTATAAAGGTGACGTACCTCATATGTATAGTTATTTCTTTTGATCTTTTTTGGCATTTACTTTTTAATAATTCAGATGTTTTTATCTATAATAGGTAGTTCAATTTTTCTGGGAGTTTTTCTCCCTCTTAAGGAATTTTGCTGGAATAAGTGGCTGTGCCACAGAAAAATATTTTCAATTAGGTACACGCAGATATCATTGAATTATTTTTTTCTAGCAAAATCACTTATCCCAGCAAATTTTTTCAAGAGAGGAAAAAATTTTTTTTATTTGACGTCACTTTTATAACACAAATCGATTTGCACGTTTTTGAAACATGTAGTAGGAAAAGCCATTTTTTTTTTATCTTTGACGCCCTTCGTGGACTTAACGAAGCAATTTGGATATACCCGCGCAATCAAAAGTTTGGAAACAACCCAACCTGTCATTATAATTTTGATCCTGCATCAGTTATCAAAGAACTGATGGTGCATTCAAAAATTTCAATTTACGTGTCAGTTTTCGTGTCCTGGCGATTTTTTCCAAAAAATTGTTTAGTGCCCTTTTCACCTTCAAAAACAGGACACTTTTCAAAACATTTTTCTGTTATAAAAAAAAACGGCCAACACCATTCGAAAGAGGAGCAAAAATTATGTACTTCCTGAAAATTTTACAATAATTGAGCAAAGGATAGTCTACCTATTAAATCTTGAACTTTGCGTAATTTTTGCAAAATTCTCATGATTTCTTCAAAAATGGCTCATTTTTGCCAAGTTCAAGATTCTACGGCTAGACTATCCTTTGCTTTGCAATTATTGTGAAATTTTCAGGAAGTACAGCATTTTTGCTCCTCTTTCGAATGGTGATGGCCATTTTCATCAAAAGTTATACAGACAGGCAAACTGACAAATAAATTGATGTTCTTGAATGCACTGTCCAGTTCTTTGATAACTGATGCAGGATCAAAATTAAATGACATTTTGGGCTGTTTCCAAACTTTGGTTCACGGGTGTAGGTAAGTTGGCCTAAATCGACCAATTTTAACAGCAGGATTCTGCCATCAAACAACAAAGGTTCTGAAGAAGGGGCGCTCGGGGGCACATTGAATCTCCAAAAGCTTGCATGACTAGTACAATAAATGAGATCCCAGCTAGGTCTAACTAGTCTCATTTTTGACTGCATATACTCACTAAAATTCTTACGGAAAATGAACGAAGCCACTATTCATACATTAAGTATTGTGATATCATACACAAGCATGCTCAATGAAATTTGAATTAGAAATGAGATGATAATTGCACGCTTCGTTTATTTTATGCGTCTGTCCAGATTAAGTTAACAAATGGACGACTTTTTTATTATCGATTTTAGCGAAAAAAAGTATTTTTCATAAGAAGTTTTGCTTAAAAAAAAAACATGATTCATCTAGAAATCAAGTAATTTGTATACAAGGGGTGGCCAAAAATTGAAAAATATCAATAATTTTACCAAGAAGCAAACTACCTCTATAATTTTAATTTTTAAGGAAATTTTTACTTGAAAAAGTTGCTAGTCCCCATATGTAAAAAAATAATAATTATAATTATAATTTCTGGATGAATCAAGTTTTTTTTGCAAGCAAAACTTTTTATGATAAATACTTTTTTTCACCAAAATCGATAATATATTTTCTTTTTCATTTATAAATCAAAAAGATGTCTACTTCTCATATGAGGCCTAGACATCTTTTTATTGCAATTATCGATAAGAGGCCCTCTTTGAGAAAATGGACGACTTCCTAGTAGCTTTTCATTTGCCAACCAAATTTGGGCACAAATTAAAAAAGTAAAATTCCTTATATCAATTGGGTATGTGATTCTGAACAATTTTTCCAAATTAAATTTTCCTTAAAAATTTTAATTAGAGGTAGTTTACTCTTAGGTAAAATTAGCGTTTTTGCAATTTCTAGCTACCCCTTGTGTACAAATTACTTAATTTCTAGATGAATCCTGTTTTTTTTTTAAACAAAACTTTTTATGAAGAACACTTTTTTTCACTTGAGTCGATAATAAAAAAACCGCTCTCATCTTTCAAAAAAATTTAATTTGGTGGAAGAGTGACTTGTATGTAGAAAATATTACCAATTTAGTTACCAAAGAAATCAAATCTTACATAGGTAGGTTTACTATATCTTTCGTTTCCCTATCTATTTACTAGCAAAAGTAGCAAGCCAAATCGACTCTAGCCTAGGAAGTATTTATTGTTCCTATAGTATTAGATGAAGCCTATTAATTATTGTGTCTTATTTCTTAATTTTTTGTTCTTTTTCTTAGCAGTATTGATTATTTTTTTCAACATTTTTTCTTTCAAGGTGCGTTCCTGATCTGCGCTCCGACTATTTGTCTAAGTACTTGAAGGGGTAGATATCTATTAGATTATCTACACGATGCGGAATATCTATTGAATGTTCGAGGATTTCCCCTTGATCGCGAAATTTCTTCAAATTCTTCAAATGAATAATTTCAACGAATCGCGAATGTTCGTGCACATAATCTGTACCTTTACAAGTAATATATATAACGTGTGTAGGTAATTATAGGAGTACAATGTGTAAGTTAATAAATAAATAGGTAACTTTAATGAACAACCCAAACTTTTACTCAAAAAATTAAATAATTTTAATATTATGAGTTCGTTCTCATTTATTTATGTACTTAGGTACTTTTAAAGTAGCTATGATAACTTCATTACTATTTGCAATGAAATGCTTTTTAAGTGTAACATTTTTTTCATTCAGTCTAGGCATTCAGTGACGCATTCAAGTTCGTAAATAGGATTTTTTTTCATTGGATCTTTCATTTCCATTTGTATGTTTTAAATAACATCTGCAAATTGCGCCTCGGTAGTGGTCCTGGTACTCTGGCAACAGCGCCTATTCCTCCTAGGATCTAGTTTAATCTTTTTCTTTTGTTTTAGACGAAAGTATGACACCCATTAATCAATGTATTTTGAGTTGCCTGCCTTTATTCGGATTAAATTCGCTTACTGTCCCTACACCCTTGTGCGATCTTTTTTGACTAATTATATTACATATTTACAAGTTGCAAAATATTCTCTGATGTTTGCTTTTTGATCAATTCTCTTTGTTTAATGAGAATCATGATTTCAATTTCTTATACGATAGAATACGAAAATAAAATTACAAGCGGCAACGCTGCTGTCGATATTTTTGTTTTCGGCTACGTTCCAAATTCGTCGGGAAAAAATATTGTCGGGAAAAATACTGTCGGGAAAAAATATTGTCGGGAAGAATTACTGTCGGGACATTTAACTGTCGGGATGCAATACTGTCGGGATTTTTACTGTCGGGATGAAACAGTGTCGGGACAATTACGCACTTCCTGTATGTGTATCAAAGCGGAGATGAACAATAATATTACATAAGGAAATGGAGAATGAGCGCTTACAAAATGGTTGATGTACTAATTATCAATACAACAGAACAATGTTCAAAAATATTGACGCATGTCAAATAATATCAGCGCAAAACCTTTTTTCCAATGAATTGGACTCTAGATCCTTCCAGCCACAGAAACCTCTTCTTTCTAGAAGTTTGTTTTTTCCTCTTTTGAAAAATTTTGCTGGGATAAGTATCTTATCTTATTAAATTATTTGTTTCTAGCATAACCACTCAAGTATCTTGGAATTTTTTTTTGAGAAAAGAGAAAACTACCCTATACAACACGTTATTAGATAAAAACAACTGGATAATCAGAAAGTCAATTTCAAAAGAAATAAAAAAACATTACTTACTACATAATATGACGTCACTTTTATAACACTCCCGGTCCCGGTTAATTACAGCCGATCGGTACCAACAAAAAACGAAACTTCATGATCCAAGACTGGGTACCAAAAATTATTAAAATCAATTTGCACTTTTTTGAAAAATTTAGAAAAAAACAACATTTTTTGAATACAGGAAGAAGCGTTCAAACATTTTTTGAATCTTCAACGCTCTCTGTCCCTGTCTCTGTCTTGTAGACCGAAAGAACTAAGCAATTTTTGATACAGGGAAATTCGCTTTAAACGACCTATTTTGATGACAGCATTCTACCATAAAACGTTGTACGAACACGTAATTCTCGAACTCTGCATAATTTGATTAAAACCGAGAAAATCAGTTGATTTGCAACGTCCGTCGATACCCTGATTCAGAGTATACTATAAACAGAAAATGAAAAAAAAAATCAAATTCAAACCGACATCGACTTTTTATTTGGCATACGCATTGAAAATTGCAAGAGTTTTTTGAATGCGTAAAAACAAACGGAGATTTATTTATTTATTTAATCATACACTACACTACAGAGATTTATGCTCTCCAACTGGTAGACACTTGTAATGTAATGTTAATTCCAAAAACCATACATCTGCATGCATACCTGCATGGAAATGTCTCATTTAACGCTTCCGGATTTGTATCCGGGACACCCTGTGTATAAAAGAAAACAAACTATGCAAAAATCACAAGCGTTATTGCGACATAGCATTGAATCAGATCTGCGCTGGTCAAAAAATGTTTCGATGCAAATCATTTGAAACTTAAAAACCAAAATAAGTATTCAAATTTTTTATACTCACATATTTTTATTCATTTCAAATATACAGTGTCAGTTTTTTGACATGGCCCAACTTTTTTTATTTGGAGATAGACTAGTAATTCCTAAAGAAAAGTAGTGTGAAACGACCCAACTAAGAAAAATTGAGAAAAAATAAGTTTCAGCGTTGCCAGATTTTGCAGCAGAAGCGAAAACAAAATTTTCTTAAACGCCTTAAATGTGGTGTACACTTTTTGTCTTTAAATACCTTTGAATACCATTTAATACATTTTCAATATAATTCAATATTCATCAAATGTTTTAAATACCAAATACAAATACCATCGAATCTTTTTCAACGCATTTCCAATATGTCTTGAATACTCAAATACATATCTGAATACATCTTAAATACCTAATCACTGATGTTAAAACCAGTGAATTGTTGGTTGCGTGTCATTCTAGAACACAAAAAAGAAGAATTTGAGTCGGCTAACCAGTTAGCGTTCGCGAGAGAAATCATATTATATAGGGTGATTCACGTGGGTGGTCTGTTACAAGTATTTCAAGAACGGCTTTTCCAAATCTTTCGAAGTAGATATGCAAGAGCCTCTGCAAGGGTAATGCAACTTTTAAAAATGTTTTGGTGATTGCAGCGTTGCCAGATCTACAAGTTTTTTCTAGTAACTTTCCTAATTTCAAATAGGACACCCTGTATATTATTTGATTTTGAATTCTGTATAAAATTCTCAATCAATAACTTTTAAAAAACATGTTTCGGGACATGTTATGTGTCTAATCGAATCAAATCAAATCAAATATGCTTTATTGCCGCAGAAAAATTTAAATAAATTTTATGGACTAAGCAAATACAAAATGCTAGAGTAAAAACAATACAAAACATGATAATAGTAAACATTACGTGAACAATAGGACAAAACTAGCACAAATGTATTTTCCCAATATTTTGTCAAATTTAAATTTAATTGGAAATTGCTCATGGACAACAATAAACATTGGCAGACTTCCAGTTATGTTATGATGACAAGTCAGTAAAACAATAACACAGCCAAATCAACACTTATATGTAGAACTAGTAGAACAATAATACTGCGGTGTTAAATATCGAACAAGGAACCAACGATTTCTCACGTTTTTTTTCGCTTCCCATTCAAAAAATAATCCCATGATGATGCTTTCTTAAATATTTGTCGTTTTATTTAAAAAAATGACAAATGATTTATTAAAATAAGATTTCACAGTAACAATAAGGAATTGAGACGTGAAAATGTGACAGCAGTCTTTTCAAATATCAAAATATACATAGACTCTTTTTAAGCACGCACCCTGTAGAATTTATGAAATATTATAAAGAGTCTATGTGTACTTTGATTTTTAGAGAGACAGCAGCTGTCAAATGTTTACGCCCCAGTTCCTTACTCTCAATGAGAAATCTTATTTTAAAAAACAATGACATATGAAATGACAAATATTAAAGAAACTATCATCATTAGACATATAACATATTCCACAAATGTTAAAGAAAGTTACTAGGAAAAACGTTTTTAAAATAATACTTGTAACATTGTGCAGCATAGCCGCACACGTTTTATATTTTGAGAACGTATTATTTTAAATTTTATTGAATATTGGATGGTTGTTGAGACGTTTTTAATTTTAAATAGTGGCATATACAGGATCAAGCATAAAGTTGTGTCAGACCACAGTTGCATTTTTTGAATGAATATTCAGATTCTTCCTTTTATTTTGAGCAAAAATTGTGATACACAAAATTTTCCTGAATTCAGTCGATTTCGACTTGACATTTTTGCATCTTTGACAACTCAAACCGTATACATATTTTCACATTTTTTGACAAGAATCAATTCAATGTCGTTGGATAGGGTCGGGTAAGTTGGCACCCACACTAAGTGTACCTCGAGTCTGATTTCATTTTTGATTTGCACACCTATTGCACACTCAATCAGAAATTTTGCAACCTACCCATAAGTAAATATAAAGAAAATTAGGTGGCGGTGCCAACTTAACGCCAGCACCTCTCACTCAACTTTTTAGACTTTTTTATGGCAATCGATAGTACTAGTTTTGCATAATTTTGCACAACCAAAAGAAACTTTTGCACAGTGTCGTACGCCGAGTAATAACGTTTCTTAAAATATCAATCTGGCACCCCTTACTCAACTTTTTGGATATTTTTTATGTCAATCGTATGTTCTAACAACGATTGCAATTAAAAAAAAATCCAAAAAGTTGAGTGGGGGGTGCTAGCGTTAAGTTGACACCCCCCCTTAATTTTCCTTATACATATTTACTTATGGGTAGGTTTGCAACATTTCTGATTGCTAGTGCAAAACTGTGCAAAAGGTGTGAAAATCAAAAATAAAATCAGATTTTAGGTACATTTAGTAGGGGGTGCCAGGTTAAGCCAAGTTAAGACTAGAAAGTGCACACCGTT
Organism: Orchestes rusci; assembly: GCA_958502075.1. NCBI lineage: Eukaryota > Metazoa > Arthropoda > Insecta > Coleoptera > Curculionidae > Orchestes > Orchestes rusci. The sequence continues at coordinate 6,644,458 of OY293303.1, read as the reverse complement.
TTTCTCTATCTTGAACCGTTTGGGTTTTATAGCATGTCAAAGTTTAAAAATGTCATTTATAAAACGCGATAACTCGAAAAAAGCTGAATTCAAGAACATTATGTTCATTAAAATAAGTAGATTTGTTGGGTTTAGGGTCGAAAATTCTAAAAATCGTTTTTTATCTTATTATGTTTAACACAATTTTTGCTCAAAGATGAAGGAAGAATTGACATTCCCATTATTATACAGGGGGTTCCATTTAAAAAAATGCAACTTTGATCCGCTATAACCTTATGCCTGACCCTGTATATTCCAATTTATCACAGATTAAAGATTTTTAAAAGCCTCACAGCTTTTACCAAAGACATATTTTTCTAACTCATGTATCTTTTGAAATAATCGACCTTTCTGGTATTTTTTCCCAACCCTGTATATATGGTAAACTATTTTATCATTAATTTTATGAGTAAAAGTTATTCTTTATAAAAAGCTCTGCATGGTCCAAGACCTGGCAAAAACCAGGTGACACATTTTACTAGTCGTATACGAGGTTTCTCAAGAAACATGATTTTCCCTTAAGAATAGAGTAGCCTTTATTTTTGACATAGCCGAAAATTGTTATTAAGAAAAGGTGATCAGAAGGCTCCGTCAAGTTTCCCCCCCGACATTGCATAATGCGAGTTTAAAGTATACAGGCATTATGCACGCATTTTGCACACCTTTTCTCGAGAGACTAGAGCCCTTTGTTTGATGGAGGGGAAACTTGACGGTTCCCCCCCGACATCATCCAAAATCATTTTTTTTTATGTAGATCTCTCCTCTGAATTTTGCACACATGTTTTCGAATTTTGCACACCCTTCCTTACCGATCTATGCCCTTATGAAAATGTCAAGTTTCCCCCCCGACATCACCCAAAATCATTTTTTTTTATGTAGATCTCTCCTTTGAATTTTGCACAATTTTGCACACATGTTTTCGAATTTTGCACACCCTCCCTTACCGATCTATGCCCTTATGAAAATGTCAAGTTTTCCCCCCGACATCACCCAAAATCATTTTTTTTCTATGTAGATCTCTTCTCTGAATATTGCACAATTTTGCGCACCTATTTTCAAATTTTGCACACCCTCCCCCATCGATTAAGGAAATGAAATCTTTGACTTCCAGTAAGAAATAATTGGAAAATAATAAAAAAGTGAAAACTCTGAACCATATATTACATAAAAAAAAGCAAATTGTATAGAAAACTAAACCAAAAACAGATTATGCTAAGTCACAAACTCGATATACTATTGAGGGTCATGGGGGTATGAAAGTTTCAGATTCTCATTCGAACTTGTCAAGAATGTCTTCAAAGAAAAGAAAAGGCTATTAATAATCCAATATTCTTCCATAACTGGCATTTTTTCAATGTAACTCTGTGTTTATTATTATAAATTATGAAAGCTAATTCCCCAGTTTTCAAAAATATATAGCTTGATACCTTTCTGGTGGGCCCTTAAGAAAATGTTTGAATTTAAACATGTTCAAAAATAAAATTCAAATCTCGATTATTGTCATAGATAAAAGAATAAAATTGTAATTATAAAGCTGGTATTCATAGAAATGGAGCACAAATTAACTGTATTTTCTAAATATTTACGAGTAAAATGAGCTCATTCATAATATATGATAATATGATATGATATGTGTGTTTCATTGATAAAAAATGTAACTTATGGAAAAATATTAACATTTTGATAGTGTTTTGTCTCCTTTGATAAGATTTTTGAAAATTCCCGAAAAAAACCTAAAACTTTCATAACTACAAAATTTTCATATCTTCATGGATAATGCCAGGGTTTTTTCTTATAATTTGCCAAACCTTTAGTAACTCTAGTTAAAGAGATTCAAAAATGTTCAAATGAGAGTTTTACGATTTTATCTAAAGATTTCATTGTAACTATAAGCGAAAGAACAAAGCATCATTGGGAATCAGGGAAAATCCTGAAGTTTTTTTTCTCATTTTCCGCTTTTCAAAAATATATAGTTTGCCTATGTTTGGACTAACCGTTTTCGAGTTATTTGACTTTGAATAACTCTATAGTTTCAATGCGGGCAAATGATGCAATAATTTATCGCAACAACCATGGAAAACTAAGGGAAACAGAATATTTGATGACAGGAAAAGTACTTGTTAGGGGTAACAGTTGTTTTCCCTGGTGATCCATAGCAGGTGCGATAAACTATCGCATTATTCGCCCGCATGGCAACTATACTCTGAGTTATTTATAGTGAATCAACTCAAAAACGGGTGGACCAAACATAAGCAAACTATATATTTCTGAAAAGCGGAAAATCGGGATATCTTGAATCTGTAATAAAGTATAGGGCATTCCATTTGAAAAAAAATGAAACTTCCAAATTTTCCCGATTTCCAATTATTTCCGATAAAATCTTCAGGCAAAATCATGAAACTTTAATTTTTTTCTTGTAGGTATCTGATTGGATAGAGTTTTTGAAGAAGTGGCAAATTATAAGGAAAAACTCCGAAAAACCCTGTACATTATTTACCGGTTATGATGTAAACAATAAAATCTGTACGCTGACCGGTTTTTGAGAAGAACAAGGCATAGACTTTGTATTTCTATCGTCGTATATTTCCCATAAATTGTTATGTCTGTAAGAAAAACAGATGAAATGGCCCAATGAGTTATCAGGTCCAACATATCCAATAACACCTCTCAACTGATATAAAAGTCCATCTTTCATGACCAATAATTTAGTGAAATAGAATCATTGCGACACTGTACCATATACCTATAAAACTATATACCAACCTGCCAAATTGAATCGGGACTGCAGTTTCTACGCATGAACAGAATCTTGATTTTTTGATTGGTAGTTTGCCGTGACGCGCCAATATACTGCATTTCGAAAACTTAATAAAAAAATAGCAACAATTCGACATCGAAAAAGTATATTTGTTTTCCAGGGCGTCTTGATAAACTTCACAAGTCAAAATAGGTAATAGTTGGCCACTTGAGTGGAACATCAGGCTTCGTAGGACGAAAGCGGTTTCTCCGAAATTCGAACCAAAGCTTTTGCCGCCCGCCGTTGCGCTAGATGGGTGGGATTTGTACCGGAAACTGCTTTGGAGAGACTGCGCAGAAAATCTCGTCCCATTTTTATAGGTATATGCTTTGTACATTGTAGATCAGTAGATCAGTGATACCCATTGATTTAAATATCTAAATCAATGGTGATACCAAAGTCTATATATTCCAATAAGTCCGGTCACTCCTTTGTTCTTTTCGAAAACGCCGTCGTTTTTTGCGTGAGGCCATAAATCATAGTCACTGCTGGTTCACGAGCAAATACGAGGGGGGTCGGGCGACGAATTTATTTCGAATGAGTTTACAAGGTGCACTCGAAATGAATAGAATAATGCAATAGCAAATGTATGTATTTTGATTTTGAAAAAACAATTTTTTTTTTAATTTGTTTCTTTTTTTCCATTTATATTGTCAAACATAAAATAATCCTAACATTCTATATTCAGTATTTCATCTCATTTTATTTTGAATAATTTCACAATATGGAGGAAAATGTACTTGATAGAATTTTCTCGATGTCGAAAATTGAATTAAGTACAATCTATAAGTAATCTATTTAAATATTGCAACAATTGCGAGCAACGATCTCGCCTATGAGCCAAAGTTCTTTTTTAAAATATGATTTCCGGAATAATTTGATTGACAATATCATAATATAATCGTTTTTATAATTAAATGTTGACTTGAAAAAGAAATTGCTAAAATTTGGGATGAACAATTAGATAAGCTGAGTTACCTTTACGAAAATGAAAGAAGGGAAAATTGGGAATCAAATGAAGATTACAAATAGTGTTTATTTACATACAAATTTAATTCTAAATAATAATAATTAGAGATAATAGAAAATTTTCAGTTTTGGATTTTGCTTATCCCTTTTTTGGGTCCTTAATGAAGTGTTTGCAAATTTTAAGGAGTAATAAATTCGTACCCTTGTATATAGCGACAACAAATAGTCATGTGGGAAACTGGGACAAGGATGAGTATATGGTATAGTAGAAAACATTTCTTTCAACTTAAATCCTACACTATCCTGCATTGAATTAATATTTTCCCGAAAAATATTTTCCAATGATATAAGGTATTCATTGAAGCATCGTGGGGGAACTGTCAGTCCCCCAAATCGTCCCTGATTTCCTTCGTACGCTTTTTTTTCACAAAATTTTGAGGATCCCTGGGAAAACGAAAAAACGAAAATTGTCTATTAATCACACTATGATTGTTACATGAATCCACACAACAATAACTTCAATGAGGAGCCATCGCACACAAATAAAAACACCACAAATAAGTTCCACAAAATAAAATTGAGGGACACTATTTTTTGACGCACTCGATACAACGCTTGGCTGAGCCACCGTGTAACAGCCAACTGATAAAATGACCAGCCCGGCTGGGAGAACGCCGGGCGAGACGAGGTGGGAAGGCAGGGGGCGGAATTTCGGGCTGGTCGAGAGAGTAGGCAGACTTATTGGAATATATAGACTTTGGTGATACCACTGTTAACGGACTGCCAACCCTATCAAAATAATATGTTTATCAGACGCAGAAGTCTGGACCTTTTTTTACTACCCACTACCTGTTCCAAGTGCGCGATAACAAGTTTTATGATCAAATTCAACTTCGCATGTATTCATTATATCACCTATCTTTGAACAGAATAAGTTTTCTATTTATACAAATATAATAATTCATGCAATGTATTTCAAGAATACTAAGAACATTCATTTTTATGTGTTTTAGTACACAAGGGAGGGTGTGCAAAATTGTGCAAAATTCAGAGAAGAGATCTACATACAAAAAAATGATTTTTGGTAATGTTGGGGAGGAAACTAGACATTTTCATAAGGGCATAGATCGGTTAGGGAGGGTGTGCAAAAGTCGAAAACATGTGTGCAAAAAAAAATGGTTTTGGATGATGTCGGGGGGGGAACTTGACATTTTCATAAGGGCTTAGAACGGTAAGGGGAGGTGTGCAAAATTTTAAAACATGTGAGCAAAATTGTGCAAAATTCAGAGGAGAGACCTACATGGAAAAAAATGATTTTGGATGATAATTCATGATGATTCATAAGGGCATAGATCGGTTAGGGAGGGTGTGCAAAATTCGAAAACATGTGTGCAAAATTGTGCAAAATTCAGAGGAGAGATCTAATTAAACAAAAATGGTTTTGGATGATGTCGGGGGGGCAACTTGACATTTTCATAAGGACTTATATCATTAAGGGGAGGTGTGCAAAATTTTAAAACATGTGCAAAATTCAGAGGAGAGACCTACATAGAAAAAAATGATTTTGGATGATGTCGGTGGGGAAACTTGACATTTTCATAAGGGCATAGATCGGTTAGAGAGGGTGTGCTAAATTCGAAGACATGTGTGCAAAATTGTGCAAAATTCAGAGGAGAGATCTACATAAACAAAAATGGTTTTGGATGATGTCGGGGGGGAAACTTGACATTTTCATAAGGGCATAGATCGGTAAGGGTGGGTGTGCAAAATTCGAAAACATGTGTGCAAAATTCAGAGAGATCTACATAAAAAAAAAAGATTTTGGATGATGTCGGGGGGGAACCGTCAAGTTTCCCCCCCATCAAACAAAGGGCTCTAGTCTCTCGGGAAAAGGTGTGCAAAATTTAAAAATATGTGTGCAAAATTGTGCAAAATGCGTGCATAATGCCTGTATACTTTGAACCCGCATAATCCGATGTCGGGAGGGATCAGAATTGAAAACCACCTTCAAATATCCAATTAGAGCTATCTACGATTAACCGATTTGTTTCGATTTTCTCAGATAAAAATGAAAAAATATTTCAAAAAAGTGATTGGAACAACTTTTTTCATCCACCTCAATTTCCAATTTTGTCAAAATATGAAAAGGTACTATACTCTTGAGCCAAAAACCAAATTTTTTGGCAAATCTCGTGTATGACAGAGAAAACTTCGTCATCTAAGGATTGCATTTGAGGTCTTGGATCATGCAGAGCACCAGGCAAAATTGATAATAAAAAAGTTTACCATATGTCTCGCCATATGTAGTATACAATATACAACTTTTTGGGACACATTGTAAATTAAAGTGACTATTAGATTTTGAGGGTACCTAAAAGAAAGGCTGGCTATTGAAATATGTAATAATAATCATGATAAATAATTGTGTGTATATTTTCATAAGCGTATATGATTTTTACCCAGATTTCTACATTTCCATCTAAGGCTAATTAATATAAAGTCCCTTTATTAAAAGAAAGACCCTGTATAGAAGAAAATTAAATGAACACTAATTTCTACTATTGCATAAGTATACTAGGTATATAAATAATATGTACTTTCTGAACATTGAAAATACTTTCTTCATTTTTTAAATACTTTCAATACTTCTTAAATACTCCCACATTGATGCAAGTGGAGTTTAAATACCATTAATTGTCTTTTAATACTTTTCAATACCTATTTCTCTCTTTAAATACCATTGAATAATTTTTAATACTCAAGTATTTGAATGCGGTGTACACTTTCTATTGCGACTGCGCACCCCCGGCAACATGGCATTTTGTTTAGATCTGAAAATTCTGAACAAAAACTGTTTAGAAGCCGTTTTTTAGTAATCGGGCAAAAAATTTAAGAAAATCTGCACGCAAAAACGGTTTCCCAAATCAAAAAATCTTCGAAACATTTCAATGGCCCTTCTAAAGAGTCTAAATAAAGGAAAAACCGAGGGAAAAACGTTGTCAGATGTGTCTTTGAAATTATGGCAAAATAAAGTTTTTCACATAATTGGCAAGAATCTGGAATAGATATTTAAGGGCAAGGAAAACCACATTTGAAAAATAGGAGAGATAGCAAATATGTAGAAGGAAACCAAATTTTATAAAATGTTAACAACAAATAATTGATTTTTTATGTTCATGAACATTTGTGCAGCATATGAACATATAAATCGTATTCAAATAAAATTGTTTGTCAATTGAAAAATTACCATTATATTTTATTTGTCAAGTATCTACATAAATACAGAATGATAAAGTGATAATCCAACTGTTGAATCAAAAACTTAACATGGACGAGCTAGAGAAATGTTTTGAATAATCACAAAGAATATACCTAGTACGTCCAGCAACAATAAATATCAATCAGGGAAAGAAAAACCCAAATCAAAGAAACGAAACAAAATCAAAACACTAACCTTACAGCAAAACTTATTTCAAATTTCCCGCCCCGGGGAAACAATAATCTTCACCGAACCCGATCACTCCCGAACCGCCATCCGATATCTGAGTTTCCAGGGATGTTTTACCATTTTTTCGCGGAATTAACACATTCCTGGCGAGCCCGACACTTCGTCATCAAAAAAGATATAAAATTTCGGTTGTTCCGGGAAAATTTAGGAAACATTGACCAGCGACGCGAGCTTGGTGTCAACAACACGATTGCCCGAGATGGAAAGAATGATAGAAAGATCGATTTCCAGTATGACAGTATTGACAGTTACAGAGACAGTTCAATTGTCAATTATGATTTATGATGGATCAAGCTTACGTGGAGCAATGTTATCGAACAATTTTGCCAGTTGATTTTGATCATTTTATTGATTATTGGGCTAAAAATGAATGAAACATTTGAATAGTCTTGTTCTCGGCCTGATCCTGATAGTTATGTTCGTCATCAATTAAATAAACAGTCTAAAAACACCCTGAACTTAGCAAACTTTCACGTTGAATCAAATTATTAATTACAAAATGAGGAAGTGACGATTCAACTTTTATATAATAAACTTGCACATGAACCGGTATATAAGCTGACGAAATGTTCTAACAATAATTTGATAATCAAAAAAACTATAGTTCAACCATCAACAATAAAATATCCTGTCCGTCAATGAAGAAAAACACCAAATCAAAAAACTTACCTTCCAACATCCAAAACAGCAGCATGGTGCCCATCCAAAACCAATTTCACGTTTCGCACCCCGGAAAAACAAAGCCGACACTCCCGAACCCGAATCGCCATTCAAAATACGCAGCCATCTTGTCAATGGAACTCCGTCCGAGCCGATTAAAAATTCGAGTTTCCAGCGATGTTTTCCCAGTTTTTCGCGAAAAAACACACTCCAGGCAAGCCAGACACTACTTTCAAGAGTTTAGTTACAAAGAAGGAGATTATTTTTTGGTTTTTCCGGGAAAATTTGGGAAAAATTGACGAGCGACGAGAAGTTGATCTTACCATTACGATAGCTCGATGTGGAAAGGACGATTTATGATTTTATTTTGACAATATTGACATCATGACAATCATGACATATGATGGATGCAAATCAGTTCTGTTCACGTGGAGCAGATATTATCGAACACTGTTGCCAAGTGAACCTTGACCATTTTATTGATTTGTATCGATTATTGGGCTAGATGGCTCATAAAGTGAACAATGACTCAAAATCGGACTGGAATGCCAACAGTTTGGGTTAGTTTGAATCATATCATGTCAAATATTTTATTATTAAACCCAGATTCAATGGAATTAAAAACGAAGTCATTAAAAGTATTTTTGAATAAACCGATAGATATTTGGATTACATTTCTCAGGAACACAACGAATACGCCCTATGTAACAAGGGCCATAACTCAAGTACCTAGTTTATAAAAAAGGAGGTGTATTGCGCAGGTAGCAAAAATCCCCACCTATACCACAACAACAGAGATCACACAGGTAGATGACCTACGGCCCAATAATGTCAGTCTACAATCAGCATCGGCGATGACAATAAGAGCTCTGATGATGCCTTAGTTGGCGAAACATGTGTTACCTACATTGTTTAATGAGGGGATTTGTTCGGTTTATGTTTGTGATGATTAATGAAAATAAAACTAAATACTAAAAAAAATTATTTATTAATTCAAAATACGACATAAATCCTGCAATTACGTAATCTGGAAAAAAACTGTACATACGGGGTAATAAATTATCTCACCGCCACGCCCATCGTTCTTATTGGTCCATTTTTGGAACGGGTCACAGGCATACACTTATATGGTCACAGGCAGACGAAGGCAATGATCTTGAAGTGAATTTATATTAGATGTTTTTCTGTAGTCCTTCAATGGTATGAGTACTTGAATCAATTTACTACCCACACGCTACTGGCTATATCGCATCTATTTTTAAGGTGTGAGTGTAAGTCGTACCGTCTAACAATTAGAGAAGAGCTTGTTGTAAGTAGAAGTTCGAATTCATGACCGTACGAAATATTTCCAACATAGTCGGTAATTACTGTACATAGATGCGGGCAATTTCGTACATCATTATAAGATTTTATACAAACAACAATCATATCTATGTCTAGATCGTTATCTGCTTTAATGTTGGTGTGATATTATTCAAAAGATTACAAACGAGAGGGACTAATTTTCAAAATTTGTCACAATTCTCTCTAAACAGTCTCTCTTGCTAAACAAACAAGCCTCCGAATCGGATATGCAGGGTGTGAAAAGGTGGGTACAAATAAAACTAGGGTGGGTAATAATCGGTACAATGAAGCAGTTAAGGGCACAAAAGAGACAGCAATTGGATAAACTCGAGTTGCGGCTAAAGAGAACATTTGGCGTTGTGTAAGCAGACACTTTTTGTAGCTTGGGGAATATGACACCTCGTTTGGGTTTATTTTTGGCGTGGATGTGTGGTTATTCAATTAGGTGCGAGGACATCTGAGGTCCAGCGTCCAGCTAAAGACCTATTACTAAATCGTCCATCAGAATCGAAATTTGATCAAAATGGGTTTTGATTCTTATTATAAACTTTACTCATCTATGAAATAGCTACTCACCGTATACACGTATACAATACATATATATATTACAGTATCTTGTACCCGGATAGGTGTCAAATACAAGAGAAGAATTTAAAGGTACGACCAAAAATCATGTTTTTGAACATGTTTGCTTGGTCTTAAAATAACATCTGTCGAAAAAAAAACGTGATATACAGGGTGTTACTTAATGGCATGTCATAATTTCAAGGGGGAGTTCCTGGATAAATTTTAAGTCGAAAAGGTCATATAAACTTGGGTCTTGAAATGCCTGGTTTTTAAGATACAGGGTGTTAAAGATCTATTTTATTTTCGGTTTTTAATACATTTTCCAAAGACGGTTTGAGATATTGAACTGAATTTTGCCACAGGATATTATGGTACAGGAACACACTTTTTTTTTATTTTTATTTCATTTTATTTTATTTATTTTTTTTCTTTTTAGACCCAAGTTTATATGACCTTTTCGACTCAAAATTTATCCAGGAACTCCCCCTTAAAATCATGACATATCATTGAGTAACACCCTGTATATAGAGGAAGACCAGAAAATAACAAAATGTGAAAATCACCCAGAAGAAACTGCTGATATTCATTATTGATGTTTTCTTAATTTTGGACGGATAACGATGAAGGAGAAAGATACAGGGTTGGTCAGAAAATGCAAAATTGCTACTTTGTGTAGGAAAAAAGTATCTTAATTAAGATATCAAAATCCAATTTTTCCTGGGAAAGATTTTACTTATTCTGAAAAATCAAATTTTCATAAGAATCTCTTATTAAGATTTACAGGGAAAGTCAAAAATATAAGAGTATATATTTCTTGAGTGTTTTCTCTTACACAAAATAATAATTTTGCTTTTTTTAAGCGGCCCTGTATTATACTTAACTTTCTTCTTCATCGTTTTCTGTCCAAAATCAGAAAAATAATGATGAAATATCAGCAGTTTCTTCTGAGTGATTTTCACATTGTGTTATTTTTTGTCCCCCTGTATATTTGAAGATTTTTTTTTCGACAGATGTTAATTTTATACCAAGCAAAAACTTTCATCAATAATCCCTTTTAATCCGTTAATTTGTCCTCTTGTAACACCTATCCGGGGACAAACTGTATACCTATATGTATATCCACCTATATCAATTGTTTTGAAGTTGGCGTTTGTTTGAACCAATAAGCACATGTCTCAATTGTACATGCGCATTTGAAAGATTATCTGTGAATGTGCTGACAAACTTATGCGATATTCACCTAATCATTTCCATTCACATTGATTGCATCAGCAGCTGGAGGATAGCAGCAGTATATCGTTTATACGTATATAATCTTTCATAGGTATATGCTACTTAAAAGTAAAATTGACAACGCTGTCCAATTGGGCAGCTTTTACATACATGTTCTTTTGGTTAGGACATCAGAAGCATCTGGGAGCATTTTCTTGTTGTGCTAATCCAACGTTGCCAAGCTCTAATTGTTAATGGTTTTGAGGAACTAAAGCTCCACGCTCCACGAGTTGATGATAATTTGTTATTCAATACCTTATAGTTCGTTTTTTTTTCAGATATTCGTAAGTTTTCTTTTTTTTTTCAATTATTGAATTATTTCATAATAAACTTCTAGTTGATTCGAATAAGAAACTTGGCAGGTTTCAGGTTATATTGGAATAAATTTGAATGTATACCTAATTATCTTTATTTTAGAGTCGGTCGGAATTTTTTGGAAATTTTAGCACCATTTGAATACATATTGTTAATCTATTTTTCGTTGTCAATAATTTTGACTTTTGATTAAGAGTTTTTTGCCTTTTTCATCTTATAATTTTACTTTAATTCTATTCAGATTGGTGACATTATAGGTATTTTATTCTCCGATTATTAGTAACTTATTTATAAATAATTATGAATTCTTATATCAGTTTTCAGATTCTGTACACAATATTTTTCCTAAAATATCAAAATTCATTTTTACAACTTTTTTATTTTCCCTTCTTGTGCGTGGAATGAATTCAATTGAATTTTTAATTTTTGAAAATACACCAAATAAATGGTAAATAAGTAATTTCAAGGAATCCGCAAACAAGTTCTTTTTTCTTACTGTCAGTTATTGTTTGGTACCTAATTGAGGTTTCATTGGAATACATATTATTAAAAACTTTATTATCCATTATATCATCTATTTTGCACTTTAGATTTTGTTTTTTTCCAATTTTTCTATATGCATGTTCCATGATTTTATCATATTTTTCATCTTATCAATAATCTCACTATTGTGAAACTTGGTTATACGTCTTTGTGAAAATCCATGAATGCACACAAGAAAAAAAAAAACATTTTTTAGTGATTATATATCCATGTTCTGATTTTACCTTTCTCTATTTTCTAGTTTTTGTACAATCTATTTTGTAGAAATTATTTAAATTCATTTTTCTGTAATTAATTAATAACATTGAAAACATTTTACACAGCATGTGCCCAAATTCAGTTAACAAATGGAAACCTTTTTTAGTATATCGATTTTACCGAAAAAAATATTTTTCATACAAAGTTTTGCTTTAAAAAAAAACACATGATTCATCCAGAAATTGACTAATTTGTATATACACGGGGTAGCCCAATTATTTTCACCTAGGAGTAAACTAGCTCTAATTTTAATTCTTAAGATAAATTTTATTTGAAAAAGTTGTTAAGAATCACATACTCAAATGATGAACGAAATTTTATGTTTAAATTTCACTTTCTTTTTAACGTGTGCCCAAATTTAGTTAGCAAATGGAAAACTTTTTCACATCCAAAAGAAGTATAATAAGTTTTGCTTGCAAAAAAAATCTAATTAATCCAGAAATTATTATTTTTTTAACCTATGGGAAAGGTTGAAAAGTCCTTGGAAGATAGAGATGCAACGGTTCCGAATTTACGGACTTATACTTTGTTAAAATGTAAAGAAAGTGAAGTTTATCCATCGAAAGAAAAATAAATATAACGTTCAGTAGCTATTCGATGAGGCGGAATCCCAGTGATGCCGATCCGGTGAATAGTGGCTGAACTATGGTTTTTCGGCAATTTTCCTACGCCCCACTGAGGGTCTTCAGGGCTAGCACTCAACAAAGATCCACCTTGCCAACAACGTCGTCAGTCTTCAAGCCTCCGGTGGAGTGGAAGCCAACGCCATGAGGCAAAGGCCTCATCCATGTCGCCGTGCATACTATAAAAGTGAGTCAAATCAACCCGCAACATAGCCAAGATATGCCACCGCAGAAGTTGCTAGTGTCATGGTAGGAAAAAGGAGGGACATTGTACTTATCAAGAGGTCTCCAGGTCATCAGTATGAATACCTATACGCCGACAATGGAGGACTGGCGAGCGACCACAGATCTGTATCATGACATCCAAAGGAGCTGCAGGGAACTCATATACTTCCAGTTAGGCACCAGGGATGCCACCGGAGAAAGGTGAACGCAACGCGAGCTGCGTGGTTTGCTGGGGGAAGGGTCACCCGCAAGCTGGCGTGGATGCCCATCGTACATGGGCAGAACGAACCCCAAAAAAGGGGAAGAGAAGACGAAAGCATACGCGTTTTGGTCAAAGAGAGTCCGAGCTGCGTTTGAGTCTCGCGTCAACGCAGAAGTCAAGAAAAGAGTGCAAGCCTTTCAGGCTCCACAAAACAACTAGACAGCGGTCTAGAGTTCACCGCAGCGAGAGCGGAGTTAGGACAAACGCGTCGCAACCGTGTATTCACCTCTGGTAGTGACTCCAGATTTTAACCCCTTTTATTTTATTCTCTTTTCTTTTTCGTAACCACTAGTGTGGAGACACACGGGTAGGACGAGTTTGCCGCGTTCCTACCCTGTGGGCACACCACACAACCCTATGGTCTCGGGTCATAGGGTGTCTGGTTCAGATTCTTCACCCTTGCGCCGGATACCATAAATAAATAAAAAAAAAAAACACCGGAGAAAGTTATTAAAATTGTTGAGTACACTTAAACCTCTGGCTTTCCAGCTGTTATTGGCTGCGACGCCAACGCACATTGCAGGGGACAGCACCGACACCAGCTCGGCGGAAATCGCTCTTTTATAGTACCGTAGTTCGGAGAACAGCAGGGGTGATATGGAACAAAGGTCTAAATATTCAAATTTTTGCTTTGCTGTCGTATTTTTGATATAGTATATATTTTTTGATGACATAACAAACTGCCTCTGAAACGGAACCAAGTTCAATAACTGTTAGTGGAAACATGGGTACCGGAGATCTGCACATAAATCTCCAATGAGAACTGATCATAACCGCATTCGAAGTTTTGAATCATCCTTTCCTCTCAAGTTCCATGGAGGAACTATACTCTGGAGAGACTTAAAATGGACGCCAGGAAGATGCACCACCGGAGGACACCTTCGTTGAAGCCGGGAGAAAATTGAAATCAGAGGTAAGAAGAAGCATGACATAGATACTCGAATCCTTCTCAGAGTCGGCGAGACTCATGAAACTACTCGACTCAGAGGGTACAACAGAGATAGGGTTGTTGAAAAGAGAGGATGACACATGGACTGACAAAAGAGAGGACGCATTACACCTCACACCTATTCCTCCAAGGACATTTTCACAGAGTTTACCAATCCCTCACAAGCTTTCTTCCCTATCCTTATGTCTGGATGATGTGATTTTCCCGGCGATGATGCAGAAAACCAAGTCTCTGCTCATACCTAGACAAAAGTCTAACATCCGGGCTAGCATCGCAAGGAGGTCTCTCAACCAGACTTTGATGTCTGATAATGAATAGTCTCCTGACAAGATTGGATTTGAAAGTCTTTTATGCGCAGGCCGATGACGGTCTAAATTTCATAAGAGGCAACAAATAGAAGTCGTCTTTGAGCGCATGGAGTCAGTGTGTGGACATCTGGTGCTCTTAGTGAATTTTACTGCCGCTGGCACTGAAACTGGAGATCAATATTGATGTGGTCTTGGATAGTAAGTTAACGTAGTTGAAGTTGAAGTTGAAAACTTGGCTGCCACAAGTGCCACACAAGGCACAAGTCGTTCCTGAAGGCTTTATGATGAGACCAAAAGATGTCATGAGTAAAATCACTAACGAGCTCAAAATAACCAGACTACAAAGGATGGCCTGTCTGGGTATAGCCGCGGTGCAATGAGAACCACTCCTGGAGCTGGACTGAACATCCTCCTTGCGTTGTCAGAACTGGCACTCTGATGGGTAAAGAGAAAGTGATGGGCAGCTACTTTTATGTTTCATATTTAATTGCCTTTCACTTCTCCTCTTTAAACTAAATCACCTTAAAAGATTCTGGAAAATATTCACAATATACATAGGATAAAAAAATGGATTAGTCAATTAACAACAGACGCCCCAAAAACCAATTGCCCTTCTAAAAAAGTAAAAAATAAAATCTGCTTTCATCTATTTCCATCCATCGAATTCGATAATAGCATTTCCCAGGAGAATAGCCAAAGGCTTTGCATGCGGCTCTATATAAATTCCCAATAAAGATTCTGCTAGAATCGTTGTGGTTTTAGAGTTTTCTCTTTTCCAGTTATGATGACGTAGCCAGGATCCAGGGGATCCCAATTATTAATTTGTAACTGTAAGCGGATTTTGGTGGAAAGTCATCAGTGAAAAGCCAAAGCCACCCTTCGTAGACTTCGATCAACGAGAACTGCATCTGGAATCAAACAAAAATAAACTACATATTATGAGTTTTGCTTGTTTATTGATGTTATAATCTATGTATTCATTAATGTTTCACAAAATATGTAAAATTTCTACTTATAACTTCCTTGTTTTTCCAATGTTTTTTTTTATTTTTCCATTATCAATCATTCGATGTATTACAAATCTTATCTTCAACACACAGATATAAGTTTATTTGTTGAAAAATGAAAATGAGATAATCGAAAAATAAAGATGTTATATTTTAATAATATCTATAGGATATTAACAAAGAGGAACAAATGCGATGTTTGGTTCCCTTCTTACCATTCATTTGATGTGTTTTTTTTTTTTTTGTTCTTCCAACCATCACCTATAGATTTTTATCCGGTACCTATTTTATGTTCACATATAGTGTGTCGTTTTTTCCCTTTTCTTCGATATAAACTGTTTTGATTGTTCAACTCCTTATTTTTTTTGTTTACTTTATATTTTCTTATACACTGTGGGTCAAATTAAGTTAGAACATGATTTGACGCTTGATAACTTTTTTGTTTGTTGATGGATTTTGATGAATTTTGGATATGATATTAGTCAATATGTTCTGAATGTCACCCTGAAATTGTGTTTTCAAATTTCAGCCAGGACCGGACTTACGACATTTTTATGAAATTGGTGCATTTAAGCTCGTTGCAAAAACGAACTGCGCTACTTACAGACCAACCAATATATTTTTTGAGAGGAGCATTAGTGGGAGAAGGTATCCTGAAAATATCAATATTCTAGAACCATAACCTAAGAAACGATGTTTTTTTCTGTATGATAGTGCTTGTCGGCATTAAAACTATTTCACTTCATTTTGATCAAAGATTATTGAAATTTCATAGCAATGCGAATTGTTTGTTAGAGATTGGTCGATTTTTTGACATTTTAGAACTTTTAAATGGGAAAAAAATATATAGATTATTTTTTTTTTTCGATAACCATGTCTACTTATTTTAAATCAAACAGACGAACCCTCTAGAATCTTAAAAATTTTAAAAATTTTCAACAAACAATCCACGTTGCCATGGAATTTCAAAAAACTTTGATCAAAATGAAGTGAAATAGTTTTAAAGCCGACAATCACCATCATACAGAAAAAAAAATGTTTCTCAGGTTATGGTTCTAAAATATTGATATTATCAGGGTACCTTTTCCCACTAACTTCCTCCACAAAAAAATATCAGTTGGTTTGTGAGTAGCGCAGTTCGTTTTAGTTCACAAAAATATCGTCACAGTTATTGGAGTTGAGCTGATAAAAAAACGATTTTTTTTTAACTTCCACACCCCTAACCTCAAGAGTTAAATATATTGGGAGATTTGTATTTTTAAAATCACCCAAGGATTCAATGATCAGCAACTTATCTTGGAAAAAATTCTGTTTATTTTCCATCTTTATTTTGTTTTCTTATTGTCTGACCTAGTTTATAGTAGTCAACTTGCAGGAATGCAGGATCCATTCATTTAAGCCAATCATTACCTTTTTAACTGTCAATCTGTCAGTAATCAATAATACAACAACCTACGTTCGAACGGAAAAAAGTTTTCTGCCCACTGTGGGAATCGAACCCACGTCCATCAGCAGAGACTCAACCCCTCAAGTCCATCGTCGAATGATCTATAACCAAGGGAGATATTTGGTAAATCTTCAAGTCTTGAACTGTCATGAATATCAAGTTTCGAAGCCCCCAAAAACCAAAAAGAAAGCTGCCGAAGGAAGACAAGACAAAATCTGATAACAAAACGTTTACGCGAATTAAAACAAAATAATATCAATCTATATAATTTTATTTTTCGTTTGTGCACTATTGAACTCAAGTTAACAAACAACAAAGCATTGATTGTAGTGGTGTTCCATTCACTGCTTTCAAAATAGCTCACTCTACCGCTAAAAACTCACTGAAAAAGGGTATGTGAAACCCTAAATATTACCTATAGGCTGTTTACTCTGTATTATGAACGGATTTGGATTCTTTATCCTGTGAGTATCAAAAAGCCCTGTGATTAGATTTTGATTTTAATATTCCCTCCCAAATAAGATGTGGCAAATAATATTCAGTTTATCCCCTTGATAATAAATCGACTACTTGTACTTGTATTATAAAAGGAAAACCAGCCCCATAATAAGAATTTTGGAATCTATTTGAATTTACTCCAAGCTACAGCTAATTTGCTATTTTTTCTGCTTTCAGGAAGGCGTTTTAAGAAATTTGAGAGGAGAGGGATGACATAAAGGAAGAAATTTGAATTGTGTCTATCCAAATTGGAATCTAACCGATAATGTGGAGCAACTAAAAGCGTCAAGCGGAACTAGGAAATGGTGTAGTCCTTTTAACGCTGAAAGGGCACTGTTGTATTGTTAGAAAACTTTATAAGTCGCTTCCAGGGTTTGTCAAACGGTTGATTTTGGGAATAGAAGAGTTTTTAGTCAAGGAGGCCAAACGAGACTGAACTAAATTTAGAAAAAAGATATTTTTTTGAAATTCTAATATTGACAGTCATAACTGATATCTTACCGAACGACCTACAATTTTGAATTTTGTCTGATGGCACAAGCTTTATGGTTTTTACAACCCGCATCCTCTTCAGATCTAGAAATCTCACCGTTTCGACGATCCCGTCGCTTTCATCCCTCCTCTCTGAGCCTAGCCCCAGATCGCCCCTTCTGCTATAACATGGTCCACTGCATATCGTCAATTATTCTGTGTTGTTCTCCAAAGAAACCACGTCCACCACGGAGCTTCTACACCCCATCTGATGACCATCAGCTTACCCTCAAAGATGCAGACACTCAACTCTCATTCGTCCTTCCTTGTAGCTGGGCATCCACAAATGTCCATTAGTCCCTTTCCTGAAGAGCTGCTGTCTGCTAGACCGGACGGATACTGCGAAGACATTTTCCTCTTTTTCCACCATAGCCCGATATCATCAAACTTCTGGTTCAAGCTCAAATGAACTGGTAACCAACAATATCGAAGTTCGGGAAAGCAGTCAAGTGTATAAACAGCTACTTGAGCAGACTCAGACCCAATTTTTTGACAAACATTGTTAAAAACATACAAATAACTGTTGGGTGTTGAGGAAATATTTCCACTTTAATGATGTTGAAACTTTTTGAGTGGCCACCAATGATATAAGCAATTTTCCCTTGATTTGAGCGCCCCCTTATCCCTTACTCCCTTACGGTTTCCATAATCCCAATGATGACGCTCGGTCGAATAAATATTCAACAAATCCCTTTCGTATCTCTGTACGACGATCATCTGATTCAGCAGAACTACACCATGGTCCTGGCAAGAGCAATTAAGAGGCATTCTATGAGTCCTACGCTTTCGTATCCTCAGTATTCTAGATAAAAAAAACAAGTAGAAGAACAGAAAGCTGCTGCAACATAATAAGATTACTGTTTACTAGGGCCGCCTAACAGACGGAGTAATATAACAAGTTCATAAACGTTTAGAGCTTAGAGCCATAGAAAAAAATCCTTTATTTATGATGGGAATGGGGAACCAGTCAGAGCTTACTCCATCTGTTCGGCGGCCCGATAGATATAGGTGGTCGAACGTGGACTACGGGAAGACGGGCTCGCGGTGCCAGGGGTGACTCACCTCAAGGCTAATGCCTGAGTTACATTCAATTCTACTTCGGAGTGGAAGTGACAGCCAACATAAAATACTTTTGTTCCTTATTTGACATTTATTTCAATCTTAACTACGTTACAGGAACAAAAAAAAATTATCTTCAAGAGATCGAGATCCCAATTAATCAGTACCTAGTGATCTTAAACCTATATGACTATCGTACTTTGAACATAGAAGAATAAAGAATTTTTCCGTCTATGTAGTCTAGGATCTAGGACTTGATTGGTCAGCGATTGAGTTATAAGGAAAGAAACAGTGGCGCAGTTTTTCCGCCAGGATTATTATCGCCGTTCACCCACCGATCTAAACAACCGTTCACCTCACTTGGCATATTTTTGTTTATAAACATTATTTTGGAAAAAATCGAGCTTTTCTCAAAAGTTTAGTATTTCACTAACAGTGTACAATTTGTTTTATATTTGTGATTATATTAGAATAATCTCTTGACTTTTCTTCGTCCGGCTAACGGTCTCCGATATAGACGAATGAAAAGCATTAATATACAGGGTGTTCGCGTATATTTTGGCGAATAATTATCATCGTTGATATTAACCCTAGAGAGTGGTACAGATTAGCAAGGTTGTAGTTTTTTTTTCTGTATTAACAGAATTTCTTAGCAGAAAAGAAAATTGAGCCTTAGAAGTCGAAAAAAATATGGACCTCTTTTATTTTATTGGGAAAAAAAATGTTTCTCTACTCTGCTCCTGAAATCCAAATTTCATATTTCGCAAATCTTTTTGTTTCGACAGATTCCTCAAAAACCAATACGTTGCTTAAAACATTGGGAAAGATTAGATAAGTCTCACCGTTCGGCCGGAAATCGACATCAAAATGAATGTGCGAAAAAAAATATTTTGTATGACATGATAACAAGAAAAATACACTACAAAAACAACAAAAGAGCAACACAAAAAACAGAAAAACTAACAACAAACAATGAAAACAATACAAAAAAAAACATTGAAATAACAGAAACAAACGAGTGGTTGTTTCTGATGTTTTTTTTATTGTCGTGCTATTTTATGTTGTTTTTGTGTTGTATTTTGTATTTTTTTGGCTGTCATGTCATCCAAAGCAAATTATTTTTCACATGAGTTAGTTTGATCTCGATTTGCGGACAAACGGTAAGATTTATAGACTTGTACACAGAGTACATTTTTTGTCTAGTGTTTCTCAATGTTTGGAATGGCGTATTTGTTTTTGAAAAATATGACGAAACAGAAAAAAAAAGCAAAATATGAAATTAATTTAATATGATTTCAGGTAAAATGCCCTCTAGGGGCAGACTAGAGAAATATTTTTTCCACAGAACGTTACAGATAAACAAGCTGAAACATTGTACTCAAATCAATTTTGATTCGATAAGAAATATACGGAATATATCAATAACTAGAAAACAAAAATTGATCTTTGAGTGCCGAAATCTATCTTTCCTATACATTTTGCTCACGATGCGCGAGTCGATTCTGATTTCGTCCAGTGGTCTTATCTTGTTTGTTTTAGTATAATGCCCTCACTGTGTAGAGAGTACCAAAACAGTCAATTATTTCTTTCGGAAATTGTGCGCCATACAAAAAAACTTTCGATATAAAAGTTGTAGGAATTGAAGAAATCTATCTAGAACTCTTGCAGTTATACAAAGGATCCCAAAAAGTCGTGACACAGATTTTTTTTCTTTTTTTTAATGGAATGACCCTTTTTAATCGCATTTCCTGATTCCTCTAAAGATCCTGAACAGCGATTATTTTACATGTCACTGCTGATCACAGCTTACATTCACCCCAGTGTCGTGATCACACTTACACATGCGCATTTTGGTGGGGTAAATGTAATCACGGGTAGAAAAAATGAAAGACAAAATAGAAATACATAGTTGACCAGAATCAGATTCCTTCACAAAAAATACCTTAGATAGCAAAATATCACAACTATATTGTAATATTTGCGGTATTTACAGAAAATTGAAAATCGTGAACGACACTCACAAAAAGAGGTTGATGAAAAGTAATCAGGGAATAAAAAGGGTCATATTTTCGAATTCCCATGATTACATCTACCTCACTTCACCCTACAATTAGGTCGTTAACCCGTTTAGGACGTTCATCAAAGAATTGACAGCAATTAAACAACTTATTTGAATAAAGATACTCCTAATAAGTCAAAATTTAAAACGGCTTAAAAGTCACAAGTCAAAGTTGGACTTTCATTTGTTAAATAATGAAATTTCAAAAATTCAAGAATATTTTGAAAATTGAGGTGTGAAACTGCTTGAAGCTGAAATTTCAAGTTAAAATTTCAAACGAAAGTGACAGCTGGTCAAAGTTGTTTCTGAGACTTATAATCACCTACGGAGCTGTGGACAGCAGACAGTGGCAACAGACTACGACATGGTGACCAAAAGGCAGTGGTTAAAATACCTTCGAGAGAGGATCGGGAACAAGACCCCATAATAAGGAAGGACAAGATCTTGGTCTTGACAGACGCAGCAAGTCGTTCTATGCTGGATTTCTGGACATAGCAATATCGAAGGAAATACAATGGCACATGGATTGGAGAAATTGGAACTGACAAAAGACGATGGAAAACATCGCTACCAACAATCAAATTATTGAAGGACACCGAAGATTAAACCATGATAAAGCTGCCTAGCGACAGGTGGAGCAATCGAAATGTAACACATCGAGAGCTCTCTGGCCAATCTTGCATATGGAAAAAACCAGGATATCACTAAAAAAAAATAAATCCTCAGTGAGTATCCTAGTGAGACGGATCACAGGACACTGTGAGTTCGGAACAATTCTCCGAAAGTGGTGGTGTTTAGGGACCAGCTTTAAAAAAAATTATCATGAATATGGGGCAAACCTACCTTGAGTACTTGGAAGAAGCTGCAAACATTTGCATGATGAATGTTTTTTGTCTGCAAGTAAATTGTATGGAATTCTCTAAATAAATCTCACTAATTGTAATTATTCGTCTATGCAAATAATTGATAGAAGATAAATTCGTAATTTGTCCGAAACGATTGATCTGTAAGTAAGAAATAGGGGACTAAACGAACCTATTGAGAAACACTGGTTGAGAAGCGGCGAAATTCGAGGGAGCGGGAGTTCGTCTGCCGCATGCACGCAATGCTAAAAACGGAAACAATTAAATCGACAATGGTCGGTTTAGCCATGCTATTCGGACGAAATCTTGCAGAAAATGCCGTTTTGTTCCGTATTATTTCATTGCAACCAAATCATTTCATATTTAATAGGAAACACGCCTTGTTGCACACACTTCGCCACTCTTCATTACGTTCCTAATCCTTCCTGGGAATCCTTTCAATGGAATTACTTGCACTGATTATCTCCTAGCTTAGTCATATTCTTTTGTCCCTATTGTGCTGGAGATTTGCTCGAAAGATAGCGCTGAAAAAACAAATTTTCGGTATAATGAATGCTTTGTCGTCGTTTTGTTGCTTTTGCTGATTTATATTCACTGTGTTACTATTATGAGATTAGTAAGGAGTTAATTTGGATCGAGTAAATAACACTACAGTGGTGAGTGACTTGAAAAATGAGTACCAAAAATCGTCACTGCCTCCTGGACTGGTACATATTTGGCACTTGAATCAGGAGCCATGACGGTGGAAGAGTTCAAGAGAGGTTTGACATTAGAACAAAGATTTTTGAGAATAATGTGATGGAAATCCATACAGACCGCTGGTCTGGCGTTTATTACTTCATGCAAAGCTGTAAATGAACAACGTGGGAAGGTAATTAGTAGGTCATTCGTCGTGTTCAACGTTTCCGTCTTTGGATTTCCTCAGCATCCTTTTGAGAAAATGTCATAAGATGAGGATAAACTTTTTTCTGCAAAATGTCATATACAATAGTTACTGCGAAAAAGATAATGACAGCCTCATAACTAACTAGCTCAATACAAGCTTACCAAATGTGTCCCAAACTATTCAACATTAATTTAGTTTTTCTCAAATATCCTGAACGTCCAGATTTGAGAGAAATCTGCGCGACAGACTTGCACCTTGGCTAGCTGGAAGCTTCAGCTTCAGTTATAGCAAGATTTGTTTTGGTTGGCCATCACTAACTCAGGCCCAAACAAAAGTGTAAAGAATACAATTTTTAAATTTATTCTCAAAAAGTGTTTTGACATTCTTTTACAGGGCGCTGCAAAACAAACAGTGTAGTTGCGATAGACGACTATATCCACTTTGATGGAAAAGGAAACCTGGGAGGCGACTCAGTGTGTCCGGTCACTTATCCTCATCAATGGTTTGAAGCGGAGAGCATCGCGACTTCGACGTCCACACATTTTTTGCAAGAGGTCTCTCTTTATCATCAGTCCGGTGACCGGCGTAATCACCGGGGTATTTAGAGACAAAATCATGTTTTTGTTGATGTCCAATATCTGCCCTGTCCACGTCCCATGTCTCCCTGTTGATGAGGAGATAATGGACACTTGCAGGTTCGCTTTAGAAATGTTTTTTAGTGGACTTACTTGATGAGTTTTCACTTATAATAATAATGACAGTAATAATTGTTTTCAGAAAATTAAAGTATAGTTTAATGTCACAAGTGAATTGAATGTATTTCTCAATACTGTGCTAAAAACAAGAATAAAAAATAAAGTAGTTGATTTTTTTTAATTAATTTCGTAAGAAATCGAGTAAAAAAAAATTAAAGGATTCATGGTAGATGAAAAAGGTTTCTTTCGCGTAATGATTATGTGATTAATGATTATTTATCATATCGCTATTGCCAATGTATTCAAAATAATATGAATACCTACGTGAATAAAAAAAAACACAAACAATTCAAAAACAATTTGAAATAGATATTTTAAAATAATGTAAGTCAATAGTATCTTTTTCTAATGTATTCTAAATTCATAAACAAAAAAGCAAACGTTTGCATTACTCCAGAATGTAGTCGTTTCCTAGAACTTTCTTTTAAAATTTTAATTCTTACATTTTATTTGCAATCACTTTGCTTATGTTGAAAAGTAGGACCATTTTGAGTAGTTGCACTTATTTATATACTTAATAGCAAATGATATTATTTCGTTGCTATAATCACGAGCAACAAACTGCAATGACTGATGATCTCCAATGGTGAAAAATAATGTTATACACTCAAATATTTTGAAAGTGGCTGAGCCAAATGTCAACAAATTATAAACAGGGTGGTGCAACAAAGATGAGGTGGACGATTGTGGGAAAATTGTGAGAAATTTGGATACATTTTTTTTGTACATTAGAGTTAGTCAAAAAGGCTATGTTTCAAAAATATAGCCATAGTACAGGGTGTTCCAAAAAGTTTGTGGCAAACTTAACTTGTGTTTTTTTAAATGGAACACCTGGTATGTAAACATTCTAATCATTTCTTCTATCTCGTACGATCATTTTGATAATGAGGTTTGTTGGGTCTAAG
The DNA here is from genome assembly GCA_958502075.1 of Orchestes rusci. Lineage (NCBI taxonomy): Eukaryota > Metazoa > Arthropoda > Insecta > Coleoptera > Curculionidae > Orchestes > Orchestes rusci. Next base: position 6,619,809 of record OY293303.1, on the reverse strand, counting down.
ACTTATAATAAAGAAATGGGAGGCGATCAATCTTGAAAAAGGACTCATATAGTTAGGCTATTTTTTAAGCGAAATGGAAAAAAGTACCGAAAAACCAACAGACCCATAAAACATCACTTATCCTTGAACACAATAATCACATGCACATTGAATAAAATTATTTTTTATAATACAGGGTGCTCAAGTTTTGAAAACACGACCTGTTCACAATTTTTCCAAATGTATTACCCTGTATATTATATTTTCATCTTAAAGATAACATCATCAGCTTTCCAAAAACATCATGCATCATACCTTTCTGATCATTAGTTTTTTTGGAAATCACCCGCGAATACAAAGTCTCCTCATTGTACTACAAATTATTACCCACTTTATAAAACTATAGGTGGCCATGCAAGAAACCATGACAACATCAGGAATCAGTTGATTAATTAATTAGCAACTAATAATTCAATTGGCAAGTAGTCCAAAAGTTTTCTTTTTAATTCAACGTATTGTAGCACTGACACTTAACTTGAAAATGATGGATTATGCTTGATTATACCACCGAACAAATAACAATAGGAAGGTTCATTCTTCACTCTATTGTGTAGCAGCACCAAGAGACAGCCCGCCGAGCCATTCGGGAGTACATCGTTTTCGAAGTACAGAACATACGTGCCCGATATTTGAAAATCACAAGCTAACAGCACTTCTCATAATAAACTAATAATGTCGGTCGTTGAACAGACTGGTATTCTTGGACCGGGTGGACGGGGTATGGTGAACGTAGTAGCTTTGACTAGTTATCAATATTTTGTTTCATTCGTGATATTGTCATGGCTTCATAGCCACATAGTTTCATAAACTGAGTAAATAATTATGAAACTTTATTCGCGGGTGATTTCTGAAAAGACTAATGATCAGAAAGGTATGATGTATGGTGTTTTTGGAAAGCTAATGATGTTATCTTTAAGATAACTAGTTTGCATAACTTGACAACCCTGTATAATAACAAATAATTTTATTCAAAATGTATGTGATTATTGTGTTAAAAGATAAGTAATGTTTTATGGGTCAGTTGGTTTTACGATACTTTTTTCCATTTCGCTTAAAAAATAGCCTTTTTATTTTTTCAACTTTGATCACCTCCCATTCCTTCACTATAACTCTTAGACCCAACAAACCTTATATCAAAATGATCGTACGAGATACGAGAAATAATTAGAATTCCTATATACAGGGTAAACCATTTGAAAAAATACAAGTTTAGTCTGCCACAAATTTTTTGGGACACCCTGTACTATTACTATGTATATTATTCAAACATAGCCTTTTTAACCAAGTGTTGAAATTCGAAAAAATTATCATAATTCGAAGCACTGTTTTTATGTGAAAAAATTTAAAAAAAAAAAATCCTCATTGTGACTGCTTTTCATATTTTGTTGAAATTTGGTAGGTAAGCAGTAGTAAGTAATAGAACAAAGATTAATTTTCTACTCTCTCGGCATGATGAATTTTAAAACAAAAATTAGTAGGTTTAGGACATAATTTGTTGATATTGACTTTTCTTTTTAAAATTACCCAAGGATTCACACCCTTAAGTATCGGCACTCAATTAATAAACACCCTGTATGCATAACATTTCAAAATCTTCAGGATTATCCATTTTCCGATACAAAAATCAAATTTAATTTCTTCTGATCGTCTATAGGAATACAGTTGACAGAACAGAAAAACTTTGTCAAAGTTGGAAGGATCATACGATAAGAAATCAACTCCAAATATGGTACACACGATCAAATCACAAAAAAACTTGAGACTTATAATGACAAGTGAGAAGATCACAGAATAAAATATTATAAAAAATAGGGTCACAAAAATAATCGTGGTTATTGGGAAAAGAATCATAGTGCGTATATTTGTAAGAATATAACTGAAGGTGAAGAAATACCAGAATAACAAAAAACCTCTGAAAATGGAAAAGATAGTTTGAACACTTTCAATTTTCTAAATATGGCATTTGAAATGAAAAAAATATTAAAAAAAATATAAAGAAGAATGAAAAATACGGAATATTAACCGAAAAAATGGTGATGAAGATGGAAAACTACACAGTTCTGTAAGTTCTGTAGTTTCACGTGAGGAGATGTGAACATATTGAAATATGAAAGTGCGATAATCATTGAGATAACCACAGATCATACTGTCAAGCCTCAACTTTATCAGGTAGCATCTCCACACATCCCCTTCAGATAAAGATCTGTCCCTTCGCTAGGTAAGCCGATATTTTCTCGTCTCTCGAGAAAACGTTAGATTTATGAATAGAAAGTGCCAAAAAGTGTAAATACGCCTGTCTACTTGAGACCTATAGATTGGCCAGTTCGTGTTTTGACAAGCTGCTAAATTGCCACTTAAATTCATTGTTACGCGTTGCCATTGTGGCTAAAAAATGTTTTTGTAGAGGCTCCCTAATTTTTATTGCCACGCTATTCACCAAATTGCTGAAAGATTGGGTTACTTTAGGTAATTTCGATAAATAGGTGTGAGACATTGTTGCCATAGGGGCTGATAATGGTCCATAACGAAAATGTGACAAGCTTTAAGTGAATTAGCAACAGCGTTAAAAGTATAATTAGTGCTCTTTAAAGTGACACCCAACGTTATAACAAAATTTCATAGCTCGTATGTAGACAGGCACTCAGAAGTTGATAATTTGATAAAAGACGCTTTTTAGATCGAAAATTCAATTGATATCTCGCCTTTTATAAAGTTCAACCTCCCCCTTGTTCCGAAGCGATCATTTCCAGGCGCGAATAATTCATCGAATTTTACGATGTACACTCACGTTGGAAATCATGGGAGATTCTCTTGATTTTAAATTAAAAATATAGTTTGGTGGCAATATCAAAATCGAATGACTACTAGTTGCCATTTGTTGGTTTATAACACGATACACTCAAACTGTATGTTTGTGTGCATCAGCCAGTGACGTCAACGGCTGACAAACTAGAGGTCACCAATGTTTCTTGCTTCACGAAAGTCAGTGTTGCCTTTTGTGGCGTGCGACTTGGCAACAGTGCCGACCATGCATCTATGTTATGCGCGAAAGGAACGAGATCGTGAGGATCAAAGAACTTACCGTTGTGAACGTATCGTGATTTATTAAAAAAAATTGAAAAATGAATGGTACTTCAAATAAGTTTGCGGTTGGAAGTTCCACACTCACAGGTACTTCCCGTGAACTTTCCCACTCTTCTACGATGACTTTCCTTCAAGACGCTCTAGATCCAGATTCAAATGCCTAATACGTTAGTCCTAGCTTGAAGCAGCATTCATCATTGACTGCTGACGTCCATCAATTATTGAAAAATCCACCATAGAACAATGTGCATATTAGAGATTATTTTATCTTGTCAATCTGAAATTAACTTTTTTGAATGATTAGGAAACATACTTAGAACATTTTGGTGGTACTGTCAACCTTACAAGTCTATCAGGAATGATTCTGCTGAGTGATGATGAAAAAACGACCGCTTCAAAGAAAAAAAAAAAAACGTGCGACCTTCTCCGCTCCAAACCATTGTGACGACTGAAAACGGGATGAGTGACCAGGCCCATCAGTCCCCTCCCAGGGAACAGCAGATGTATCACAACTGCACCGTTTGTTTTGTCGCACTCTGTAATTTGAAGCTGATGTAGAATTCTCCTAATAAAATGAGTATGTAGGAATACTATGTCATGATTTACCCGGTGGCTTCTTTGGATTTAATGATAAGTGCTGTAGATTCAAAGAGTCCAAGGCTGTGATTGTCAAACAAAATGAGATCAATGATCTTCGTGGAAACGCCTGAATGATCTACCAAGCTATCAAGAATGAGAGCTACTGGAGCTGGAGTTGCACAACTACCATGAACTCATTTTTTTCCAAAAAGAATAAATTCACGGATATCATATCAAAGTGATCGACGTTCAAAAATAGAACATTAAAAAGGAATTAGCAAAGCTTTGGTGAAAAAGCACGGAAGGCACTCCAGTTAATTTGAGGCATAACATTTTCAATGTCGACTGGTAGAATGTTAGTGCGTGAAAAACAAGAAGATATAAAAAAATAAAAATATACTTGTGGAGTGAACAGTGAAAACATACGGTTTGTGATACTATCATTTTCCTCCTCATTATAGTTTTCAAGCCAACTCTGATGAAGAAGGTTTTTCCATCTCAAGAGAGAATACAGCCTTCCAAGGCAATGAACTTCATGTTTGGCAATATAAGGATCATCATCTTGACCGTCAGTAGCAGCAACAGATATCACTGTTCTGGGTTATTATTTTTTGTTATTTCTTGAGATGTCTGTCAATCTGTCCAACTTCAAAGCCGACGCAAAGGCTTTACCCAAGTTGCTCAGAACCTCCAAACTAGTCCTGGTTACAGTAAGGTCTGGTGTTTTTACCTGGTGAGGCAGAACCACCTAATGTTAAGTATCAGTTAAGGAAAGTCGAGGGTTAACGTACCTCATCCCCTCGTTTGGGGCTGGTGAAGTTGTTAGGGTCGTCTGGATCGTTTTTGGACAAGTCCAAACGGAGGTCCCACTGTTCGAAAGTAAAGTTTTTGCCTCCTTGGACTCTACAGGTTCGTAGCCTATCATAGTACTGTTACTGAACATGCCTTGGAAAATGGGGGCTTTGTTGGGTGATTTTTTGAGGAATTGAAGTGAGTAAAAACGTAACTCAATATAAGGGAGGGGTTGTGGATAGTAACTCCTCTCGGTTTAAGGACCATAACTAGTTCAGTTTCGTCTTTGAGTCTACAAAAAAACAAAAAAAAATGAGATTTCCACACAAGAGGAGTGGCTACATCTTGTAGACATTAATACAGGGTGTTACTCAATGACATGTCATGATTTTAAGGGGGAGTTCCTGGATAAATTTTGAGTCGAAAAGGTCATATAAACTTGGGCCTACAAAGAAAAAAAAAAAAAATAAAATTAAATGAAATGAAAATGAAAAAATAAAAAAAAAAAAAGTGTGTCCCTACACCATAATATCCTGTGGCAAAATTCAGTTCAATATCTCAAACCGTCTTTGGAAAATGTATTAAAAACTGAAAATAAAATAGATCTTTAACACCCTGTATCTTAAAAACCAGGCATTTTAAGACCCAAGTTTATATGACCTTTTCGACTTAAAATTTATCCAGGAACTCCCCCTTGAAATTATGACATACCATTAAGTAACACCCTGTATTGGTCGCTCATATGCAAACTCCAATTCTTAATTACATCATCTTTGCGATTGAGTCTACCGGTCGACTGCCATGCCAACGTTCTTGTATACCGATCTACCTTATTTTAGTCGAGTGACATAGTGAGGTTATGTTTGCGCGATTTTGTTATCTAAAATATTGTTTATTATAAATCGCTATACCCATATAAAGAAAAAACATATATCAGAAAATGCAATCATCAACAAGAACAAACTCGAGACGACATGACACATGACATAGGACATACGACAAGCATAAGGATCAAAGCTTAGATCGTCAACAATCGACCATAATGGCACTGAAATGGAGTAGAGTTGACAGATCAAGTCCAAGATGTCGGCGCCCATGCCGTTCCACAACAAACTGATTGTCAACAGAAAAATACAACTCCGCGAATAGAACCGTCTGTATTTATCGTCAAAAAAAGTCTACAGAGGAATGTTCGTGCATAGTGAGTTAATAAAATAGAGTAACAAAAGTGTCGACAATAGACGATGGTTATCAGCTTTGTGATCGACGTTCAAAAATAGAACATTAAAAAGGAATTAGCAAAGCTTTGGCGAAAAAGCACGGAAGGCACTCCAGTTAATTTGAGGCATTACATTTTCAATGTCGACTGGTAGAATGGTGGTTTCCGAATGACTGGTCCATAGATCGATTTGCCATTTTGGCCGAAAAGCCGCAGCCGTTGCCTCTGTATTTCCAGCTTTTAAATTTGCATTATTTACTATTATGTAGTTGACTATAGCCCCGGTTTTGTTTTGTTTTCCACATCAGTTTTGCTCTTTGCAATTCCCTTTTGTGCACTCGTCACAAACAAAACGAACAAATCGACTGTGCCAGAGTGCAGCCTGTCTAATGCTTGGAAATTCGATTTTGATTTTCGCGTAACATTACTGGATATTTACATACCAATCGGACTTGCATGTTCAATTTTATTTTGCTTCTGTCATTCGGCCTTTAGTAGGTCATATTCATTTCATTCATCTCAACGAATGAAGCCACTTCGACAACTTGATATTGAAATTACTTTAATGCTGACAAGGATAAAAGACATTTTTCTTTCAAATTTATCTTTATTTTTCTTCATTTAAACCCACTTGCAAAATTATTATTGTTTGCGAAGGTACATGATGACGTTCTTCTCTGTACAGTGTATGTAAAAATCGATCAAACCAGTTTCGTCAAATACATATTTCAGAAACTATGAATTTTCAAAACTCCTTCCATATTTTTGAGACTGTCAAGCGACTCCTGAATAAATGATCTTATTTTATTCTGGACATTTTCAATTTCTAAAACTTTTTTCTAAGTTATTATAACTGATTTATATTTTCCCATTTGGGGACAGCATCATCACTTTTAAATTGATTGAGTCGATAATTTTGGAGCTTTGTTTGGGTTAAGTTTGGTTTTAAAGGAGTAAGTTTGGGTTAATTTGGCTTAGTTTCTCAGTGACCTCAAGAGACAGGCAGTTATTTTATGCAAAGCCAAACAAGAAATGATTTAATCTAAATGTCGGCCGTGACTATGCCCTAAGTGATTTATTCGGAATGTCCATTTTTGAATCACTCTTTCGAGTATTGCGAACGGTATTTCTCAAACTAGACGAGTAATGATGGCTTGCTATTTCTGAATCGTAGATGGCTTCGACGAAGAAATTTGACATCACATACCTCCAAACAAAAAAGTCCAACCTAGCTTTGGTTTAGGACTTCGAAGTCAACATCACTTGCGTATTGGGCAAATACCGGTCAAAATGCTGAAAAGAGTGATCCAAAATTGAACCTTTCTAGACCTTCGGCGTGGTCGCGACCATAATTCAAGTGAAATTATTGCCAAAAATTAAATGTCAAAGATTGTTCTAGGTCATGATAAAGATTCCGCCATCCGATTCCATTGTATGTGTTTTATTTACAATTAAAAAAAAGTTCTAAGTAAATCAACCTTTATAAATGTTGATTGAAGAAATCGAAAACCTAGAGGTCACAGATCCAGTTTGACTTCCGAAAAGGAAGATCCACAGCCAAGCCATAGGTAAAATAGCAAAGATGACCAAAAATTAGGCAGGAGGCGGGCAAACACTGATCTATCCAGCATAATTAAACAACTGGAAAAATAATAATAAGAATCGCCTTCAGTGCATACTTATGTAACAATAATGAAGAGAAGGAATTAATAATTATGAAGGATCAGTGTTGGATCCTATATGTTCTAAGGGTCCAACACTATGAAACATCATGTATGATGACCGGATGGGGGTCGTGCTCCCGGACCACCCCAGAGAGATCGTTAATGCAAGGTTTACATTCGAATTCACTACGAAGTGACAGACTTCCGCTTCGCTAACATCTACAGTGAATTTGTGTTCAAAGTCACACTAACGTTGAATTCAATGTGGATGGTACCATATTATGATTTCCGTTTGGCAAGCGGGAATCTATCACTTCAACATCGAAGTGAATTTGAATGTAACTCAGGCCAAACAGACTTGACCATTGTAACATCCTTCGCACGTGGAGCCAGCCGATATCGTGGATTAAGTTGACAGTCTAAGGTTGCTCTGAGTCTCCAAAAGTGCAAAAGAAGATACTTCGTTCGTGCGGCATAGGGGCCCTGTATAATGGCACTCGAGTGCCTGAACAGTCATCAAGGACAGGGAACAAAAAGCTGCGGCTCTAGGCCACATGGTTTCCAATTTTCCCCCTTTTGTGCCTGAGAGAGGTTGTGAGTCTGCCACCTGATTCCACATATGATACCACGTTGGGTTTTTCCTTACGATTCCGGCGCCTGTTCTCCGGCATGTTTTTGACCGTCTGTGTACCAAATTGCTCCCTGAACCACCGGAGTTGTTCCACCGTTCCCTCTTCCCAGTGTTTTGAGAGGCGTTTTAAAGTTGGTTCACTATTTTCCATCAACTATTTTCTGAAGGTATGAGTTCCATGAGAGTTTATCATCTAGGATGTATTTGACTCACTCTATGCCTCTTCCTCGTGAAGCTGGCTGGGGCTGCTCAGGATTCACCTTCAGTCTAATCCTCCTGCACCAGTCTTTTAAGATGCGATGGTCAGGGCTGTCTGCATCAGTTCTGATGATGTTCTGATGTGCCAATGTATTGCTACATCGTCGGCATAGCCTTAGGCGTAAAATCCCTTGCTGTTGAGTTCCACCAGTAGTTCGTCTGCGACTAGGTTCCAGAAAAGAGGAGAAAGAACTTATTCCTGGGGGCATTATCTAGCGAGCTCTATAGTCACAGTTTTGTCAAGCATAGTTGCTTGGATTTCCCTACCTTCCATTATGTTTGTTGTCCACCTGTGGACTGTCGGTTGAAATAATAGACCAAGCAGTACTGCCTGGAAGACAGTGGTTCCCGTGCTTCGAGTCCTACTGACTTTGAGGCTGGTCTCTGGTATAAACACCCATACACACCTGTGAAGATTTGTATATTCGATATTTTATCTTGTTCTGTTACCTTGCCCTCTCTCAAAAATACATCAAAAGGCGGCAAACACAACACAGTTGAGGAGCCTTTCCAGAATCTTTATGGGAAGGAGGTTGAGCTGACAAATCTTTAGGTTTTTAGGCGAATGTAGATGGCATCTTTTCCAGGTTTTAGAATGAATACCACTCTTATCCCTCTTAATCTTGATATAGCACAGGGCGAGACATGCCTTCAACAAAAGTTCTAGGTGTGTTTTAATAACCTCCGGACCCCAATGAAGCAGATCAAGTACCAGGGAGTCACGATCGACAGGATTGGTTTGCATCCGAGAAAGCTAAGAGGACCACTAAGGCCTCACGTAACCTGAAGAGGAGGACAATATCCTTACCTGGGAGATGCACCAGAGTAACAAAAAAACCCGAGAAGTCGCCTTCAAAAAAAGGCACCAGACATCTGTCCTTTCCGCTTTTTTTGTCTTTTTCGCTTAGCAGTAGTGGTTCCGCTATTTGACCATACAGGGATCCGTTTGAGGCTATTTTTATGACAATTTAACGAGCCCTAAAGGCGAAGTTCGTCAAGCTAATTGTATTCATAATTCAAAACAAATGTATACTCGCTCGATTTCCTTTAGAAACCCATTTCAACATTGCATCTTTTCCCATAAAGATAAATAGTAGAAACGGCGTGAAAATATGTCGCATCAGAAGCTTATCCTTGGACAGATTGTATAAGAATCTTTTCCACGTTCGATATTATTCGCCAACAGAATATATTGACTGACTGGTGTAAATCGTCCTTCGAGGGGTAGCAAAAAGAGAAGCGGAGAAGTGGGGCCCCAGTCCCCCGAGACGCAAGCTCTGTAATTAAGACCGGGAGGCCTCCGGGCTCTCTAAACGCACCATACAGATGGCAACCTGTCATTTCGGTGAAATTATTAAACAACGTAAATATCAACTAGAAACGATCTTGTCAGAGGTTATTAGATAGGATATGGGTCATATATTATTGGAGCATGGATAGAAATTGCTACAAGTAAAATATTTTCAGTATATGCTTTAAGTAATGGTTAAACAATTCGGAATCATTTCCGGAGCTCTTAGCATCTTCATTTATTTATATTAATTACCTACCTCAGTTGAAAAAATGATAGTCTAGAAGATATAAGGTGTGGAAGTTGTTGGAAGGTCAAGAAATAAAGAGGCCTGAGGGATAAATAAATAATAAAAACCACCGTTAATGATAATACTATGGCTATCTTTATAATAAAAATGGGTTCTTATTCTATCTGTCTGATTTTATTTCAAATTTTAATTTCTTATTTTTTTCTTCTAGAGAGGATTAACACCAAACCACATCAGATCACCACTACGGAATAATTCTCGATGTACCTATGTATCTGATAAATGATAAAAAAATATTTGTGGTAACATATTTTTACGTGGAAATTTTTAGTCAGATAAGATAATAGTATATTATTCAACGAGTGAGTGCTATTCATTTTCCGCGAGTAGAATACTATACTTTTTATTCAATATTTGAAGCGAACTTTGCAATATTTAATTTCATTTGGATGGCACTTTTTGACAACGACTGTACTTAAAGTGAGGTTAGGTTGTTAACACAATGTGACAATGATTATGAAACAAGTATGGACGGTCAGATGGGTTGTTTCAAAATGATGTATTTGAAGGTTGACACTTTGTCGAATGTTCTGATTGGCTCTTAAACAGTGACATTAGATCATTTCATTGGTTAAAAACAATGGACAATTTGCATACATTTTCAAATGACTTGAAATTTTATATACGTATTCTAGACATTATTTGAAAGTCACCAGCGAAAAATTTTTTCCAAAATACCCAAAACTATTCTTGATAAATGAAAAAGAAGACGCGAATTTCCATATTACCCTCCCAAGAGAGAGAGTCATCTCAGTCAATACGACAGACGGAGATAGATAGTGTATTCTGTGACGTAGTGGATGTTGATTGGCACTCTTTAATCGGTGATCACTACATTATTAGAGGTCGTAGGTTGATTTTTTAAACATCAATGGTATCAGTACTTACTAATCCTCATATTTTTCATATTTCCAAAAAATTTGCCAATTGTCCATTGCGTGATGAAAAAAATAGTCACTGGTACGGGTAACGAGTTACTTTAAACAATAGAAAGATGGATGTATAATACATCTATTATTGAATAGTCATAGAAAAAAATATATTGATGGTTTTAATCATTTATTTATCTCTCAGATCTCGACTTGCATCACGTATCAAGGCAGTAATGGTTGTGCGTTTTGAAAACGTGTCGTTTTCAGGCAGAGAACAAGTCCTGGGCTGCAAAGAGCAAAACATAGTGATAAGGCAGACGAGACTAACAAAATCTCTATATGGCATATAATAGACTATCAAAAGACTGGTCCTTCAGGTCTTCGAAACAAAGACATTGATGACATCCATAAGATCTGGTGACACTCATCTTGAATCTAAAGAGATCAAGATTAGAAGAGGCCAGGGTGACTCATTCAGAGCGTGGTTTTGTCTTGCTTCAAATCCTCTGTCGTACGCTCTTAAACAAACAAACTATGGATTCACCATCAAAACAGCAAATGGAGCTGAGACAGTTAGTCACCTATTACATATGGGCCACCAAAAATGGTATACTGCTAACAAGAATCATCTAGAAACTGTTCACAAGATAAACACTGATATCGGAATGGTCTTGGGAACTAGGAAATACCAAACCGTATGACCATTGAGAGAGGTAAACTAAAAGATGCCCTGCTAGACGTGAGATTGGAATTTGGCGGCCGTATCAACATCCATAAGGGAAGACCCCTATAAAGATCTGGGTATTCTCCAAACAAATAAAATACAGCACAAGAAGATTAAGGACATACCTACCAAACAGTTCAAATCATCCAACATCACCAAAGCTATCATTAGCTATGTCATCCCAATGCTTGGGTACTCCTTCGGGATTGTCAATTAGAGTCATACAGATTTGGAGGAAGTGATCACAAAAATTAGAGTTATGCTGACCAATCACAGGATACATCATCCTAGGTTCTAGAGCAACAAAATAACGAATCATTATTTCGGCAATAAGGCGGAAGACGTGGACGTGGTAATAGCGTGTAACGTCCAAAATGCACAGTCCCTAGGGTTGTTACCAAGGCACTCCTCTGAATCTGATCCAGCGGAGCCACACTCATTTTGTTAATGAGTGCTCAATCGTCTTCGACGAAGACGATTGAGCACTATTCTATATGGATGTGTCAAAATAAACTGGAATAAAGATATTATAACACATAGAACTAAAACTGTTGTTGAAAAGTTATTTTGAATCAACATAGGCGCTTCCTCAAATGAAATTCAAGTAAATCTCCACCAGTACAATTATTTTTTGCTTCTGAATGTGCAAAGATGTTTTCATCCCTCTCGCATCAAAACGTTTCGCATTCCGCATATTGTAAAGTGGTCAAAACCACACCAAACCCTCTCATCGTCAATTAAAATCAAGGTGAACACCCAACAATGAAAGTATGCCATCACAAGCAACATTCTCCTAAACACACGTCAACAACAAAACCCCCTTTTCATAGATAAATAAATAATTAAAGCGAACGATGGCCACACAAAAGCAAGCTGTCAATCCTTTATCTGGGCACGTTACAGGGCAAAAATGAAATCAAACCAATAAAAACATGATACTGGTGTCCGAACATAAAACTATTGTGTAGATTCCAAGCACGAAGCCGGCCTGTATCGATGTTTCTAAACAGGCGATCGGCGATCGGTCCGCATGCACGAACGATCTAACAAAACACGTCAAAACTGATGCTTGCTGATCCACGATCCGCTTGATCTATATCGCTCGATTTCCCCTCGATGGTCAGACTACGGCGAATCATCATTAAAATTGTCGCCCCATTATATCTCAGATGAATCAACTTTGATTGGCTTCCATATATTTGGTTTACAATGTTATGATAATTGTGGTAATTGATGGATTTCGGTTTATTTTAGTCTGTCATGCAAATATACATGGGAAGTATAAGTTAGAATGTACAATATAGATAATATTTGTTAGTTTCCATTTATGTGGTTATAAAAACAATGGATTTTATAGATTTATTCATCCCCTGTGAATGAAATTCAGTGAACTGAAAGCCAAAGTGTCACGGTGAAACAACTTGTAGTCTTGTGAGGTTGATAATTGTATTATGAAGAAAGTGATACCGTTTTTGTCTGATTTTAATTGATCCTGTCCTCCACTAGCCAACATTGTCTCAATGATTCAAAGCATCTCTCAGTTTCGGCAATAATGTCAGAACGTTTTTCTTTTAGCATAGGTTTGATTTTCGAAAGAGCTAACAGACTCATGGAGCCAAGGAGTTATGAAAGAGACTATAATAGTCGTACAATTTTTCTGTTTGATAACCTGAATGAATTTGTCATGGGCAATACCCACATGTGCTGTATCGCCTTCTTAACATGCTCGTTAATCATATCCTTCCATAGCACTAAGTTGAAATCTTCAACATTCATTTTAGGTATACTAATAATGTCAAGTCACAAAACTCAAAACACTAACAAATCAATTTGGAGGTTGGATCTGGGCTTAAAGGAACTTAGAGTTTTCCTGGGAACTGCTCCCTGTCTCAAATTTATTTCAAGAATTGGTAAGTATTTGTGAAAACCATGCACGGCCACTTTTCTCGCAAGGTTTTAAAGTCCCTGAAATTGACCCATCCATCCAATCCAACATCCTCTCTACTCTTTACTACTTTCATGTTCGAATTCTGACTGATGTGTTATCTTTGGAAATCTGAATTTTACTTTCCAGATCATAACCGTTTACCCATTTTTTTTTAGATAATATCTAAAAAAAATTGGTATAAATAGGTATCTTAATTTCAATTCCAATCATCCATTGAATATTAAAAAGGGTGTGGTGAAAAGTTTATATGATCGAGCAAAAATAATTTGTGATAATGACGATTTTGAATCCGAAAAAGATTTCATTAGAGATGTTTTGTCAAAAAATAATTATCCCGTAAATTTTATTAAAAAGTGTTTTGATAGTTTTGAACAACCTAGACAAGGAGATCAGAATATACCTATAACTAATTTAATTATTCCATACATACCTGGAATTTCTCATAAACTGAAACGTTTACGTCAAACATATAATATACGGACCATTTTCAAAACTAATAACACACTTCGCTCTAATTTAACAAATACTAGACCTGATGATATCAATGAGTCCACTAAAAATGTAATTTATAAAATTCCTTGTGAATGTAATAAATTTTATATTGGAGAGACCTCACGACCCTTAAAAAAGAGAATTGAAGAACATAAATCATACATGAAAAAAAGGGAATTTCATAGATCGGGAATTTGTCAACACGCATTTGATAATAATCATAGAATAAATTGGGAAAATTCAAAAATCTTAACAAAAGAACCATGTTCTAAAAAACGTAAACTTAAAGAAAGTGCATATACAGGGTGATTCAGGAGGAAATGGAAATATTTTAAGGATATGTCCAGGAAGTCAAAATAAGCAAAATAAGCTCACATGTTCAAGTCCGATTTTTATTTGTTTCAAAGATATTTTGATTAATTGTAATTTAAAAACTAAATCAAAATTATTACAAAACTAGTAAAACAAAACAAATAATTATAAGCAAATAGCACTAATTCATAATAAATTTTCGAAAACATTACCTCCCACTTCGATACACTTATTTGCGCGTTTAAAAATTGATCTAGTAGCGAGTTTATTTATTTATTTTTTATATTTTTTTTTTTTTTAGCTTATTTTGCTTATTTTGACTTCCTGGACATATCCTTAAAATATTTCCATTTCCTCCTGAATCACCCTGTATAATGTTAAATTCTGACGAATGTGTAGCAACTTGCTCTGTAAATCTAAGTAATACATGGTTACCTTTATTAAGAAATTGAACATATCCCAAAAAAATGAATTATAAATACTGAACATATATAAAGTTAAACAATCAACACCAAACACTTCAATGTCAGTAAAAGTGACATTTTGTGCCAAAAACACAAAAAAACACAATTTTTTACTGCGAAATCCTAAAAAAAACGTAGAATAATTTTTGAATTTGAATTAATTGTTTCTTTTTTAGGTTCCACTGACGACGAAAGCAGATTCGCTTTTGAAACGATTGATATTGTTAGGTTTTATTGTTTACTAATAGATTTTTTTTCAGGTAATATAGAAGATCCGGTATATTAACACTAGTTTGATTGTTTTTTGATAGGGTGTGGCGAAATACCCAAAAAATCAGGTAAACCAATTTTTTTTCTTTAGTAATACAAGCCAATACAGCATGTAGCCAGCAGTATCACTACCTCGCTCATGTCAATTTGGTTAGGGACTCGGGGATGGACTAGGAATACATATTTTACGAAATTTCCACTTGGTTGAACCGTATCAAGATGAATTCAAGAAATACAGGGTGTCTATTCAAGAATGGCAAGGTGGCAGATCTCCGAAACTAGTCATCCCAGAGACTTGCGGAAAAAAATTACTGGGTAATATGGATTAGGAAAAATGCTGGAAATATATCAGAAGTTCCCAAGATAGCCACAAGATGGCGTAACGGTGCTATCAAAACACAACATTGCGGTTTTTTCGTGATTTTCAAATAGAAACAAATATAAATAAGTGCCGCTCTGGATTCCTTGAGAAATTTCCTTCAAATTAGTTTGTTTGATTTTTTTTCTTGTATGTCAAATAAAACAGGTATCAGCTGTCAAACCTCACGAAACAACTCAACCGATTGACGCGATCCTGTTCTCATTTTAAAACGGAGGTTCTCCTCTTCCACAATTTTGGGATTTCAAATGATTCTGATCAGAAGAGACGATTTTATTCAATATAATATGCGGTCGACGAACATTTTTCAAATTTACTCGAAATTTTTAAATACAAAGGCATAGTGAAAATAGTTCGTCTGGAATGTCGACTAAATCTCATACATCTTTCATGCATTACACTTTTTTCTAGCTCTCGAAATAAATAAGCTCAACGCTTTTTTGTAATTATTCAATGCAAAAGAGAAAAAAAAGTCCTACTATTTAAGATAGAATTTGTTTGAAATAAAACAAAAAAATTACAGAAAAGCGTATAGGTAGCTTTTTCATTTCGGAATCCAAAAACAAGTGTAATACATGAAACTTGTGCGGATTTTTGGCGAGAATTCAGAAGAACAATTTTCAGTATACCTTCGCTTTTGAAAATTTCAAGTTAATTCAGAAAATGTCCGTCGTCCGCATAAAATACTGATTACAATCGTCTGTTTTGGTCGGAATCATTAAAAATCTCAAAATTGTGGAAGGGGAAAACCTCCTCTTCAAAATGAGACCAAGATTGCGTCAATCGGTTGGGTTGTTTCAAAGTTATGAGCATTCTTGCGTTGTAAAGTTTGACAGCTGATACCCGTCTTATTTGACATGCTAGAAAAAAAATCAAAAAAACAAATTTGAAAGAATCCATAGCGGTACTCATTTATATTTGTTTCTATATGAAAATCACGAAAAAACAGCAATTTTGGGTTTTGATAGGACCGTTACGCCATCTTGTGGCTATCTTGGGAACTTCTGATATATTTCCAGCATTTTCTTTTCTAGTTTTTTTCCCGCAAGTCTCTGGGATGCCTAGTTTCTGAGATCTGGCACCTTGCCATTCTTGGATAGACACCCTGTACAAATTGTATATTTGTTGACTTATCCTTGTAATTATCATATGAGATCATTTTGTTGGATGAGAATTTGATAAAAACCACGTTTTCGACCCTTTCGTGCCGATTTATACGTCAGTTAAAGACGAATTATGACTCTGGAACAAACGAAACACTATAACGAGTGAAGACAAAAATAAATCTTCTACGCTCCTGAAAGCTGACAACTTCCAAAACGAATTGCGCGGCGAAATGCTCAGATGCGAAAAAATTTGGAAGTTATACTGCTGCTTCTTCCATATCGATGGTTCAAGGCGCAAATATTGTCCATACGAAAATACAGAGCGATGAAGTTTTCATAAAATATCATGAATATCCTTATACACGATATAAGTTGAGGTTTGATTCAGTAGTTTCTGAGCTATTTCAGTAAAGTTTTCATTTTCTACCAGTTCACTTATGTGAATTAGTCATGGTTGTATGGAAAACGAATGTGCCTTATTGGTTAGTTGAGTAGAAAATAAAACTTTGAACCAAAGTAGCACAAGGGCAAAAAAAACATCAACTAGTATGTGAAATCACAAAAAAATACTCCAAAGGAGTGGTGATTATTCTCCCTTAGAATTTGAAAAAGAATTAAAAACTTCATCTGTTTTTTCATGTTTTGACAACTTCATAAGTTTGTGCCAATATGCTACATCTCTCTTCCTGGAGTCCGTTAACATCACGTATGTTTTGAAAAATTAGTTTCTACCCTTCTTTCGACCGTTTATCTCAATCACCATTCTTTAACATGAGTCAACATAGCATTGTAATATATCCATAATTTACTGGGATATGATACACCAACAATCGATACTTTTGTGTTCTTTGGTGAACCGTTAATAAGGAAATAGTCCAGCGGGTTTAAATCAGGCGAATGAAGTGGCTACGAAATGGATCCACTCCGCCCAATCCATTCGTCTGGATAATTTGTATTGAAATAATCACGAACTATTACACCATCATGCATAAAAAACATTTCTGCTCTTGATCTTTCAATGCTTGAACTCTTTGTAGATGATATTGATAAAGAACTTGTTCATGCAAAGTCTCCAAAACAGTGCTTTCGAAATATTTTTTTGTGAAGATATTCTTCTGGTACTGATATGACGATTCACTCCAACCGCATGTCCACAGTCCGTGTGGTACGGTTTCTTCCACAATCAATCTTATTTGGTGGAAAAGTACCATTTTCTCTTAACCTTCGATGTATTGTACTAAACAATACCTCCTGTGATATATTGGGATTTGTTGTCAAGGATATTTATCCAAAAAATTTTTTTTTCAAGTATTATGCATTTCCGGACAATTGTTTATATGGACAAAATTTCTTATTTTCTCATGTAGAATCACCCCTTTAATTATTCCAATTTTATTTCCGGACAGCGAACAGCTTTGTAGAGGACGACAATATTCTAGAAAAACTGCATCATCCAGATTTTTGAATTTCATGTTTAATCTGAAGTGACTTATTGAACTTTGATAAATAGAATGAAGTTTAATTTGGCACAGTGGAAAAAAAAACTGTGAATGTAAAAGTTAAGTGAATTTTGTACTGGATTTTCTCAGGTAATTCATACGTTTAACAATCCATAAAAAAAAAAACGAGTTATCCAATCTTTCCCCTTTTCCAAAAAGGGTTCATGAATAAGAAACCATAAAACAAGAATGACAAAGTGCAAAGTGCCGTTCAAGCCTATCGAGTTACAAGAATGTATGTAAATATGCGTATTCAGAGATGGAAGCCTTTAAGTCGTTCCCGGAGGGGTTTTGCGGCTCCCGCGGGGAGATCCAGGACTCGGCAGCCCCCCTTGTCAACTAATAGTGGTAAATACCGTGTGATGAATATAATCATAAGCTAATTTCGCTGCTCGCCCCGTTACACTTCTAATAAAACAATCAACATATGTAATCGGAATGCTCCCCTATTCGGCCTGCACCCTGCCATACTGATGTTTAAATTTATCCCTCCGAAACTACAGTTTGTGTTATTGAATTACGAGAAAAGCGACTGCTGTCTGAATTTATGCTAAATGTTTACAAGTCAGCGAACAAACATGTTCAGTGGGTGTTCATGTTACAAAGACTCATCTGCAATTTGTTTTTATGCATTTATAAATGTTTTCTTTACCTTATTTATCACTTGCATCCAAACATTGGATTGATGGTATCTCATCTGTTGCACTATCAATGTGATCATCATCAGCTTCTTCAGCGAAAGTGATTCTGCAAGGTTTGCTGTAACTTGAACTGGAATGATATTTTTTCACTAACTTTGTCGAATATCTAATTTCTCACTCTGTTTGTTTTTTCATTTCTGTCATTTTGCCAAAATACAACAGGCTGTCGATTGGTTCTTTCTCGAACCTCCTCCATGTCGATTTCTGGATTCTGCTTTGCTCGTGATTGTTGGCCCTTTTGAAGATGTAAAAATTTAGTATTATATGAAAAAAGTAGCATGCAAATTTTTATATCCGCTTTGAAGACAGTAATTCAAAAATGTGTATTCGTATCAGCGAATTATTATTGTGTCCAATTCAAAACAAATATTTCAATGATATTGGAGAAGCATCCAATAATAATTTTAACATCGAAACATTTTTCCTTCAATCAATCAAGATTTCAAATAAAACAATCTCAGTCCGGCAACAGGGATTTGACATAAGCACATATAATACTCCTAAGGCGGCGTTGCCGATGTAGACTATTTCTAAGGAATATCCCCATGAGAAAATTGAACTATTCAAGTGAAGAGTTTACTTTGTTTTGGCTAGGTAGCTCGAAAATCTTGCGATAAAAAGATTTATGATTAAAATGAAGTTACTAAAAAACAAAAATCTTCACAGACGATAATAAGAGACATCTAAGATTATAACATAATATCAAAAATCACTATCTGGTTATGAACATTTGGCACATTATCATATTAAAAAATCGATGCAAAAAGCCAAGCGACTCTTGACTTTACTTTTTCGTAATCAATGATCTGACTTTTTTTTGTTTTTTTTCTAAAATGGTGCTTTTTTTTGACAAATTGTTGCACCATTGTCTTGGCTAGAAAAAACTACCGTTTCTTGATATGCCGCACTATATCAGAAAAATAACAAAGTTTTTAACAAAATTTTGCCAGCGGTGCATTCGTTGGAGGAATTTCTGCATCATTGTCTTTGTTGGAAAAAACTACACACTATACAGGGTGCCACAGATTCAAGTGCATGCATGGGGATCTCAGTTATTATAAGAGACACAGGGTCGGTTAAATGGTTGCAAAGTTGCGCATTTTTATGCTCAACAAAATGCCGTTTTGGAATTTGAAAAATTCCGACTACTTCCGAAGATGTTCGGAAAAAACCAAAATTTCGCAAAACCATTATTATTATTTCCTGAGTTTATTTGAGAAAATATTGTAAAATGAATTACACTATCTCATTGCCACTTTTTCCCCTCTACAAGATGGCGGTATCACATTGAAAATCTGACGTTTCGTCTTTGAGCGGACATCATCAAGTTCATTTTTTTAAATACGAACCTGGATTTTTTATTTTATTTTTAGTTATCTTTTGACGTCCTTGAGGCATTGAGGTAATTAGATGAGGGTGTAGAGCAATGTTGCCTTTGCAACGTCAATATTTTCAATTATGTTTTACCTATTATTGTTATTTTCAGTATTTTGTTAAAATGGCAATATTTTTGAACACTTTTGTAGAAATTGATTCAGTTTTTTACATGTAATTTTTTTATTTTCCATGTAATTTGTGGATTTAATTTAATTTCATTAAATGTATCATAATTGGATGTTATTTCGATTTTGGTTCAGTCGATAAGTTTTGTTCAGTTGAGCAGGTTTCCTCATAAGACTAACGTGTCGAATAAAGATGGATTTATGAACCAAACTATGAGTTAGGAAGAAAAGGGTTGCCTAACTAATTCTCTCTGGTATTATTTTTTAAATGGGTATTTTTTTCAACGGTTGCGATACCTCAATACATTAAGAACGTCAAAAGATAATTGATAAATAAAATAAAAAATCCAGGTCCATATTAAAAAAAATAAACTTAATGATGGCCGCTCAAAGACGAAACGTCAGATTTTCAGTTTGATATCGCCATCTTGCAGAGGAGAAAAAGTGGCAACAAGAAAGTGTAATCCATTTTAGAATATCTTCTCAAATGAACTCAGGAAATAATAACGTTTTTGAGAAATTTCGTTTTTTTCGAATATCGTCGGAATTTTTCAAATTTCAAAACGGCATTTTGTTGAGCATAAAAATGCGCAACTCTGCAACCATTTAACCGACCCTGTATCTCTTATAATAACTGAGATCCCCATGCATGCACTCGAGTCTGTGGCACCCTGTATAAAAAAAAATTAAACAACAAACTTGCCAAAATCTCGAGAACGGTGCATTTTTTTTTGGAAAAATGTTTGTACCATTGTCTTCGTTACCCTTTCTTGATACGTCGAACTATATAAAAAAAAATGGAAAGTAACAAAGTTGGCAAAATCTCGAGAACGGTGATTTTTTTTTTGAAAAATTTTCTGTACCGTTTTCTAGATTTAAAAAAAACTACAAACTGCATTTTTTCAAGGATTTTTTTCAACCATCATACTAGTTAGGAAAACTACCCCTACTTGATATGTCGCACTATACAGAAAAAAAAAATGGAAAATAACAAAGTTGATTTCGGAAACAGTGCAGTTTTTTTGTAAACAATGCACCATCGTTTTAGTTGGAAAAGACTAGCCTTGATTGATACGTCGCACTATATCAAAAAAGGAAAAATAACAGAGTTGACAAAATCTCGAGAACGGTGCATTTTTTTGGAAAAATGTTTGGACCAAGCACCAAGGTCCTATCTAGAAAGAGCTACACCCACTCGACACGTGACACAAACAAACAAAAATAAATAAATAAAGCGTTTATTAGCAAAAATGCTATACAAGTACATGGAAAATAATAAAAAATAAAAAGTGTTATATAATACAAACAGTAGTACAAAGAATAGGTGAATGAGGGCGACACACTTAAACTAGGATCAACTATGAAAAACGAAAACAGGTATCTAAAACTATAAATGTGGATCACAGGCTACTTATTAGGATCAAAAACATACCTCCTTAAACTATTTTTATATACACCTACACTAGTAGAGTTTCTGATGTCGATGGGAAGTTTGTTGAACTCAGAAAGTCCTTTATAAAAGATGCTTCCATGCTTTTTGTTTGAGCGGCTTGTAGATAGGAGTGAAATTTTGTACAGGGTTGTTCATATTTTATTCAATATACAGGGTTTTTCACACGTCAATATCTCGGAAACAAATAGGAATATTTGATTTCTGTAAAAAGTAGTTAATGTATGGGGTCGAGTAGTTATTTTTCACAATTAAAAAAATTCGACGCCTACCAAGAGTAAAGCGTCGCGACGCATCGAAAATATCAATCGATTGCAGGGACTTTGAAATTACGCGCATGCAAAAGTACGAGTTATTTAAAAACTTTTTTGTAATTCAGTCGAACTCATTTATTCTACTCAGTTTTGAGATATACAGTGTGTCCAAGATAAGGATGTCTATCACGGGGATCTTGGAAACCGTGAGAGATACAAGGTCGGTTAAATGGAGGCAAAGTTGCGTATTTTGATGCTTAACAAAATGCCGTTTTAAAAGCCAAGAAATTCCGACCAAGTCCGAAATTATCCGAAAAAAACCGAAATTTTTCAAAATTGTTTTAATTTTTTTCTGACCACATTTGAAGAGATATTTTGAAATGAATGGAACTTCTTCATTGCCACTTTTTGCCCTTTACAAGATAGCGTTATTGAATTGAAGAACCGACGTTTCGTCTATGAGCAGCCATCATCAACTTTGTTTTTTTAAATACGGTCCTCGATTTTTTATGACGGATTTTGAGGGCCTCTTATGTTCCTAAACCAACAATGTATCGCAATTATTCAAAAAATATATGTTGATATATTTTTCCATAAGAACTCATGTGTTAGAGAGAGATAAAAAATACATTTTTAATAGGATTAAAAACAACCACCTCTTTTTTAATTTATAAACCTCGTTGGTTTAGGAACATAAGAGGCTCTCAAAATCCGTAATAAAAAATCCAGGACCGTATTTAAAAAAACAAAGTTGATGATGACTGCTCATAGACAAAACGACGGTTCTTCAATTTAATAACGCTATCTTGTCAAGGGCAAAAAGTGGCAATGAAGAAGTTCCATTCATTTCAAAATATCTCTTCAAATGTGGTCAGAAAAAAATTAAAACAATTTTGAAAAATTTCGGTTTTTTTCGGATAATTTCGGACTTGGTCGGAATTTCTTGGCTTTTAAAACGGCATTTTGTTAAGCATCAAAATACGTTAATACGCAACTTTGCCTCCATTTAACCGACCTTGTATCTCTCACGGTTTTCAAGATCCCCATGATAGACATTCTTATCTTGGACACACTGTATATCTCAAAACTGAGTAGAATAAATGAGTTCGACTGAATAACAAAAAAGTTTATAAATAACATGTTCTTTTGCATGCGCGTAATTTCAAAGTCCCTGCAATCGATTAATATTTTCGATGCGTCGCGACGCTTTACTCTTGGTAGGCGTCGAATTTTTAACTGTGAAAAATAACTACTCAACCCCATACATTGACTACTTTTTACAGAAATCAAATATTCCTAATCGTTTCCGAGATATTGACGTGCGGAGTTTTAAGTGAAAAACCCTGTATATCTCAGTTAATTTTGGTCCTACAAAAAAGTTCAAATGAGCAAATCTGAAGTATTTTTGATTGACGTTCAGAATACGGTACTAAGAAATGCAAAAACGCATCGTGAACCCAAATTTTTACACAACATGGCATTTTTTGAATGGGAAACCCCGTATATTTTTGGCTAGAATGATAGATCTTTTTCTCCTAATCCCAATGAAGAAAATTAAGTATTAAAAATTACCATGTTGTGTAAAATTTTTAGGTTTTTGATGCATTTTCGCATTGTGTCTATAAAAATTACTTCAAATTTGCTCCTTTAAACTTCTTTGTTAAACAAAAATGAACTGAAATCTCTATTGACTTAAATATAAACAGTCACCCTGTACACCAACTAAACCACCAAATATCCTGAGAAAACCATAATCAGGATCCAACATTTCTTTTGTATCTTTTCTTTTCACACTCTAGAACAAGGATGTTTACATAATCCAAAAAGAAATAAAAAAAAAACTAGTTCGGAAAACCAAAAATATAGTATGTACAGGGTGTCCCAACGATAGAGTAAAGTAGGTTTTATCATATAGGATATGAAAAATATCAATATCAATATGCGTCACAGGTTATAGGTGTAAATAGCGCACATTCTGAAAATATTTGGAAACATACAGGGTGCGTCACAAAAGTATGGCACGAAAAAGTATGTTTTTTTAAAATGGAACCCCCTGTATATTAATTGATATTTCAATTCTTTCTTCAATTTGGAACCAAAATTGTGATACAACTAATGTTCCTAAATTCAACCGTTATCAAGATATCGCGTTTTAAAAATGACATTTTTGCAACTTTGACATGCTATAAAACTCAAACTATTCAAGTTAGAGGAAAATGGTTTGCACTTTCCTATCTTAACTTTTCAAGAGCTCTTCTGTCATTTGGATAAAAGGTAACGTCAACTGTCACCTTTTTTTGGCACATTTTGAAATTTTTTCACAATAATGGATTTAATTTCGTTGAATAGCTCTTGAAAAGTTAAGACAGGAAAGTGCAAACCATTTTTCTCAAACTTGAATAGTTTGAGTTTTATAGCATGTCAAAGTTGCAAAAATGCCATTTTTAAAACGCGATATCTCGATAACGGTTGAATTTAGGAACATTAGTTGTATCACAATTTTTGTTCCAAATTGAAGAAAGAATTGAAATATCAATTATTATACAGGGGGTTCCATTTAAAAAAATCATACTTTTTCGTGCCATACTTTTGTCACGGACCCTGTATGTTTCCAAATATTTTCAGAATGTGCGCTATTTACACCTATAACCTGTGACGCATATTGATATTGATATTTTTCATATCCTATATGATAAAACCTACTTTACTCTATCGTTGGGACACCCTGTACACATTTCGTGAACAAAACCATCATCAAGGCATCCTCAAATTCATTTTTTGTGATCTGCATGTTTTTTGTTTGTTTTAAATGCAACCGAAAATAACTCGTCCTACAACTTGAACACTGTGGAGGATTTCTCCCCCTCCCTACCCTTGGCCCTACCGGCTGAACCTCAAACAAGTCAGGCGGCTGGTTCACCCATATACTTATTATTAAAGTAATACGTATATGGGTTCACCTGACACTGAGCTCTTACAGTGTTGCAACCTACATCCTACAGGACATTATATAGTACCATGTTGCCTAGTTTCGGGTATTCGACTGGTGAGTTTTGTGTTTTTTTTGTTGTTAATGAGTTTGGTCGAAAGGTATTTTAGAAAACAAAACAGAAACGATGTTGTCCAAGTTCAGTTGTACAATGCTTGCTGTCTTGGTACAATTCTTATTGGCTGCCCGACTTGACAACAATGTGACCATAGATGAAATTTTATTGTTGATTGATTTTGAGAAATATTTGATTTAAATAAATGTGATGTAAAATAAATTGAAGTCCGTTAGACTTCCCATGAAAAATGTCTTATACAATTTTCCAATTAAATGAAATAATTTTCCAGATATAGGGATTTTAATATGGGAAAAAATAAATGTTTCCGGAACGGCAAATATTTGGAAAAGTATGGGTATCAACGCCCATAAAACAAATCAAATTCCCCATAAAAAAATCCCATACACTTTTTCCATAAAGTGATTACTTGTCTAGATTTCTAGATACAGGGATTTTAATACGGAAGGTTTTAATGAATGTACCTTATCATTGACGGCTGAACAGTGATACCAGGTACACACTACGCATATAGTACAGCCTACAGTCAAAGCAAAGAAAACATCGATACGACTGCAGCGCCTTATCAGACGGACAACCTTCACATTAAAACAAGTGAATTGAGAGCACAAACCAATCAATCACACGGGTGAATATTATAGTGGAGCTTCCGCTCCTTCAACGACAGTTAAATTTTAACTTCGATTCAACTGTCAGTCAACTGTAGTATTTTACACATAGTGACAGGATCAAACACAGCCCACAAGGGCAATTATCAAAACCTATTTTTACGCTATCAGCATCAATTTTAACTTCAAAGTGGTTACAGTTAAGTATAATAAATAGGTGCCACCCCCGTGTAATGCTGTTATGTAGCAGGGTATGTTGTTTCGATAAACCAATTACGCAACCCTTCATGGGTGCTAAAACCTAACCACACAGGCCCGTTCAACAACTCCTTTGATGCTTTATTGCATATACAGGCGGGGGAAATGCCATGTTGGCAAATTATTGATCTAGTTATATGAAACTGATAAACAGGATCTTGGCTTTAGTTGGCAAGTTTTCAAATGTTAAATAATTGATGTTTTAGGCAGACCTGGTTGGACTTGCACAAATGATTGTCACATGTTTTGAAGCCAGAAAACACAACCAATGAAATAGTACCAATTAACATGAGCATTTGATGATTTACTTTCCAATTTTGATCGACGAAGCGCATGCGTGAATTATGAGAAAATATAAAAAAGTATAATTTGACTCCAAATCAGTCTAACAAAAACTTCATTGTCCAACTCGCATTAAAGAGTCTAAGAGTTTATATCCCATCGCTTCAGTTTAATAATTTCACCATCATCATGATAAAACTCTTGAAGAATCGATTTTCCGTCGGCAAATTCTCCACGTAATAAAGCGAGTTATTCTGAAGTTTTCACTAAACACGCAAAAAATATTCACTTATCGGTTTTCCCGGGAGAAGCTCGTTATTTTAATATAGCGAGCCGCGTCATTATAG
This sequence comes from Orchestes rusci, assembly GCA_958502075.1. NCBI lineage: Eukaryota > Metazoa > Arthropoda > Insecta > Coleoptera > Curculionidae > Orchestes > Orchestes rusci. The sequence continues at coordinate 6,593,409 of OY293303.1, read as the reverse complement.
GGCTTTGTTTTGTTGCAAATAAATTATCAAAACAGCCTTTTCATCCCGGATGGCTTTATGCGGGCAAACAAGAATATGCCTTATGAATATTAAAAACCTTCTCCCTAATTTTGAATATATAATTTTTTGACAGGCGCATTCACCTTTCGGCTTTCTTAACAAAGTTGAGTATTGTTGGAATGAGGAACTTGTATAAATTGAACAGGGTTTTTGTTGAAAAATATCATCGCGCCTCTTTTTTGATGATTACATTTTATTTGTAATTTAGGCGGGAATAACCGACATTGATGATGACACGAAAAAACTCTTCTTTTAACTATCAACTTTATTCTTTTGAAAATCTAGTTTCCAAATTCTAGTCCATAATAAAGATAATTAACGCTGTATACGTATTTGAAGTTTTTTATCAAATTAATTCCTTATATTACTGCATACAAATAATTTCGCAAATCAAATCATACATATAGATTTTATATTTTCTCGTACGAAATAGGATGAGCTGGTTTTATTCTGATTATTCATCCGTTTTTGTAATAAAACAAAATAGTTTTTTAAACTTACGTTTCAAAGTTGACTCAATAATTTTTAAATTGACAATTAGACATCAAAATTAATATAATAATAATTATTAATTTATTATTGTGGTCCGTGAGTGAGTCGAGTGTATTATTTGCACTACCATCCAGCACAAACTGACTAATTTTAAGGTCGATGAATGTGTGATGGAGATATTGGGCATGATTAAATATATAATAATTTGAAGACCACGTTGACACAGATACAAGACAAAAGTACAAAAGTCCCTAAAGCAACGACCCAAAAAACAAAACTTACAGGTTACTTATATAAAATCTGATTTTACCTTTGCGAATATCTTGGACAACCCAAAGGATAAAATCAGATTGGAAAATCTTGATTGACAACTATACTGAAAACATCAACGAGAAACTCCAGCTCTTTATGAACATGAACAACCTGCTAAACATATCATAGACTTCAGAAGTCGTTAATTAATTATTGCAAAAATTCAAATCTTATCAATCAATAGAAATATGGAAACCGGGACAACACAACAGATAAGACGATTCACTCAACTCACAGACTCATATAACAAATACGACCCTGATTTCATCATATTTCGGTTTTTTTTTAATTTTAAAATGACATTTTTGGGTATAAAAACGGCCAACTTTGTCATGATTTGACCGACTGTATCTCTTATAATAACGGAAATCCATGCATACAACCCTGTGAGACTATTTCCTAACGTCATTGACAAAATTAAAGAAGTGATTCCTCGCAGGTCATTGAAAAAAAAAGTCAAGGTGTCAGAGTTTTATTGAAAAATCAGTTTTTTTATAATCCTTTGACTATTTTTTTAGAAATTTTGCAGCTCTGTTTGTAGTTTGGGTTTATCTAGCACTAATTAAGATCATCAAATCCAGTGGCTTCTGGAGAGATAACTTAACGAATGTCATTGCAAAAAAACATGTTCGCCACTGACTTTTTTTGAATTTTTTAATTGTGTTTCCAATAAGGTACACACACAACTTTGTATCAGCTTGGTATTCGAGAAAATAATGAGTATTTTTTTTTCTCAAAAACTAAGGCAAAAGGTAACGGAAATGAAATTGCAATTTCAGTTGCTTAATCTTAAAAAAATATATGATTACAAAAAAGTCAGTGGGGTACCCACATTTCAAGTCATTTTCTAAGTTACCCCCGAGAAATTAACCTACAGCAAATACCAAACAACTTTCGATTCACGTCATAACTGCCACCAAGCGAGTTATTACGTGATTTGCTGGTGATAAAATTTGCCACCAGCAAACTTCATAACAACCTGCTTGGTGGCAATTATGACGTAGATCGAAAGTGGTTTGGCATTTGCTATAGATACTTCTTTATAACTATAAGCAACGCTGCAAAATTTCAAAGAAATTAGCCAAAGAATATGAACGACAATTATAAAAAACTGATTTGAAAAAAAACCCTGTTTCTTTTAAATGACCAGAGGAATAACCCCTTTCATTTAGTCAATGAGGTTATGAAACACTCTGTATAATTATCTCCTGAACTGTACATCTCCAAACACAAACTTTACATTACTTTCCATATTGACTTTGTTTCACTATTTTTATGAAATTCTTCATGATTTCAGCATGAACTTTTCGGTCTCAAAAATCTTGCTTCATAAGAGCAAAAGTGAAGGAATTGGAGCGTATAGAAAAAAATCAAATTTTTGAAAACATAAATAACAAAATTGATTCTCTTCAACAAAATTCCATATGATTTTTTCCTGTTGACATTTTACGAGTGGATTATGGGCTTTCAGGGTTCAGACTTTCAATCACGTTTCAGATTCCATGACTTTTTCATGTTTTTCAGATACTATTTTTTCAAAAATGCGACAAAATAAGAAACGGAATCAGTCGAAGATCCAAAAATTTAGCGGGCACAAATTTAAGTCATCGACTAGCCAACAAATTGCAATATTTAATTTTTGTCCGTACAAATAAAAGAGCTATATGGACAAATAATAAGGAAAGTTGAAATACTAATTCATGAGAAACTCAATAGTAGACAAAATAAGGACAGAACAGGAGAAAAAAATCATTGGAATCATCGATGAAATCAAGTATAATCCTCAAGAACTCTGGAGAAACCTCAAAACACTCCTGCCAAGTGAAAAATACAATCGGCTATACAAAATTATTTTTGAGAAGAAAACATCAGCATAGCCAATGGATTCAATGAGTATTTCATCCATAGCTTTGACAATATAATTATTATTTGTTATATTCCGGACTCTGTTATAAATTACATCGTAAGGACAACTACTCCACGAATTATTTTTTGCAAATTTGAAAATGTCACATTGCATAATATGTAAGACACACTGAAAAAAAAAATGTGTGATGATGGAATATCCAAGAAAAATCTCAATGATGCTCCGGAAACCTGGAAAATGTCAACAGTGATATCTGTTTCTAAAGTTCAGAACACCAAACATCATTCAGGCCAATCAACACTGTTCCTTTTTATGAAAAATTGTTGTTAAAGGAAAAATTACAGCTTCACTGTGACAAAAACCACATTTTAGTTCCAAACCAGTCGAGCTTCAGGAAAAAACCCCTGTAAGTCAGTGATTGTAAATATTTGTGATGATTTTTGAAAAGCTATGATAAGGGCATATTGGATCCAAATTTGAATTTTTACTATCACCCAACTACGCTCCACTGTGTCCACTCTTAAGACGCCCACCCTGTATTAGGTATCGATGATTTTTTGTTTAAAACACACATTCTGGGATTTTATTAACATCTTTACTGTGAATTAGAACGTACAGGAAGACTCAATGAGCAGTATAAGTATTAAATTAACAAATTACCAAAAAAAATACCAAAACAGTAACATTTGTTTCTGAAACTGTGAACAGGGAGGTTTTTGGTCATTCTGATTGAGATTCCGTTGTCAGTTTTTCCCTTAAAAATCCCCTAATACGATTTTCTGAAATTTGACCCACTTATTTGAACCCCCATAATCACCCAAAAGTACGTCCCTGGAACTGATTTGATGAGAAAATTATCTAAAAAAGTCGATTTTATTTCACGAGCTTGTCAACAACTCTCTACCTATATGCAAAGTCGATGATATATAATTTGATGTCATCTGCTCAGGTAACGTGGTTTTATTCATTTCACGTGAAATGTTCGGTCCTTCCGCTTTATCTGATCACATGTGGTTTGTTTATTTCGGTGGTGTCTTCAATGAAGTATAAATATACGAGTAGAATTGACGGAAAAAATTTTATACCTTTTTAAACCATTATATTTTCACCTTTTCCAATGATTTAATGTAAGCATAAAATGCTAACTTGGCACTTGAAATAATCAATCATAAAACTTCTCAAAAACTCTCAAAAGTGACGTTATTTTTTAACTTTAATTAGAAATATTGTATTCCTTATTATCAAAAGAATAACAAGAAACAATATCATATTTGGATTTTTTTATTATTAAACAATTTTCTTTTTTTGTAATACCTTGAAAAGTACCTTATTAGATTTTCACCACTGAGAAACATGGGGAATCATGTATCAGTCTATTTTGACGATATAATTTCCGTATTGCTGTCAATTTTGTGACTGGAGCGGACAGAATAATGTTCATAATTTCCTTCAAAACTTATATTCTTGCGTTTTTCATAATTTTTTTCATCGTAACTACATCAAAGATTTGAAACTAATTCCATTAACTTTGAATAGCAATTCATTTTTGAGCCCTGAAATCTTTTGCAAGATAGTCAATATTGGGATTGAATAAAAGTAAAAAAGTGATAGAAACATTTTTCTTTTTCACCGCTTGTGGGATCTATCTCGGAAAAATTCAAGTATTAATCACAATGCTTATATAAAGAAGAATAGAGGTTATGAGTCACAAGTCTATTTTTTTTCCTTTCAAAACGTGTTTGAATCACAAGATTCTCTCTGGGGTTTTATTGAGATAAATTATTCCAAAATCTTGAAAAGTGCAATTAATGGAGTTATTTTATTCAGTTAGGGCACAGTTTTTTCGCTTCCGCATCGGTTGTAGCCTCTAGACAGACGACAGACATATTCAAACCGTTTGAAGTTTACCATGATCAAGTAAGACGCTCGAAATTGGTACGGAAACATCTGGTAATTACATATGTAGTTTCAAGTAGCTCGATTAATCGAAGAGCGATCCCAAATTCTCTTGAAGATAGAACATTAAGCCGATTTTGAGGGAGGTATCTTGGATCGTTCAAGAAAGGATATAGTCCTATTAAAAGTTATAGTACTCTTGAGAACAAGGTGAATTCAGAGAGTAAACGTAAGGGAAAATGTTCAAAATATCATCATCTACGCCAGATAAGCGGAGCTTGAAACCAAGCAAGTGCAAGAAAACGCATAAACAGAAAAGAAGACGGCAAAAAAGGTGATGAAGACATAAAAACATCAACATCAATTGGCCCTACAATTCCAGCATGATTTGGCTAGAAATAAAATGTCGTTTTATGGGGAAGGTAACTGAATGTATTAAATTTCAAGTTGGTAGTGCCAAACATTACAACAAAATATGTGATAATACAATTTCATTGCGAGGACAGAATTTGACAATGACTATAACGCAAGCGTCCAACTCAAATTCATTTATAGAATCCTAATTATAGCTTGTATTGTAACTTATAACAAGAAATATTTTTCAATACAAAGCTATACACAAATAAAAACGAAAGGGGTCGACGAGCTGCATTCAACCTATTGTCCCGCCTATATATACGTTTTAATGGCTGAGTTTTTTCACAACTGTTCTACCCTACATATTCATGGGGTTGCACGCTACATAGGTGTCGACCTTTTACCTGTACAAAGGGGATTTAATAAAAAGAACCCCAATACATCCATAATTCGCGTAAAAATCCAGCAAATATTTCAAATATATGTATACAGCAGATGCAAAATGTAAATTCGGTGGATTCAGACACACAAGTAGTAAAGATTTTGCAGACAGCAATATCCTTCCTTTTTCAAGAAGCAAAACCAGGCAGTTGGAGAACGTCATCATGGCGAGGCGGAGCCACAGACGCATTGGAGGGGAGTGACGCGCGTTGATTGGCTGCACTCTACCCCGCCTATCAACTGTTATCAAATATTGGTCGACAAATAGTCAGTGTTTGTTACATGTTTAGATACCCAGATGGGTGCTTTAGTAGAACAGTGACAGTATAGTTTACCCTCTCGGAGAGTTTTTAATGATGCTCTAGTGTGTGTTGTGTTTAGTGCAAGATGTGCAGCAACGAAAGTTCCACAAACACCACCCCGAGATTACCTATGCCTTTTCCCATTGAAGTTAACGGGCCCAGAGCCCTACTGCCCATTGACCACTATAGGCTGCAGTTGTACCAGTACGCGGTTGCAGAAAGGCTAAGGTACCCGCTTCTGAATCCGTTCCCGTCCCCTTTGACGTGCTATCCATTGTTTCCACGGGCACTTCAGCCTGAGGAGCCCAAACCTCAGCACAGCTACATTGGGTTGATCGCCATGGCCATTCTGGGATCACCTGAGGGAAAGTTGGTGTTGTCGGACATCTATCAGCACATTTTGGATAACTACCCGTATTTCCGCACAAGAGCGCCGGGCTGGAAAAACTCAATCCGACACAATTTGTCATTAAATGACTGCTTCATTAAAGCAGGTCGAAGTGCCAATGGAAAAGGCCACTACTGGGCGATCCATCCTGCAAACGTAGAGGACTTTCGCAAAGGAGACTTTCGTAGACGTAAAGCCCAACGTAAAGTCCGCAAACATATGGGTTTGGCTGTGGATGAAGATGGTGCAGATTCTCCCAGCCCTCCACCGTTATCAGTCAGTCCTCCAGTACTGCCAGGTCCATCAACTTCAGTATTTCCAACATCGGCAACCCGAAGCACTAGGAAGAGACAATTTGATGTAGCGTCGCTTCTAGCTCCGGATTCAGGAGATGAAACTACGGAAGAAGATATTGATGTAGTGTCAAGTGACCATCAGGACTCGGCAGAGGCGAAATGGCCTATGTTTCCTATAGTGAATTACTATCAAGCTTTACTGCAAGCCCGGCCGTCGGCTAGCTCAGGTACCCAAGATAACAATGTGAGTTCTGACTCTTAAGTTAGTACATTTGATGTCAGCTATATTAAAATTTTGTTATACTTGCACAAACACACAGCTAGATTCAAAAGGGCAGCTGTGTGTTTTATGTGATTTTATATTTTCATATTTTATCTTCATGTACTAAGTCATAAAGTTGCTGTTGTACAGACTAGCGAACCTATAACATGTATAAATATTAAATTATAATTATTGTATACTTCTGTAAATATAGAATCCATATGATTATGAATAAATTATTATAAATCATGTTATGGGATTTTATTTCTGTTCTGTGTCGCGAAACGTCAAGCGACGGCTAAGTGACTGAAAATTACAACTTGGCACACATTTTCAATAAATCTATCTCAGCCATAATAGAGAGTTCTTCATAATAATTGAAGTAACAATTTCTTAGATTTTGGCTACCTTTACTCTGAAATATCCAAAAAAAAAAATAAAAAAATTGACTGAAATTTTTGCAAATACATTTTCCTGAGATCCACCAAATGTTTGTATAATTTTGAGACTTTTCATTCATATTGAAAATTGTGAATGTTGGATCAAAGTATCAAGGTGGGTAGTTTTGATTTTGTTCCCAGATAAAAAAAAAAACATAAAGTATAATGTGAATTTTCAAAAATTCTGGATTTTATTGTTGATTTCAACGAAAAGATCATCCCGACAAAAACTATTTATTCCTCAATATGGCTCAACTTGAGTGAACATTTTAAAAAATTCTTGAATTTTTTTTGAACAGTTCAAACTCAGTTGTATGACTACTTATTTGAAGCTGTTCAATATTATGGTGAAATTTTTCATGTTACGGTCAAAATGTCGTTCAAACCACAATTTTTAAAAAAATTGGACTCAATTCTTAATGGGCATCCACTTGACCTAAACTTGAATGATTCATAGCTCGTTCAAAATTTTTAGCAGTTTTCAGAACACAAATCAAACGATTTTTTTTATCTAGTTCCATTTTGAATAGATTTTTTTTTTATATAAACATCTCCACTCAAGAGAAACGAGTTTGTAGAATCAAACTTTTATTTTATTTTATTATTACAACAAAAATGCTTTGCGGGCATCGTTAAATAATTCAAGATGAAAATACTCAATACAATGTTTTAAAATGCTTAATGCACAATAAAAATTACTTATTGAAGATTAAGCTCCCAAATTCGACAAAAATTTAAATATGTATACATAACCACATTCCATCAGAGTGAACTACACGCAAGATAAAAAAATTTGATAATAACAACCGTTTTTCAAGTTGTAATGAATAAATGCATTTTTTTTTAATTAAAAACAGTTGTTGCATCATGTCGTTTTCTAATGAGTACCTTATTTTGAAGCAAGTCTTTAATTTTAATGGTTTTTCAAAGTCTTTTCAAACTGTTTCACAACTCATCGCGTTATGATCGACACTTTTTAAAATCTTCCTATTTGGCATACACTGTTTCCATTCGTCTTCGGGATCATTAAGTCACCGTTAGTTTATTCCGCTAAATATGAAGCTGATAACTAATCTCCACGTAGTTTAGGCGGAAGTTGACATAGACACCTATCAAAAATGAAAAAAAAAAAAGTTATAGGGAGACTAATTCGCGTTTTAAGGTGAAATTTATAGTTGAATTTAAATTTGACTTCCTCATCAAAATTCAAAATCTTTTGTTCTGGATGTTTCCAGATTGTATCATGTGCATGAAAACAAATTTGTATTTCAAAACAGTTTGAATCAAGGATTCCTACAGTATCGTTAATGCAAATTCTCAATTTCCAATTTGATTTGTTAGGTTTTGTTTTTAATTTTAGTGAAAAGTGATCATGCAATAAGTCAGTCATCTGACTCCAGGAACAAACAATTTGGCATCATACTAAACTGTTGTTTGACTTTTTCCAGAATAAAATATACTGGTTTTGCATTTGGAACGACAGGAAAATAATTAGCATGTCGATGTTCTTTCAGAAGAAATTTATTCAACAAAGATTAAATTTTATTTGACAAAAATTACTGAATACTACCAAATACTGAAAAGATTTTTTGATCTGAGGCGGATGAATTGTTAAAGTGAAGATTGAATTTTCAAAGTAGTCTGTTGAGAATTTTCTGATTGATACTTGCATTAGTAAAATTAAATAATAATTCATCTACATTGAAATGTAGTAAAAAGATTCGGAAGGTGATAGTACTCCTGAAAATAGTAAAAAAAAGTTCTTATAAGTATAGGGCAAAAAATACATATTAAGGGAGTTAGGGACACTGAAAGAGTGACTTCAAAAAACGACTTTTTTGAAATTGTAGGCTTGAAAAACAAGATAAGATTTCGAAAAAAAATCCTCTGCCATAAAATTTGACCCTAAATCAAACGGTTACACTGAAAAATTATTTGTAAAATCGGAAAGGGTAGTTTTTGCAAGGGTAGGGGGTTGTTTCGTGAAAAATTTTTTTGAGGTTATTTTTTTTGAAACGTGGTTTCATTTTTGAAAACTACATACTTTTTACTACAGAAAAAAGTACTCTTGTTGCACATCGCTCAGAGTGATGGTTTTCGAGAAAAATTGAAGGCAAAGAGTTTGCTCTGATGGGTTGCTAAATGGTTAATCATCATGAAAGTCATGGTGTTTCAAAAGTAACCAAGTAGTTATTGAATAATTATTAGAAAAATCAAAATTTCATAATTTTAAAAACATCTTATTGCTTAAAAAAAACCGTTTTTGAAAATAACCCTTTCAATGCCACTAGTTTCCGCCCTATACTTATAGGAACTTTTTTTAGTATTCTTAGGAGTACCATCACCCCCAAATTATTTTACTCCATTTCAATGACACCCTGTATATCAATCTATATCACAACAGTTCTGTCTTCAACAATTTTCAAAATAATTCCTCAGCAGAATCTTTGCCTTGAATTTTCTTCAAACTCGATTTACATTTATTTCCAATTTCTCCGTTTCCTATTGATCCGGTTTACTGTGAACATTATTGAAATCACTAGATACACGAAAAAATGAGCACTAAACAATATTCTTCTGAACAATAAGTTACAAGTAGTATAAACAAACAAATAGAAAACACTACAAGAGGATCGCGTTATATGCAATCAATGGGAAAGGCAGGGCTTAGTTATTGACCATTGATTGCTAACACATTCATCACAAAAATGTATTAATTTTTTGTCTTGATGTTGAAAGTATTAGAGAATGTGTGTGATGCGGATTTTTTCAGACCGGATTACAATACCATCTGATTTGCGGGTCTTTACGGAAAAGAGATATTCAACTCGATATTCGGCACATGGTAAGAGATGGAACATTGTCGAATTACAATCAATTGATTCTTTCAAAATCTGGTGTTTGATCATAACTATAACATAAGATAAAATGCTACCTACCAAGCGTTGATATATTTATGAGGAGAACATAATATCACACATTCGAAACGTGATCACAACATTTGAAAAGCATGATAAAAACTTGATGATGGTTGACCGAATACGAAACGTGGTATACAAATTCAAAGTGGTAGGTACCATGCAAAAATTAATTTCTCTTTTCAAATATCCAAAAAATCAATCTACCGATAGATAGTGGAGAAAGAATCAGCATTCAGAGCAGATTTGTTTGATTTAAAAATGACTTTCCGATAAAGTGAGCTTGAATCACAATTGTATGACAATGCAAATAAATAAATGAAAAGAAAAGTAAGAAGAGTAAAGAGAAAATTGTGTTCAATATACGATTTTGTACATGTACTTATAAAAGTCATAACATGAATGTAGTAAAATGCGAAATTGATTTTATGTTTTCAATAACCTCATCGTAACACATTTTTACCAAAAATTACTTTTTTTCGAATCTTTCAATTTTTGGTCAATTTTTCCAATAATTGTTAACCGCATCCGCGGACATGATGTATAAATAGAGACATTTTGGTTTGCTATTTTATTGAATTTCTCGTAAACTATCAATAGAATTGTTTTATAAATCAGAATTATGATATGATTTGATAAGTTTCCATTTTTGTTCATAATGTTGAGCAAATCAAGAAGACGCTGGAGGTATAACAAAAATAAACTAGAAGAGTTGGAGGGTTAATATTTAGAGGTGACACTCCCTCAATAACTGGTATCATTCTATAAGTTTCGGATTGCTTTTTAAAAAAAATGTGCACAAAAACATCCTCAACTTTGGTCGACTGACAAAAATCAACCAAAATTGGAGGTATGAAGTTTTGAGGGAGTACTCCTGACACTTTTCTCAATAACTCAAATTGCATTGTTTTATATTTTTGAGTTTTCGAATTACAACTCACTTCAATGAGCATTGTTTTATACGGAAATTTGCAACATCAATTCAAAATCAAATGGAAAAAATCTAAAATAATGCTGAAATTACGCAGATTCTATCATCAATGTACTTAAAATCGATTAAAACTTTACACACACGTTTTACTAGAAAATAAATTTAATAAGAAAATACACTCCCCGGCACAAAATTCTGACCTAGTTTGATGTCTTACCGATTTTCATGAATTTTGTTCCAGTTTGTACAGAGTGGGCAACTAAGAATGCGAGGTACTGTATCTGGACAACTATTCATCGTAGAGACTTGCGGCAAAAAAATTTATTAATAAAACGAACAAGAGAAATACCTGGAAAATATTTTCAAGTTTTTGCGAAGGACGCTAGGGGGTGTAACAACTAACACCAAGTGAAAAAATAGGATTTTTATAGAATTTTGCCAAATGAAAATATAAATGAAAATATATCGGTGATATTATTTTCATATTTACTGTCTTTTCACGTACACTTTTTGTCAAAAAAGTTTTTTTCTATTTATCAAAATAAAGGGGTGGGAGAAGTTCGAATATTTTTTTAAACAAACGGAGATTTCTCCCGTTTTGCTTGACCATAATTGACACTTCAAAATGCTTATTTGGTTTTGAATTTGTTACCTTCGCCGTCGTCGCTAGATGGCGTTAATTGAAATGAAAGCATATTTTTGAGTTTTTTTCAAAAAAATCAAATGTGATTGTATGTTCATTTCTATATATTTTGAAAGAGGATACATTTTTTTATTAAAAAAATTTAAAAAAAAAAATAAAATAAAAAATAATCTTTCAATTTTTTTGTTTTTTTTTTGAATTTTCCAATAGAAAAATGTATCCCTTTTTGAAATATATGAAAATAAATATACCATAAAATTATTTTTTTTTGGAAAACACTCATAACTTAGTTAACGCCATCTAGCGCCGACAGCGAAGGTAACAAAAATGCATAACCAAATGAGCATTTTGTAGTGCAGATTATGCTCTTTCATATGAGCTCAAGCTCTTCAAAATTGGTAAAGCGATACGAGGGAAATATCTTTTTGTTTATACAAATATTTAAACTCCTCTCACCCCTTTATTTTCGTAGACAGAAAAAAACGTTTTGGACAAAAAGTGTAGGTAAAAAGTCATTAAATAAAAAATAATATCATCGGTATATTTTCATTGGGCAAAATTCTATAAAAATCCTATTTTCCTAGTTGGTGTTGGTTGTTACGCCCCCTAGCGACCCTTTCAGCAACTTGAAAATATTTTCCAAGTTTCTCTCTTAGCCGTTTTAGTCATAATTTTTTTTGCCGCAAGCCTCTACGATGAATAGTTTCCCAGATACAGTACCTCGCATTCTTAGTTGCCCACCCTGTACAGGGTGATTCATTTTCAGCGACATGGTGCCAGTTCTCGTAAACTATCCATCATAGAGATTCAGGAAAAAAATCTGTATAGTAATGTGCCCAAGCGAAAATGCTGTAAATATATTTCGAGCTTTCAGGATCTCCGCAAGGGGGCGTAACGTTACTGCGAAAATAGAAAATCAACACATTTTTGAAGTTTTCCCTATTGAACTACCAAAAACGAATATGGAAACAGATTTCAGACGATATTCTCTACAAAATTGCCCTTTGACACTTTTCTCTAAGTTGTCAAACAAGACAGCTACAAGCCGTCAAACTTGATGTCACTAAATTGCCTATAACTTCGAAATCCCTTGACCGATTCGACTGTTCTCAAGCTCGTTTTAAAGAAGAAAATCTGCTTTTTCTGGTGCATTTACTCGAAGTCGATTTTATCTGCTTTAGTCGACCACAAATTGTAAAAGTCAATCCTGTATTTGCGGATTTTTCGAAATTTTCAAATGCAAACCCCGCTCAAAATCCCGACCGTTGTCAAGGCACTCCTATCTTTTGACATATTCAAATTTACAGGAGCTGTTTAAAAAGTGTTTCTTGATGGATTCCTGACGCAGTCTCCGTAACTCTTCTATTTCAAAAGATATAGAAAAATTACTTCCATGAAAGTGATAGGAAATTATCCAAATAACACGATGGAGGCATCTATTTAATGGGTTTGCATTTGAAAATTTCGAAAAAATCTCAAATTCATCTTTGACTTTCACAATACTTGTTGTGTGGTCGGCTAAAGCGAATAAAATCGACCCCGAGTAAATGCACCAGAAAAAGCAGATTTTCCTCTTCAAAATGAGCTCAAGAACAGTCAAATCGTTTGGAGAATTTCGAAGTTATGGGCAAATTAGTGACATCAAGTTTGACAGCTTGTAGCTGTCTTATTTGACAACTTAGAGAGAAGTGTCGGGGGGCAATTTTGTAGAGGGGGAAAAATTTCGAAAATGTATCGATTTTCAGTTTTGACAGTACCGTTACGCCCCCTTGTGGCGATCCTAGAAGCTTGAAATATATTTCCAGCATTTTCTCTTGGGTACATTACTATGTAGATTTTTTTTCTGGGTCTCTATGATGAATAGTTCACGGGAACTGGCACCCTGTCGCTGATAATGAATCACCCTGTACATTAATGTATTGTGTTTCTTTTAATCTATTGTACAGGGTGATTCATTTTCAGAGTCAGGGTGCCAGTTCTCGTAAACTATTCATCGTAGAGGCTTGCGGCAAAAAATTTTATTACTAAAACGGCCAAGAGAAAAACCTGGAAAATATTTTCAAGTTTCTGAAATGGTCGCTAGGGGGCCTAACAACCAACACCAAGTAGAAAAATATGATTTTTATGGAATTTTGTCCAATAAAAATATATCGATGAGCTCATTTTCGGATTTACTGCTAATTACCTACACTTTTTGTCCTAAACGTTTTTTTCTATCTATCATAATTAAGTGGTGGGGGAAGTTCAATTGTTTTATTAAACAAACGGAGATTTCTCCCGTTTCGCTTGACCGATTTAAACGAGCTTGGGCTCATGTGAAAGAGCATGATCTGCACTTCAAAAAACTTTTTTGGTTTTGAATTTTTGACCTTCGGCGTCGCCGCTAGATGGCGTTAACTGAAATGGTAGCATGTTTTTGAGTTTTTTCCAAAAAAATCAAATGTAATGGTATATTCATTTTTATATATTTTAAAAGGGGATATATTTTCCTATTAAAAAAAATAAAACAAACAAAAAAAAAAAATAAAAAAAAAACAAAAAAAAATCATCAATTTTTGTGTGTTTTTTTATAGGAAAATGTATCCCTTTTTAAAATATATAAAAATGAATATACCATTACATTTGATTTTTTTGGAAAAAACGCAAAAACATGCTACCATTTCAGTTAACGCCATCTATCGGCGACGGCGAAGGTCAAAAATTCAAAACCAAAAAATTTTTTTGAAGTGCAGATCATGCTCTTTCATATGAGCCCAAGCTCGTTTGAATCGGTCAAGCGAAACGGGAGAAATATCCGTTTGTTTAATAAAACAATTGAACTTCCCCCACCACTTTATTATGATAGATAGAAAAAAACGTTTTGGACAAAAAGTGTAGGTAAATAGTCAGTAAATCCGAAAATGAGCTCATCGATATATTTTCATTAGACAAAATTCCATAAAAATCATATTTTTTTACTTGGTGTTGGTTGTTACGCCCCCTAGTGACCATTTCAGAAACTTGAAAATATTTTCCAGGTTTTTCTCTTGGCCGTTTTAGTAATAAATTTTTTTGCCGCAAGCCTCTACGATGAATAGTTTACGAGAACTGGCACCCTGACTCTGAAAATGAATCACCCTGTACATAATAAGTGACGATTTTCGTTTTCAAAACAAAATTATCCGCCTTAATTTAACTACAGGATATTCTGAAATTGCGACGAAAAACAACATTTTCATTTACCCTTGCATGATAGTGTTTGAACAAATAATGTTACTTATTACAGTAATTTCATAAAATCGCAATACATTCATCTGCAAACTGGTGAAAAATTCATGAAATTAGGACAAAACATAAACAAGCTAAAAAACATCAAGCTTGGTGAGATTTTCAGGGTGAAGCAATTTTGTGCCGGGGAGTGTATATGTATTAATCTATGAGCGTGGACATAGGGTTTCTAGTTGGTGAATAGATTGAATTTCTACGTCAATGGAAGAAAAATGTTTTAGGGATAAAATCTAAATCATCAACTAATTTATTACAAAAAAAGTCCTAATTAATCAGTAATTTATATCCGCCATACTATACATCTCTTATCAAAAAATGCCTAGAAAATTCTTTCCTCGGCAAAAAAAGTGAAAAACAACCCTGAGAAAAAAGTGATGACTATTTTAAACGTCAAAAGTGTAGCATGAAGTGCCCTCTCACTGCCATGATGAAAATGTGTCCATAATCAGGTTTCGCATCCCAAAAACCCCCAGGTACCAATATTTAGAGTGATACGTTCAAAAATATTCATACATTTTGGAAAATTCGATCATCATTTTTGAACTTCACCGCCCTGAATCTAGGAAACGGAGCAATTTTGGCAAAAAGGTAAGTTGCTTTAATCGGCTTATTTTCACATCAGGAATATGTGGTGAGTTATAAATGGAGTATACATATATACAGAACCGTAATAAATGCCAAGAGTAGGGAGTTTTTGAAGCACTCATTTGACCGGTTATTAACGTTGCCGGTTATTCTGAGCATGCGCTTCAAATAACCGAATCGGTAAATAACCGATAACGTGTTACTTTATCCACGGAAGCTTAACGTTCGCTTGATAACCGTCGTTTATTTTCTCATGTTGTCACATTGATAAACAGTATTATTTAGTTATTACATAGAAATATTGACAAAGTACAATTTTAATTTTGAAAAATAACTACAGTTGCACTGGAATGGACAATTTGCACATTTTTTGGAAATAGGAAAAATATAAGGATTAGAATGTACTGATGCCATTGATGTTTGAAAAATCAGCCTACGACCTCTATTAATGTAGTAATCACCGATTAAAGAGCACAAATCAATATCCTCTACGTCACAGAATAAATTATTTGTCTCCGTTTGTCAAGCGGAAATCTGTCACCTCCACTATATGTGTTTCAAATTGTTTTACAAGGAAACTCGCAAAAAAAAACATCCCCAGCTTTGGATGACTGATAAAAATCAACCAGAAAAATTGGAGGGGTTAAGCTTTCTCCCAGCATAACTCAAATTGCATTGTGTCAAAGCTTCATATGTGATTATTTTGAAGAAACGATATTTCAAAAACGAAAAAAATATATATAAAAAAAACATCAAACACCATACCTTTTTTTTGTTGGTCAGTTTATTTGAAATAGCCCACATGCTGTCATTAACAATGTATTTTAAGTCAATTGCAAAACTTTGCACATATAGTATTTGAAAATAGAATTGATGACAAAATGCTTCATTCAAAAATCTGTGTAACAGTTCGGATGAGTTTGAGTTATGAAATCTATGACAATATAGGTGAGATTGATCACAAAAAACGTGAAAAGACATGTTTGCCAGTAACAATTTAATCTCACTGCTGATATTTACTAATAGCTACCCTCTACACTTCTTATGTATTGCATTATAAACAAAACATCATCTTAGAGGCCTATTGAACCTCTAAGAAAAGACGATTCACTCACCTTATCCTCACCTTTGTGGTATTTAGAACACAGACAATATTCATCATAATCATCATTAGCGATTCTGTGTGAGCATCCTGTTTAGACCCTGAAAAAAAATATATCATTTATAGATGTATAGAGCATTTTTAATTAAAGGGTAAAGAGAATGTGAAATCGCTCTAATTAGAGACTTGGTTTATCATTTCTGGACTTGAGTTAAATTCACAAATTTTGTCGTATTTTTGCAAATAAAATTTCGGGTCTGTCATTTTATGAATAAAATGTTGGGATCTTCCATGACCCTCGCACGAATATGTATCTGTTTTGGTATAAAGTGCTGGACAGTTGCTTTGCAACATGGAAATCTTTACCCAAATCCAAATGTCGATATTTTCGAAACGGAAAGAGATATCGAGTTGCGGTCTTCAGATGGTCCTTGACCAATTCTTCGAGAACACCTACATGGTTGGAGTGGTGCATTGCGTTATTAAATCTTAAATTTCACATGCGAATTACCAGATTAATGGGCAAATCCAATTAACAACTCTTTACTCTGGAGGTGTATTTCAGTGGCGTAACAGCAATAGCTTCACTACACGCCACTGGACTAAATAACGTTCAATGTGTGCATATGTCTTTTCTCTGATCCAAGACAATCTAATCTACTTCAAAATATAGATAGAGAAGAGATCAAGAACAAAAATTCGGAATCTGACATAGCACCAAACTTTGTCCACCTGGTGAAGGGGGATAAATAAAAGAAATACACCGCTCCAACCATGTTTGTGTTCTCGAAGAATTGGTCAAAGACCTGCCGAAGACCGCAACTCGATTTCTGTTTCGAAAATATCGAGATTTGAATTTGGGTAAAAATTTCCATGTTGTGAAGCAACTGTGAAGCATTTTTTGTGTTCAAAGTTTGAAACTCCAAAGTGTACTGGTGGGTGATATTGATTTTGATTGCAGATGTGAGACGTATAATGAGAAAGAATAACTCCGATTGTCAATCGGGGGTTGAAGCAAAAATAAAATATATGATATACAAAAAGTGGCCATTATGTGTCCATATAAAATAAAAATTCAAATCGACAAAAATAGGTTTAAAAGAAATACAATGATGAGAAGTTTTTCATTTCCTTTTTTCTGGTTCATCAAAACAACTAGCGATTCATATCATATTCTTACTATTTTTGTATGAATTACTAGCAGTACCCGTCACGACTTCTCCCACAATAGGCCATTTTCATGATTTTTTATTTGCTTATCAGAAAGAGCAGACAAAAAAAGCTCAATTTTTTTTTCTCCAGAAAAGGCACTAAAATTCACTTTGAACGTTAGGCCGATGACGTCATCCGCCTAAATCTGTGATTGGCCAGTCATAGGCAATGTTGCCAAACGAACTTTCCCGAAACGGAGACTCGCGGCTGGATGTAGCTTCCGTTCTCACAACAATGTTGCCGTTTCTCTGTTTGTTGGGTAGGGATTGTTAAGGTGAGTGGGGGAAGTTGTTTATTTTCATTCAAGTTTTGATTGTATCTTATCGGAATCCAGAATCATCATAAATAAAATAGCTTTTTTTTCCGTGATTTGATTTTGTTATCAATCATAAATCCTCAGATGGATAATAATACAACAATAATAATAATTATTGTGCTGTGTGTCAAAATCAAAATACGTTTTCAATTTAACGTTCTGGTAATCTTTCCTAACATTGTAAGTTTATAATCTTCCAAGAATATGTTACTGATGATAATAACTAAAATGTGAAATATTATATTTATTATAAGAGTTCAACTGATAATTTGTAGTCTCCGAACAATTAAACTCATTATTTAAGTTATCACAAGCTTTCAATTGTTTTTGCAGTTCATTTGAATTTCAAAAACGGTTGACATCGATCAAACCATTTTTACCAGAATTCTTACACCTTATATTTTAATTGCATAAAATATAGAAATGGATACTTTATTATCACTATGAAAGAACTTTAAAGTTTAGACTTATTCATAATGTCAAAACGTTCCGCTACTTTCCTGAAGAATTATCTGCTGTGAGGAATATCTAGCTGGAAATTGCCCATGTTATCGAATAATAAACAGCGCAAGATATTTGAAAATCCCGCGAAAATCTTCGAATAAATACGGCAACATTGTTATCGTGAGGGAGCGGGAGGCTACATCCAGTCGCAAGTGATATTATTGGTAAACTTGGCGATTACTAAAATTTGATTGGTGCTAAAAACTGCGGGAAATTCAAATAAATGGAATCCGTTTGCACCAAATTTTTAGGCAAAAGATTTTTTTTCGTTTAAAACCTCGCCTTTCATCAGTATATTGAACGTACTTCTTCTCCAGATAATTGAAATATTCAAATTCCATTGAGTGGAAATGGCCTATTGTTTGAATGTTATCGGATAATGTTGAAAGCTACACTCATAAACTTGGAAAACGACGAATCACATGTTTTATTAATTTTATCCAAGGTCATCATAATGAAGTTTCAAGTCGATGTGACCAAAAATACATTTTTTCTGTTGATTTATGATTTTTCACACCCACACTCCGTCCACCCCCTTAAGGGGTGAATTTTGAAAAACGACGAAACACGTGTTTCATTGATTTCATGCAAGACTATTAATATGAAGTTTGAAGTCGATAGGACCAAAAATACAATTTTTTATTGATTAATGATTTCCTACCCCCACCCTTTTTACCCCCTTAGGGATAAAATTTCGCAAAATCCTTTCTTAGCACACTTAGAAATATTCAGCCGAACATCTCTTCAAAATTGTATGGCTTTATCTATTATAGTTTTGGCTCGGCGTTGATGAGTCAGTCAGGACAAGCTCTTTTATAAGTATAGATTTTCCCCGGTAGCGATGTTGATTTGCAACAACGTTAAATTTTCAATTTTTAAAAAATGTAATTTACAAAAAAAAAAAAATCAGAAAGAAAATTCTAAAATCCTCCTATGAACTTTTAAATAGAACGTTAACGTGATAACAAAAGTTATTTGATTGGTTGATTAATAAAAAAAAATATCCATAATGAGGAGAATAGTGCGCATTGATATGCGAAAGAAGAACTTTTTGAAACATATAAACAGTGCGCAGAATGATGATATGTTTACCCAGCACTTGACTACGACAAAAATTTTAACAGTCTGATGTTTACCTACTTGGAAAATTCTATAGAGATAGGAAAAAGTGTGTGAACATTATTAAACAAAACTTATACGTGGATTAGTTTTCAATAAAACTGACATAAACCAGTAATGTTATACATAAGCTACGATTTTCATAGATTTTCTAAAAACAAATTCGCGAATAGTTCAAAACCGACTATCATTTTGGATGAATTTTGTATTGTTATATCTATTTTTATGTGAATTACCTCAAGAGTTCCAGTTTCATCCAGCTTTCAAAATCCACAAATCAAATTATGAAAATATTTTTTTCAAATTTTCATTTCAATTTGATATGTCTTTCCCGTTGACCAATCAACACGATCAACAAAGAGAAGGTAATGAGTGAGAGAGAGTAAGACATGACGGTTATTTGGAAGAATTTGATGATGGTGAAATGGTTTTCTGGAAGCATAATTATTTGGAAAACCAAATCAAAAAAGAGACCATGTGTTGAAGATTCTAATTTTGCAAATTGAAAATCCGATGGTGTTTCTACAAAATAACAATAAAACATAAAATCGCCTTAGACCTAGAATCGTTCCTGTTTAACTCGATCTTTTGCATGCAAACCCAATAATTGAAGCGGAATGTAGATTGAATGTAATCATCATCTGACAACAAAAATACAAGCTCCGCTACACCTGTTAATAACACCGAGAGTGTTGGTTTTAAAGACTCTGACTAGGCATTTTTCAAGAGTTGTGATACATTTGCTTCGCTTTTAATTATCTATCCAGCCGCCTCTATATGCTTTTGCGGTTTGTTTCGACAATCAATACAAGTCACCGTCAGTACTTTTTAACTAGTGTTTATATTTGTAAATGAATCTCTCACCTATGCAGTCCAAATTGAAAGGTCTATTGTCCCCATTCCAAGTGTTCCTAGAAACTCGAAACTGCATACATTTCCGAACTGTTATTTAACCAAACATCGAAATTTTGAAACACAATGGGACGCAGCTATATTTGATATTTTCAAAGCGAAATGTATATTTTCCGAGAGGGGTTTAAAAATATTCTTTTCTACCTAATCGACCCACCTGCCTGCTTTCAATATTGAATATCAGGCCAATAATAACAATTTGACAAATCATTTTGGGCAACATTTGGCAAATGAAGATCGGTGGATAAGATTTGTGTGTGAAGTGGGTTCGATGGATTGGCGCCCTGATAATACATTTCTCATACTTCTTGTTACATGACCTCACACATCAATCACACTATTTAAAGACGCCGAGCCGATGTGAAGAATGATCGAGAGGTTGAATCAAGAAAAATAAATAAACAGCGTTTAATGAAGAATAACAGCTCCATTGAGCAGGTGTTGTATCGGCGGACAATGGCACAAACAAAATAAAAATCAATCATACAACGATTTAATAAATACATAAACTCTGATTGTCGAAAGAAATAAGGGGTGCACCATGCAAGATATTTTGCTGTGTGGATTTCTGTTGTATCTTATACATAAAGTTGGGTTAGTTGCATATCAGAATTTTTTTTATTATTTATATTTTTGAGAAATTTTTTTCGGGGATAGTTCAAATCAATGTTGGCACATGTTATTGGCTTAGCGAGAATTTTGAAAGATGTTCATTTTGGTATCTCAATTTGACAAGATATCGAAAAATTTGATTGGAATCCATCAAGGACTCCACGTGCCGATTTTGAAGCAAATCAGATAAATAAAGTTAAAAGTCATATTTCACCCATCAATCAAGATGAAAATCGGAAATGATGATTTTATTTTGAAATTAACTTTATTTCTCTAAACTACATCGGTTTGATATTAAATCAGTCGAATTTATTATGAAATTAAACATTCGAGGGTTATAAATTGAAAAATTCCGTCTGGTCGTGAACTGTGTCCAGAAGATAAGATTTTATTAAATCATGATTCAACTATAGATGAACTATAGTGAATATTCGTTGAATAATTATTTTTCTGATCGCCAGAAAATGTGAGAAAATGGACATGGGTACAGTTAGGTACACGACCAGACGGTAACTTTTAATTCATATCCCTTGACTGTCTTATTTCATAATTCGACTGACTTTACATCAAACCTATGTAGTTCAGTGGTATCAAGCTAGTTTTAGAATAAAAACAGCATTATCGATGTAACAGTATCATATATCAGCGAAGATCGTCGAAGGTTGATGAAGACTTTAAAGCTTCGTTTCAGATCTTGTAACACTACAGTGAAGCTGGACAAATGATTCATTTACCCTAGGACCATCATCTTATGTGTCTTCAATCATGATTACACTGACGCTGAGAGAATAGTCTGTCAATATTCTATTTGCCAGGATAGAAAAGATAGCTATTAAATTTTATTCACCAGTCTTTCGGTAGTGCGCACTGGATGTCCTCGATCAAGTTACACCTATGTCATTTCCCTTATTTTTTATTTCTTCCTTTCAATGGAGGTTCAAGCCAGCTTCAAATTCTGGGTCATGTTCAAAAAGGTGGTTGTTTACGTGTATCTATGAGATCTGGGTATGTATTATTGGTATGTGGTCTTAAAATGTAGGATTATTATGATTCATAGAGTTAGAAACATCGCACCCTCAATTCCTATCAGTTGGTTAAGGGCGTGATGCTTTCTTCTGCAGATCATATCACCCAATTTGATTTTATTTTAATTTTACAATGGTTGGAGTTGATGAGTTTGAAGCTGCATTAATATCCATAAAATCAAAGGCTTTGGGATCTGACGGTATCATCATTGGTATGCAGCTGCTTCGCAGGGTTAGTGCATCTGTCAAATTTGTCCATTAAAATAAACCTTTCCGGACGCATGGAATATGTCACATGTTGTTCAACCAACTAACCTGGAGAACCTACGTTCAGGTTTTGGTTTGAGACGAGGTTACAGCTACACAACAGCCATGTTTTGAAGGTTTCATCTGGAAGTGGAAGATCCCAAAGAGTTCAAATAACCATTATCCAACTAAGAGGGTCTTTTTTGAATATGTAAGAATCTGTATACATACACATATACACAAATCACATCACACGTATAGGTGTTTGTATCAGTAAATTGATTTTGCTTAGGTTAAAATTCAAATTCATTCAAATTCATTTATTCAGATTGAGACAAGGTTGTCAAATGAATAGAGATATAATAAGAAGTGCTATAATAGTTTTGAGTCCAGACATGTAGTTTTCAATTCTTCAATTATATCTTATGCAAAAATAGCTTCCAGTGAGATATTATTGATCCATTTAGAGGTTAGGTGTAAGAGTAACCTTAGGTTAAATCTCGGCTCTCCTCACTTCTTATTTTTATCAAGAAAGACGATATTTATTTATTTATTAATTTATTAGCATCTTGTTTGAAGTTTTGCAGAACAGATTTAGGACTATCTCTGTCTCAGCGTAAATCTTAGTAAGACACAGATTTTTCTGCTTGGCCAACAAGTGCATTATAGGTGATATTAAAGCACAAATTAATCTTACAAGGAGCGAAGATCTGATATAGACCTGAAAGTGCCTTAAGTTGGGCACTATAAGTACTTCTATGTCTATCCTTATGTTATGATATAAAAAATATAGTTTCCCCTCTTTCTTTGCTTTCAATTCTTAGATAATTTGATATCAGTGAAGAAACTAACAAAAAGCGGAAAAGCATTAATCTTTGATCAAGAATAAGGCTTAGACATTTTTTAAAAATGAAATTTCACTTAGATGTAAACCATTTGGAAGTTTATATTTAATGATTTAATGCTCAAAATGATATTTGGCATAAAAGATTAGGACATTTAAATAGAATGAGAATTTCAAAATTACCAAAAATATACATGTGACTCTTGTATGAAAGAAAAATGAAAAAAATAACTATTCAAGTCAATTATACAAAGAAACTCGAAACGAGTTGTAGAGCTGATACATACAGACTTAAGTGGACCTATTGATCCAGAAACTTTTGAGGGTTAAAGATTTTTTTCTAACCATCATTGATGACTATCCATTTTAGAAGTTTATTCACTAAATAACAAAAATGAAGCAGAAGAACAAATTACAAATGATATAAGAAACCTACATGCAGAATATGGAATCAAAACAGCTAGAACGGTAATGGAGAAGAATATACCTAAAACCTCACCCTACAGCCTCCATCAGAATGGATTTGTCGAAAGTATGAACAGGACACCATTAAACAAAGCAACAACGTTTATGTTGTGAAGCAATCAGGTGTTCTGCGTACCAAGTGAACCGATCTGCCTCAACAGCAATTTATAATGGGACACCAGCTAAGGAAAGGTTTGGATTTTTGGACTTAACAAAGCTAAGAATCTTGTGATATAAATATAAAACATGGGTTCACAATCAACCAAAACAAGGAAAACTTGAGCCAAGAGCAAAAGAAATCAGGTTCGAAGGATACGGAAAGAATGGATATAGAATGTAGAATCCGGAAACAAACAAAATAGTTTGTTCAAGAGACGTAAGATTTAATAGAGAAAACAGACTTTATAAGATGAAGAAGCAACCACAAGAAGAAAACCTTGTGAACACATGGAGAATAATAGTGAAAGAAAAAAAAAAGAAGATGGATACATATCACAGTTAAAAGAAGACAGAAACCAAGTACCAGCAGAAGATGAAGATAGACACCGAGAACAACATAAAGAAAGAGATGCGCGAAAAACAATAACTATGAGGAAAATATAGAAGATGAATCAAGACCCACAAATTTAATGATTTTGAACTTTATATGTTTATTCACCTTCGGTGGAACAAGGGCACATTATCATGGGAAATACATAAGAATATGTGCCCCTTTTCCACCGAAGCAATAGAAAATGGTGAACAATGGGAAGAAGCTATTGAAAACGAATTAAATGCACATAAGAAATAAGGAACTTGAATTAAAGCAAAATTACGACCAGATAAAAAAAAGCTATAGATACGCAATGGATTTTCCGGACCAAAAAATGGCGCCAAGAAAGCAAGGCTAGCCGCCAAAGGAAAAGCCTGAGAAGTTTTTGAAGATTTTGAGAGTTGCAATTTTTCAAACGTTCAAAATTTAGGGAGAGGGTTGAGAATCATCTTTTTGTCAACCTCCGATCTAACCAGGATATGTGAAGTTGAAGAGGTTAGAATAATAATTATGAATACAAAAAGTCAGTTTGAAAGTTCCAGGTTTTGGATCGTTATTATGCTGAGATTACAAGAGGAGTAACAAAAGTTTAATCCGCCACTTTCGCCTTAATCATGGCTGTACTGCTGTACAGATTAGGCCCCCCACATACAGTTTTTCATCAAGGCAGTCCAATCCTTGACTTCGTCCTCACACTTTCGCCGAGACATGTCCGAGACCAAGCTCAAGAGAGTATGGAGAAAGAACTCGTCTCGCCTCATCACCCCAGCTCTGTTTTTGGTGTCGGTGTCAATATGGTACCTCCTCTTCCTCCATGCTCTCGTATTTGCTTGGTATCGGTGAGAGAGCATCAAGGCTTGAACTGTGCAACCCAAGTCTTAAGGAAAAGCTTTACGTCTGTGGGAGGTTTAACTTCATTTAGACTAGATCAATTTTGTCAGTACTTCATAACTGAATATGCCTTTGTCTTCAGTGATGTAGTCTCAAATAAAGTGACGAAGCTAAGATTTTAATTTCGCCAATAGCTATTGCGATAAAGACATTATTATTATTAGTTTGGAGCCCAACGCTGATGGTGACTGAGATTTTAGGATAAACTGTGTACCTTTTGAATCGAGTCTCTACTGGACCTGATCTCAGGGGCCAGATTTTTGCAAATTGGGGAGTTATAGCCCAATTTCTCTCGGCTGTTCTACTCCCCGGTTTTCAAAAATCCGGTCCCAGAAGGTAAGGAACCGTTCTGATAAGACCTGGACAAGTTTATGCCGTGGATATCAACAGCCACCCACAAACTTCGTATCCAGAAAAGTTTTTGGAATTGGAGCGCCTTTCACATGCTTTTTCGAGAAGAAAAGTCTCGAAGAATGGGAAAAATGGAAAGACGCCGGTAGATGATGATACTTATGAAAATTTCGTGTTGATCAATATGGGTTATCCAATGATCATAAAGGAAAATCTCGCAAAAGGAATTTCTATATTGGCAGGATTAAAAGTTATTCACAACTGACATCAGCATACTTACATGTCTCATAAATGTTCCTGTGAGTCCAACACCCAAGGTACCACATTTACATGGTACCGCTCTGCAACCCTATCAAAGGCCAAGAACTGAATCACAAAGGCAAAATGAGCTGTCAATGTCAATCTATCGACGAGTTTGTATCGGTTCTCCAATAGAAATCTCATTGTGGCGTTGTCAGCATCGAAGAATAAAAAGTCACATCATACCAGAGCCGAAGAATGGACCTGTTGAAGAAATTGCTTTTGTTATTGTGTTTAATACATCCAATTCTTATAAATTCAACAGCACCGTACTTGCGAAACAATATCAAATATACATCAGCAAATTTTGCTGAAGCTTTCCCTTGAATGTCGACACAATAAATTGAGACCATTGTTCTCGAAATATCAATCAAATCGGTTCTTGTTGTTAAAACAAATAAACGCACGTCAGAACAAACAATAGCTGTCATTCTTCGCGCGCTGAGTTGCTTTCGTTTTCTCGAAAACTCCTTTGTCGGCCACTAGTCAAAACTGTATAGTTTTCAATGGACCCGCCTTAGAAATGACTTGCGAGAAGTTTTTTTTCTCTACTGATACTTGAAAGTGTTTTTGTATGAGGGCTCAAAATGAAACACCTTCGATATGCATGTAGTTTTGGAAGGGAATGTTTGTTTTGGATTTTGAATGTGACTCTCTGAATGAATTTATCGTCACTGAGAACAGGAATAAAATAAAATTAATTCGGAAATATTTCAAATTCTGTGTTCTATAAATATAGAACAAATGATGCAACAAATAAATGGATATTACATAAAATCAAGATAAAAATCACGTAAAAAAAAAATTCTTATTTTTGTTAATAATTTTCCAAAGACCCATTTCAATAGACTTCTTATCGGAGCATACAACCAAATGTGTCAAAGTACACACGGGGGGTACCACTAAACCCGTTAATCCACCTAAATATTCCCAAGTGGGTATTTATAAGTGAATGAGTACTGACTGAATGAGTCTTAACTCAAAACTTTAATCCGGATTACGCAGTCAAACACAGAGGAAGTAACTTGTAGAATTAGTGTGTGAAAAACTCAGGTACATTTTGGATTATTATGCGCAACACACGAATTTCATTGGTGCATGTACGTAGTGTAAATGAAATTATGCGTTTTGGCGTGCAAATTGATGGGAATGATTCGATAAAATCTGCTTTAATTTGGCTGATCACCGAATTACGTCCTGTTTTTAGATAAGCATTTACAATGGGCAAACGCGATGTGATTTCATATGTGACGGGAATCTCTGGTTGAAATTTTTGTTCCCAAAATCGTAATTGCACAATGGGAGACTGACATGGTTTTTGATTTACAACTCACCCACATTTTGTTTTACCTATTTCTTTATAGGGGCACAAATCAAGTCAGTTGTTCAGTATATCATCTAACATCACTTGTATTATCCCTTAGTTTTTCATTTTAATTCAATTTCTTCCAATTTTTGAGAAGTTGTCACTCTGTCGCGGTTAAAACCCAGCTCCAACAACACGTCAACGCTTCGATAAAAAGAGAACAACAAGCGGAAAAAACGCACCATCACCGTCAGTCCAGTTAAATCGAGTGAAATTGAGAAATAGCGATGAGATGTCAAAACCAATCAATTTTTACAATATTTTTTGTATTTTCAAAAAATGTGTTTGCCTGTTACTTTCAAATTTATACAAATTGTCCAATGTTGTGAACACAACTGGTACTATTTCTTCCATTCACTATGGCTATTTATTCCATAACTCCACATACAACTTCCTCACAACAACATTTTCTTATCTCAATTCCTCAAATACGTCGGGTGGTTTATAAGTAGTTTAAAACATATTTTGAAGACATGTTATGTCGTCAACCAGCATCGAAAAGACGAAAATTGTTTTTGATCTTATTTCCTACACCATATAAAATTCAAAACG
Source organism: Orchestes rusci (assembly GCA_958502075.1). Lineage (NCBI taxonomy): Eukaryota > Metazoa > Arthropoda > Insecta > Coleoptera > Curculionidae > Orchestes > Orchestes rusci. The sequence goes on along the minus strand of OY293303.1, from coordinate 6,565,603 downwards.
CACGTTATGTATGGAAAAGGCGACATGAATACGAAATGGCCTAGAAGCACACATCTTTGTGTATGGACGGAAAACTTCATGGAAATGTTGACAAATACAATTTCGTCTGGTGTGGAGAAAATATTATTTTTTCGAGGAATTCGATTCAAAACCGGTGCCATAAATGCAAATGATTTTTCGAATCGTTCGGGCACAAAATCGTTACCAGAACGGGACAAATATCTTGATACTTTGTCAGAGAAGACAAAATAAAAAGAATTGTTTCTGAAAGCACGAAAACTAACAGAACTCCGTGGCACAACACGACAAAAGAAAAGGGAAACAAAATAACTGTTCGTTTTCGCTGTTCTTGTTGGGGTTAGGGTCAAAATACATGAAAGGGCTGACGCTCGAAGTGTTTTGTCAATCTATAGAAAATAGGAATACAAATCATTCGGCCAGATTATCAAATAATGAAGTCCTGAGGATGGTAACATGTATTCCGAAACTTGTACATGTTGAAACTGACCCAAAAATACAGCATCAATAATAATCTACACCGTACAGACTACAATATGAGAGCACTTTATCATTTGAATCAAGTACAAAGACTTTTTTATCTGTGATCCTCCTTCTTTTCTTTATATTCCGAATACTTTTTATGATATATCTGTTATCAGACCTCAAGAAAGTGAATAAGACAAATTAATTATTATAAGAACCCCAAAAATGTATTATAGGATCCCAACAGAGTCAACAAATGAATTATGCAACCTCAATAGTCAAAAACTAGACCCTTAATGGGATATCACTGCAATCATGAATCCAAATCTACAGATAAAAAAACTCATCAAATCAATTATGGGACCTCAAAACAACCCCAATCTATCAATGGAAATTAACTTACATTTAGGTCAACTGAAATCAATTATGCTTCAAATATAATGTCGTTAATTTTAGTGTACGACCCACGACCCATCCGTTGATTGAACGTCGTGATATTTGGGTTATTGGAATGTTTGATTTTGATTTAAATTAAAGTAAAACCGATGCAGTTTCAAATTCGATTTATAACTTTAATATAAGCAATTTAATATATTTCTTGAGTTGTTAGCCAAATAAGCATAGCAACTTCTTATGATAATCGTGAGGAATTATTTCCAGTGTCAATAAACTCACCCCTCGCAAAAAATAGCGTTATAGAAATCGTTGAAATCAAACAAAAATATCAAAGAGTCGTTTCACAAGAGCGCTTTCCGTTTTTATCCCCACTCGTGCGCTCCGCTTTCTCCCAGTGGAATTTTGGAGGGTGAGGTTTCCATTATTAAGCGTTTATTCGCTGTTTCACACCACCGTACAGATCTGAATAATTCAATAACATCCTAAATAGGCAGCACTAACATCAAAAAGACGCGTCCCCGCCTAAGCTGAATTTAAATTTTTCCAAATACCGACTTTTTAAACACTCCCCCAGCGAACGGTGATGATGGAGTTTGCTTTCGCTGGTTGCTAGGGACAGGAATTTTTGGTTTTACATGAAAAAAGAACGGAATGGATAATGATGTATCAAAATAGTGAAAGCTGTACTCACTCATGTAAAAAGAGGTCAACAGAATCAAGCACCAATTAATACTAAAAGAAGAGTCACCATGGTTGGTCCTTAAAATAGTGACGTTGAGCAAAACTGACTTACAACAAGAACTTTTTCAACGGAGAAGCCACCATCCTTTTGGGATTGAACATGTAAGTTGGTTATGGATTAGATATGAGACCTTCACACCTACTTGGATTTCTAGACATAGCGCGGAGAACTTATGGATCGAAAGAAACAAACAGAAATGAGCAAAGCACGATTTCAATAACCTCAAAAAGCGATGCCATATCTGAGGTGACTCTCAATCAAGGAGAAATATGCCGACCTGGCCACTGAAGATTCCAATTCTTTTGCAACCGTTCTCACTGCATAAAACTCTCTCTTGCCAACTTTGCCTATGAAACCTCGATATGACAAAGAATTCCAGCAGAATACCAAGAGATTTATTTTGCAGTCTTTCCGAAAAAACTTCATCATTAACCTTCAGACCGTCACAGACACACTTGAAGCTCAAGCCAAAATTCAAGCAGAGCCTGTTGGAGCTGCTCCATTCCTGAACTCTCCCCATATCCCGAGTAATCAATGCATTCAATGTATCTGAATTTCGATGTGTCCATAGAATCGTCGTATCATCCGCAAACACTGCGAATTTACCCTGAATGTCAAGCTTGGTCGGATCATCTATGTAGAGAAGAAAGAGCACAGGACCTAGTACTAGTTATTGGGGCACAGCATGCCCAATCTCGAGCATCCCAGAAACCTCGACCAAGTGATTTTCTCTCTGACGATAAAATCGCAACGAATTCCAGGCCAGGAATATTTAACAGGAGAAAAAAACAACTATTGCACTTCCGGTTCCGGGGCAGGTTATTCATACAAAATTACTTGCTTCTGATGCTTGAGATATGAATAAACAAGAATTGTCACACTCAAGTTGATCCAAAACCAGAATTTCAGGAATTTGCTTGTTAGTTGGATTGTCAATACATACCTCCTTAGATTATTGAATATATTCATTATCTGCATCAATCCCTGCTCCTACTCTTACAAGCCAAGTGATGTTTCCTGGACACTTCTAAGAAACATGTAGTATCTATTATGTTGAGCTTTACTCCTCCCCGGCACTGATCCTTATGACGATGAGGGTCTTCTTTGTCGACATAGCGTAATTCGTGCATGCAGCTACCAATAAAGACAGAGAATCAATTAATTATGCTGCCACTTCCAAATCAAACGGGGCTTTCATGTCTTTTGTGCCATTTTGCGTTATGTATTGCCGCATAGTCACTAATGCTACCTGCAAAAACGTCAGAATCTTGAAACATTGGAAGACTAGGGCCAGTTCAAGGCGACTTTGGACTTCAAAATCTACGTGATGGAGGTTTTGTTTACGGTGCTAATCAACAAATGATATTACCCACTGCGCTAACAGCTAAATAAATAATTTCCGAACTATTTAGTACTTGAGAATCCTTGAAGTTGTCCTGGGAATTTGGTAGAACTGTAGAAGGCGCACCTTCTGAGGGCTTTGGCTCGACCATTGCTGTTTCTGTGATGAGTTCTGCTTCGTCGGATTCCATATGCCCCAGGGTAAGCGTTATTACTAAAATCTCTGACGCTGCTGTTACTCCGGTAGTGACATAATGTGTACATGCTACCAAATTTTTGTCTTCTAGGGTTGAGCTGAGTTCTTCTTTAGCGTGGATCATGCAAGTCAGGTCCTCAGAAGTCCTGGTGAAGTCCGGCTGCCTTTGTGCTCTTTTTCGTGATGAATGTGTTGGACATGTGAAGCTGCTTACATAAAATTGACGGTATGTCAATCGTCTGGGTCCAACAGTGGAGTGCTTTTGTCTTGAATATTTGGTCGATGACACAATTGGGATTGGTTTAGATATTGCGATCGCTGGACCACACGAGTAGCTGCCTTCTGAGACCATGTTGCTGAGTCGGACTTCACAGTCCATTAGCTGTAAGTTTTGCTGATTGTTGTAGTCCACTATTTCGCTTGCTATATCCAACTCTAGTATGACCGATTTTCGTTCGTGAGAGGAGTTCGAATTGTTTTCAGGAATACGCAATCTGAAATGTCTTCGATGAAAGGATACAAGCAATATTTTGATCCACTTTTCGCCCTGGATCAATTCTGACTTTATTGTTGTGGTTAGAATCATCATGTTCAATGGATACTTCCAGTTTGGTTTATGTGGAACGAGGACATCAACTAGTGTATTGTTTTCGTAATAAATACAACTTCATAGACCTTGGCAAAGTGGCAAAGTGACTTGATATACGCTAAGGAGGCGAATATTCAATGTGTTCCATGTATTCTCATTGATCGCTTTCAGACCTTGGTTGAGTTTCCTTTTGAAGTTTTCAGTGGCAGCTGCTGGATAATGGGTCTAGTATAACGATGATTCAAGAATAGCTGACTTAAGCACGCACGGAAACAGAAGAAAATGTTTTCATATTTCAATAAGATGTTTTTTTGCCGACATGATAATTCTATTTTACTGCCTCCACAGAGACGAGAAAGTAGGCGTATCTAATGCCAGGCATGCAAAACAGTCAAAAATGGCTAGGCAGTAAAATTATCTTCAACTATTTCTAATAAAGGGCGTTATAACATTATATTAAAAATTTCTGTACAGTGTCTATATTATTATATGTGGACATTTTCGTGACTGGTGTGAATTGAGAAGGATTATTATATTATTATAGACATGTATTTAATTTTTTGAGGTTTTGTTTGCAAAATTTCGTTATTTCTCGATTCATTTGTTGTCCTAGTCGGGTTCGGTTTTTATGTATTGAGGTTATGTTTGCATAATTTCGTCATCTTTCAATTGATTTCGTTCAAATCACATCTATTTTGGAATTAATGAAGAAATTAAAAAAAAAAACTTAGCCAACTTTGGTTATTTCTCGATGAATTTTGTTGAAATTTGGTTTCGGTTTGACTCAAGTGAGGTTATGTTTGCGATATGTCATTATATTTTAAAGAATTTTGTTCAAATTGGGTACATATAAGTTTTATTTTTGAAATAATTAAGAAACTTAAAGAGAAAATTGATTTATCGAGGTTATGTTTGCATAATTTCGTTTTTCAACGGATTTTGTTAAAGTTTGTTATGTAGGTTCTATAGGGAATATAGTTGATTTATTTTTGATTTTGATCCCATTCTCAATGAATTTTGTCATAATTTGGTATAAAAATTCTATTTTCATCTGGTTCAAATTGAGTGAGGTTATGTTTGCATAATGTCGTTATCTTTCAAAGAATTTTGGTCAAATAGTCTGTAGGTTCTAGTTGGGATTTATTTAATGAATTTTAAAAAAAAGATGATTTAGTGAGGATATGTTTGCAAAATTTCACGATTTCCCAACGATTTTCAAGTATGTAGGTTCTATTTGGGATGTTATTTTCGAAATTTAGATATGACAACAGGGCATTTAGTAAAAAGTACTGCAACTGTTAAATGTCCTGAAAACCGCTTGAGCTATGTTCACAAATTTGGTATCTAGGGGTTTTTAGGTTTGCAAAATTGAATAGTGATATCGGCAATGTTGCCAGATTTTCCTGATGATGCGATGTTGTCATATCTTGGCAACTACTGAAGATAAAATGTTGGAAACTTGGTATGCCCATTTCACTTGGATAAGAATAAAATGGACATTCCAATCGAAATAGCCAAGTTACCACGTTCAACCAAAAAGTGAAAAACCTGGCAGCAGTGCTAATATCACTGTTCAATGGCGAACTTGCATAAGAAATTAAATCGTTTTTTTATTGCAAACTGTAGGAAATCACAAAAAAATCGATACGTATTTTTTTATTTCGTTCAAATATGAATTTTCCAAAAGTGATTGAAGTGTTAAGTTCGGTATATACAGTGTGTCCAAGATAAGAATGTCTATCATGGGGACCTTGGAAACCATAAAAGATACGGAGATGGTTAAATTAGAAAAAATGTCGCATTTTCAAGCCTGCAATATGCTGTTTAGAAAGTTTTAAAATTCCAAGTAGTACCGGTGATACGCATAAAAAGTCGAAATTTGCCGATTTCGTTTTTTCTGACGTTTTTTAAAGAGATATGGAAAAATAACATACTTTCTCATGCCCACTTTTCAAGCTCCACAAAACAGCGTAGAGAGATTTTCCGTACGACGTTTCGTTTCGGAGACCATCGTCAACTTTATTTTTCTAAAAGGCGCGTTAAAAAAGTATACCCTGTATCAAATAGCATATCTATAAAACGATGTATGACACAATATGATTCTGCGGAAAGTATTTTGGAGATTGAACCTACCATCAAAAACTCAGTTCCTCTAGTCGTTCACATATAGAAGTTTCTACATATGCAGACCATCGTGTTTGTCTATATCTCGTCTTTATTTATGCAACTCAGCTGAAAATATAATGTTTTGTGGAAATAAAGCTTCGTTTTTTGTTTAATGGTTCTTAACTTGACGTCTAACAATTAAAATCACCCATTTACCCAGCAGGAAATTTCTCAAAACTCAATGTATTTTTGGTCCTGAAATCTGTTACAACGTCACTGTTGTATGGAAAGGTACAAGTGATATTTTTTGAAATTCTTCCACAGCGGGATAATTCCATTTGATCGCTCGTTTGTTTCAAAACCATGAAAAATTTTGCTCAGAAACAATGGAAACGAGAATTTAATATCTACTTTCTATGTCAAATATTTGCAATTTTATTGTAACCCATCTGATAAGTGCATAAATTCATACATAAAAGCCACAGAAAAAGGTAAAAGGCCTGCATCTAAGAGCATTTCGTGTATATTGATACAAGACAAACAAAAGAAACTGAAGAAGTTGGGCAATAGGTGGTAGCAGCTCGTTTAGAGTGTTTGTTGTAAGTGACCTCCCATCAGGAGAGGAAGCTCTCGAGAAAAAATGACACTCCCGATGATTTAACCAATATTGACATTGGCTCCGTCTTGTTGTTTTTGAACACCTTTTCGCTGTTGTGTCCGTGTATATGCAAATAACTATCAGCTTTTTCTTAACTATACTCGCCTCCATACGTGACAAACTTGTTTATTTTCATACATCAGTTTAGAGTTTGGAAGAATTATTGATTATAGTTAAATATACTATGTTATAGGCAAACGAATATTTCATTTATCAAGGCACGATGTGGTGTTATTTAAACAATCACCTTGTTGAATGATTCAAGATTTTTCCTTAAAGTGTGCATCCTGTGAGGTAGATAAACAAGAGGAGTCTGGGGAGATGAAACGGAATAAACCAGTCATTTTGTAGAGTTTGCAAAAGTTTGATTTAGGGTGTCTCAAAAGTCATAGTGCAAATTCAAAGAGGTGATAGAGATTGAGTATTTTTGCCTTCGAAAAACTGATACTAACGAAAAGAAATAATTAAGCTTCATATTTTATGTAGAGCTTGAAATGTTAACATTTTCACATATTGCAATCAAGAGATCAACCAATCAACCAATATAATGTCCGGTTCTACCTCATGCATGCGGAGTAACCTGCTCTGAGTTAGGACCAAGGACCATAGCTTATAAGACACCTAAAAGCAGGCCAAATAGGTATAAATGAGAGCCCATTGAGGCATGATGTGAATGTTCAAGGACTCACTCAACAACTGTCAATCAAGAGTGACTGGAGGATTGGTTCAATCAATCCCCTACAATTGAAACATGTTCACTTCTACTCAACTCACCAAAAAGTTCATCGTTACGTCTTATGCTCATATTTGTGGCAAATTTCAACTTGATATCCTTTTCCTTAGCGGGGGAAGGTCACACATGGACAGAAAATATATGAATGATGGGTTTTGGAAAGTTTTATCTCTTTCGTAAAGCCTCTGTGGACACAAATAAAGTCACTCATTGTGACACTTTGACATATTGATGATGAATAAGTAGAAATTTACAAAATTGCTGTTATTTGCAGTAATTTTATAATGAACGAAAGTCTTCTTTTTCCAATAAACACCGGCAAAAAAACTGATATCGATCCACTTTGCAGTCTCACAGATATTTTAGCACTTAGCCCCGAGCCCATCCCTTTTCAGGGGTGTAAATCAATTTATCATCGCCACTCCATTTTGTCGGGCAAGGGTAATTTGTAGGGCCGTCTAATTGGTTGTCATATGTTGTTTTCGATGCTGCGCCTTTATTTTAAACTGCTGAGTGGTTTCTGCGCGTAGGCTGTAATTTCGGAAGCCGAAGCTTTTTCTCAAAGAAATCCGTACCGGTACTTTTTGATCGGAGATAGGTACTTGATTTGAGATGTGAAAAGGAAGCTCTTATAGGTGACCGACACCGTTTTTTTATGGTTCGATTGGTGAGTGTTGATATTAGTTTAGATTTGCTTGGGAATTATCATTCACAATTTTGAACAGGCGACGTCATATTTATATTCCTCAGTGAGTCGTTTTGTATCAATATTGAAACTGGTTACAATTTTTATTCAGCAAAAAACATAAACGGAAATCACAAGAATGCAGAATATCTGGCCATTCCACAACCAATCAAACATCTGGACCAGAAAATTTCGTTAGCAAAGGACAGGGTGCGGCAAAAACAAGTTGTTGCGAACTACATCCACTTTTGTTGGGTTGGAAACCTGAGAGGGGTCTTATTGTGTCCGATCACTCATCCCGTTTTCAGATTCAGCAATAAGAAAATTGAATTTCTTGTTGATAATTGTCTTTAATTTGGTGCAAAAATCCAGTCGTTATCTTCAAAGTTGAACATTTGGTGGATTAATTTCTGATGCACCAGAAATTGATGAGTCTACTTTGAAACCTCCTCACCAAAAATTGAGAAAAAAACGGATTGGCGCATACCCTGTACTAGTTTTCTGCAATTTGGTGCAAAAATTAAGTCGTTATCTTCAAAATTGAAGATCTGGTGAATTTATTTCTGGCGCACTAAAAGTTGATGAGCTATTTGAATGAGTCCACTTTGAGACCTCCTCAGCGATAAACTGGGAGAAAACGGAACTGGCGCATGCCCTGTACAAGTTAGGTAAACTAATATTCTTCAATTTCGTATAAAATTTCAGTCGTTAATCACTAAATATCAAAGAGTTTCTTGTCATTTTAATTTTTGAGGTCAACTAGGCGAAATATTCCTGAACGTCACCAAAGCCAACATCTTCATTATCAGTGGTTACGAAGGCGACGAAGATTCAAGTTACGTATCTTCCGGTGGCCGACGAGATGAACGGATTTGAGCATTTGCGAACTTTTCCTGTGAGGCTACATCATCTTGCTGATGTAATCTTGGATAAATTAGATGTAGTACTGACTCAAGCAGAATAAGACACTTTTTCAAAACTGCACTGTTTGTTTTGCCGCACCCTGTGCTAAAGAAACTATTGAAGAAGACAATCTGCCCAAATTAGAAGATAACCCAAAGTCATCAACCAGTCCAAAAGGCCTGGCATCAAGCCAGAAAATATCAGACTTAACCAGTCACGCGGCGATTTGGAAAAACCTTGGATTCAAAAAGAATGAACCAGACCAAACTCCTTCTGGGTCGCTGAACAAAAATTTTTTCTCGACAGTTCAAAGTGGCTTTCTTTTGGTTCTACCTCAACAGTTTTTCTCTGATTTGAACATTCCGACGTGACGCCCCAATCTTGTTTTGGCAGAGTCTCATCTGATTTCATGTGACAATCTGACGTGATGATCTAATCTGATTCAATACCGGGAAATTTTGTACTCAGTTCAAAAATGTATTATTGGATAATATCTTGGGTAGAACTTATTTAAATATTTAGAATACCGTGAAAAGTAATAAACAGTGAACCAAATACCAGACCAAATATGAGCAAAAACTTCAAGCATTTTGATTTTTAAGTTTCATTCTAGCAATAGTTGCAAACAACAAACTGTGAAATCAATATCAATACTCATGTTATCTCATTTTCACTATATTTTAGGTTTATTATCCTTTTTTTATCATTAAATATAAGTTTGTGTTGCATAATTTATTTTTAATTCTAAATACTATTTATTAATTGAGTGATTTAAAGGTTTATTTTTATGTAAGGTGATATGTTGAAACTAAAATCACTAGAATATAAAATGAACTAGAAAAACTTAACAAAAAGAATTAACTTATTTTGAACTTTGTTTATTGGAACTTTTTCAAGTATTCATATCACAGTGGAAAGTAATTAAAATACAATCTGAAACAAAAATCTCCATTAATCATTTTTATTTTTGCATTCGTGTTTTATGTTCTGATTCTAGCGAATGACAAACAAATGTTATGAAGTATTATCATTGTGTTACACAATTATTACTATATTTTGAATTGATAACTTTTTTTACCAATTTGAAAGTGAAAACACTTGAATATACGGGGTGTTTCCTAACTTTTCTGACAAAATGAATCTAATACTAATTATAAGATGATAATGTAGAATTAAATGTTTTCTTTTAGTCTTCGAAATACAGGGTGTTGAAAATTTATTTCAAAATTAATTTTCTATAAAGTCAGACAAAACAAAGTGAACACATTTGGTTGCCATGAAACGAAGCAAATTGGTTCAAAAATAGTTAAATTAAAAATATAAAACACACATTTTCAACGCCCTGTATTTCTAAAGCTAAGCGACTTACGTAATATTTTATTCTACATTTTCATCTTAGAATTAGGTGAGGATTCACCTCCTTCATTTTGTCAGAATATGAATTTCAAAATCTTAACAGAAAAAACGTATTCCTCTGTTCATTGAAACTTCTTTAATTATTAAGAATACCGTGAAAATAGCTGGAGCACAAAGTTGAACAAATACTCTTGAAAATATGAACAAAAACTTGGATTAATCTTTTGTAGGTATTCGTGTTTTATTCTCTCATTCAAGCAATAAATGACTAACAACTGTGAAAAAGTATAACTGTTGTATTTCTCAATTATATTTTAGATTTATGTTTTTTTTTGTTTTTTCTTCATTAAACATGTATTGTTTCCAACTAGTTAACTATGACATGGAAATGTGTACCCAAAATCGAATCTCGATATTTCGAAACGGATACGAGTTGCGGTCTTCGGGAGGTCCTTGATCAATTCTTCGAGAACACGTACAAGGTCAGAGCAGTGTATTTCTTCTATTTATCCACCTATACAGGGTGGACAAAGAATTCATGTTTTTTCAGCAAAGCTTGGTGCTATGTCAGATTCTAAATTTTTGATCCTGTGAATTTCTCTATCCATATTTCGAACCTTTGAACTGTCATAAAAAAAAAAGAAATCTCTAAAATTTTTCAAAAGTTGGTAATAAATGTCCAGAGTTACATCCATGTGGGTAGTGCTTGAGTCAAAGATTCAAAATATGGATAGAGAAATTTTTAAGATCAGAAATTGGGAATCTGACAAAGCCCCAAACTTTTCTCAAAAAACATGATTTCTTTTGTCCACCCTATACAGGGTGTCCGGAAATTACGCGTCAGGATTTTGGTGGGCGATTCTACATGAAAAATTAATGCAACAACTTCTATACAATTTTTTCAAAAACTTCAAAATTTTTTTCAAAGTACGAATTTTTAATTATTTAAGGTACGGTTAATGTTTAAAGTCGTTTTTCTCGGAAACCGTTAATTCTACGATGATGCAACACGAGCACCTTTTTAAAAAATATTTTGATGCTCTTTACTAATTTGACATCCAAATTTATAAAAAGATTAAAACAAAAAAGTTCTAAGTAATTTTCCTAAGGTGAAGGACAGCTTCAGCCTTTTGTCATTGACGACTAGCGTCAAATTAATAGGGTGAAAACAAAGAAACACTAGTGACATGCATGCAAAATTTGGCGAAAATCATTACACTAGAAAAATATTTTTTAACACCCTGTATCTTCCTTAATTTTGAGTTTTTGAAAAAATTGTATAGAAGTTTGTTGCATTAATTTTTCATGTAGAATCGCCCACCAAAATCCTGACGCGTAATTTCCGGACACCCTGTATAGATGGATAAATGAAAGAAATACACCGCTCCAACCATGTACAGAGTGTACCACTAAGAGAGGTCGCCGGCCATATGTCCGTAAGTATTCATCCCACATTTTTGGAAAAATAAATTATCATAAAAGTTGCCAAAAGAAATTGCTGGAGATTATTTACAAGTTCGTGCGATGTCCGCTGGGGGGCGTAATACAATGGTGAAATAGAAAATATAGGTTTTATTAAGAATATTGAACGGTGACCTACCAGATAAATAATTTTATATTAAAGAAGGAGAAATTATGAACATTTTTCATATTAAACTTTTGTTGTAATCTGTCAAATAAAGGGTGGAAGGGTCGAATGTTAATTTTTAAAGTTGTTGATTGTTTGATTGGCTCAACCGATTCCAATAAGCTTAGCGTCGTTTTGAAGGTTTATTGTTATGCTTTTTTATGGTGTAATATCACTTGACAAATTATTTTATTGCTGAACGGTAGAGGGCGCTTTCTAATCAAATGAATTATTTCATCGATTTTTTTAAAACTATTAAATACAAAGGTGTTCTTCTTTCACGTTAGTTTGAAAAAGTGTACAAAAAATATAAAAAATGGCGCAAACGGCAAGTTAATAACTTTTTTTACGTAAAATAAATAATATACGCCTTCACCATAGCGACGACTTTTTCATCAGGTATTTGTTTTCTAAGCCTACACTGCACAGATCAAGTTCCGTGACGCCAGCGTGGCAACATTCACACTTTAATTACGTTTTCATTGCTAATTTTGGGTCAAAATAAGTTATTAACTTGCCGTTTGCGCCATTTTTTATATATCTTATACGCTCTTTCAAAATAACTCAAAAGAAGAACACCTTTGTATTTAATATTTTTGAAAAAATCGATGAAATAATTCATTTTAACAGAAAGCGTCATCTACCGTTCAGCAATAAAATAATTTGTAAATTGATATTACACTCTAAAAAAAGCATAACAATAAACCTTTAAAACGACGGTAAGCTTATTGGAATCGGTTAAGTCAATCAAAAGTTATCAACAATTTTAAAAATTAACATTCGACCCTTCCCCCACCCTTTACTTGACAGATTACAAAAAAAAGTTCAATATGAAAAATGTTCATAATTGCTCCTTCTTTAATATAAAATTATTTATCTGGTAGGTCACCGTTCAATATTCTTAATAAAACCTATATTTTCTATTTCACTATTGTATTACGCCCCCTAGCGGACATCGCACGAACTAGGAAATAATTTCCAGCAATTTCTCTTGGCAACTTTTATGATAATTTTTTTTCAAAAAATGTGGGATGAATACTTACGGAGATATGGCCGGCGACCTCTCTTATTTGTATTTGTTTGCAGACGATACCATGATTTATGTGACCGGTAATGATCTACATCAAATGCAGAAAGATGTTAATGATGATCTGAAAATAATATTTAGTTGGCTGTGTGTTAATAATTTGTCTTTAAATACAACAAAATCAAAGTTTTGTGTATTCGAAAAAAAAACAAAAACTGTCATTAATAGATATAGATCAATTGAATGTTATCATAGATGATGAGAAAGTCTAGTATGACAGCGCAATCAAGTATTTGGGAGTCTTATTTTATCCAAACATGAATTTTCATTCACATGCTGATCATATAATGAGAAAGTATTCAAAGAAAATAGGTTTCATACGAAGAATTGGAAAACAATTGACCCTAGAAACAAAATTGTTATTATATAAAAGTATTGCTGCGCAACACTTGGAATTTTGTTCTACATTGCTGTATAATCTTCCAGACTATAAAATCCAAGAATTTCAGAAGTTACAGAACAGGGCAATGCGTTCAATTTTAAACTGAGATAGATATACACACATACATAATATGTTGAATGTTTTAAATTTGTTCTGAGTCAAGCAAAAGGTCGTGTGCGGTGTATTTATTTTTGTTTTTAAAATAAAATGTCAATTGTTACCCAAATATGTATATGACAAAACAAGACTATTTCAGAATGTGCACGAGTATAACACCCGAAATCGAAACGATTTCATTATCAATAGGTGTAACACGACACAAATGCTAAATTCAGTTTTGCATAAAGGCCTTTATGAATTTAACCTTTTGCCAGTCAATATCAAAAACTGTGATAATTTAGATAGTTTCAAAGGTCTTATCAGGCAATATGTATTGTCAATGTCACATTTTAATTATTTGTTTTACACTTTTATTTTATCTTATACCATACTGTATTCTAATCCACTATATGTATATTGTGCATTATTTTCTATTTCATAAGCACTTGTTGAAATTATTGTATGTTTTTCTTATAGCTGCATGCTAAATAAAGATTTATTATTATTTACACCCTGTACGAGTTCTCGAAGAATTAGTCAAGGACCCTCCGAAGACAGCAACCCGATATCTCTTTTTGTTTCGAAAACATCGAGATTTGAATTTGAGTAAAAATTTCCATGTTGCAAAGCAACTGCCCAGCACTTAAAAGTGAACACAATAGGTAAGTACTCTAAACTTGAAAAACTAAAAAAACAAAAATGAACTTATTCCAAAAACTTACTCCAAATTAGAAAATAGCATGATATTTCAAAATATTTTGAAACCCTCGACTCTGCAATGTGAAACAGACAAAATCGAAATAAACGAACGGTATTTTGACAGCAATGCATTCTAAAGTCTTACAGAAATCCAATCAAGACAACCCATAATCCTTAACAGACTAATCTCGAAACCCTAAAAATTCAAGTCAAAACACTCTCTTTGGGGGGTCCTCCACACCAAAAAGGGTACATTTATCTCAAGAACCCTTAAAGGTGTTTGGACCAACATCTTATCAGTGCACATATTAAACCTTGCCATCATTAAACTAACGCCCGAAGATATTGAAAATAAAATCTTGGTCACATTGAATAATCCATTGTGTCTCTAATGTGATGTTGTCCACATGGCCGCGTTCCAATAGCATTTGTAATTGTATTTATCGAACTGTGTTGAAATTAGTAAATAATTGTGCTCCTAAATACAGGCTTCGCAGAACTCCTACTGGGAGTTAGTTACACTTTCGTGGTCGATTTTTGAATGTATTCGCTCCCTTGTTACAAATCAACACCTATGGGCTTTTGTTTGAGCATTTTTATTATTTGTTGCCATTTTGAGTAACTCGAGTGTGAAGTACACTTGAGGGAACTTGGGAGGGTGGCTTGTTGGGTTTTCAACAATATTTTCTGTATTTGAAGCACTACTTGAGGTCAATTTCTTTGTGCTTGTATTGACTAGACTGTCAAGTTAAAAAATATAATATTGACATACTTACATTGTTCAACAGTTCACTTGTTTTTCATCGATTGGTGACTGGTGACTTGGAGATAGTTGAGGAAAACTTCTCAGACAAGTCTTGCCAAAAGTGTGCTTCTTTCGAAACCAAGGAAGCTTATGTTCCCTGGGGAGGACCCTCACGAATCGGTGCTTGGACTTGTACTCCGCTTGATAACACATCATTTTCTGAAATTAGAGAAATCAGGATGGTTTTTCTCTTGCAGGAACGAGCCATTGAAAGTATTGGCTTCAATTGTTGAGTGTTTTTGAATTATTCTCCCATAATATCCATGGATAAAGGTAACAGTTTACAAAATTGTTTGTCCTATTCAAGTATTAAACAATTTGATCTTTAAAGAGACAAAACCTTTAACACCGATAAGAAACGGCTATTTGAACTAAAACAAAAAATGGTTGCAAAATCTTCATCAACCTCTAATGTCCGATACTTGTCGATTTGGCGCATCCACCAAAACAAAAATATAATTATGTCGAAATCGGATTCATTCTCACCAAACAAAAATTAACTCAATCTAAACCTAATTCACAACTAATCTGCACACACTCTGTATTTTTTTTTCAAATTTCAAAAATAATGAAAGAAAGTTGTTTGCTCTGAGTGGATTAATTCATAATTTAAAATCTTGGTACAAAAACCGGACTAGTCCATTTTTGGTAAAAATTACGTTTCCCGTTAAAAAAGATGCATCAGAACATCGGCGATCTATTGATACTTGGATCATCCAGGTTCAAAGAAAAATAACGAAGATACATTTTTGGGAGTTGGTATAACCTTCAAATACTGATGAGACGTTAAAATCCTCGTAGCAAAGTACTACTACTACTACTACGAACACATTTTTGAGTAATAAAATAGTTGATTTAGTTGAAATAGTTGATGACAAAATCCTATGAGTCCGGTTGTATTTATATTTAGTTTTTTATTCTACATCTAACTGTAACCAGTTTACGAAATAAAACCGTTAAAAGTTATCATTTGAAATTTCTTCATTCTTATTAAGATATCTTTGGTGAAAAAAGCGGACAAGTCCAAATGTTTGAATGCATCTAGCTGCTTCAAAAAAGAACGTTTTGTCAATTTCGCAAAAGTTGTGACATATGGACTTGTCCAGTTTTTGTACCAACGCCTTTGATTATTTATAATCGACAGAACATCTTACATCATAGAATCATAACCGCTCAGATAATGAGATAAAGATTTGGGGGATCACACATCTTATATTATAGCTTTAATAATAAAACCTTGAAATGATAAACATTAACCAGATATGAGAATCATAGAAAATGCATATTATTATGAATATTTCAAGTCTTTTATCGCCAATTTATTTGTGATCTCCACTTTGGTTTCGACTGAATCCGACTTGCGATACGCTACGTTAGATATAAATATGCCTCCCACCTTCTATACCTTGTATTATCCTCGTTCAAAAATCAATTGTATACGGAGGAACAAAAATCTACAATCACATGCCCTTAAAATCAAGGACAATTTCAGATCTGATACCTTGCGGGAAAGATTATAGTTTAGATTCATTTTGAAGTGGTGATTTGGGATTATTTTAAGTGTAGTAGTTCATTACGCTTTATCAATGATTCAAAGGATCAGTTGACATTGACTAAAACCTGCTGACAGAAAATATGAAGTTCTTAATGCCGCCGCAGAAGCGAGTTAGACGTCCGCCTACAGTCGCAGTCGTTCTACACAATAAAGATATCTGGAGACTTCACCATTTTTTCCTGATTGTTGGAGGATCAAAAACGAAACTAGATATGCCCTACGATAAAAAGTTTGCTGAATATTTCCAAAAGTTAAAGTAAGTTTATTACAGTGGGTACTAATAAAGCGTTATAGAAGTCAAATCGGAAGGTTTTGCAAGGGTTACGGTTATGGTTCATTCATGGTATTGGATATTTTGAAAATAATAACGGTTAAATTATTCATGATCTGCTAGTCAGATAAACAATTTAAATGGCTACAGTTAAACTGTCAATTTTAACGTTTCGACTTTTTAATTTATTAATATTGTTTAGATGTTTTTTTTTTTATTCAGTTTCGTTTTATAGATTTATTCGAGTGATTTGTTTGTTTCTTTATAGATTTTTTTTTTAACATTTACTGAAAGTGTGTTTTCATTTTAATTTTGAGAACTGAACGAAAGTAGACATACTTTCGACTTTTGACAGTTGCATTGAAGTTGAAAGTATAATTTACCTTCACCGTAATCATTCATAATGTTTTGTTATAAAAACACTGATCCAAACCACTGGATGAGCAGAACGCTGCACTCGAAATGGCTAAATTACGACCGAAAAATGTAAATAAACTCGAGCATTTCTGGACAAGTTGGATTTTGCGCACTGCAACCAAATAATGTCATTATGACGAGCTGTGGACAGGACCTTACTTATAATATAATATTTTATTTTTTAGTGAACCTAATAATTTTTAAAGAAGGGGGTTTTCGTGGCGTAGGGACAGAAAGGGAAATGAGAAAAGTTGGCACCAGGCGGGATTTGAACCCACGACGATTCTTATTTCCCTTTCTGTCCCTACGCCACGAAAACCCCCTTCTTTACATTATTTGGACAAAGAAACTTCTATTACATTAACTAATAATTTTTATTTTTGATAAACCAATGAACGTGTTAAAAATATGTGTATAAATTTTGATGAAGGAATTGTAATTTTGATGAAGGAATTGTAATTTTTATGAAAAATTGAAGAATCAAAGAGTATAGTAACTACAATTTAAGTATACCAGTTGATATAATGTATATATTTTTTGAACAATTCATTGTAAGGATATAATTATTTGTCCAGATTACTTGATATACCTAGGCCAAAATATAATTTTAATAAATAAACGAAAACGGATGTAGTACGGGATTGGTTCACCTGACCGCCAGAGTAAACATCAGCTTGAATTTCAGGAGAATGAACGTTCTCTTGACAAAAGTGATGATTGCGCGGTATCGAAATACAGTTTTTGATCGAGCTGTGATCGTTCACTTAAATTTTCACTCGTTCCCCGCTCAAGAATTAGGCTCCTGCGCGGATCGATAGATTGAATTCCACTACGCATGGTGAATATTCCCTAGCTCTACTGGAAAATGATCGTGAATCAGACTCAGAAACACATATTTTCGCTCATGCCTCGCCACATTTGCTTCATATGACGGATTTATTATGCTTATCCATTGATTTTAGATAAGTGTATGGAAACCAAATTTCAGGCTTTTGATGTCGATAGTCGATTTAACTAAAGTAAGTGATCGGTTCACACTAGCAGTGGCGGTTCGTGGATTATTAACTTTGATTATTTTGTGTTAGTCACTAACTTAAGGGAAAGTTAAAGTAGACAACATTTGTTTTCAATTTGATTCATATACAGGGTGGCCCAACGAAAAGGTCCCACCCTTATTTATGACTTTCCTGGTATATTTTGGGAAAAACGCTCGGACACATCAATTTTTATTTTTAGGGGGACGTCTTTTCGTGTATGACTGTATAATACAGGGTGTTCCAAAAATAAGATATCGCATTACACTTGACATTTTTAAATGGAAACCCCCAATTTTTTTTCTATTTTTGGATTCTCCATGAAGTTTTTAGTAACTTTTGTATAATACAGTTTATACCTATCTTCAACCGTTTTAAAGTTATTTGAATTTTTCATATTTTTTTTTTATCTTTTATTATTAATTATTTTCTTTATTCCTGGAAACTTGACGGGGGAGACGTACTTGGACATGTTGGAAAATACAATAAAGCCCCGAATAACCAAAATGATGGAAAATGAGGTTAATAATAATGAAAATTTTCTTCATTTCCAAGAAGATGGTGAACCACCGCACTTTGTAGCTCCAGTACGACAGTTTTTGGACACCCATTTCCCAAATCACTGGATCGGACGGCGCGGCCCCATTGAGTCGCCACCAAGGTCTCCGGACTTGAGTCCTTTAGCCTTTAGATTACTTTCTTTGGGGACATTTAAAAAGTAAGGTTTTTAGTACGAAGCCAGACTCCATCCAAGATCTTCGTGAGCGGATCACGGCGGAATGCAGAAAAATAACTCCAGAAATGTGTGAAAATATTGGGAATAGATTTGAGCAAAATCTTTATTATTGCATGGAGGTAAACGGACACCACTTTCAACATTTATTACCACATTGACTTTTTGAGACATTATAGCTAAGTAATTAATTTTTGTTTAAATTTTTTAATTAAACGGTTGAAGATAGGTATAAACTGTATTATACAAAAGTTACTAAAAACTTCATGGAGAATCCAAAAATAGAAAAAAAAATTGGGGGTTTCCATTTAAAAATGTCAAGTGTGATGCGATATCTTATTTTTGGAACACCCTGTATTAT
Organism: Orchestes rusci; assembly: GCA_958502075.1. Lineage (NCBI taxonomy): Eukaryota > Metazoa > Arthropoda > Insecta > Coleoptera > Curculionidae > Orchestes > Orchestes rusci. Next base: position 6,546,345 of record OY293303.1, on the reverse strand, counting down.
ACAGTCATACACGAAAAGACGTCCCCCTAAACATAAAAATTGACGTGTCCGAGCGTTTTTCCCAAAATATACCAGGAAAGTCATTAATAAGGGTGGGACCTTTTCGTTGGGCCGACCTGTATATATCCAAATATTATTTTTGCGCCCCCTTAAATATACAGGGTGATTTTCAAGTTGATACATTTCCTTCAACACTGTATAGAATACAAGAAAAAAAAAACATTTTTCAAATAAAGTTATGTACATAAATGCTTCGTTTTCAAGATACAGGGTGTTGTTTAAGAGTTTCAAAAGAAAAAAGCCTTTTTCATCATAACTTTCCTACCACTCCAGATATTTCCACCAAATTTGGTACACTTTTTTTGGCCATTGAATTACATTTTTTCAAGTTAAAGTTTTGAAAAAATATCTACCAATGGCATTCGAACAGGATTTTAATCGTTTTTTTTTAAGGAAAAAATAGTACGCCACTGCTTTTTCAAAAATCAATATTATTTTTGAAATACTCATTTACTTTGAAGTAAATTTGATCCGTTAATATTTTGTCGTACGACGTACGGTTTTCGTCTAAAGAAATAAAAGCTATTTTGATGTATGGCCGAATCGCTAAAATCTGATATGGTGTTTTGTACGTACAATTTTTGTCTAGTTTGAATTAAAGTAACGACGTTTTTTTTTTAATTAGATTTGAATTGTAGTAATGTATGTAATTGACCTTGAGGAGATTTTTTTTTCAATTTCCGGCAGTTTCTTAAGAGGAAGTTATTCAAGGGGAAACTAGTCTTCAATTTTTGGCAGTCACTTGAAAGGATTTGTTTTTAGTTCGGGGCTGTTACTTAAGGAAAAACTAGTTTTCCATTCCCGGCAGTCAATTGGGAGGATTTTTTTTCAATTTCCAGCAGTTACTCGAGGGATTTTTTTTTCAGTAGAAGATTTTTTTTCCAATTTTCGGCAGTTTCTTATGAGGAAATTTATTTCAATTCCCATAACCCACCTTGACACAAACTCACCCAACTTCAATTATTGTTACTATGGACTATCGACATCGACCCGATCAACCAAATCCAGCGTCACCAGACTAATCGCACAAAAGCAAAAAATATCGATATAGCCGATACGTTTTGCCGAAACGCCTATCGATCAACAGGTAGAATCGATGACGCCAATATGTAAAAAATTTTAGCTGCGACCGTTGGTTTGGAAACTGTCAGAAAACTAGTGTGGATTCTTTGTGTAAACTAACCTCGTAACTGTTCCGTGAGTTTCGTGAATTTCAAAGAACTCGCACGAAAGAACCACACCCTACTACTGATTTTCCGAATTCTCACTAAAAAATCAAAGAGTGAAGTCTCAAAGCTATGTAGAGATAACACTAACAAACTAATTCAACAAGAAATAATGTTGAACAAAGAAAATGGCGGATAATTGATACAAAAGAACTATACAGGGTGAGTTCGAAATAAGAGTGCATTTTGTCATGGGAGTGGTTCATTGACATATTACAATAATTTTTATTTTTGTATCTCAAAAACGTTGCATGGAAGAAGAAAAATTCAAAATACTTTTTTTGCTTAATTAATCAAAAAATGTACGGTGTAGAAACCCAGTGGTTTACCCCTTTTTTCTTAGAAAAAATATAAGACACTAGATCCGATCCTGGAAAAGAACCTCGCATATACCCTCCATGAGAAGATGCGCCCTTATTTTGGTCTCACCCTATATAAAAGACAAAACGAAAATAGAAAATGCTCCACACAAAAACCAATTAAGAAAAAGTTGATTGAGAAAATGAATTTAAATTAGTATTTGTACGTATTAGCTCATACGCCAAAACCTGAAGAATTAAACCTGACAAATAATTTGAAATTAATTCAAATTCAAACACGAATCACAGTAGAAAATAAATATCAATCGGTATTCGTTGATGTCATTTCAAACACACATATTTGAACTAAAAGAAAAATAATAGAAATAGATATGTACCTAAGTTTCTGCTCAAAAACCTAAAATAAATTAGAAATTATAAAAAGTTTGCAAAAAAATCAACCACATCCGAAAATGGAAAAAATTGTGCGACCCTGTAGATGCAACACCAACTCGAGAAGCTCAACTGACACACAATGACTAATCAACATCAATCCAAGATAGGTGCGCAGAAAGGAACGTGGGCTTATGTACGGTGTAGTAAATTTACAATAAAAAACCGCCTTAATAAATCAAAATGACCCAATTATATGAAATTGTCTAAAGGTCGTATTCATTTAATTCGGTGTATTTCGCCGAGTGCGGACAACACTTTTTCTGTCCGGATATGGAGAAAAAATCGCGAAAAAAGTACGTTTCTTGTCGATTGGTGCCCCATCAGGACAGTGGAAGAATTAGGTGAGACAGTAGGAAAAAAATGCATGCTATTACGCACTTGTTTTATGTAACAACCCTGAACTTCATTAAACTTGATTAGAATAATGCATGAGGGTCAATATTTCATCTATTTATGACTTGGTGCACTTGAATTTTTATTTAAGAGTCACGGACATGGCCCTACTGGTTACATAATGACAGTCTTTGTCTAGTTGTTCAAAAAAATCAATAAATCTTGATTTTTTTATATTTTTAGTAAATTAATCAACATTAACACAATTATAATCATCTTAAAATTTTGCAAGGTGGTGCGTGGGACAAGAGAAAAAGTGGCAAATATGGCTGAAGAGGCTTGCAATAATACCCATAGTACTCCTTCCAATAGTCATCGTTATAATTTTAGTAACAAAATATAATCTGGGAGAAACCGCAGGTAAAGTACCCTTATATGGTAAATTGAATTTCCGCTTGTTTTTAATACTCATCTATAGTTTATTGAAAGCACCTTCACTGGGAATAAGGTTTTTTCATATTATTTTCTTGATCTATGATTTCGTTGATTAATTCATCACGGTCACCACTTCTTCCAAACAAATCCAATTTGCCAATACTGATGACCTGTGTGATAGTGAAGTGACGCTGGGAAACCTACTACTGACCACTGGTTCGAAGTCACTCCACAGCTCATGTTAACAAATGTTTCCAGTATTTTCCAGCGTGGTGATAACATTGCGATAAAATTTTTCTCTCATTCTCAAAACCCATGCTATATTAGTATTCTTGAATAAGTTGGTTATGGCTTCAGTTGGCTGGAATGTCCAGACTTCTACATGGATGAACGTTTCTGGAAGAAACGAAACGCTTCTAGCGAGTTTGTTCAAATGTGAGGGTGTCTGCGAGGTTCTTTTCCAGGCCACTGGGTTTCCACACCGTACATTCTTTTACTCCACCATTAATTTAGCAAAATAGGTAGGTATTTCAAATTTTTTTCTCTTCCATAAAAATTATTGTCATATTGAAACTCTAACAAAAATGAAAATCGATTCTACTAAACTCTATCCACCATGACAAAATGCGCTCTGATTTCTGACTCGCCCTGTAAAGTACTTTTCTATTTATTATTCGCCATTTTCTTTGTACAACATTATTTCTTGTTGAATTGGATAAACTTATTTCTACATTACTCCTGGATTTTTTAGTGAGAGATTTAGATAGTAGAACTTTTCCAAAAAAAGTCAGGACCTCCCAAACATATTTCAGAAAATAAACAATTTCAACTTCTTCAATCATTTTACTCGTGAATAATCAATTTAATTTCAAAATACACTCTACATAATTTTGACCACCTCTCATATTAATCGTAATAAAACGCTCAGGCACAGTTCAGAAATACGCTTAAACTGCTAGCCGGAGTTGTCCTTATCACGATAAAGCTTGGCGAAATTGCCTGAAAAATACACAGCTACCAAGCGTAGCTGAACGCCTTAACGAACTGGCAAATTACACCGCACCGTTTCTAAAATTTGATACATATTGGCGTCATCAATACTACCTGTTGATCGATCGGCGTTTTGGGAAAGCGTTTTAGGTTTTGTGATATTTGGCTTGGGTCGATGTCGATAGTGAAAATAATTAAAGTTGGGTGAGTGTGTGTTAAGTTGGGTTAGGGGAATTGAAGAAAATTTTCTCATGAGTAACTGCCAGGAATTAAAAGAAAAATTGAGGAACTGCCGTGAAATAAAAAAAAATGCTCGTTGAGTAACTCCCAGGAATTGAAGAAAAAATCCTCTCGAATGACTGCCGGGAATTAAAACTTGTCATCACTATATGGGGAAGAGCCTAGGTGAATAGAACATTCCAAGACTAAAAATGGTACTGGTGAAAAAATAAGAAATCGACAACAAGTGGAAGACAATATTAAAATTTGCACAAATCAACACACTAGGGCATGTGACTTTGGACTTTGCAGAACCCTAATGTGACTTTGGACTTTGCAGAACCCTAAAAACATCTCCGCTATGCCATGATATACAGTGTGTATCATTTAATATGGATATATCCCTGTATTTGCGCGATTTGAGTCGGAGTTGGAAGTTTTGTACAGTTAAACTGACTGATTGACTGAAATTATCAACCTGTTTAAGTCCTATTCATTCATACGTTTTTTTTTGTATCAACAATGGTCCAATCCTCAGCCTCATAAAATGCGTACCTGTCTTTCGTTATCCCATTTTCTTCAACTTGAATCCACCAAACATCCGTACAAAGTACCTACTTGACGATTGTTTTCAGTTTGTTTTTCAGATGCAACCTGGGGAAGGCACTAAGGCAATTAGCCAATCCTTGGTCCTCAAGCAGCTACTGAAGTGTCCAAGAGCACAGTACGAAATAATTTTAAGGATTAGACGAAAGAAAAACATGCTGATGGCGAATGCTCAAACATAAATACGGGACATATAGCTGAGAAATTATACCCAGTTTCGTGATTCTATAGGTATTGTGGGACTCTCATCTTGCCAATTATCCACTGAAACTACCTCTTAAGGTTGCCCGAAGGCTTACACTGCGGTTTACTTAGGCCATTCTATCGTACCCTCATTTTGTTCTACCTCCACAGTTCCAGCTCCGTTGCTTCTAAGAAGCTTTGAAGCTGTGCCAGTGGATATGATTTTACTTGTTCTGGTCAGATTCTACACTCTCCCAGGCGTGTTTCTCTTGTGGCACTATCCGCTTCACAGTGACTTATCATGTGAAGAGGTGTTTAATCCTCTTCCCCACATCGTCGCATAAAGGGCCTACTTCGATCCCCAATACGCTTAGGTGTTTTTTGAAGGGAGCATGGCCTGTGATAAAATCTGTTGGTTTTCTTCGTTTGGTCCCGATATAGGTCTTCCATGCTATCAGCTTTCCTGACAAATAGAGCATCATGAAGCTCTTGAAAGCCTCGTGGAAGATAAGATCCTGTACAGTCCTCCACTGATTCCGCTTGTGGGCTCTGATCTTACCAGCGTGGTCTCGACTTTTCCAGTGCCGAAATGTGATTTCCACTTCTTTTACCAAGATTAAATTCATTTTGACTAACATCTCTCTGTATTGTGTGTAAGGTGATGATTGACAATGACTCTCTTCTTTCTCTTTTCATGTCTGGCAATCTGATTATTCAATTATTTAACTTGTATTGTTTTCGGGGTATAGGCTTTATTGGGATTTCTATCTTGACTTTGTGTGCCCTGACAGACAGAAATCCAGTGTTTTATAATTCCTCGAATATTTTTGGAAATGACATCAGCCTAATCAGGTACAAATTTCTGAGCCCGCGCTTTAACTTGATGTGTAGAGGTGGTGGACCCAGTATATTTTTCATGGCTGCAGTTGGTGTAGTTCTCATTGCGCCAGTTAGTCCCAGGCTGGCTTCTCTTTATATTTGCCAAGTGTCTGCTTTTGCTTGTCAACAAATGAGTGCTCCATAGGAAATTATGGATCTGACCATGGTTGTGTACACCCAGTGCACCCCAAGACTTCCCAAATGTTTTTTGCAGGTCATAATAGTTTTTATAACCCTGTCCTTCATGTGCTGGCTTTCTCACTGACATGAAGAGGCAACCTCATCCATTAGACCTGCTACAGTGACTCACTGTTTCGGAAAAATATCAGTCAACTCTTTATTTATAAAAATGTACCCTCATATTTCTTCTTATTATATTCCAGATAGCAACGTAGATCCCAACACCCTTACCAACCAAACTTATCCACAAATGGAACGAGAAAAGCGACATACACCCGACAAGAGATTCAAACGTTGTTACAAACTTTATCGGAAACTCCATCCAAATAGGGAATCATTTCTCGATACTGAGAACAACAGCGAGACCAAACTCGATTTTCTCGAAGCCAATCCCTCGTATTTTTACAGCAGAAATCCCGATAAACATCGAGAGATAAAAAAGTGTTTAGCCAAGTTTCGGGACAAAGATAAGATTTTCCGTAAAAGGTACAGGCGAAGTGGAAAAGTCCGGAGTTTCTGGACCGAAAAGTTCAGCGAGAGTGAAGTACGTGAAGAACAGGGGAAGATTATGAAGAAATATATGAATGAAAATGTGGACCCTTGCGATAACTTTTATGAATTTGCTTGTGGGAACTGGAATAAGTATTACGATGTTCCTCCTGACAAGGCAGTCTATGATACTTTTGAAATGGTCAGGGAGAATTTGTATTTGGTTTTACGAGAGTTGTTGGAGAGTGACGTTGACCAGAATGAGGTAAGTTTCATTGTAGGTAGTGAGTTAGCTCAGGGTAACAAAACATTTTTAGCCTACAAATGTTGAATCCAACTATCATGACCCAAAAGTGTTCATAGATGAAAATTACATGATTTTCGAGCCTACAGATGCTATAATAAAAGCCAAGAAGTTTTATAGGTCTTGTATGAATGAAGGTGAGGAATTTTTGGTCATCTCAGAAAAAAAATATAGCTCATAAAATACGAATATTTTCACAAAAACCCCTCCAAATCAATACTTTTGAAAATTTTTGAAAAGTGGACAATTGTTATACTCGTTGTACAGGGTTTCTAGTGGTTTCGCTATTTTTACGATGAATTCATTTTTTGTTAGTGAAGCAAAATACAGAAAAAAAATATAGAAAAATGCAGAATCTCCTGTTAACAACATTTTTTTATCGTAGACGAATAATTTAACATTTTTGTTAAAATAATATTTGAAGATTATGCTGGACCTGACAAGCTACGTTTGGTGTCCTCAATGGATACGTTTTTCGATAGCATGAAAGATATTAAGATTATCAAATGCTGTTGCATTAATGTTGAACAAATTAACCTACGGCCTCTAATTATGTAGTAATTGATTTATTAAAATAGCTCATACACCGCTTATCTAACGGTTTAATGTTTGGGTTGCTTTTGTTTATTTTTGATTAGTTTGGGTTTGTTCTGGTTAGTTTTGATTGGTTTTGATTTGACATTGTGTTGGTTTGGGTTACTTTATTTCTAGTACTTAGCGTTTTATATCTTGTATGTCGTGTTCTTTTTTCAATTAAAGTGAAGTATAAACACAAAAATTATTGCAGCCATGATTCTTAAGAGGTTCAGGTAAGCTTGACAACATTTCATGTAAGTTTCATAACATGAAGCTTGTGACAAAGCTGTCATCCAACATCCAAGGGAGTTTTTGCACTGATTTCTGACAAAAATTTAGTTTGTTTTCGAATTATTTTTTCTGTTGAATAATTTTAGATTTTTTCATTTGTGTAGGTTAGCGTCCTCAACATGATATAGCTGATGCAGGTTGGTGGGGGGGAGGACGGTATGAAACAAAACACTCTGTTTTTTGGTCGTTTGATTGCGACCTTTATCAAGGGCAAGAACTAAAAAAAAAATACAAGCTTAGATCAGTAATCAATAGGGCATTTTTTGTAGTCTGCCTTTGTCTTTAACTGTAGGTCTGTCTGTATTGTATTTTATTCTTAATTCTACTCCTTGATAAAGGTCGCAATTAAATGACGAAAACGTCGAGAAATTCATAACTGTGTGTTTGGTTCCACACCGCCCTCCTCCCAACAAACATGCATCCGCTAATTGATTTATACTTCATGGTGCTAAAGGGAGAGAGTCCAGAGGTATGGAGTAATGAAATTTATGAAGCTCCTTGAATTTTTGCAATTATTTCCTATAACCTCCTGTCAGGGTATTTGTTCAAATGTTTGAAATCTTTCCGAATCGGTTTATAGAATTTCGATTTTTGGAAGAGGATGATTTTATATTGATTGGACAAAAATTGGACTATAATTATCATATTATATACTGCACGTCCACAAGAAGCCCGTAAAAAGTGGCAGTGAAAGTGATTCAACATAAGAGAACAACCAAGAATTCTTCAGACTCTCCAAGAACCCGGGAGATCCTCTTTTGATCAGGAAGTTATTAAAAACTGTCTTTTTTCAGAAATAATCAACAAAAGAGCCGAAAAACCTCTACTTAAGCTCCTAGAAGAACTCGGAGGTTGGCCAATGATAACCTCCAATTGGAAAAAGTCGGATTTTGACTTATTATGGGTTCTATCCAGACTGAGACTACTTAACAACGATATTTTAATCGCCCAGTGGATTGGGCCTGATATTAAAAATTCCAACAAACATATTATTCATGTAATTGAGCAGAAGAGACAATTGAATTTCATTGTGCTAATATGGATATTTCCAGATTGACCAGACCACTTTGGGACTTCCAAGCAGAGACTACTTTCTAGACCCCAGTAATAGAAAATTCCTCATGGCCTATAAAGCACTTATTTATTCCTTGGCAAATTTATTGGGAGCAAGTCCAATTGTAGCTTTGAAAGACGTAAATGATCTTATTGATTTCGAAACCAAGTTGGCCACGGTAAGTCCTATAGGCACTGATTCATGCGCATGAGTAACTTTTATTATTGAAGATTTTGTCTCCTATAGAGGATCGGAGAAATATTACAGAGATTTACCAACGGATAACAATAGAAACGTTGATGGATCGTTATCCGAATTTTGCATGGTCCAGTTATTTTACCATTATTTTAGGTAAAGAAATTGATTTGAAATCAACAGTTGCATGCTATTGCGCAAGATATATACACCAACTATTAAATCTCTTAAGTAAAACTAATCCAAGGTAATTACATCATCATTCACCAACAATATACATTCCTCGTAACCCAACCGGAATTGTTTTCAGGACAATCCAGAACTACCTCCTGTGGAGGTTTATTAAACATAGAACGACTAATCTGGACAGTCGGTTTTCGGATCTGATGCAAAGGTAAGCAAATTGACAATCGTGACACATTTTTTGACAAATTGCTTTCAGATTTTATCAGGCCCTTTTGGGCAGAGAGAAACAACCACCTAGATGGCAGTTTTGTGTTAGCCAAACCAATACAAACATGGGTATGGCATCTGGGGCTTTATTTATAAAACACTACTTTGATTTGAGCAGCAAAACTGATGTGAGTACTTACTTTTTTGAAACTCTGATGAGGACTTAGTTTTTGGAGAAAAGATCCCACTCAATTCCTATAGTCACAGGCTTGTTGATATCTGAGATAGGAAGCGCTCGTGATTGTTCTTCTACAGGTTTTGGCGGAGTTCTGTTGCTCGCCAGGGTTGTAGTTATTGACTTCTGATTGGACACTTCCGATTAATGAAGAGTCCATGCCGTTTTTTAGTCAACAGCTTCAAGACAAATTAATTTTTGGAAAAGTGTGGGCTACATTATAACATCAAAGATCGTTATCCTTGATTCAAAAAATGTGGAAAGTGCTAAGATCAGCAGTTTTGGACCAGAGGAATCTAGTACAGGTGTTGCATTCACACAGGGTGTCTCGAAATTAAGTTGAAATATTTGAACAGTGTGTTCTACACTGAAAAAAAAATTAGTTTGCTGTATAAAAATTCTTGCGAAAACGCTTTGTTTTCGAGATACAGGGTATCAAAGTTAAATTTATATTTTTGTTTTATCCAATCCCATAATAAATGTGATAATTCAACAAAAATCTGTATCCAGGGTGTTTTTGACATGAAAAATTCAAATTTGATATCATTATGACTCAATTTTGAATGTGGCGCCACCAACAAGTATTTTTACAGTTTCAAAAAGTTATTTTCAAAAAGACATAACTTTTTTTGCCGAACTCTGTATTTTTGTTTTGATGCAAAAATATGATAAGAACATTTTTTCTAAATAAAAATGAAACTCTTGTTTGAAGTTGCTAGGGGCAACAGTTTTCAAGATATTTGCACTTGAATTAATCCATGCAATGTGGTTTTCAATGGCAATTTTACAAAATAGACATAGGTGGCGTTGAAAACGGCGTCATCATGGTTATTTTGGCAATTATTGTTTCAATCTCTCTTACTTAAATAAAAATATACATTCAATTTTATACTTTTTTTGATTTTTTTTTCGTGATTTTATATTTTTTATTACCATGATAACGCCGTTTTCAAAGCCCCCTACATATTTATATTATTCAAAATTTGCCATTGAAAACTACATTGCATGGATTAATTCAAGTGCAAATATCTCGAAAATGGTTACTGCCAGCAACTTCCAACAGAAGTATCATTTTAATATGAAAATTATGTTATGATCATTTTTTCTACTCAAAATAAAGTTACAAGCTTTAACAAAAAAGACATGATAAAACGAAATTAGACGAACGAGAACAAATCATTTTCGCAAACATTTTTTATAGCAGACTAATATTTTTTTCCAATATAGAATATACTTTTTAAATATTTCAACATAATTTCTGGACACATTGTAGAGAATGAAGCTGAAATCTCATCGATGTTGACCAACATCTACTCTTATTTGTGATATTGGACAACTTTCACATTTTTTTCTTCCTCACGATCCATAATACACATCGTCCCAAGCTGATACGATGTTGCCAAAGTTGAAGATGTACAGGGTTTCTCTTTATATATTGACTCCTCACACAGATGAGAAAAAATGTGATATTCTTTGAATATACTATCAGTATAACAAAAATGCATACAGGATACAGGTTGATGCCACTTTGTTCACCTGATTTCAGCATTTTTTATTAAATTGCAACTTTTTCGAGGTCAATATCTTTTTATACGTCAATTTTAGGTATAGGGAATGCTACTTGACGTATAGAAAGATATTGACCTCGAAAAAGTTGCAATTTGATGAAAAATGCTGAAATCAGGTGAACAAAGTGGCATTAACATGTATGCATTTTTGTTATTTTGATACCTGTATGCATTTTTGTTATTTTGATGGTATATTCGAAGAATATCACATTTTTTCTCATCTGTGTGAAGAATTTTCAACGACACTGCCAAAAAATATATCAGACATTAAAACAATCACGGTAACCAGGCACTTTTCCGAGGTCAATATTTTTTTATACGTCAATTTTAGGTATATGGAATGCTACATAGAAAATGTTTAGAATTTTTAGGAGAATATAAAAATCAAATAAAAAAGTAGGGTTCTCATTTGAAATAAGAGAGTTGGACCACGCCCAGACTTTCTGAGGCACCGTGCATATGAGTAATGGAGTTTTTTGAAAAATTTACTTGAAATCATCAAACTTTTATTCGAGACACTTTTTTCAGAAACGCTAAATAAAAAAGATAAGGGTGGTGTCAATATAATAGAGAAAAACCCTGTACGGGGTGTCTATTCAAGAATGGCAAGGTGACAGTTCTCAGAATCTAGGCATCCCAGAGACTTGCGGAAAAAAAATTACTGGGTAATGTGGAGTAGAGAAAATGCTGGAAATATATCAGGAATTCCCAAGATAGCCACAAGATGGCATAACGGTGTTATCAAAACACAAAATTGCTGTTTCTTCGTGATTTTTTCATAGAAACAAATATAAATGAGTACCGCTATGGATTCATTGAGAAATTCCCTTCAAATTTATTCTTCTGTTTTTTTTTCTAGCATGTCAAATAAGACGGGTATCAGCTGTCAAACTTTACAACGCAAGAATGCTCATAACTTTGAAACAACCCAACCGATTGACGCGATCTTGGTCTCATTTTGAAGAGGAGGTTCTCCTCTTCCACAATTTTGAGATTTCAAATGAATCCAATCAAAACAGACGATTGTATTTAGTATAATATGCGGATGACGGACATTTTCTGAATTTACTTGAAATTTTCAAATGCCGAGGTATAATGAAAATTGTTCGTCTGAATTCTCGACAAAATTTCGCACAACTTTCATGTATTACACTTGTTTCTTGATCTCGAAATAAAAAAGATTTACGCTTTTCTGTAATTTAATGGAAAATAGTAATACTATTCAAGATGCCCTCGTAAAGAAGATATCAACAAATTTTTGCGTTACCTAGTAACCACACGGTCACTGTTTTATTACAAACAGATTATATCTAAGATAGTAGGACTTTTTTGCATTAAATAATTACAAAAAAGCATTTAACTTATTTATTTCGAGAGCTAGAAAAAAGTGTAATGCATGAAAGATATACGAAATCTAGTCGACATTCCAGACGAACTACTTTCACTATGCTTTTATAATCAAAACTTTCGAGTAAATTTGTAAAATGTTCGTCGTCCGCATATTATATTGAATAAAATCGTCTCTTCTGATCAGGATCATTTGGAATCCCAAAAAAATGGAAAAGGAGAACCTGCTCTTCAAAATGTGACCAAGATCGCTTCAATCGGTTGAATTGTTTTGAAGTTATAAGCATTCTTGCGTTGTAGGGTTTGACAGCTGATACCGGTTTTATTTGACATGCCAGAAAAAAAATCAAAAAAACAGATTTGAAGGAATCCATAGCGGTACTCATTTATATTTGTTTCTATTTAAAAATCACTAAAAAACAGCAATTTTGTGTTTTGATAGCACCGTCACGCCATCTTGTGGCCATCTTGAGAACTTCTGATATATTTCCAGCATTTTCTCTAATCCATATTAATCAGTAATTTTTTTTCCGCAACTCTCTGAGATGCCTAGTTTCTGAGATCTGGCACCTTGCCATTCTTAAATAGACACCCTGTACAATTCAAACTTTTAGTACATTCATAAGCTTGGTTGGGTATTTCTCTCTACAATGCTTGCTCTTAGTCTTAGTAAAATATTGACAGACTTGACAACTATGAACGATAGATGAAATTAAGAGCGATTTTCCATTCAAAACATCTCTACGGAAAACAGTTTTTGAGACCAGAACCAAAATACCAAACTAATTATTACTATTGTTATTCAAAATACCATAACAAATTCCAGACAACCAAGATAACCGAAGGACTTATGCAAGCCTTCATGAAAATGCTACACGAAAAATACTGGCTAGACCACGACACCAAAACCTTCGCCAAAACAAAAATCAACAACATGGCCTTGAAAATAGGCTTTCCCAATTTCCTCTTGAACGAAACGGACCTCAACATGAAATACAGTGATGTTAAAATAGAGGAAAACTTTTTTTTCGAAAATGTTTTGAGCGTACTACGTCACACTAGCAGGGAAGACCAGAACAAAGTGGACTTGGTAGTGGATAAGGCAGCTTGGAACACTCCTCCTGCAGTGGTGAATGCCTATTACAGCAGAAACAAAAACCAAATCAGTAAGTTTACTGCAAGAATAAATACCGACGTTGCATAAAGTGTTTCCAGCTGGAATACTTCAGCCGCCTTTTTACCATAAACATTTCCCAAAGTCGCTTAATTTTGGTGGCATTGGCGTGGTAATTGGTCACGAAATCACGCATGCATTCGACGATAAAGGAAGACTTTTTGACCACGAAGGCAATTTACAATTGTGGTGGAAGAATGACGCTATTGAGAAGTTTTACGAGAAATCTCAGTGTATTATAGGTGAGACAAAATTTACAAGGAAACACCAATTCACAACAATATCTTAGAGCAATACGGACGCTACACTCTACCAGGCCTGAAAACCCCCTTGGATGGAATGATAACTCAAGGAGAAAATATTGCTGATAACGGAGGTCTTAAACAATCATTTCGAGCCTACGAAAAATGGGTTTTAGAGAACCCGAACTTGGACGAAACACTACCTGCTTTGAATATGACTGGACATCAACTATTTTTCCTTAATTTCGCTCAGGTGTGGTGCGGAAAACAACGAATTGAAAGCGCTAGAAGTAGAATGAAGACTGCTGTACATTCACCTGGAATGTTTAGGTGAGATACTTTATTCGAATTTTAGTATGATGGTCAATTTCCATATTTTCAGGGTTATAGGCGCCTTGAGCAACTCTGAGGAGTTTGCCAAAGTATACAGCTGCCCCAAAAATTCCCCAATGAATCCGACGAAAAAATGTGATCTATGGTAAATGATAGATAAATCAATTGCACGTATATTTTCTTTATAAAAATAAAACAATTTTCTTATAATAATGATAATAGTTTTATTGCATCACTTTCCAATACAAAAATCTCTAAAAATAACATCAAGTATTTCCTCTGTAGTAACAGTGCCTATCAATTTACCTACATTTTTCAAACTTCGTCTTAAATACTCAGCCATTATCACCAAATCAATATTGTCTTTCTTCTGAGATTCTTTCAAAAAAAGATGGAGGTTTTTCAAGCATTCTTTTAGTTCCTGTCTGTGTCTCTGTTGGTTCATGCAAGCATGTTCTTTGGTTGGTTCACCACATCTGAATGAGTTTCATCAATGTTAAGAAAAATGGAAAAAGCGCCACTGGTTGTTGTGTCATTTGCGGTAAGAAAGATTATCTTATCATTCATAGTCAATTAAATTGTATTCAACTGTTGGAGACTATTTTTGGGAGCAAAATTAGATTCTTTACAGTGTTTAAGGAAACTATTGGCTCGAATACAAGCATTATCTCTGGAATTCTGGAAATCATAAAGCTAACTGTAGACGGTACCTTGTTTCGTGCAACGGCGCAACTATAACGCATGCAAGCGGCTTTTAAAGCACACCAGTCGTTTACGTCAGAAGAAAAGAAACACTTGAGAAGTTATTTGCGTAAATTTTAGTTGTCCGCCTTTTTACATCAAAATGGAATATTGAAATTTTCGACTGAGACTCAAGTTTTTTATCTTGCTTGAAATACTACTCAAATGTTGAATTACACCTCTGGTTTCTCTAATAATGTTCATCTACAACCATGCGGTAACCAATTTATACCGCACGATTTTGCGTGCAGTAAGAGCCGGTTTGATGAGAAGAGAAAATCAGAAATTCCGCCTTCGACATCACTTGAATCAATGTTTCGCATAAATTACGACTGGTGTAATATATGCAGGCATTCACATATTTTGTAAAAAATGCACAAAACAATTATTAGAACCGGTTAGATGAAAGAGAAAATCGATTCAAGTGACAATAACATACATATCAGTGCGCCATCAATACCAACACCTACTCGTTTATTCCGTCAAAATGCCACAGACGTTTCGATTATCATTTTTGAAAATTTTTTCGGATATTTTGTCACCTCAGGGCTGTAGATGAAATGCTGTTGATATCGCGTATGGTAATTACGTTATTACCACCCTCATCGGCTCCGTTTGCGAATTTCACTCACGTGCGGTAATACGCCACTAATAATTTTTTTAAATTTTGACCAAATTTCAATATTTCAGTGTGACCGGTTTTGAGGAGAACCCGTCTTTAGGTTACCGATGCATCGATATAAAAATTGCAATTTTCTCGAAAACTACTATCCCAATCGATATGAACTAAGAGTATGTTTTTTCAATAATAAGCCTTGATGTATCATATTCTAAAATCAGAATGTAAAAAAAAGTACCATAAGAAAGATGGGATTGTTTCTACCCTTAACCCCCCTCAGTATGGTACGTCCCTGATTGAAATGTTGAGATCAAATTCTGATAAAGCGTTAAAAGTTTATGCAATGTATTTAAATTCATAATTTTTGCATTACCGGTTTCGGAAATATTGAGGAAAAACCGTTTTCAGGGTGCCCTAATTAAAAGGGCGTAGCTCCCTTAGGAAGCATATTTGGACAAACGTTTATAGGAACATTTTTTCATGAAAATACTTCGGTAATCACCCCTCGATGATTTTTGCCAATTTTTACGGAACACCCTGTATACATGCCAGCATTCCCATTGTCCTCGAAGGATACAGAAAAAGTAAAGAGAATATCGAGCATAAACATGTCTATTATACAGTGCTTCCCTTTCGAAGTAGACTGTTTCCTGCGAGCGATGAGCTCGATATTCCGGATATTCTCTTCTTTTTTCATTTATATTTATATATTTTGCCAAAAAGATAACTTCGAGTCCGTCAAAATCAGACACATGATGTTGAACCTGAGAGAATCAAAATTCACAAATTGATCGAATGATAAATAGTGAATAAATCAGCTACAGCTGTTGAATGTCAAATTGTTGCTTGATCAGTGTGACTAGCACTTCAAACTTCACTCGACCCGACTCGATATCATTTGTTCAGTGTGACCGCCGCCTAACCCAGTCAAAACGTTGTATTTTTCCCATTTGATCAGACACATTTCTCAGAAACTCTTATGCGAGTTGACTGACAAGACTTTATGGTACAGTCGTGTGAATTAATTCGTTGGACAAAAAAAAAATCGTGGACGAAATAATGAACAGTAGCAACAGTAGACCAAAAATATCCTCCAATGAACAAAATAATATCCTAATCTATTGAAATATCCGCAAGAACACCCATTTGGCGAGAAATGCTGTTATTGCAACCAAATTTCCTGCATCATAAGAAATGTATGGGATAAATTGACCGAACATAACCTTTTGTAGAAATATGTATTTGTCGATACCACCAAAAATAGAGCTATTACTGAATATTATTGAAATTTTGTAGCATTTCGTTCTCTATTACAAATTGATATTTTGTCAGAGAGTGTTTACAATATGAAGCTGATTTGAACTTCAGGAAGGTTTACACGGTACAATGTACAAATATTGTCCAACGAATTAATGCACACGACTGTACTTACTTATCAAAAAAATGAACAATTTTCACTTTATCATCATTTTTCATTAGAATAAGGACCCAAATGATCCCTACTTATCACTTCAACTGGGCCAACCAGTCGCGTTGGTTGATTTGTCAAGTTTACACCTGATTTTTAACGGCGCATCATCTCCCGACTTTACCCTACTTAAACTCTTGCATAAATCGCCGGATGCTAAATGTCTCGAACAAATCTCACTTTTGCAGGAATATCTTTCGTCATATTTGTGATTCCCATCCCCTGACTATACAGGGTGTTTCATAATACATATATGCGTAGGACTACAGGAAGTGATAGCTCGCCAAGAAATATTAAAAAAAAGTTTCTATCAACTCACACTCTAAAATGCACCAGGGTGTTGAAATTTTCAAAAAAAATCGTTTTTTGCGAATATCTCCAGAACCGTTCATCGTACAAAAAACAGATTTTGTGGGCATTTTTACTCTTGATAAGGGGTAGTGGGTGTTTTGCTCCCCAACTTTCACGCTACTCAAAAAAGTTCTGTTTTGAGACGGTCATTTTGAACCACCAATATTTTCTGCACAAAAAAAAGTTGGTCATAAGCTCTAAGGTCGACCGTTTACGAGAACAATCAACTTTTATGTTGTAAAACACGCTACATTTTTTGAATTATTTTTTTTTCGTACTTTATTTAAACGTCAGAACAAGTAACAAAACTAAATGTTAACTTCATGATTGTAGAAAAAAACACTAACAAATTGAATGTTGAGAATGACCGTTATGTTAGCTTCAACCAATTTTAACACCCTGTATCTCGAAAATGGTGCATTCTAGAGGGTAAGTTGATGAAAACTTTTTCTCATATTTTTGAATGAGCTATCACACCCTGGAGTCCTGCGCATATATCATGAAACACCCTGTATACTACTAGACCAGACATCTTATTTATAAATCAAATATTGTTTGGACGCCATTCGTGCAATGAGAAAGACAAAGATGGAGAGTGGTTTTTGAGCTATTGTTGGCAATATCGCATTCGCACTTGAATACGTACATTTCACCAAAAACTACGTTGACACTGTTAAACTTGTTGGCGACTCTGCACTGAAAACCAGAAGTCCCGCCTTCCTCACACCTGTTTATCAATAAGCAAAGTTTAAAGTTGTAAGTATGCTTGTCGTTGAAGCTATGTTAACGTCTTTAGATGATGTTAATCCTCAAAAAACATAAAATATTTGAAAATGTTGATAAACTGTTATAACCGTGGTTTTCTGTATGGACAAACAAAAAAATCCGACAACGCTCTCGTACTACGGTTATGCGAATAAAGCTAAGCTCAACGTACGTCCAACTCGCTGATTTGTTTATGGCGTCAAGCATATTCCACGATGTCCGGTATACAGGGTGTCTCCG
The DNA here is from genome assembly GCA_958502075.1 of Orchestes rusci. NCBI lineage: Eukaryota > Metazoa > Arthropoda > Insecta > Coleoptera > Curculionidae > Orchestes > Orchestes rusci. The sequence goes on along the minus strand of OY293303.1, from coordinate 6,528,094 downwards.
ATCAAGTCGGCACTATTGCTAACTCCGCTATTATTGTAGCTACGATGTTTGAATCAGCAAACTACTAGGATTTTGTTTCACCGGCCTTAATCTAAAAATAAAAAAGTTATGACCACGATTCATTTTTACAAAAAATCTCTATAAAATTCCAAATAAAGAAACAATTGAATGGTTGTTAATGACTATTAATCAGTAAAAAAAATCCAACTTTGCTGATTTAAACATCATCTTAGCTGCAATAATAATGAAGTTAGCAATAGTGCCGACTTAATCGAGGCACCCTGTATAGTCAATGTTGCCATCTAACAGCATTTTCTGTATAACCAAAAAAAAAATTCTTAAGAAATTCCCCTAACCAACACTTCCGTTTGTTACGTTGTTTATTTCTCGTTATTATGAGGAACGCAGAACACAAACTTTCAATGATAAAATGTTTAAGACCGACATCAATTTCAATTGTGAATGATACGTTGCACGATATAAAAAAACAACAGTTTTGTGCGCTATATTGCTGAGCTGCTACACGAAATAGCGCATGCGCTAAAGCACGAAAAAACGCACCGTCTCAAGCAGCCTTAAGAGATACCGCTTAAAAATTCTGGTTCCATTGATTTTGAGTGATGCAAAAATATCGTTTTTTTGTGGATATCCCTGGGGCTTTCTTTTTCTACCGCAATTTTTGATATATGTTCATGGACCCTGTATTTTACGAATTCGATCACAATGATGAGACTCGATTTCGATCCAACGTGAATAAATGAGGGTTAAGTCAAGATAGAATAGGTCATAAGGTTGCAGTGCGCCACCTATGGGAACGTGTGCAGACCTTTGCAAAAGACTCCAATTGGTATAAACAATCGATTCAATCGGGGTTACCAAACATGTTTTTTCACCATTGAAATTTTATTATCTGAAAAATTTTAGTTTACCCTGAGTGGTATAGGTAATACTCTGACCGAAAATGACTGTCAACTGGATATGTTGTTTCCTAATATGCGATAGCAAATAAAATAATTTCGTTACCAAATGTTACCTTTTAAACAAATACATAAAAGAAGGTCCTGTGGGAAGTATGTAATTTCTGACATATCACGGATCTATTCGGATTAAATGAACTGTTTTATGAAAAAATCTAACATGAAATTATTGACGACGGTTATTTGCTATCACGTATATGCTTGAAAAAGAAATACTCACAATATTTTCATCTCACGCGCCAACTCATCAATCAGATCGATAATTCCGTCTTCATTTTTACAAGATATCTTCACAATATCGTTACGAATATTCCCACACAAATTGCCAACGTCCAAATCTATCTTATTCAGTACAACTATACAATCTTTGTTAAACATACTCTTCCAGTCTTTTTCATCATCCTTGATAAGATCAGGTATACCTAGCTCTACGGCATATTCTCTCGTATACTGAGCAAAGTTGCTATTCTGGTGATTTTCATGCCAGTGAAAAAAGTTCATAAAATCCACCACTAACACTACGAGATCTGCCTTGTTGTACATATCCCTAGCACGAGACATCCCCTCCATCTCGATTATATCTTCCGACGAATTCCTGAGTCCTGCTGTGTCTGAAAGCACCAAAGGATATCCTGCCACATTCAAGGTCACTTCAATAACATCCCTCGTGGTTCCAGATATAGGAGTGACAATGGACGCCGGCCTTTGACAGATAACGTTCAATAAACTACTTTTCCCCACATTGGGCTGGCCAAGAATCACAGTCCTGACTCCGTTTCTCAACATTTCTCCTTTACGTCCATCATCAAGATGTTTTTGTATTTCTCCAATTAAAAACCCAATGTCTTTTGTGACACTCTCAATTAGTCCGTATTCGAGGGTTTCTGTTTCGTCAAAGTCTATATGGGCCTCAATATTCGCTACGGAGTGTTTCAAAATTTGACGCCATTTCTGGTAGAGCTTGCTTAGGGAACCATCTAATTGCAAAAAGGCCTTTAAAATAGAAGTTTCTTGGTAGCTTTTAGTGTAATCACAAATCAACAAAAACTAAGCCAAGCAACAATATACAAGCTACGAACGACAACACCACGTAAACTAGGAAACAAGCCGATGCAATTTGTGCAATAGTATCCACGACAATATATACATTACAAATAACTAGTTAATTTGTACATTCGATAGTATTTTGTATGTAAAATGGGAAACTGTTATCAAAGCAAAATAAATTGTATACCTGTTAACGATGTTATTATGGGATGTTTTATGGTAAGATTATGTTGGTTATTAATTTGTTGAAAAGTTGTTTTCTGTGAATCGTGCTACGCTTATTACAAGTTTCGCCTTCACCAATACTCATCAGATATACTAAACACATTCCACATAACCAACGGAACAAGATAGAATGTGTACATGAAAATCAAATCTGTGTCCAAACTAGATCCAAAATTATTTAACTAAATGACTGAAGCAAATGCGTGCCCATGAACAAAATCGAGACTGATAAGGCTTCAGCAAGATCCACGTGATACAAGCAATCTCTAAAATCATTTACCTGTTTTCTTTGAGCTTCCGTCTCGGCCTGAAGCAAATCGGCAAGGCCTTCAACCTCAGTTAGATCTAATTTTCCATTTAAAAAGGCACGTTTTGTGAATTCTCCTGGTTCGGCTAATTTGAAGGTGGGTAGTGTTCCCAAGGCGTCCAAAACGCCGTTTATCACTGCTAGACCACCATGGACTTGGAATTCGCAACTATCCTCTCCTGTGAAACTTTTTGGACCTGAGGAAAATATAATACATAATATTAAGACGAGACTTGTATCAGACATACTCCGTGTAAACCATGAGAATAAGATGTGGAGTGAATATTTATTATTTGATTTATTTTTCCAATTTGTACATTATTTTTATTATTTTATTACCAATTTTAAAACAAAAAAGAAACGAGGAAAAAGAATGTTCGTTTTTTCAAAATAGTGTTCGATTATTGTTCATTTACGCAAAGTTAAGCGCCTTTCACTGTAAATATTCACGATATTCATATTGGGCGCTCTCGGCAATAGTAATCTCGGTCCAGATAGGTTAGTGAGAGATGATTCAAGATTATTTCACGATTAGTATCAGAAGACTCACATTTCCGAACGCGCAGATCATTAATCTATTTGTCAACCGAACCTAAATTTATTCCCAATTCAAGTGATATCTCCATTGGGGTGATAAATAATAAAAGAATTTTGTATCTCTTGATTCAATTTTTCCAAAACAACAATCGTTAGTAATTGCTAGAATCAAAAATGTCAAGCTACAAACTTCTTTTTGACTGTCAACTGTCACTGCCGTCAATTGATTGTAATCATCCAATCATCCAACTCATTTCTTCGGCAGGGTCAACGAAATCACAACCGCTGATGAGATTTGGGTTAATTGGATCAGTATAATTCGGGTAATTGTGGACGATATTTAGTTTTTAGATAGCTTAAAGATTTTTGTGAACTTCTGTACTGTATTTTAAATATGTGAATTGGCAGTCATATATTACAGTGTCTCCTTTGAGAACATAGTTCTCTTTAACCCCTGACTGTTTCCGGGTAAAATGTAAACGAACTATACAAAGTCGATTTTTAGGAAGATTTTGTTTGATATAAGTCGTGTTTACATTTATCCCAAAATAAGGTTTTGTATGTAATATAAATGAACATATACAGTGTGACCCATTTAGAATGGAAACACCCCTGTAAAATTTCAGGTTATTAACCGATTTCAACCATTTTTTTTATGAAATGTCAAGTTTTGAAGGGTCTACTACAGGACAAATTTTGAAATGTTTATTTCAATTTTTAAGGCAAATTACGGTACTTTTTCGTGATATTGCGAATTTTTATTAGCGATTTTTTTATTACATGAATGAATACGCCATTGGGTTTGGAGTGCTTCCAAATACCTTTGACCAAAATTTCAAAAAAATATATTCATTAATTACAAAGTTACGACAACTTAAAATTCGTACATTTTCCAAGTCAACGGTCACAAAAGAACATCCGGCATCAACAGTTGCCATAGAGATGGAGTTACTTGTTGCCACTACTTAGTGTCAATGTAAAATTACCTATTTATCGGCAAGAATATTCATATTTAATCATAGTGTGTTCGGTTTTTTTTTTTTTTTTTGGATTTCTCAAAGAAAACAATATTGAACCAATCAAACCAAAATTTTATTATTTTTTATCAAAAAAATCCACTAGTTCTTTATTGTAATGCAAATGTAATTCCGTTAATTTCATTAAATGTTATGTTATTTTGAACATCTCGTTATTCAATTTGTAGTTCATTGTTACAGGTAATAAAACAAACAAAGTCAATTTCCATGGCAACTGTTGATGCAAGGTATTCTTTTGTGACCATTAGCTTAGAGAGTTTATGAATTTCAAGTTGTCGTAGCTTTGTTATTCAAGAACATATTTTGTTGAAATTTTGGTCACAGCCATTTGGAGGCACTCTGAATCCAGTGGCGTAGTGATTTATTTATTAAAAAAATCGCTAATAAAAATTCGCAATTTTCTATCACGAAAAAGTACCGTAATATGCCCTAAAAATTGAAGTGAACATTTCAAAATTTGTCCGGTAGTATACCCTTCAAAACTTGACAATTCAAAAAAAAATGGTCTAAATCGGTCAATAATCTGAAATTTTACAGGGGTGTTTCCATTCTAAATGGGTCACACTGTATATGTTTAAATATACAGTTTTCTTTATTATAATTGAATCTTACAATGTTTTGTTGGCATACGCTAATAAAGGAGACTTCATTCCTGTGGATACTTGACATTTTCAAAATTAGTTTTGCTCATAAACGGAAACTATTTCTGAAAACATTTAGAGAGTTCTCTCTCCCTTAATTTCCGGACAGCCTACCAATGATTTGATCCATAATCATGTAAGTAGTATCGAACTCAACAAGGTTGAAAAACATTTTTGATGTATTCCAGGATTTCAGGCCAAACTCAATCTATTTTTTATCCACAGCTTCAATCAGGCACACATAATTAAAAACAGTGGTGCTTCTCTTTCCACCTCTAAATTGCACCAGCATAAATTTTCCTTTGGACAAGTCTGAACTCTCGACTCGTTTAATTCCAATATCTTGTTTTTCGTGCTCTGCCCAATTCATGTTTATGTCTTCATCAGAATCACCCAAACTTAATGAACCATCAGAACTTTCAGACTCTGCATCTGGTTCAGTTCTTAACTTTAAATTTTGGTTGACTCAACTCAGTTGTTGATGTAGGCCGCTGTTACTGTTTTTAGACCTTCGAGAGCAACTTCGATTTTGGCTAAGTCTTCTGGTGTTAATTCACTTTGTGGAAAATTCTCGCGATGAACTTTCTCAAACTTTTCCAATAGTTTCTTCCAATTTACTTTCAAGGGTCCTTAAACACATTTGTCTAATGATTGGAGATAAGATGACTCGGAAATTTCACTAGAATAATGTTGTTGCGGGTTGCTTCCCAGATAATTCTGACGCTCACATGACTCCTGTGGTCATCATACAACAGTAGGCCTGACCTGGAAGATTTGGCGATGTGAGGTATAAAAACCCTGTTGAGAACCAATGGAAAAACTGCGGTTCCTGCATCCATCCAATAGAAGAGGATGCACATAAGGTTCCTGTATAGGAACTATTAGAAGTCCAACGAGCTTGAACTCCAGCTCCCTTAAGCACGATGACCGGTGCACCTGCAAAAATACATCCTACGACCGTTGTAGACTCTCTTCCAGACCCTCCATATATACGGCACAGAGCCTTTCCTTTCTCCCCGATCGCTCGAATGCGGGTCTTGATCACCTTCTAGATTATTTTCATCAATGACATTTTTGCCAAGTTCAAAATTGTAAAGCTGGACTATCCTTTGTTCAATTATTACGAAATTTTCAGGAAGTACATAACTTTTGCCCCTCTTTTGAATGGTGCTAGTATTTTTATAAACATTTCTACAGAAAAAGGTTAGAAAAGTAGCCTTTGAACGTGAAAAAAGAAGGCCTAAACATGTTTTTGAAAATAATCGCCAGGACACCTAGACTGGCAAATGAATTGAAGTTTTCAAATGCACCATCACTTCTTCGATAACTGAAGCAGGATCAGAGTTTTATCAAAAATATGTCCGCCACTGTATGTGTCCAATTTTCGCGTGACAGTCGCCAATTCATGTACAAAACTTCGATCAGCGGTTTTCAATTCCAGGGCTAGGTTCAGAGAATAATAATATGATTTCGTGTTACTCGACAGCAAGGCGGGATGGACTTTGAAGATATTGTAGCAACTAGGTACTTTATAATATACCCATTAGGATCCACATATATATTTAATTGAATAGGGTGTCTGTTCGCGATGTTTTTTCCATAATAGTCAAAAGCCGTGGCTTCGTATAAGTACTCTTGAACGACTTCCATTTGATTTGTTCGGCAACACTTTTTCACTGTGTGAATGATGGTGAGTGGTCTTATGTAGTCGTACTCTACCTTATATTTGTAACATACTGAATATAATAGTTTATTGTAAGCTGGCGACACTACCTTCAACCTTTTATAAGTTAGCCATATTATCTTTATTACATCATGTCTTTGTTCCAAGCTGCTCTTCATTTAAATCATAAAATACCGTTTGTATTATATACAGTGTGTCCCCTGATCGACGCATGAATCGGTGAAAAAGACGAAACATTTTTTAATTGAAATTTCATCTTCTGGGGTTCAGCCCTGCTTGGATGGAAACTAATTTGTGTCATAATTTTAGTTACGAAAAATCAAGCATGTCTTGGAAATCAACCTAATCATGCGTCGATCCGGGGACACACTGTATGTTGAGATCATAAATTCAGAACCCAAGCCCTAAGCTAAATGAAAGACTACAGCAGTACCCAAAGTGGCCCTCCAGGTACCGCTACCTGGGGGGCGTATGTGGAATTTTACCGCTCATTCCTGTTTTGCAATAGTGTTCATACTGCTTTTCAGGTTATTCTGTATTTGTCTTCGATCACGAAAGTAACTCTGTTAGTTTACCAGTCCTCATAAATAAGTAGATGTTTGAATCCATAAAGATTCACAAACCAGAAACACAACAGTGGCGTTGCCGAGTCGTTTCGTTACGTTGAGTCATTGCATTTGTTTACATATTGAAAAACAATAACCACACGAGAACACGGTGTGGTTATTGTTTTTTGAAAATACCTATCCATTAACTATAAAAAAAAAATGTCAAATATTGATACCAAAAGAAAATTACTTAAGGGGCGACTTAGGTTAAATGGGGTTACAAAAGGTCGGGAACAAGGGAAAAATTGAGATTACACATTTTACTGTTTTATTTTAAAAAAAAATAAAGAAAATTATACCACTCTACCAGAAAATGTACATATCCACTTAAAATTGATGTCAAGATAATAATGTTAACTTATGAAGATAATATATAATAGATACAGATGAACTTCAACAAGTTTTATACTCCGGAACAATTATTTTAAATTATTTATTGCGTTGTTCCACCCGTACCCATAATGAAACGAGATTCACTTCAGTTTTCGGAACTAGATAATCCAATCACCTGGTATCATACTAATATCCAAAACTTGACCTGCTATATCCCGCGCAAGTTGCTTAGGCCGCTTATATAATTGATTTTCAGTTAATGTAACTCCAACGAGCAAGTGGAGTACGATTATCTCGCGTATTTTTCATTCACTATACAGATATTTTTTCATTTCATTGAGTGCTATTTTATATCGGCCCTACAAAAAAATACGCTTGGGTTATTAAAAACAATATAAGGCCATTTGTTGGTGCCTGGAATAGCATATTGCTGCTATGCAGTTTGGACTTTTCGGTATAAAAAAAATCATTTTCAAAAGAGACGTATTCTACGACAACATGAAAAAACAATTAACTGAGTTTTATATGGAATGTTATTTACCCTGGCTTGTAAATCCTCGAAAAACTAAAAGTATGGATATTAGAGATATATCTTCAAAATTTACGTACATAGACATCATGTACTATTTCAAGTTTTCCGCCTTGAAAATTGATTTTATCACTTGTTATAATATATCTAGAACTGTGTCTTTGTTTGTCTTTGTTGTCTATATATGCATTTTCCATTTAAAGTTGCCAAATATATTGAAAATATTCGTGCAGTTGTTTTTTAATGCACCTAGTCATGTGGTATTGACTTATGTTTTGTATTATTTTTTTACCTCTAACCATCATGTTCAGCATCATGTATTTGCTTTGTCCTTGATATTCACTTACATTTTTCTGTGACAATAAAGAATATTTTATTATCTGATTTGAGAAAACCTGATAACCTGAAGATATTTTTTTCCCACATGCTGCGAACATTCTGACGGATATCTACTATTGAGGCGTTTCTCGGAAAAACATCACTTGTCCAGAATTAACATATGTATTTGAGAAAATGAAAAAACATTCTCATTTTTGATAAGAGCGTTCCAGTAGCCAGCCTAATAGAAATAAAATTGAATAAAACACAAAAAATAAATAGACATATTATGACGTTTTTGAAAAAAAAAACTAAAAACGTTTACAAAAACGTAGATTACAAACCGCAAATTAACAAAAAAGCTGTCACAAAAACAATGTTTATTTCACTGGCTCAGCCAACATCGAAATACGAAAGATATAAACATGTGACTTTTTTACGTGAAAAAGTTTAGACTTGTGATGTTTTCAGAAGAACAAACCGAATTCGATAAAAATGGACTTGTGAGGTTTTTCCGAAAAACGCGTCTGTTATGAGTACTCATATTACCTAGGTCATTTCTTGTTTTGATTTAGATGTCATCAGTCCTTATTTTCATCCTCACCGCAATTTTATGATTTCACATTACAAATGTTCAACATAAAACTGCAAATATGTGCTTTGATATTTATGGGGAAAATTATGAGGGATTACACCGTACTCAAAGTATACGTGACCCAATCTATGAGAAGTACTGAATGAGTCAGATAGTTAATAATTTATGATTTCATCAACTTTCATAGAATATATCTGTGATAAAATCAAGTACTTTAAAGACATTTCGTACAACACTCGAAATTGTCAGGACTTTATTCTGAAAACAAAATGTTATACCAATACGATGTTGAATTCTTTATTGTATAGGGGACTGTTTGAGTATAATCAATTACCAACTATTATCAAAAAATGTGATAATCTGTGTCAATTCAAACGACTTCTAAAAGAACATGTCCGTCTTCATTTTCAGTTTTTATTGTTTATTGTTTTTTATGTTTTATCATTTTTTGGATGTTGAAAAAATGAACGAGTGCGTACAAAAAAGTTCTGACTATTTGAATGAGTGGAAAGATGTATAGGTTGCGCCCCCTACAAGTAGGAGTAATTCTGTGCTCAGATTTGGATTTTGCATGTCAAACCATCCTCATATATCAAATTTCATCGATATAACTTGATTATTTCAAAAGTTATTTGAAAAAATCAAATATTAAAATTCAACTTTCACACCCTGTAGGTATCTCTGTTAATATCAACTTTCGGATTTGACAAGTTGAGGTCTATCGCAATATTTTTGTGTGAGGAATCTACTGTTACCGTATGACCCATTACTTCTAGTCCACCCTGTAGATATCCACGATAACACGTTGGTTAAGAGGTTGGACTCCTAATCCGGCGATCCTTGGTTCGAATCTTACACATATGGAAAAAAAACAAAACGAGAGGACTTGAAACATTATTACTCTCATAACGGTTAAAAAGTATAATAATATACTTAAAAAAATAATAATATACTTCAGAGTTGGATTAATGTGATACTATATCGACAACAACCAAAATCCCTTAAAAAAAAATTCCACCTTCGAATGAACAAAACGGGCCGAAACTGGCGAACAATGATTCTTGTCTAAGTCTCGGTCTAAGTGGAGGTGGTAATGAACATTCGGAAGGAACTTGAGTTCAAATTTCCATTTCCTGTAGCAATGAACAAGGATAAGATATGTACGATTTATCCTACAACTTTAGTAAACGTGTAATTATTCCCATCAAAAGGAGATTAAACGTCATTTTGTGTGTTGCTAAGAAAAAAACCACATTACTCATAAACTTAAAAATTACCGAATTAACAATTCAGATTCGCATTTCTAATTTATCCTGTACATAAAACGATAGTTTATTTACCTGGAAACCAATAAATAAGCCCCTTATCAATAACATCATTCGAAATAGGATGCTTGATGTTCTTCAAAGTTGCTATACGGGGCTGAGGTAGTTCAACAACATTTGTGAGTTTCCTAATGGCAGTTCTCGCTTCCTCTCCAGACACACGAATCACCGCCACACCACATCGTCCCAATCCTGTTAATAAATCAAAATTCAATATTAATTAGTTGTACATTTGTATGTTTTCTAACGCCGGCTCGGAAATCGTTCGAATAACATTAATGACTCGATGATTTGTTGAAATGGTTTTGTTATAATTACCTGAGGATAGGGCAAATATCGTTGAGCCCGATTTTTCGCGGGATATAGATGATCTTAATGAAAATAAACGAAAAAAACTTCTCGAATTCAACATTTTATCGGCTTGTGATTGTTTTCATTAACGGTCGAAAGTGAGGTTAGTCAAGGATTAACGCTACGTTTCTCCGTCCATGGTTGAGTTTCTCTGAACGTAGATATCGGAATGGAATGGAGGGGCGATATTGATTCGAGCGACTCTTTACACACTGTTGCCAAGCTCCTTTTTCTATCTTTGTTATTCTTCACCCTTACTGTTGGGTCAAATAGTACCCAACACTTGTTTATTCGTGTTTTTTGTAATCCATTCTTTTCGATGTGTTTGAGATTATTCTTGTTTTGGTTCAACATCTTGTTCTTTCTCATTTTCCATATTATATTTTTGAGTGCAGTGTTCATATTCAACTGCCTATCTGAAAAAATGTGAGGAATTGGATGAATTTAATTTTTTATGGAAAAAGCATGTCTTTGTTTTACATAATTTCCAATCAATTAATTATATTATGGTGTCCAGAAATCAGGTTGAAATATTTGAACAGTATGTTCTACACTGAAAAAAAAAATTATTATGCTATATAAAAATGTTTGCGAAAACGCTTCGTTCTCAGGATACAGGCGTGTCAAAGGTTAATTTCTATTATTGTTTTATCTCGGTAAATCCCATAATAATTCTGATAATTCAACAAAAATCCGTATCCAGGATATTTTGACATAGGAAATTCAAATTTGATATTATTATCACTCTATCTTGTATGTGGCGCCATTTACAAGTATTTAAACTGTTTCAAGTGGTAATTACTTTTTTTTTAATTTGTGCAATGTGGTTTTTGATGGCAAATTTTGAAAATGAACACAGGTGCATGACTTGAAAACTGCGTTATCATAGAAGTTTCAATGTTCGATGCTCCTTCACAAAAAAAATATAGAATCAAAAATTTTGAAAAACTCAAAAAACACAAAAAAAAGTCCAAAATCAAAAAGTTTTGACTATTTGAAACAGTGAAAATACTTGTAGATGGCGCCACATAAAAGATAGATACACAATATCAAATTTGAATTTCTCATGTCAAAAATACTCGATCTTGATACCGGGTTTTGTTGAATTATGAGAATTATCATGGGATTCATTCGATAAAACGAAAATAGAAATCAAACTTTGACACCCCGTACAGTGTACCTCGAAAACGAAGCGTTTTCGCAAAAAAAAATTAAAATATGCTGTTCAAATATTCAAACCGAATATCGGGACACCCTGTAAATCATGTAGGTCATTTTTTATTAGTTATACCATGTTCACAATGTAATATGTATTGTGGAAATTTCCGAATAATTTCATTTTGGTTCATGAGATTGGTTTTGTTGCTCTTATTTTTCTTGGTTTTGTGCTCCGTCTGGAATTTCTTATAGTCTTGGATCATTTTGTCCTATTCGTTTCCAATCAAGAATCTTTGCAACGACTGAAACTTTTGAAGCTAACGCAGCTGTGAAGTTACAACCAAAGATAGTTTTTAATTCAAACAACATCAGAATAAATCACTCAATTAACATCGATTTCTTCACATTTATTCACGAATTCTGCTAATAACAGTTTATAAAATATATATAATCGTATAACCTAGTTCAAAATAGTACAATAAAAATTTTATGTTCAAAAAACATCATATAACTATATATATATCATTTAATCGTAAATTGCACAGTCACAACGAATTGCATTCCGAGGATCAACAAGAACTTAAAAATATTCACCACTCAGCATCGCCATTGGCCTTTTGAAACACATAGTCTTCCCCGTTCAGATTCATAATTCCATCTTTGAGGTGAAACTTCCAACGATTTCTTGCACGGGTTATCTGCAAAAAATAAATCTTTAATATGATTGGCTTTGAATAACAAAATAAGCTTACTTTGTCAAACTGGCAGACAATAATATTGTCAGTGGCGAACGACTCTTCATTGCCATCAGCATCAGAAACATCATCCTCTGAGTTCAGTGGCTCATCCTCAGCAGCCTCCACCGTTTCTTCTTCAATATCATCATTGAGGTCATCATCATCGTCTTTGTCATCATCATCCTCGTCATCATCCAAGTCATCCTCATCAGAAGACGAATGGGTACCATCCCCTTGAAACACCCTGTTTTTATGTTTCCGTTTATATTTAACAAAGTCTTTGGAATTTTTTGGTTCATCACATGTGCCATCAGCTTGCAAAATCGACGGATTGGCATTCATATTTATGTTAATGAAATTCGTAGATTGTTGATGCTTCAAAAAAGCATTGTTCACTTGATCTTGCAGAAAAGTCGTAGCTGCATCCAGGGGTAGGTTCAAAGTAGCACTTATAATAGGACCGGTGAGTATCGACTTTAGATGGTGGCCTTGCAGAAAAACTTCAGGAACCTCAATACCGAGAATTCGTTGTTCGCCGGTACCACAACCGGGTGGTGATGGTATGGTGAGTTGTACTGGTACCCGTCGCCATTCTGGAAACGCTATGCCTTGTGGTATGTGATTGTTTGGAGGTACTTGTCCAACCAGTTGCTTGGCTTGTTGCTGTTGTGCTATTTGGTTCAAATAATTTTGTTGCTGCTGCTGTTGTTGTAGTTTATGGGCTTTGTTGTTCGCTACTGCAAATAATTATTTTAACAGTTGATTAATCAAATTCTATAAACTACTAAATATAAATTCAAAAGATGGTTTGAAGAGTTTTGAATGGCATCACTTAATTCATTTCAATAAAATTGTCCTCATTGTCCAAAAGATCAGAACATTGTTTACTAAATCTAGAGAAGCAAAGAGAAATATTTTCAACTACAGAACATAAAGAAAGAAAGACATGAAGCAAATATATAATACAAAATAATATGGATGAAAAAAAATCTTTTAGGGTGCATGACGAAATTGTTTTGTCACCACACTTGCTTGTATAACAAAAAACAGAAAAATTACGGATATCAAAAAAGTTTTAATTCAATACAACGCCATTCCATGGAAAATCCGCCTCATTTAAACACTTGTTCCTTTCCATCAATCCTGATAGCTCACTCGAAAATGACTGGAGAAGAAGCAGTTAATCTCACCGCTAAACAGAAGAAGAAGTCTAAACTGGAGAACTGTTACATCCACGCATTGAACCCACTCCATATTACCAAACACGATGTTTTTTCATTCCTGCTACAAGCTGATCCAACATCTACTCTACATGTTTACTTCAGGGAAGGGCCCCGATCCTGTCAGACCACTGAGAAGACGTGGTTGACCTCATAATATGCAAACGATTATTCTACTTCCTGGTAAAGCTGTAAACATCAGTTCTCAGCCTTCGACTGATGATCAAGATTAAGACTCATCTTCAAAACCGGACTTCTCTCCCAACTCTGACCAAACCAAAAGAAGATGTCGTTTGGAGAGGACTAGATGCCTTGCCTCCTGTGAAAGATGACTCCTTGTCTCGTAAAGGGGGAAATTGTGATAGTCACTCCAATTTCCACAATTTCCATATGAGATAATTTATAAGTTATTGACAAGGTACCAGATATTATAATTGTCAGTCTGAAAGTCAAGTCATTGGTTTTGACCGTACTTATTCGAAAGAAAGTAAAGTCCCCCATTCATCTACGAGCCCGGACCCGACACCCAACACGGACCCGAGTCGCGACCCATCCGTGCTTGCACACAAATTACTCGAAGACTGTGAATCCATAGGCATGCATTTTCTTGAAAAAGATCGATAAAATCATGCTAAAATGCCTTGTTGTGTTCAAAAGTCTTTTTGATTAACCTCAAACCAACTGTGTTTGGTTGGAGTCACCGAACAAATCTGGCAGTTGCCACACACACATAAATTTGTCCGGATCTGTCGCAGTCGGATCGGGAGTTCGCTGTCAAGAACGGCGAGCCCACGACGCGACCCGGACTCGACTCACTTTACCACACATTGGCGGATCGGTCGGTGGACGAGTCGTGGCTGACCGATCCGGCGAGCCCATCCGCTGATGAATGGGGGGCTTAACGGATCATCAGCTCCTTCACTTAATGCATCTGAAAGAGTCAAATTTTGGACTAGTTGTTAGGCATTTAAACTTAGAAGAAATTGACTTTTCGTCTATAAAACAGGGATGAAAAACACCAACGCAGGCGCTTTGTCTCCCAAAGAAATTAATTCAAATGAAACTGATAAGCAAGCCGTTGAACCACAACCAAAGTCAATGAACCAGATATACAGGGTGACGATTTTAAAACATGAAATTTCCATATCTTGGGAACGAAAAACTGAATAAAAAAACGCTTAAATCAGATTCTATAAAACGAAGGAGGAACAAAAAAAAGCCTATTAACCCACCCTTATCTGTAACCCCTAAGACAGGGTGAGATAAACCCCTGAAATCTTAAATAGAAAGGGGGGTCGAGTGATACCCTATTTTGAAGGGTTCTCGACACTGATTACAACTTCCGAGTTTCAAGTGTCTGCTGTCATTCCTGTTGATCGAAAGCTAGTCAAAATTTTATTTTCTCATTTTATGTTATTCAATAAATAATCACTCGCAAGAGTAAACTTCTTCATACTAAGAGGACATGATGAGGGACTGAAGACCTTCAAAACGAGCTATCAGTCAGACTTTTTGACGAGGATGTTTTAACCAAATTTTTTTTTTTTCGAATACTTCTTTGGAGTAATAATATACCTCGTTTTGAAGGTATTTATTCCCTCATCATATCCCCTTAGTATAGAGAAGTTAACTCTTAAGGAGAATTATTTATTGAATAAAATAAATTAAAAAAATAAAATTTTGTCAAGCTGTTATATCAACAGGAATAACAGCAGAGGCTTGAAACTCGGCAGTTGTAGTCAGGGGAAGGGCCTTCAAAATGAGGTATTATTCGACCCCCCTTTTTATTCAAGATTTCAGGGGTGTATCTCACCCTGTCTTAGGGGTTACAGATAAGGGTGGGTTTATAGGTTTTTTTTGTTCCCCCTTCGTTTCATAGAATCTGTTTTGGGCGTTTTTTTATTTAGTTTTCTGTTCCCAAGATATGGAAATTTCAAGTTTTAAAATTGTCACCCTGTATATGTCCTTCTGCTATTTCTAGATTGAACATGGGATCATTCTACAAGAGGATTGGTGATGGATAAGAATTCGTGGGGCCATCCCAATAGTTAACCCTAACTGCGTAGTTACTTGTAGCCCCGTTACTGTTCTTCAGCTATATATTATCAAAAAACCCAAAATGTACCATTTTAAATGGTGTAGGGTGCAAACATGTCTACATTTTTTCTTTATTTCCATCAATTGTGCACGAATCTGGCCCATTCCTTCTTTTTTCTTGTCAATGCTTTGTCCTCATTCCATGATTTTTCTCCAGTGCATCCCCTACAGTCTTCAGTCTGGTTCCATGTTTTATTTAACAATGAACCTTATAAATCGCAGAAACCACCCCTTACTTTTCCTGCAAGCTTTTACGTAGGTACTAGAAAATCAGTTTTTTATCGTTCAAGCTGACCCAGACAAAAATTCATAATAAAACAGTACACAGTAGTGCTGAAGACCAAATGTCAATTCAAACGATAAACTTTATCAGAAAATGTGTTATTCTACCTCATTAGCACTTAAATTATTGAAACCGAACAAACTGACCACAGAGGTGTACACTATTGATCAACTTGGATTACAGTTTCAATTCACTTTTTGCTAATCAATAAAAATCTTCTTTCGACTCTAGAACTTTATTTTTTAAACGTTTCGTGTGGCTGTTATTGATTTGTTCTAATAGAACTCAATGGTTTTTCTAGTCGGAGTAATGACTTATATTCTGTTTAATAATCTTTATTTCCACTGTATTATGTTTTCTAATTCTATAAGGTTTTTCTTGTGGGTTTTCCGAGTAGATCACCAAAAATCATTTGGATTCAATGGGATGTCCATTGTTCAAAAATGTTTAAACTATCTTACCGATCATTTTATCATTCTCCTTAACCTCCTCAACTGCTTTGGTGGCTGCCAACTTAGTCTCCCATAAAGATTTCAGCTCCTGCAGGACCGTTTCATCAATTCCTTCCTCCAAGAAGTGTTCTCGGACATTTTGTATAACATCACTTATAACGTCCTGGTAGGTTTTGAACTGTAAAAGGTGCGAAATTAATACACCAGCATTTTTGTGTATGATAAATAAAAAAAGTAGCCCGCATACATCTGCGTCATGTTCTTGGAAACTAACAATTTGCTCCGACAGTAAAGATAATTGGCTAAAGTTAAATCGTCCGATTTTGGGTATCAATTAATTGGGCCGCATAGTTGTTGATTGATTAGTTATTGAATAACGATTTTTCGCGAACATTTCGGGCTGAAAATTGGTATTTTACACGTACAACATTTTAACTATTTTCCTAGTTTCTAATGTGGGTACATAAGCTATAATATTGATTGTTTTCTGATGCATATATTTTGATAAGGATTAATACACCATGCATTTATCGTGTTTATTAATTTTTCAGTTTTCACATTACATAATTGATTTTAAAACTCCTCTGAAGTTTTGTACAAATTTCCGTTCCAATTTTTATAACTCAGTTGAGATACACGCGCTCTGTTTTGTTACTAGAAGTGTTTAATTTATGAAAAAAAATCACTATGCTTAAATAATGGCTCAAAAGACCTTTCTTTGACTGGTCTATCCGGTTAAGCTTCATCAGATGATCGAAGGAAAATAATTTCTACTTTATCGTTCCTTCTGCAGTGTGTTGATTCAAATATAATACACTTATCTCAATAAAAAAAAAAAAACGTCCATCCATGACTTTTTTCACGCTGAGTGAGTGAAAACAAGTTTTTAGCGAATTTTTGTCTTCTTTCAAGGTTATTTTTAACAATGTTTTTCATGGTTGTTATGATCTTTTTTTCGTTTGGATTTCTTGACATTTTTCAAGTTCACTACACTGAATATAGTTATTTCGGTGTTTCATTATAGTTAAACAATACATATTTTGCATTATTTTTTCGCTGTTCAATTGATTTTTTCCACTGTTTACTTATATGTTACTTTTTTTGAACTTATTCAAACTTAAAAAATCCATACATCAATGTTTGGAAGGATCTTTTATTATTTTGTTGTTGGTCTTATTCTAGTTATTCAGAAGCCTTGAGTTTAAGAGAGAAAATTAATCAGTTGATGATTAAAAATGATAATTATTGGTATTAAATGAATACAAGAATATCTGAGTTCACGAGAAATCAAGCTTCAAAAAAATTATAAATCAAAAAATTAATTTCAATAATTTTTATCCCATTAATCAGATGAAGTTTATTGTTATAAGCTTTGAAGCGCTGAATTTCATGAATAAAATTAAGAAAAATTAGAATTAATAAAAAACTGATTCATACCGCATATATTAAATATGTTAAAGTGAATTTTAATTAATTTTAGCGCCAAAACCAATTCAAATCTAAACCTCAATAAATAAACAAAACCCGACTTGCGTGTTGTCAAATGGTGCATTTGTTTACGTTCAACTCATCATTGAAAAACCAAACAATGTAGCAATTTGCAAAATTTCAAAATTATAGGTGTTGAAAAAATTGAATCGTGAAGGTCACGTATGAGCGACAAAAAGAAACACACAACGTATCGTGTTCATTTGCATGGAAAATTTGTGTGCCAAATTTCCTACTATTCGATATAGCAAAGGTACCTACTGATTAATTTTGGATTTTCTGTGGCAGTACCTTGACGGGTTTGAATTGATTGTTGGTAATGAAGAAAAATTGCACTTACCACAGATGATTTGCACAAAGAATTCGACATTTTCAATGTTGGGAAGTAGTAATCCGGTTGTTTTCATCACTTAGGAACTTTCTCTCGAACACAATCCATTAAACAAAATGCCGTATCAAAACGGTGGGTCGTTCTGTACGTACGCGTTCTGCTTCAAACAAGTTGTTGGGGAATTAGGGAGGGCAACGGAGAATTGTCGATAGATAGATTGGGGGATTTTATCGATAAATACTTGATGAGTGAATCGACTTTTTATTGGTATCGATAATTAAGGCCTTACTTTATGAAAGATATAATTATTGATGCACTCAATTTCGCGTTTAAGTCCCTTTAATGGTTCACTAGCCTCATTGATCAATCAACTTCATACTTGCCATCTACTATACTAATTATCTTGAACAAACACTGGTGGGTCAAATTAAAATTCCACACTTTTTCATCGGTCGTCGTTATAATAACTTTTCATTCCATGTCGTGTTTTAGAGGATCTTATGAAACTGAACTTAACACAGAAAATAGTTGAAAACGATCAATCAATAAAATGATTCATAACATAAAGAAGTGTGTGCAACTTTATAGTTTTTATCACAGGAAAAGTTTTTCTCCAGCATGGCAAAAAGATACGAAGTTGCCAATAGAGCCATCATTATCAATTTTATCGAAGTTTTATCTCAAACTTCATTACATATTCCGACAACGAGTGATTTTCGTGAGCGTGAGACCCTCAGCAATTTGTTGACTCAAAATCTATATTCGGATATGAATAAACTAGCTTCAAATAACCTTCGATACAAGAAATAAACTTTAGTAGATATTCGATTTCCATATCGACTTTTCAGTCCAATCCTAAATTGGACCGCTGAACATGAACCCACTTTGATGACGTGCTCGATACAGGTAGTCTTTTGAATTTATACTTAATTAAGCAGACATTAGGTATTGTTTTTACAAGAGTGGACAGATTACTTTGTTACACGTACACGTGCATTATTTCCCCGTCGATGAAATACAAAAGTGGGGAAGTCATTTGGAATTTCCAAAATTAAAACGAGCGCGTTCAGATGAATATTTCAAAACAAATACCTACATCATTAGATTTGTTATGTTTTAGCGAAGTAATTATATGAAATATTTCCACAACAACTTATCCATTAATATTTTGACCTCATGAGCTGCGCCACCGCGTTAATAATAGGTACTTATTGCAGCACAGAAACGTTCCTTTGACTCAATGACCATGCGCAAAAGTGCTTTCAATCAACCCCCGTTAAGTTGATAATGCAACGGGAGCATATGGATTGAGTGTGATAGAAAACTGAAAAGGACATCAAATCAAGGTTTCTTCATGTTTTGGGGAAGGCACACTCCAGGGTGGATGAAAAGACTGTACAACGCTCAACCACAAATTCCTCAACCAAAAATAAGGAACTCTAGGCACACTCACCTATACAGGGTGTTAGTAAATAAGTGCGACAAACTTCAGGAGGTAATTCTGCATAAAAAAATAATGACAGTTTGCTATATAAACATTATATGTCCGCAAATGCTTCGTTTTTTTTAATTGAGATCATTACCCGTATGCGCGCCACTGATAAACGTAAAATACTTAATGGCATGTCAGGAGATGCTCAATTATCTTTACATGTAGAACTACTTCTTGAAGTTTTTCGCACTCATTTACTTACACCCTGTATACGACGTTACCTCGCCAAAGTTTTCATTTTAGTGTCATTTTTTCGAAATATTTTCAAAACGCTTTAATCGATTTTCAAAAATTTTCTGACTAACCAATATTGAATAAATTGGCGTGTTTTGACGGAAACGCAATCTTTTCTGATGCCTGGGAGGGATTATTGGAAATGTCGCGTCATCCATGAATAAAAGTTAGTATATTATTGCTACTCCCCGTACAATGGTTGCTTTTTATTTGCAGACTGGATCAGTTCACTTTTAAATGAACTGACCAAAAAATGATCTGATAAAAACCATCAAATAAAACTGCATTTGTTATTCTGTCATTGGTTTCGGATCATGTCACTGGCAGTGTCATCATTTTTAGCCAAAAAAAAGTTCCGTCCTTCAAAATTTTGGATTAAGGGCAAATATTTTATTTTTCTAAATGGTTTGAGGGTAAGGCTGTTGCGAAATTCACGCCTAATATCAGTCAAAACAACTCCCACCTTTTACTTCCGACCAGTTCACTTAAGTGATCAAAATTTGCGGGTGGTACAGTTAGGGGCAAAGGGGGAAGTGACCGGATCACTTGTAAATCAGTCAGTTTGTAAATAAAACATCCTAAATGTCAAATTTTAGTGATCTGGGTCAAATTCACCTGATTTAAGATGCAAATAAAAAGCAGCTAATAATGACTTTATTTTTTTTTTCTCTCTCGCTAGTTTATTTTGAAACTTTTTTCTCTTGTAAAACTTTCACCAGACATGAAGTTTCTCTGGAATTTTGAGAGTTTTAATTCAAAATATAACTCAACTACTAGTATAATATTCTTATATCAATTTTGCGAAAAGTTCGCCGTTTTCCTGAATGCACATAATTAATTTTTTCAAAAAATTAAACTGTACTTTGGGCATCTGCAAAAAACTAAATCAGCATCCGTATCGATGGGAGAAGCATACACTTTTGATAAGAGCGACCCACCGAAAAAATTCTAGGGGCATTGAGTCATGTGTTTCATTTCAAACTCTACGAACGTTAATACTAAAGTGGTGTGATACAATAAACAGTCCGCAAAAGAGTAAACAACAACACTATTGGTATGTCAGAAGAACAAAATATCCATTTTGCTGTTTTCTAGTAAACACAAAACAATTTTTTAATGGTCATTGTTGACAAAGTGATTATTATGAATTTGCAAAGAATTCTGAATAATGCAGAAAAAATGTATTTCTGGCGAAGAAATTCACACAAAAATACAAACTTCATTCATTTATGTATGAATCAACATGACATTTTTAATACCTATTTCCAGACATTGAAAAAAGGTCGCGTTTGCATCAAAACACGTCAATTTATTCAATAATTATTGTTAGTCCCAGAATCAGTGAAAATCAAGGCAGCGTTTAAAAATTATTTCGAAGAAATTATGTCAAATTGAAAACTTTGGCGCCATGTAGCGGCAAAACAAAGCAACGTTGTATACAGGGTGATTCTCGTAGATGGTCTGTATTCCAAGAACGGCTTTTCCAAATCTGGTATGAGTCGATATGCAAGGGTAATGTATCTTTTAAAAATGTTTTGATGATTGCGGCTTTTCCTAGTGTAGTTATTCTTGATTCAGATGACTAAAATGCCACCACGTTGTAAGCAGTTTATATTACTATGATAGTACAATGATAGTACAGTTGACATTTTTTTTTACACTAGGTACTAGTTGTTATATCTAATAACTATAACTATAACTAACGAATAATTGAAGTGACTTCCTACACTCCCCCACCATTCTATGATTATCATAATGGTAAACAAACAAAACAAAAAAATAGAATAATTCTAATAATCACACTTCTATGACACCAATAGATCTCCTGAAATATTTAAACTTGTTATCAAACTGCTCAACAATTGAAATGATCCACTCTGAAAAATGCTACGTGCAGTGGCCAGCAAACTCCTCTGATCTCAATCCGATAGAACATGTTTGGTCGGAGTTAAAAAGGTGACTTGTTCTCCGAAATGATCCCATAGAGAACTTTCATCAACTCAGGAATGCAGAAAATGAAAACAGGTGTAGGAAGGTTATTCGTACACGAGGAGGACCTACCAAAATATTGATTCGTTTTTACGGTTATTAATTAAAATTAATCGTGAATTATGTTTGGTTCGTTTTTTCATTTTTTTTTATAATTTTCTTTTATTTTGGGAATATAAAAACTGACTTTTTATCAAAAATATGTTACTTACATTTATTTTTTCCTTAATGTTCATTTATAAACTCCAAACAATTTTTAAACGATTTTTGCGGAGTTGATCATTTCAATTGTTGAGCAGTTTAGTTAGAGCCTTATTGAACATATCAGCTTGTTGATCTTCTGTTGGAATATAATGTAAAATCACCTGTTCTTTAATAACAAGGTACCTAACAAAATAATATTTAACATCAATATATTTACTGCGTTTGGTTTCGAGAGTTGATGCAATCTTTATACATGATTGATTATCTTCATAAACATATGATTAGGATATACCTCATAACTCACGAATTCAGTTACCATTCGACACAAAAATAAACTTTCACTCAAACATGATGACAATGCTATATATTCAGATCCAGCACTTGATTAAGCAACTGTGTTTTGCTTCTTTGTTTTCCAAGATATACCATTATTATTCATTTTCATTATAAATCCAGTAATACGTACTCTTTCTATCCAAAATACTATAAGCAAAGTCAGAGTCAACATAGGTATAAATATTAATATAATATTACCAGATCTTACATATTTTAATCCAAAATTCTCTTATTTTTTCAAATATTTTCATACATACATTTTTAAGATAGTCCAAATGCTCCTGATCATAGCAATTTTGAAATTGACTAAAATATGAAATAGAGAAACTCAAGTCAGGTCTAGACCCCAACATAATGTACATCAAAGCTCCTATTAGTTCTCTTTAGGGTTATTTCTCAATTTGACCTTTTCCAATTTTTAGATGTAATTTTGGTTGCATTGGTATGTCCGTATCGTTTTACTATCAGTCATATTAAATTTTTCCAAAACATTTCGATTTTTGAGTAATATACAATTCATCCTTAATTTTTGTTATTTCTAGACCTAAAAACGTTAAATCCTTATCAAACTCTTGCATTTTGAATGTTTTTTCCAAACTAGATTTTACAGTATCCAATGCACTATAACATCAACATGAATAACTAGAAATTCTTGATCATTAAAATAAAAACATGGATCTTTTGGTACTTGTCGAAGACCATATAGTGATTTTTTAAGTTTACAAAAAAGATTTTTATCAGAATTTTCCAAACTATCTGGCTGTATCATGTAAACAGGATTTTTCAATGTTCCATTTAGAAAGGCTGACTTAACATCAAGTTGTTTTACATACAAGTCATTTTCAATAAACAAAGATAATAACATTCTTATTGTACACATCCTGGCGACTGGCGAATAAACATCCTCATGTAGATCATTCTGCTTGAATCCCCTGGCTACTAACCTTGCTTTCTTCTTAACCATCCCATACACTCTTTCTCCCTAAATACTCATTAGGAATCAATCACTTCAACATTGCATGGAGGGACTACCAGTTACCATGTGTTGTTTTCCTCTAAGCTCTTCCTTGACAGCTTCTTTCCATCCATTTCCTTGAGCAACAGCCTCAGTATAGGTTTTCGGTACTTCATGAAGTAGATTTCCCACAGACAAATCAATTCAATTCAATTCAAAAATACTTTATTATCAGAGAATAAAATTCCATCGACAAAGCTTACTAAAATAATAACACAACTTTTACAACTTAGAACTATCAAAATATAAATGTACACATAGACGATTATTACTAATAAAACAATCAAGAATGATTACACTGCGCAGTCTCTAATTGAAGGAACACTCATAGAACTCTCTAAGACTGTAAAATGGCTTTTGTAATAGCAGTCTCTTTAGTGAGCTCCTGAAAACTCTCACGGATGTTATCATCTTTAGTTTTTTAGGAAGATGGTTGAACATCTTCCTTCCCTCATATACAAAGGAACGCTTTGTATATTCCCTAGATAGAATGGGTAAGGGCAGGTCATAAGCTTGACGCGTCGTCCTAGAGTTAACGCAGTGCCGGATTGCATCCTTGTTTTTGAACACCAAAGTTGTAGTTTCCAGAGTGCAGAGAGATACAACAGTCAATATCCCCTGATCGACAAAGTGGGGCCTACAAGATTCTCTATGTGGAAGGTCCAGTAGAAATCTCAAGGCTCTTTTCTGTATAATGAGTATAGTGTTCAAAAGACTCTGGCAACATGCTCCCCAAAATTGGATGCCATTTCTCAGATGGGATTCAAATAAAGAGAAGTAGACCATCCTTGCAACCCCAAGTCCCGCGCCAGACTTAGCCGCCCTAATGGCAAAACACGACGACGATAGTTTTCCGCTGAGTGATTGGATGTGTTCGCGGAATCTCAAATCTCCATCCAAAATAAGTCCAAGAAACTTGCAGTCCTCCGAGTGGTTCAGTTCCAGGCCTCCAAGAGAAATGTCCGGCAAAATACATTTGAAGCTTACGGTGCGTGTTTTTCCAACATTCAGTGTTAACTTGTTTGCTTCAAACCAGTTCTTTACAAGCAACATATCTCTGGATATTGCCAATTCCAGGTTCTCAGTTGTTTTTCCGTGCCAAACAATGGTGGTGTCGTCAGCAAACAGAGTGAATTTTCCCGATATTGGAATGGATACTAGATCATTCACATATATCAAGAACAGCATTGGCCCCAAGACAGATCCCTGAGGAACACCCGAAACCACAGCCCTTGACTTTGATCTGCCGCTCGCTGTTTGGACAATCTGAGTGCGGCCCTGCAAATATGATGAAAACCAGGAAAGACTGGACCCTCTAAAACCATAATTTTCCAGCTTAACTAGAAGCCTTGCATGGTCAACACAATCAAAGGCCTTCGACAGGTCGCAGAACACTGCAGCCACTGCCTCTCTCCGAATTAAGTAGCCATACACCCTATTCAGAAAGTCAAAAATAGCATCAGCGGTCGATGTGCCAGCCCGATAGGCAAATTGGGACGGAGTCAAGAGACTGAAACGTGTAAAATAGTTCCAAACGCGCTTAACCACCACTCTCTCAATGACCTTTGACAATGTTGAAAGTCTGCAGATAGGTCTGAAGTTTGAGGGTTCCTTACTATTTCCTCCCTTGAACGTTGGATTGACGATAGCTGCCTTCAAGCAGGATGGAAAAATCCCATATTCCCATGACAGATTTATAGATTCAGCCAGGGCACTGATAGATTGTTCAGGCAACCTTGCCAAGATATCCACGTTAAGTTCATCTTCCCCCTTTGATTTCTTATTTTTGATCTCCCTGAATGCATCTTCGATATCATGAGATGTCACAGGAATAAAGAAAAAAGTATTCGATACAGATATGTTATCCAGGTTGGTTGTCGGAGCTTGAGATTGAGATAGATTGCTTGCCAAGTGTGAAGCAATGCTGCAGTAGTAGTCATTAAGGATATCTGGGTCTATGTCTTGTGTGTCAGTATTCGGTTTGGTTCGATCACATAGCTCGTTCACAATAGCCCAAGATTCCTTTGATTTGTTATTACTGGTGGCGAGTCTTGCTTGGTAAGATGATTGTTTGGCCAACTTCAATATTCTTTTATAGATGGTTCTATATCTCTTACAATACATTATTATGACAGGGTCATTACAGTACTTCTTCATTACATTGAGCCAACGGAGATTTGCCGCAGACACCTTGATACCCTTTGTTAGCCAAGGCTTTTGATCTTTTTTTCTTCTTCTGATCCATTTCCTGCTAGTAGGTTTTCCTCATCAAAGTCTTCCTCTAGGTAATAATCATCAAGATATTGAGGTTTTTAAGTAATTCTTTGACTTCGTTGAGTAATCATCTTGTTTCGGTCTTCATATTTCTCAGTTAAATATTCAGTAGAATCTTTTCGTCCAGGATCTTCTTTAGTATCTTTATCTGATTCATATTCTTCCAATATCACTCTTTGAACGTTTTCTTGCAAGTTTCATCGAATATCACATTTTTTCCATGAATTACTTTTTGATCAGATTCACTCCACAGCCTCAATCCATTATCAGTATATCCAATCATTAAAACCTTTTTACAATGAGGATCCAATTCAATCTCTTCCATATTCGGTTTTTTTCCATACCAAATGTCAGCTGGAGTTTCGTCTTGCCTTAATACTTTTGTCAGTGTTCGATTGGTTAAGTAGACAGCAACTCTAGCTGCTCTTCCCCAAAAATGCTTGGCCATATCTGCATCATAAATAAGACATCTTGCCTTATCCATTATTGTCCTGTTGAAACGTATATTGAATCTTGATACCCTTTTCTCATATTTTCCACATGCCTGTTGAATTTTGTCTCAGCCATAGAAACATATGCCTTGAAATATTCCAGAACCTTATTTTTGTTTCTTAACAGAAAACACATGCAAAAATGGGAAAAATGATCTATGAATGTGACAAAATGTGATACCCATCAAAGGTTGCTGGTTTTATAGGTCCACAAACATCACTGGATACCACTTCCAAAATTCTTCCACGTCTTTTTTCCTCAGGTAACTTTGCAAAAGGCAAACGACATTGTTTAGCCTTGATACAGATTTCACAGAGTTCTGGTGCAGGAAACCTTGATGAATGACCCATTTTCCTATGTAAAAGCCATTGCTTTTCAGTCACATCCAAAATCATCAAGTTTTGACATTTTTTTGGTTTCACAATGAAGGTTGTTTTCTCACAGACAGTGAGTTGTACCCTAGATTGTTGCATACCCAGATATTTTCAATATTGAGACTTTTTCCAGTATCAGATTGATTGATTCTCCCTTCTTGGCAACACGAATTGAATAATTAACTTATTCCTTGCAATTATCTAAAAAATATTTGTAATTAGCACCTACTTGATGGTGTGTAGCTCCACTATCAATCACAAAGTTTATCATGTTACTGTCACAAGTTATACATGCATATCCTCGTTCACAATATCAGATTCCACTGATGATAGAAATGTAACAGGAAGAATGGATGTCAAACATTGTTATGTATTTCACTTTTGTTTAATTTTGTTCCAATTCTTAATAATGACGATTTATTGTTATTATGATTATTATTACACCTGATTCTTCTCGTTCACCAGCTCTGTTTGACGTTGAAGGTTGTGCAGATGCAACATAGTGATTTCCAGAAGTTCTTCTTTCATTTCCAGATTGACCAGACCTTTCCCGATTTCTGAGATACTGTGCCCGTTTGTGATCCACTTGATAAGGAAAACTTCTATTCACATCAGGAACTTGATTTTGACTACCTCTTCGTCCTTTAAATTGATTGAGATATCCTCTACCCATATTGTCATTTCCTCCTAATGATTCATTTTTAATCTGACGAGCCTCCCCCATCAACAATTTGTTTTGACAAAATCCAATGTGACTTGATCTGGATTCTGACAAAACATTGAGTCAATAGCTGTTATCACAGCTTGAAAACTATCAGGCATACTTGACAATAATGGGAGTGTCAATTCTTCAATGTCAATATTTCCGCCGGCAGCTCTTAACTCATGGATAGTTTTCTCAAAGACAGTAAAAAAGTCATTTAGAGACTGACTTTCGTTAAAAATTAAACTCCTCAATTTTCTCTGCAATGTGACCTGTGTAGATTCCTTTTTTTCTCATACGTTGCACTCAGACACTGCATGATTTCCTTCGCCAGCTTCTTTTCCTTCAGCATTTCTAGTATGTCATCATTCACACATTGTACAATAAGATTTCGGGCTTCACATCACTATTCATGAATGAGAAATAATCATCTGACGTTTCCAATGGGACTTCTTTTGTCAACACATGTAATACACCTTGCTCCAATAAAAGCTTTGATTCTGAAGTTCCAATTTGAGAACCCATTTCCGTCAAACGGTTTTACATAGAAATTTTGTTGTTTATCGGACATTATTCCGTGCTTTTCACGTACCTAAATTCCTGTCAAGTTTCCAGCAAATTAGACCAACTCAGCAACACCTTCACCTTTTTGACGATTCTGTCACTTGACAGGTGCTTGTTATGAACCCTTTTTCTTTCTTTCTCTACGCACCTGGGCCCATAATCTGTAGTTATTCTTGATTCAGATGACTAAAATACCACCACGTTGTATATCAGGTTATATTACCATGATACACTTATTGACTTTTCAGTTGACATTTTTTTTATACAACTAGTTGTTTTATCTAATAACTATAGTTACTTGTAACAATGATGTCAGCTCTAACGAATAATCATTGAAGTGACTTCCTACAGCTACACCTAATAACTTTCTTATTTCAAAAATCAAAGAGTGTCCCTGTATGTGATTTGATTTTTGGATTCTGTATAAAATTCTGAATCATTTTTATAGAACATGTTATATGTATGTCTAATGATAATAGTCTTGTGAATATTTGTCATTCTATTCAGAAAATGACAAATGTCATTATTGATTTCTCAAAACAAGATTTCTCAGTAGGCAACAGTCAGGAACCAAGGCGCCTTTTCAAATATCAATATGCACAAAGACTCTACCAAATATTCCATAAATTCTATAGGGTGCGCCAGAACATACGATCAAATAATAGCAAATGAAACAGACTAAAACTATTTTTTTTCAAATAGGACACCCTGTATTTTATGTTTCAAATTTTGATCCAAAAATGTCAACATTGTTCTTTTATACATTTACATTTACATACTAAGTTCTTGTTTGATAAAAGTGAGATTAATGCACGTTTGATTTGAAATTTGCAATATTTCAAAAATGGCTGAAGATAGATGTAGAACCATCTTGACATTTTTTTTGTCATAATTGCATACTTAAGTTTATTGCAAATAATAAAGGGTGTTCCATTGATTTGATAAAATTGAGTTTAAGTCATTTCCATATGCGAAAATGTTATCGATTTTTTTTTGCACACCCTGTTACATTTTCAAACTTTTTGGAAAAATATATGTTTACTTTGATATTTGAAGAATTTGCAGTCAAATTTTCGAGCCTCAGTTCCACACTGCTACTGAGAAATCTTATTTCAAAAAATCAATGACTTCCAGTTTTTTGAATAAATTGACAAATATTTAACTATTATCATTAGACATATAACATGTTCTATAAAGCTAGTCAGAATTTCATAATAGAATTCAATTCAAGAATCAAATGATATACAGGGTGTTCTATTGGAAATAAGAAATTTACTAGCTAAAACTTGTAGATCCGGAAAAGCCACAATCATCAAAATTTTTAAAAGACGCATGCACTTCCATATAGACTCATACCAAATTTCAAAACATCTGGAAACGCCGTTCTTGAAATAATGATAACAGACCACCTACGTAAATCACCCTGTAGAGTTCTGTAGGTTTGCCTAAATCGCCTTATTTTCAAATTACTCGGTATAGATTCAAAAAACGTGCTTACTTTAAATAAGTTCACCCGATCAAGCTTCTTGACCGATTGGTGCAGCTATCTTAAATTTAAGTTGTGTAAATTTGATCCAAAATATACAGGGTACCCTGTAAGCCATGGTCCAATTTCAAAGAGCTGATAATGTCAAATTATCATCAAAAAGTTCGTACATATTGTGGCGAACGCACTATTTTGGAAAAAAAAAACGTCTTGTCAGACGACAGTCGGATTCTGTCAGTTCATTCTCCATGTAATTATTTTGTGTTTTGGGAATAGAAACGTTACGATTACTTTCAGAAGTGGAATAACTAACAATTGGAGAAGTGACTTTCATGGCGTTAAAGAAACTGGAGAAACTGTCAGTGAGAGATATGTGCGAGAATAGGAGGAGCTGGATAACACCGGTAAAAAGACGATTCCAAACCCACTTTTCAATTCAAATTTTATTTTTAAAAATTCTTCATTGTGTGTGTTCAACTCTTCCAAGGAGTAGAATCCCTTGACCAACAGAGTTCTCTTTAAAGATAGTCTTAAAACCCACATTAGACGAAATCCAAAATCGACTGTCAACCGCTAACACCTTAATTACTTGAACCCTATGAGGAGGTTCATTGGCCCATTGTTCATTGGATGTGGCAAACCAAACCCCTGACGAAAGAGTCTGCAGGACTGTGGGGAGAACCCAGGAAGCTTCGTCTTCGATATTTTAAGCATAAGACTCTGGAGACGAGGATGAAAGACATAATTGCACCAGTCTGAAGGTGACTTTCCATGAGACCTGCATGAAATTCAAGGCCAACCTGGACGCGCTAAAGAGCTTGAAAAATTGATGGATCTCAAAAAGTTGGCAACTATGAAGGGAAAGCCGGAGCATTCTCCAAGGATATCTGGATGAGTTGAAGGCCTCCGGAGGTTGTCAGTTGGAACAAAACTCTTCAGAGGACTTCAGAACAGGCGCCGACAGACAAGTATTGTCAACCTCAACGACCCTCAATGGGCTGCCAGGCTGCCAGGCTCGGATGCTCATGCCTTGAAGTTTGAGGCAACAAAAAAAGCGTCTAGGGGGCATGTGCATGTGCCTGTACGATTACTGGAGGAGGACGACTATTCTTAGGATTCTTGTAAGGATGCGATGGTGTTGCAGCTGATCAAGAAAATGAAAGATATGAAGAAGGCACTGCTGCGACGACTGGAACTGCGAAGTGACTGCAGGAGCCTGGCGCGGAATTTTGTGAAGAACAATGCGACAAACTATGTCGTATCGACTATAAGGAAAAGCGTCGATCCGCCAACATTTACCTACGAAAATACGGATTGCTTCCATAAGAGGCTGCTCCGTCAGTGTGTCTGTTGATGAGGCAACAACCACCCGCGCAATTCGTTATAGTGGTAATTAAACGCTCGGGCACAGACGGAATTCAGAAAAATACTTGAGCTGCTGGCCGGAGTTGTCCTTATGGCGATAAAACTTGGCGAAAATTCCCAAAAAATACACAGCTATCGAGTGTAGCCGAATGCCTAAACGTGAATTGGAAAATTGAACTGCTTCTTGGGTCATCAGTCGCGGCTTAAATTTCATATTGGCGTCATCGATCCTAGCCGTTGATCCATCGATGTTTCGGCAAAACGTATCGGCTATAACGATATTTTTTTGTGAGATTAGTTTGACGGCGCTGGACTTGGTCGATTGGGCGATGTCGATAGTCGATAGAAGAAAAAAATTAAAGCTGGTTCAGTCGGTGTCAATTTGGGTTTAGGGGGGATTGAAGAAAATTTCCCCATAAGCAACTGCCGGAAACTGAACAAGATTCCCCTTGAGTGAATTCCGGTCATTGAAAACTAGTTTTTCCTCAGGTAACTTTCCTTTGAGTAACTGCCTGGAAGTAAAAACAGGTTCCCCCTTAAGTTGGGGAAATTTCCTCTGAATTAACTGCCTGGAATCGAGGACAAATTTCCCCTTAAGTAAGTTCCCTTCAAGTAACCGCCTGGAATAGACAACAAATTTCCCCTTGAGTAACTCCTCTCAAGTAACTGCTTGGAATTGAAATAAATTTCCCCTTAAGTGACTTCCCCACAATGTCTGTAATTCAAAACAAATTTTCCGTTCAGTAGCTTTCCCTCAAATTGCCTGGAATTGACAACAAATTTCCCCTTGAACAAAATTCATTTTTGACCTCCCAAAATAATTAACCACGAACCGCCCCTAGGGCAGATCATGGTTTCCTTGGAGCTTGGAACTCAATTCACTGTATATGGGATGAGAACATAAGAAACAGTCCCAGCAATCATATCAATGAATCACACAAACAAATAAGACATTTATTGCCCAAATCTTTGCACTATAAACCCTGTTCGTTGTTCCTTATAAACTAATGTTAGTGATTAATAATCAATGATATGGAAGACATTTTTTTAGTAAATTGATTTTCTAAAACCCATTCACTTTTAGTGTTAATCTTTGAGCATCCTACATTAAATGTTAGTATTTCTTAGAACTACAAGGTTTAAGCTTTTTGGAAATTCGAATTAGTTATCTCCATCCTTCTCCATCTCAGAGTCTTCAGGTTGATCAAGATAGTTCTTGGATCTATCAGCTGTCTCGAGAAAAATAACACCAGATCTTCTTGTGGAACCAGGAGTTATACCGTATTTGAATTCTTGGTTGGCAAGTTGCTGGGGAATGGAGTTGTAAGACGATGTTCTACGCAGCTTTGATTTTCGGACAAACTTGTCTGTCAATGCTTGCCATCTTCTCTTGACCTCTGCAAGTACAGGTCTGCTTCCTTCATCCGTGTCTCTACCACCAGATGCCTTGGTACCGTCACCATCATGTTGAGGAGGAAGTACAGCCAGTAATGGCAACAAATCCCCAGATGGCCCCTCATTTTGATCGAACCTTTCCTGCAGAGTCTTGATTCTCATGTAACTAGGAGTTTGACTCGCCACAAGATCCTCGAAGATAACCGGCAATCTGGGTCTAAATTGCATGAGCTGTCTGGATCTTTTGTAACGCAGGTCTTGATCAGCGATAACTTTTCGTTCAGCTTGTAGTTTATTGAAGTCCTTCAAAATTTCTTCCCGAAGGGCGGCGAATGTGGGAAAAGGTTCGGAATCAGCCATTGTTGGTGCTTGTGGAGTTGTTGTTCTGGGTTTGGTAGTGCTCTGCTTGTTTTGTTCGTGAAAATTCGCACCTACTTCGGCGACTGAACGGATAAGAGTGAAGATGACCAGACCAACGATGAAGCTACCGCAGACGATGGAGCACCAACTTGCCTGGAAAAAAATGATGAAATTTGAAAAGTGTTGTGGCTACATATGTGCGAATAAGCGAGGTTCATTGTGTAAAATATCCACTTGAACTATCTTTTGTTTTAGAATTAAAGTGAAAAAAAGTCGATTATGAATTTAAGCTTGAGGTTCCTCACTAATTATTTGATTGAAAGACTCTATCATGATACCTTATTGTTGAGCTTGAAACTTCTACAAATATGTTTCCACTTTAAATCATCAATATGTAAATGAAAATCTATCAAGTTTGGGTAAAATCAATGCCATAGTCAAAAGCTTTTCAACAGAATTTGGTAAAAGTCAAAAACAAACACAAACAAAATGAAGTTTCTAAAACAAATTCATATCAAAATAAATAACCAACTCAAAATAATGTACATACTCACTTTGTTTTTACCAAAAAATGTTTTTTTTTCTCGGTTGTAAATCCACAGTAGAACGACGCTGAAATAGTCACTACCTTTGCACATGCTTATTGCTCACTGACAACAGAATAAATCACTTCCAGAAATGGAGCAACCTGTTCTACCCCCTACCATAAAATAGAACCAACCTGCGAACGTTCTGCAATTGGTCAACCAAGTCACGATGGTTGTTGCAACAAATTTGATTGGTCACTTCAAAGTTCAATTCGCGATTTACCAGTGGTGCCGTTAAAAAAAAACTGGTACCAATTAATAGCATTTATTTGTTTATGATATATGGGATACATGGGCGCAATTGCTTTTTTAATTTTCCTACAACTCTTCATGAAATCGACTATTCCTTGTCCAAATTGCCCAAAATAAGCTATAAAAGGCGTAGAAACTCACACCGATGATACCTAAAAGAAGCACACCGAACAAAACACTCAGAGAATCGGCATTTAGTACGGAAGAGCCCTCATGTTTTCTGCGGGGATTTTTTTTCTCATTATCTGCCACGGCCCTTTTCATGTCTTCAAGAGTGTCCCTTAAAACGTCCACGTTTTCGGGAATAAGCTCAATATGTTGTCTTCCAGGCGGCAGGTTTTGTCTAAGGTAATCGAGGGACTCCTTTGATTCTGCTGAAAACAAGATTTATTTTAGATTTTATGTATTTTGCAAAACAAAGGGATAGGACATTTTGTGAGGAATCTGCCTGATGTTCCATTCCCTTTGAGACACCCTGTATATTAACTATAAGAGATTTTGCCCGCTGCGGTTTTGAAGTTGAAGTTTCATGATGACGCTCAGTGACTTAGAGTGTGAATAGAAAAATCAAAGTTGACTGATAATCAAGCGAAGTGAATGAAGATTATTTAGGAAGTTGAATGGTCAAAATCGGATTGACACAATACTTAAAAATAGAATAAATAGTTTCTGGATACTCTGGGGAAACTGAAATAAATGTCCCAAGGGTATTAACGTCACAAACGTGATTATTCTTATTTGATAATAACATAGTTGAATTTAATGTAATTCAGTGCACCATACTTTCTTCAATTAAAAAAAAAAATCAAAATAATGTAAAAGAAATTGGGTTAAAAAACGCATGTGTTGAGTATTGTCATTGAATTGTATACTTTAATGACAATACTCAACACATACATTTTTCAACCAAAAAAACTTTTCACATTATTTTGAT
The DNA here is from genome assembly GCA_958502075.1 of Orchestes rusci. NCBI lineage: Eukaryota > Metazoa > Arthropoda > Insecta > Coleoptera > Curculionidae > Orchestes > Orchestes rusci. The sequence continues at coordinate 6,493,758 of OY293303.1, read as the reverse complement.
TCTTTTTTCAATTAAGCGAACTCACGACTCTTAGTCAAGTTAAATTAAAAAGAAGTTTGAGTAATATTTATTACGTATGACGTCGATATTTTTTAGGTTTAATAATTAATTATTTCTCATATTTTTCATATACATAGGTATTTCTCAGTCTATTTAGCAAAATGTTTTCTATATTTTTTCTCCGTTTTGAAAGTTTTTTTTCTGCTTTAGTTGGCCTGAGTAGCTTCAATGAATTCATATAACCATTGTACTTTGCGATAAAATAAATAAACACGTTATTTATTATTATCATTATTATTATTATTATTATTATTATTTGGTTCACGTTTCACCTTTTAGTTCCTTCCTCAAAAAAAGTAAAAATTTTAAATAAATTAATTTCAGAGGCTTTTCAAGTATAAATTAAAACTTCGATCTCCATGTTTTTTTTCGATTTCAAAAAGATAGTTTATTGGATGTACAATGTTGTAATGTAAAATTCATTTTTTAGAAAAATCAATCATGTATCAGTTGAGTACAAAAAAGTACATCAGGCATTTCATTTATCATTTGTGAGTTTCGTACGGTAAGAGATATAAACTTGAAAGTCCCGTATACAGGGTGTTGAAAATCGCTCGGATTCAGGTAGAACATGAACAATTTGTTTATTTTTTCCCTAGAGGCCCTCCCTGCGATGATTTGGTTCCCAAAAAAAAAATAAAAAAGACCTCGAAAGAAGCCATGATTAAATTGGTGTCTTTAACGAAATCGTTTAAAAAAAAACATGTTTACATTTTTTTCAGGTTTATTTTTATAAATGTATCAAGAAAAACATGGGTTTAAATTTTTTTTGATAATTTCGATTTCGATGTTTTTATAATAAAAAAAAAATCCCCAGAACGGTTCATTTTATCGAGAATGAATAGGAGTACCTTTTTTTTATTTCATGGTTCAAGCTATGTAAATTTGTTTCCTTTAAAGTTTTTATCATACAGGGTATCGAAAATTTAAGTAATAAAATGTACAACCCTGTCCGCCCCTGTTAAACTTAATAAAAGGTGAATGTGTCTCAGGGACACTTTTTGAAGAGGTCCTTTGTAGTGTCCATCATGTAAAATTTTTATTAAATTATATTGAGTACTTTGGTTATTTGGGAAAATCGATTTCCAGTGGGCCATATCTCCACAGGGAGGGCCTTTAGGGAAAAATCATAAGAACTTATCGTCTTATTTTTGGATGCTTTACCAAAATCCAAAAGATTTCCCACATTTTACCGCGGACAACCTGTTGATCGATGATTATTAGAGGACACAAGATATACCTAATTTGATCTTATGAATGTAGGCATGGATTTTGAAAACTGAATGATTCTGCGAACGCGAACAGGTTTTGCAAAATTTCGTCGTTTCGTCATCACTTAAACTAAATATTGTAGAACAGTTTTGGCCAATTGTGAAGCAGTTTCCTGCAGAGTTCGTGACTCCGACCGCGTCATTGGTTTTGGGTTAGTCCTTGACTACAAAATTTCGGAAAATTGATTCCTTGAACTTTAATTCAATACTCTCTTATTGCATTCATCTTCCGGCTTTATACGCTGAAATTCCTCATAATTCTAGCGAAACTGAACTTTTTGTTTAAGTTTTTCAAGAAAATCTGGTTAAATTATTGACCCTCTATTTTATCTAATGAATAAACCATAAAATATAATATGTTGACAAACAAACTTTAATGACTGTATAACTTTAACAAATCAATCATTTTCCCGGAAAAATTAATGTCAACAAACTTCAGTTCTCTTGGATGTGTCTTTTTGATAAAAATATTTTGCAATAAAAATGAGTTCCATGACAAATCAATGATTCAACAACTTGAATGAGAATACCGATAAACCAATCTATGCATATTACAGTGGCGTACATTGCAAATTCGAAAAATTAGCATGTTAGAGAAAAATAACATTCTGAAAAAGTTCTACGTTTAGTAAAAATTATTTGGCCATTTGAATGGATAGGTTTTGAAATAAGGCACAGTCACCTTAAAATATGCGGATATTATATGCATGGTGCAAGAAATAAATTTCCTCGAAAACTTCTTTTATACAGGGTAGGGAAGAACCGTGAGAATTCTCTTTTTATCGTCCTCTTTTTCCCACAAAGAAGTTTTCGTTTGAAATTAACAATTTTTTTTTTTCCATTTTCCAAATAGATCGCGGTGCAAACCATATATTTTTTCTGCGATAGCATATACCTAAAAGATTTTATTCAGTAGTGTGTATGTTGTATTGTATTACAGCTGTAATAAAAAAACATAATATATTGGAGTACTCTTCCCATACCTACATTTATCTTACTGGAAATTAATTTGATAAATCATAATGAGAGTCAACTTTATCTAAATTTGCGATAGCCGGAAGCTATTGGGGAAGGAAGATGTAAACATCAAAGATCAACTACAGCTCTTTGAACATGAAAGTGTTAAAGTTTGAACTAAAATGTGAGTGCATGAAGTGTATACTTACATTGCATGTAGCTGTCCAAAAGATGTTGAGTATCTTCCATGTTTATGAATGGATGTAATTGTGTAATGGAATCGGCGCGTAGGTGTAAGAGAAACGAAACTATTGATCTATCCAGATGCCGAGAAACTGGACCAAAAAGCAGCGAGGAAACTGGGGGAAAGAAGAATCCACCCTAGAGCGTGCCAAAATCCTGCGCAGTGTCGGATAATAATAATAAGTCCCTATCAAAATCCCAGACCATTCGGTCCTGTTTTGTTTGAAAACAATAAATAAAAATCCTTCAAAATTTTTACCGACAAGATTACTGAACAACCTGTTAAAATTTTTTCAGTTTTCGTAAACAATCGAAGTAAGTCCAGTTTATAAAGATTGATGTTCTTTTGTTGCACATAATTGTTGTTTCACCTGATTGTTGTTGGTATAGGAACCGTGTCCCATTTCGGCTAAATGTATTGTTGTAACCATTTTCGCTATATTTGGGATTTATGTTCTGTAGTGCAACGTTAGATGTTTTAAATGTTGTCGAAATCGGATCCATCGCGACGGGATTTATTTTAGCGCATCACCATCCATCCATCCATCAGCGGCAGCGTCTAAGAGCCGATCGATCGAAATAAAGTCAGGTGATAAGGGATGAATTTTGATTTTTGAACATTCTCGTCTAAAAAATAATGACCCATCAGCGAATCTCGAGACATTTTTCGAGTAAGTGATATTTTGGTTGAATTGTAGTTGTTCGCGAGTGAAACGCAACGGATCATCCGAGCCAAGATGCCTCTCGTATCCGACAACGTATCGATTTTGATGGCGAAGGGCCCTAAACACGTGTTTTTGTCCCTCTGCTCTTGTAGATTCTTTCAATTAGCCCTTATTTTTCAACACTATTGATCTGTTATGGGATAAGTGAAGCTGCCCTCATGTTGAAGATACCTGCACGTTTTAAACAATGTGACCTCAGTGTTTCCCTAGCCTTTGATTATTGTGACTGCATTGTCAACATGGGTACAAGAGCTGCTGCATGTAAGCAACTTTTTTCCTTCCTCTTTTATCTCAAAGCACAAATGTACTTTTAGTTTCATTCTGACATCAACATCACACTATTCACTCTGACTTGGACATGTGTCGTTAATTTGATCAGATCTGTGCATTTTAATGGGCCATCAAATTTAACAGATCTTAAAATTTTATTGATCCTCGCTTGCATTTGTATTTTATATCACGTAAACCATTCAACAATTTGGCGAAATTATACATTCCAATCACTTCAAATCCAATTCATTGGATTTTATACTCAAATAAAGTTATTTTGCATGGTTTAGAGCCCTATAAACCAATGTATGTTAACTTTTACATCGATAATGGAATTACATCTTCATCATTAAAACTGAATTGAAAACAATAGATATTCGAGAATTCTTGTGATCTGGTCACCTCACGACTGTGAGTTTTCACTTAAATATCTCATTATTCCTTCGCAATGCTACTTTACACTAAGTTATTTGAAGTGAAATAACTCAAAAAATGACTGAACAAGTCATAGGCAAAATATACAGTACATTGCATAGTGCCACACAATAGAGGATACTAAAATGAATAAAGATAAAATAAACAAGAAACAATTCAATAGAGATGGATCCCATATGTAGCGTCCTCTATCAGTAATCACAAAACTAAGATCATATTTGAATTTAGCATGATAAAAAACCCCTGTATACCTCATTTTATCCAGTTCTTGTGTCTCTGGCTAAAGATATTCAAAAAAAAAACAAAACAAAAATAAATTTCAACACCCCGTATCTTTTAACCGAAGGCCTTTGGGACCCATTTTCATGAGAACTTTTTTTCCTATTTTAGTGTCCTCTATTGTGTGGCACTATGCAATGTACTTTTTTCTATATCACCCTGTATATTTTTGAAAAGCGGAAAATGAGGACATCCTGAATGTGTAATAAAATATAGGGCATTCCATTAAAAAAAATTAGACTTTTCCAAATTTTCCTAATTTCTAACATTGATCAGTTCTTTCGCTTAGTTATTATAAAATTTTTAGAGAAAATCATGAAACTTTCATTAATTTTTTTTTTATCTCTTTAAAAAGAGTTTCTAAAGGGGTGGCAAATTTTAAAAAAAAGTCCTGAATATTCCAATTACTACAAATAGAATTTATTTAGTTTTATACAGGGTGAGCCTGAAAAAAGTGAGCATTTTGACATGGTGAATGGAGTATGGTAAGATAATTATTGTTTGTAAATAAACATCTGTCCGCAAACGTTTCGTTAGAAAAATAAAAATATTAAGAATAATAATTTCGATTTTTGTCTATAAATCCAAAACTTCTCAAGCGTTTCTAATAAAATTTTCAGTGTTTCGTTCTTTTTCAAGCAACAAAGCGCAAATCTTTGAGCATGGAATCATTTGAATTTACATTTTTCAGAGAGCTTGAGATGAGTGAGTTTTTCTGCATTTCATTGATTTTTACTTTTTATCTTGAAAACGACACGTCGAAGAAAAAAAACTCAGGTTACCTTTTTCGCTCAAAATTGGACAAAAAATACAAACATGGTTTTTACTTTGTGAAAACTTGATGGCGTACCAATTTTTTCTTCGATAAAAGAAATATGAGTCGATCTAGGTCCGGCCCTGGAAAAGTTAAACTCAAACGAATTTTTCAACAAGATGCTCAAGAATCCCGGATACCTACCTACTCCCTAAAAGTTTGAACAAAATTAACTTGTGTGTTAAACCATTGTATTAGATATTTGTGTGGTTCAGATTCTTGGGGTTAAACTATCAATCATTTTTCAAATGATTGTTTTTTACATCTATCTTCCTGACCAATCAACTTCAAATTTTCCTATTAGAACATTAGAATGCGGTTGAATGGGTGTTTGTTGAAATCACCACAAGAAAAAAAACAACGGGTGAATTTCTCTCAAAATTGGGATAAAATGAAGATAAAAAGGGGGCAAAAAAAGAGGCAACGAAGTTGTTTCTCTATTCGAAAAATATTTTCCTTTGAAAATACAGTCGTATTTCCTACAAGACGTCAAAAATAGTATATATCTTTAATATTCTGTTAGTGTTAGTGAACCATAGCAAAACAAATAAGATATAGGATTTTGGTATTTTAATTGTATTCAGGTGCCAAATAAGAATAAAACAAATCAAAAGTAAAGAAGGTACACTTCGGTTTAAAAAATTTGCCAATCGCTGATAGTATTATCGAAATTATTTTTTCTTACCTCATTGCAGTTATTGTTTTCAAGCAGACAATCCGGCGAGGTGATAAAAAATAACAATGCTTGGATACTTACATTGTTCAGCGTACGATTATCTGAATGAAAACAATAGTTGCAGTGAGGTAAGAAAAGATAATTCGGATAACAGTATCAGAAAATGACAAATTTTTGTTAGCATGGTGGTATTTCTATTTATCTATTACCAATAACTACGACCTTGCATCTAACTGATTAATTCGATGATATTAATAATTAAATAAAAATTAAAAGTCATGCAATTGTGAAAAAGGTAGATATTCTTAACGCCTGCTTTCATTCATAACGGAATTCTCAATTATTTCGTTATCGAATATGAAACTTTCGCACAAAATTTGATGATATTATTTTCATACAGGAGTCGTAGCGCACTCAATATTGTATCATGGAGTTATTGTTAAGGCAACTCAATTTTTTTCCCGAAAATGTGATGCAAGATGCAACTCCACTTCAAATAATATTTTAATTTGAATTCCTCTGCAAATGGTGACAAATGTGTAAACATGAAAAATGTAGATCAATATGCTAGTTTTATATCGCAAATTAATATCAAGGGGCGACATTTGTATTATTGTCCTTGAAGAAAGTGTACATTTGTGCTTTGACAGATTTGACTTCCTATTCAATTAACATTTGTGAGTCAAGCCCTTTAATGTTGTATTTAGATGTTAAATATTGCAAACATTATTTCACTTAGCATTGATGTGTTATCAGTGAAAATACCTATAAAACCATATAGTTAGATCATATCATTCCATTCGTGGATATATGTTTATCATCAGTTTTATGGCTTGAATGATGTCCGTTTGGCTAAACAACATCATCGTCATATTATGCATTGTAGATTCCTTATCATTTCTAGCAATAATTTTATGTCTTTAGAGATAACACTGTTCACAGTTGACAAACGCCCAATAACAATTAAATTCCAAACACCTGATTATTTGGAATTGTATTCAATTGTTCGGCAAAACAATAAATATCACCTTATTGTTATCGATAAACTTCCTCATCTGTGAAAAGTGTAGGATCTAATTGGAGTTTTCTCATGCCAATAATCCGTTGATCAGTTACAGCAAAGATCCGCAGTCTCTATGACTACCAACTCCGGCTTATGCAAGGAGTTGTACCGTCCCCTTCTGGAGTTGACATAGCAAACACAATAAAATACTTCTCTCAAACTTTGCTCAGTACGTATTAGAAACCACTAGACTTAGTTAGGAAACATACACGTGAAGGATGAGAACGGGATCTAATTTCCAACTTGCATGATCAGTAATTAGAGAAAGTTTGAGGCGTCTTGGAGCCATCAAACAAGTTTATTGCTATGAGGTAAAATGATAAAACGCTCTAGAAGAGCCGGCTCAAAAAAGACAAAGTGTTTTTTTTTTTATTATGAGTCAACATTCTCCTAGCTTTGCAGTATCCTAAAAGTTTTTGTTGATGGGATCATAGTTTAGTCTGCTTCATTTTTATCTTTGATGCAGTGCGTGGAAGTCAGATTGACAAGAAGAACTTACTTTAACATCACTTCCGGTACAAATTTGATTGTGGTTGGTTGTGGATATCACATACAGTATATGTCCCTGGATAGGTGTTACAAGAGGACAAATGGTCTAAAAATAACTTCTGTCGAGAAAAAAACCTTAAATACACAGGGAGACAAAAAAATAACAGAATGTGGAAATTGCTTAGAAAAAACTACTAATATTCATTATTATTTTGTCAATTTTGTACAGGAAACGAAGAAGAAGGAAGATAAATATACTACAGTTCTGGTGAAAAAATTACAAAATTGTTATTTTGTATAAGAGAAAAAATCACTTAGGAACACTTATATTTTTGACTATCTTTGTAAATCTTGATAATTAAAGTTTCATATGGTAAATTGAATTTTCAAAATAAGTTGAAACTTTACCAGAAATTACATTTTGGATTTTGATATCCTAAGTGACTTTCCAGTTTTGGTTCGTTTTTGTTGATTTCTAATAGTTTGCATCACTTTTGGGCTAGTTCGATTCAATTTTTGATAGTTTTGCGTTTGTTTTTGAATTAGTTTTAGTACTATTTGGGTTAGATGGGGGTCAGTTTGCATTAATTTTTATTTGAATTTTTGTAATTTTTGTATGGGTCAATTTGTGTATATTTGGTTATTTTTAGGTCTGCTTGAGTTAGTTTGTTTGGATCAATAGTTTGCGTTGGTTTTGGTTCCTTTTGGGTTAGTTTTGATAATTTTTGAGTAAGTTTGCGTTAGTTTTGTTGATTTTTCGGTGGCTGTGAGTGAGTTTGCTTTGGTTTTGGTTATTTTTGTGCTGGTTTTTATCAGTTATTCTAACTGTTGAGTTAGTTTAGCAATACTGCGTTAGTTTTATGCTAGATTCGGTTAGAATGCTGTAGTTTTGGTCACTTCGGGTTAGTTTGAGTTAGTTTTGGGTGGGTTTTGGTTATTTTTCAATAAGTATCATCGGACTGTTTTACTTTTGGATTGGTTTGATTCAATTTTCGTTAATTTTGGAAAGTTTTGGTTATTTTTGTTGATATAATAATATACGTGAGCAACAATGAAAACTGCAAGAAAATTCATCAAAAACGAAAAAAAAAACGTCAAATTAAAACTTGTTAAAAAAAAATTCCAAGAAAATTGAAATCATAGCATAAAAAATCAATAAGTGGATAAAAAACTGGAGAAAAAATCCGTTAAACCATTAAAAAGTCACCTTATACTAGAAATGACCATTAAAAAAAAACGAGAATGTTAAAATCATTCTAGAATAAGAAACTTCGATAAATAGATAAGAGACTGCAGAAAAACAAAAAGATAGCCGCATAAAAATGGCATTGAAAATAAGACAACAAATTAAAAAGGAGAGTGTTATCTGAAGTAGTTTTTTCAAGTGATTTTCAAAAGGCTTGAAAAATTATACTTCAATGAAAAAAATCAGTCAAGAATCTTGAATAAAACAGACGAAGTTCCAAGTTCCAAGAAAGAAGTCTGATGTGAAAAGATAAATAATGAACCATAAAATGCATAAAAAAAACTCGAAGACGACGAATAATCAATTTTTTTAAATACATCTACTGAAAAGGTAAACAAAAACCAAAAAGACTAATACTTTATATTATTCATCATTTTCCGTTCAAAATTAAAAAAATAATAATAAATATCAGCACTTTTTAAGCAATTTTCTCATTTTGTTATTTTTTTGTCTCCCTGTATATTTCAAGATTTTTTTCTGCATGACTTTTTGTCGTATCTATATATTTTTAGTCCATTCGTCTTCCTGTAACGCAACTATCGGGTGACCGTCCATCAGAATATCTCTCCAGACGATTGGGATTTTGAAAATTTGTATGGTGAGATTTTCGAATATGCTTTCTACAAATGAAATAGTATCGACGTTGTCCAACTTCCGGTTATACCGGAAATAGTTGTCAATTTCCAGTATTTCCACCTATAAGAAAGCCTTCATTATTCATTTTGTGTTGGATTTCTTGTTGAAAGAGACCTACTATAAAAGATTTTTAACAATATTATGAAAACTGTTGATTCGGGGTGGTCAAAAAATAATATCAAAATTGAAATCGAGAAAACTGCCAAAAATCATTTTTTTCAAATGGAAACACCCAAATTTCATCATTTTATAGTATTTAGCATTCAAAATGAAGGTGAATTTGTATAAGATTTTCCCTTCAGATTTATTTTTTTTTTTCAAATTTTAAAGTCGACAATGTTATACAAACTTACCTTTATTTCCAAGGCCCCATAAGATGAAATTATAAAATTTGGTGGTTCCCATTTAAAAAAATAGATTTTTGGCAGATTTTTTAATTTCATTTTTGATCTTGGTTTTTGACCATCCTGTATTAATAGTTATCAAAATATTGTAAATAATCTTTTATAGTAGGTTTTTTTCAACAGGGAATCCAATTCAAATTCAATTATAGAGGTTTTCTTATAGGTAAAATTAACATTAAAATTGGAGCGTACAAACGTCATTTTTGACAAAAATCTCAAATATTTCGAACACTCGTACACTTAGGTATAGGACATGATACATAAAATCTGCCTGGAATTTTACGTGGAATTCAAAAATGTGATAATATATAGGGTGTTCAATTTAAAACAAGAGAGTTGACACCTACTTCCGGTATAACCGGAAGTCGCCCAATATAGCTTTTATTCCAAGTGAAGAGAGCATCTTTGAAAATCTAACCGTACAAATTTTCAGATTTCCAATCGCTTTATTTCCCGAAATAATCTAATGGACGGTCACCGTGAGACACCCTGTATGTTGGCTGGCTTTGTATGAAGAGCTTCATGGTTAGTTCCACACTCTCGCCAAGTAGGTACTTTCATGAAAATACTGTACCATTTCTGCCAATTTTTGTCTGTATACAGCGGACCGACCCTTCAAGGCGGTCGGAACAAAATATTGCATCCGCCGCAAGTGCGACCCGAGGTTGCCTGTTTTTGTCCCTCCGGCGCGGAACTGTGGCCACCACCGAACAGACGGAGTTAATCGGGATAATTCTACCAGCAACCAGATGATGTTCAAAACAATGAGACTATTTTCGGGGTTAAATTAGCTGCTTACATGATCGACGCGTTAAGCGGACAGTTTTAGTTCACTGGTGATCGGTGAATGAGAAATTACATAAATAAGAGTGAAATAAATCAGTGTAATAGTGAGTATACATAAATAGTGACTTCTAATAAATTAGTTAAAACTAGACAAGTGTTTTCTATAGCTAAAAAACGCTACAATCGAATCGGACATAAATAGTCGCTATTATGGCTACGAGAGCTGTAACTGGAATGAAGACGGAGTAGGAGGAACGAGATTTGGATACAATTGGAAAAAAAAGCTGATCTACAACAAAGTCTTTATGAGGCTCTAGTGGAAGATTGCGTTGACTCCGATACGTTCCAATTCGATATTCCTAATCACAACGCAGTTGAGAAGTTCGAAAAATCTTTTAAAGCCATGGAAGAGAACTCGAAGAAAATGAAGGACAAGTTCGAAGAATCTTCTAGAGCTATGGGAAAGAATTCAATTAAAGTCGAAAGAAAATTGGAGAAGCTCAAAGAATCGGCTAGAACTATGAAAGAAAAAAATCAAGGAACAGCTGGCGGACCGCTACAACTATTTGAAGGATCATATAGCCAAATAAATTGGGAACCTTGAAAGGCCTTAATCCTGGCAACAGAAATCCTGCAGACGCTGAATACCCAGGAGTTGGAGGACTACGATGTACTTGTCCAGCATCTGAAGCTGATATATGGATAGACCCACTTGGAACACGACTGCCACTCGCTGTTAAAGAACCGCTCCCAGAAGACCAATGAGAACCTGCAAGAGTTTGTAGCGGATGTAGCTCGTCTCGCATGACTGGCTTACCCAACCACGCCAAAGAACGCTGCAGTTCAGGCTTTTTTGGATGGACTCCGAGACCAGAATATGGGGCATGATATTGCGTCTTCCCGGTAAACTTGACGGAGCACCGGAAATGGAACTTGAAGCGGCGAAGAAGTCCATCAAGCTTACTGGGCGCGAGCCAAGAATGGAGATGGAGAACTGCCATAGTTGCCTCTTTAGGACCCAAACAGAACAGCGTGTTTGTAGACGGCTCAATCAATGTAGAACATCTCACCATGGTCCGATGAACGGAGACGGATGCAAGCACCGTGAGACTTGGTCTAATGCTGTCCATGATCCAGCAGGGATATGGAAGAGACTTCGGTTACTTCAGCAAAACCTTGGCCTGAACGGAATCACTGAAGTTTGGTAAGGAACGAATCCATTTGAGCATCCAAATTGTCAGTGTCTGGATGAAGGAAGCCTACGACGTGAATGCCGTGGAAGGCGGATTCCAGGTTGGGAATCTGGTTTTGCTGCTCAACCCACAGAGGTCTACAGGTTCAGGAAGCCACCGCGGGAAAACCCGAGGGTTGTTCATTTCAACCATTTGGTTCTGTATGCTGAGAATCATGACGATTAGGAGGCTGAAGTAATAAGACAGAGCAGGTCACCCGAGGAAGACTTGTCACTGGACACCCCTTTACTCCAATTGAATGGCATTGTTCAGGAAATGCAGTTGGATTTGTGCCGATCTGCGTCGACAGAGGCCAGAGGTGGGGAAGGTGCTCCAAATCACCAAAGGAACACATCTACCTTGTGACAAGAAGCTTCCACAATATCTGACCACCTACAAAGATGTCTCAACCATCTTGAAGACTTGATGCTGTCACAGGACCTGACGAATTTGACCATCTCAAAAATCAACAACGATCGAATGGACTTTGGACTGGTGAGAAGCATGCTGGGGGTGATCTTCAAAAGTAGCCGCATTGACATCTTGGTTTGCTGCTATCCCTTCCGGAGAGTACACCAGAGGGCATGAATTTCCACCGAACATCACGCTGCAGGTTCGGGCACAGTTACCGATACCACTTCCCGACATGAAGACATTCAGAGACGAAATGATCTAAGGATGGGGCAATGTGACGAAACATGTGTCTGTTTCGCGCCAACCGGGATAAAAGTGAAAGAAATTAGTGTGAGATATATTATTATCTCGCATCGTTTTTGAGAGATATATCATATACCTATCATGCAAATTTCATTAGATTTTGCCTAAGGAATCAAGTAAAAGTCTATCGCAGTGTGTTTTATTAGTAAAAACGGAAAAAAAGGATACCTTCGTGGGTATTCGAGATAAATCATTTTTGAGCTCTCCCGAAGGCCCTTGTCTATTGAACTCTGCAATATCCTCTATTTGTGATAAAAAAATATCCTTTTCTTATGATTGATGATTGATTTACTCAATTGATATGATACTGTAGTCAATCATCGATTTTTTATTTGTTGAAATAGTTATTAGCGTTCGTCACTACTCGATAAATGTTAAGTCAATCAAGTGCATAAGCTGTTTTATTTTGGTGCACTAATGTTATGCCTGAAAATAAGTTGATACTTTATTGTTTTTGCTACAAATTTCAGATTATCAAGCTTGCAACAATTCAGTTAGGTTCATGGCCCTCTGGAAACCATGAAAGCCTTAGTAGCAGTGAGGTAGTCTTTTCATTCAAAACCGAAACGTCCGGGTTCTCCTGTAACAGACATCCTTCACGAATATGTTTCTCAAATAAATCAAGTACGACATGGTATCGAAAATAGAATGTTTAGCCATCTAGTAAGCCCTACATTTTGTTCACATACCTTCATGTCAACTTGCAGGTGTTCTCAAAGATGTTCCAAATTCACCCTTCGATCTCCTGAAAGACCCAGAAATGGATGTGATGCGTATGGGCCTTTTTCCCAGCTTGGATTATAAAGGCCTCTACAATGCCCTCATTCCTCTACTCGACGCGGCGCCATTCATCACGAATGGTCTTCATGGTAACCACTTAATCCGAAGTGGAAAATTGATTACTGACATGCATTTCAGTGTTCGGGCAGGCGTTACTTCAATGTCTTGGATGTTTATTGCCCTTTCTGGATCATGATTTGATCGATAATTTACCTTATTTGACTGCTTCTACCATTGCTGTTTTGCCTCCTAGTTTACATCAAGATATTATTCATACTCTTTGTTATTACATTCTTCCTTTTACAATCAGTAAGTTGGTGTGGGGTTTTTGCTACATTTCTGATGGAGTGGTTTCAGCACGCCACGACCCAAAACGTGGCAACATCTGTCATTCCGTTTCGGCAGTGATTATGATGATTTTTCAATATTCAACCAATCCAGCCCATCACTGTCAACTACTCGAATGCCTTATGACTTTGAAGCAAAACATTCTGAAGGACATGTTGAGTGCTATTGCTTATGGAACCTCCAACTCCCGAGCATCAGCTGCTAAACTTTTATTTTACTACTGGCCCACTTTCAATGCTAATTTGTTCGATAGAAAAAATTTGATTTGTAAATTTGCTGGTAAGTTACCATTCAGTTGATAATCTATCACAATCATAAAGCATCTCATTCAGATCCGACCCCTTTTGTTTGTCAAAGAGACGAATGTCCAAATTACGGAAACGCTGAAGCTGCTAAGGTTTGCTATAACCATTGTATAGCTATAGCGTATTCTACGGACATACCTCCTCCGTTGTATCTGTGTATTGAGTGTGCCAACGAGATACACAGAGAACATCCTAATCAACGATTTTTTGACGTACTCCATCCTATGCAGCAAGTTTCTATGGTCTGTGAAAATAAGGTTCGTTGATCGAACTAGTCGATGTGATCTAATCATCAGGCATCATTTTCAGAACTGTCGTTCAAATGATAAATCAGCAATATCTATATGTTTTTCAACCGAATGTGCCTCATACAATGGAAACCACCCCATAAGATATTGTGAGCAGTGTCACAATAATCGTCACAACTCGCGCAGAGGTGGCGATCACGTCATCCACAAAGCCATACCACCAACATGGGAGATGGATTCTGAAATGCAAACTTGTATGGTTGAAGCTATCGTTAGTTTGTTGAAAGAAGCGAAGGTTTCCGAGGACGATATAAAGGAGATTGAAAAAAGAGAAAACGAGAAGGAGCTGAGAGAGGCCAAAGACAAGGAAAAAGATGGAAAAAGCCCGATCCCTGTTCTAGACAATATTAGTGTAGAAGAAAGACAACTTTTGGGACGATATGGCGTTTGGCTGTTGGTCGGTCGATGCAGTCCTGATGATAAAACGCAAACCGAAGTGCTTGGAAGACTTTTGGCCATGATTTTTCATTGGTTTCATATGACAGCATATTCTTATGATGGTAAGTAAGTTGTCAGCTGTCAGAGCTGTAACAAGAAAAAATGCAACTCACTCTGGAGTACCCAAGTTACCTACTTTGGAGTATAAATACATATAAATCACTGTACCTCAGTTTCTTTTTTTTTGCAAAAAATAACGTATTATACTATCCAAAAAGAATTCATTTCGATTGTCAATTATTCCTCATCAAGACTTCACAGCGGTTCCACGGTTTTGATATCACTTGTAGGGAGCGGGTCGAGCATCGATGCATCAAAACTTTTTTCCAGTTTGGTGCATCGATGTGAGTTTTGGAAAAATCGATCCACCAACCTTTTTTAATCAAAAGAGGTGTCTTGGTTCAGTCTCTCAAGGTAACCGTCTTCGAGAAAGCTTCCGGAGAACTCTTTGGGTTCCGAACCTCTTGCCTTCCCTGTCTAGAGATCTCCATCATAAGTACCCACAGATAAGCCAAGCTTTGATCCTTTGTATTCTACTTACCAGATTTGACCTTCCTCTTTGCTAGTAACGCTGACTTCCTGTCTTACGACTAAAAGTTCCCGGTCCCCACTTATCATCCCCCTCCCAGTGGGTCCTCCATCTGTTGCCGCCCAAGCATCCTGCGAACGGTTGACATGCAGGGAGCATTTAAACATGCCGGTATAGGATTCGGCACCGGCTCAAATTCTATTGGTCGATTTCAAACTCTCGACTAATCAAAGGCGAAGTGCCGAAACCAATATCAGAATGTTGAGAGTTGCTGAAATCCATGTCGGAATGTTGCCCCGCATTTTGTGCGCGCTTTGTTTTTGTATCCAGCTATTTAATCTAATAAATATTTACTGCATGGTCATGGTTACGTGCTCGTCTGAGCATGAATAAACGCATTTGTCTGAGATTTGCTGCGGAGTTAACATACTGATGCGTATGTGTGAATATAAATAATATGGAGCATGAAACAAATGTTTGGGAACAAGATGAAAAATGAGAGGGGTGGCTGAATATGAAAAGCAGACATCTAGTTCATGGCAAATAAAAAATTTAAATTTTTCAAGTATTTTTAGATTTAATTTGTACCTTCATCCTGCATATCTCAAGTATCTTCATGTTACAGGGTGTGAAAAAAGTTTTCATAAACATTTGTCGAAAAATACTTTCTTGGGAAATGAAATATGATATTGTGAATATTATTGCAGCGTAATTTTTGATTATTTTTTTTTTCAAAAATGCGGCGTCTGAGCGATACTAACCAAGATTTCAAGATCACCTATTTGCGTAAAAAAATTTTTTTTGCCAATTTGGTAGAAAAAAAGGCGAAAAGATGATATATAAAAAAATCAGTTCATTCCCCATACTCACCCCCCTAAATAATACGCCTCTGACCAAGTAATCAAATTTCTGAATCTATATTTGAACAGCATATTCAAATCAGTGAGATATCAAAGTTCCAAAAATTTATTCTAAATGGTTCCGAAAATAATTGGAAAAATCCATCGCCTCCATTAAGGAGGCGTAGCTGCCTTAGGGGGCGTTTGCCGAAATATGTTTACTAATAAACTAAGGTTTGGTTATTTTTGACCGATATATGCAGTGCTGAAGTTTTGTCCACCAATTATGCAACACCCTGTATGGAATATATACCTCTACTTGGTATACAAATCTCGTTAAGGTATTCAAAGTTGCACGAAAACTTGTCACACGGTTATGATTTCCACAGGGTTCTATCTTTTCTAGCTGTTTAGTTACTGACAAAAAAACGTGTAATCACACGCCTCATTCTGACCTGTCAGTAAGTATCTATGCACACTACACATCAACATTCCGACCTGGATTTCAGCACCGCACAAGATTCTGGTATCGACCAATAGAATTTAAGGGGGTGCCGAATCCTTTACCGGAATGCTTAAATCTCTCCCGGGAAAAGATGTTCGGAGGAAAAGACCTCTGTTATGCGTTACAATTTTGCAACCAGGCATTTGTTGGATCGTCTCAGGAGTCCAATGCTGTCCTCCTTCTCATGATCGTCTTTACGGCCCAGACTTCTAGGGTGGCTACGTCTGCTCTGCCTCGTTGGGTTTTTCCAACTCACGCAGCTTAAGCGATGGGAACTCTCCGAGTGACATTCTCATTTTGGCGTTTTGCCTTTCCACAAGCTTGCAGCTCGACACCACGTGGTTTTCTCGTTTAAGCGCCTCACCCACATCGGCACTCGGAGCTCTCAGCACCTCACAGCTAATAGCTAATACTTATACAGGTATGAGCAATGTCCTTCCGTGAGCTGGACTGCCAGGAACAAGATTTCTATTTCCTATACCACCTTGAGCGCTGATCTTGTACGTATGTACATCTTCCTTAAGAGGAAGTGGTCCAGCTGTCCCGCTGTCACCACTTCAAAATCTCAATCTCCCTTCTTGTTCCCTTGATTTCTGTTGCTCTCCAAGAGTGTTTTCTTGGACACACCAGTTCATCCGTGATCCTCAGGCCCTGCATGTGTCCTCCTACCTACTCAGCCTACTCGGATTTGGTGTTCACCCCACAGCTTATGGCATTCTGAAGCGTGTTATTGACCCCCATCCCTCCATGTTATCCGTGCATACAGTACCACCCTTATTGCTTACGGTGAGGATGTGGATTCCCTTCTTAATAGCTTCCAACTCGGCCTTTCATGACCCATACCAACGTCAGGTTCGTGGAATCCTATTCAGGTAATGTCGTCCATAATGCTGACGTCAACGTAGACTCGGTCTGTGGTTTCTTTTGCCAGTAGTCCACACCTCTGGGAAAACGGCGCTCTGTCACTCTTCGCAACATTCCTTGCTTCCTTCACGACTTTTATTGGTGGCCAGTCTTTATACCTCCCTGCAGCTCTAAGGTGTGACGGCACCGTGGCACAGATGACTTCTTCAAGCGAGAGGGAGGACGATGACTCTGATAACCATTACCCTGGCCCCTCAAATCTCCTATCCGTTGAACACCGCTGTAATACCCACCTCATAATTCTGCTTTACCTTTTCTTTTCCTCTGTCGCCACATCAGCCCCATCAGCTTACCAGCAATATTGGTAGCCTTCGTCCTTGAGTGCTTCACACGCTCAAGGTTATTTGAGGAGGTGTCCAGTCTAAGCTTCAAAAAGACTGCTGCATGTTACCCTGTAATCGCCCACGTTTTCGCTCGCTGTAATGAACAGTGCCGACGTCTTGACAGAATTGTATTCCGCTTTGTTCTTATTTTCATAGGTCTCGCCCCTCTCCCCTCGATTACCAGAAGCTGGTCGTCCGCAAATGCCTGCACTGTAACCCCCCTGCCAACATATCGCCTCATTAAATAGAACCAGCTCTTCATACCCAGGATCCACACCTCTTTTCCACTCCCCTGACAGACAGAGATTCAGTGCCAGTGTTTTCTAATTCCTCAAATATGGTAATGTGTCAACTGAAATCAGCCTAATATCTGGACACCCGCTAAAGACTCTATCTTGATGTCTAGAGAGGGTAGACCCAGATATTCTCAGGCAATCCAGTCTTAGTTTTCTATCAAGCGTTTGTTCCACAGTCAGTGCTGGACTTACTTTGGAGCTTATACAGTAGATCTTTGAACTGAATGCAACAGTGACGTTCTCATTCTAGGTAGAGAAGAAAACACTTTGGAAAAGCTGAAAATGGCAGATGTGTGTGGGTGGCTGAGGGAAATAAGTAAATCCCATTATGACCTCTTTGTATCGTGCCTTCTACCTCACCCACCCGACTATGCCAGGATTGGAGGACACTGGTAAAACCCCCCCATTCAACAACATAAATCACAAAACCACTTCTCAGGGATACATTGGCCACGAAAACAACTCACTTGAAGGAAGGTCTAGACCGTTTGTTCTGCCTTGTGCCTTATGACGTAATAACGCAAGAGATCTGGGACTATATAATGCCACATTGGATGGAAGCTATCGTGGACGGCGTTCCTGAAAAAGAAATTTCTGAGTTGAAGTTGATCCTAAGTAAAATTTTAGATCCCGACATGAGTCCTTTAGGTTTCAACTCGAAAAAAATGTATCAGTTCGTAGCTACCAGGTTTCAAAAGACGACCGCTAAGGTCCAACAACAAGCGCTCAAATGGCTGCAGGTAGGCTTGGCTGTATGATCGATTGATGTGTGAAAGTAATTTTTACAGACTCTAACGTTGTTGGAAATATCCACCCCACTGCACCTGTTATTTTCAATTTTTGGGGATGGAGTTACGAGCATGAAGGAAGGGGATGGTGATAGTGAGACCATCCCCATTCACCAGCCTATGGAACTGCAGCCGCCAGTTGAACCAAAAAGAGATTCACTAAGTAAGTACACTAGGTCTAGATGACTCTCCCCATACATATCAGAGAATAAACTAGAATTGTTAACAATAATCATGAAATTTCAAAATACCTTACAGAAGCTTCTACATCATTTTGATGGTTACTTTCTCAATATTTTGAAGGATTAATTACCTACACCTTTTACAAGATGTTCCTTTTCTTGTTGGGAGAGGAAGGTCGACTGATGAAGTTTTTTTCTTTGTTTTATGTATGCCATACAATATTTAATTTTTTGGGAATTTGTTCACTTTTCATTGAGTTTTCTCCTGCCTCCAATTTTCTATTTTTTGCCCGATTTCGCGTTCGTTTAATACTAATAAACAATAACAATAAGAATAATATTGTTGCAGCACCAGAAGATATCAATCAAAACGAAGACTCAGCAAAGACATCATTATCTGATGAGGAAAACCCTCTCTGCAAATCTCAAGTCGAAACTGAGTCAGAAAATAATCTCTCCTGCTGCATTCTGATGCTTGATATACTGCTGAAGCAAATGGAGCTACAAGAAATTGACAAGCACACAGGTTTAAGCTCGTCGCTGTGCAAAAATGTTTGTTCGCTTTTGAAAAGCATGATTACAGCTGCTTGGATTAGCTCGCATTCATGCTCATCCAAAACCGAATGTACCTACTGCGAGTGCAGCATAATGTGGCATCAACTAGCTTATGAACTTGTCATTTATTTGTCACCTGTTACTCTTGCACACCCTCCAGATGTAAGATCTCAACGAATTTTTTTGCATGACTATATTCTTGTTGTTTTCGTTTATTTCTATGTGGAGACAGTCGGATGACTTGGGATATTTTAGAGTGAATAATGGAAGAACTTGACAATGATAAACCCAGGTCATCCGTCTAGGCCTTATAGTCCATTAGCAAGCATCTATAACCAGCCACATTTTAGCCCCCTTCTGAATCGGACTCGGACGATATGCATAGCCGTAAAAGCCCTCCCGAGAGTGATAAAAAAGAGAAAACCAGCGAAATGGTGCTCAATATGCCAATTCCCGAGGTGCCTTCCGTAGGAGGAGTCCTGGTCCATATGCCGCACGTGTGTTCTGTACGAATATTACAGCATAACTCAAACCAAGGCTCCCAATCCCTTAAGTCCTTACCCTATTGGGTTCAACTCAATTCATTCTTGGTTTGAGCTACTTTGTAAACGTCCGACCCTTAGCTAGCTTATCTATATTCCTTTCTGTTTTAGATCATGACCGCCACCGTGGAGACGGTCTCGGAGCAGCTGGACCTGGCTTCGATTATTCCAGCTGATAAAGTTGTGTCTGCCGTAACAAAGGCACTTACTTTATCAGAAACGGACTTGGGTAAATGCCACTTGACCTATATAGCTTGTTAAGTGTGATGTTGCAGCGCAAGCCACTGTTCAAAAATCCCAAATACCAGCTTTGAGTGATACCAACGAGCAAACTGAATCTGACTCTGAAGGCGATGACATCGAATTCTGGCAAACCTCTATAGGCAAATTCAAATTTTCCCTAGAAGACCTTCCAGAGTCGATCCAATTTATGCACCAGGTTTTGGTGGAACTGTCCAAAGTCACCAAGCCGGACATTCTATATTATATGTTGAAATGCTTAAACGTTCTTATTCTTTATGGCGATGCTTGTTCAAGAGCCTCGAAGGAAAACAAAGGATTCTTCATCTGGTGCCAAGAACACCTCATTATCAGAAAGTACTGTTTACAACATCTGCCCCACTAACACTGATATCCTCATTGCAGCCTATGGAATCTGTTGAATTCAGAACACTCTCACATCTGCCAAGAGGCAGTTCCTCTGATGTTACATTGTATCACCCTACCAGCAGGTCCTGATGTTTTCTGGAGGATAATCCAAGATGACTTCCACAGTCAAGACTGGAGAACCAGGTTTACAGCGGTGGAAAGAGTGACGGTTCTCGCCAGGTTCATGGCGGATTGTCCGTTGAGGAATCAAATGCAACTGCAAGCAGCCTTAGCCAATGCCTTTTGTTATCTCATTTCTAGTATGGACGATCCGAATGTTTATGTGGCTCAGAGAGCAACGTTGTACTTGGGGACCATTCATGATCTTGCTATCAAGGTAAATGTATGGTGTTCTAACAAATTTACTGGTTATTCTATGGATATGAGATTGGATTACCAGCTAGCAAAACGAATCTTCTTCTAGTTTTTTTTCACCTGCCAGAATGTTTGTGTTTTGATCAGTCCCAGTGTAACCAGTGCCTGGTATGTAGATATCCAAGATTTGTTGTGGTATACCGGGATATTGTGCCACCAATGGTAGTGGTCAGAATTCATCACCTCTACAATACACCGTAGACGAGTTTTAGTTTTGGCTCTGCGACGCGATGTTGAACAGACCCCCGTAAAATCTGTATCGGCTTGCCAGACCTCTCTCCTGAAGCTTCCTGTTCACAATCATCATCAATGTTATCATGAAAATGTTGAAGAGCAGAGTGGGAAGAACACGCTGCTCTGTCTTGCCCCGGTTTCTGTTTCAAAGTTATCAATGAAGATGCCACTGGAGACTACCTCGGGGTGGATTGTAGATGTTAAACATTAACGCTCAGAGCGCATCCCTGTGCTGCGTCGAAAGCTTAGTTATATCATTCCTCTCAGAGCTTTTTCTTGTATGTCGAAGCTTTGGCAGCGTCATCATTTGAGCATCCTATGATCCGTCCAACACTCCACGCCAATTCAAGCCTTGGTATCAAGGACCTTAAGGTCCCGTTGTTTCACGATGACGTGGTCAACCTGATGCCAGTGCTTGAATGTAGGGAGTTCCTTCACATTTATCGTGATGAAGCCAATGTACGGAGCATTAGATTAGTATGCTTTCTATTCCATTGTTGCTGATAACTTTGTCCCACTCTCATATCTCATGTTATCTACCTACTCGAGTCTTGCTTGGGAGTTTTGTTCAGTTTGTAACATGCAGTAACATGTGACGCTCCCCGAGAATTTTCCAGTCGATTTTCGACGGGGTGAGAAAATCGTGATTTTCACATCTCGGGCGCCACCCTCTGTATTTATGTGGAAAAGGACCCACAATATCTATCGGATAGCTTTGAAACAGTGGAGAAAGTACAAGCGTTCGTGTTTTCAAAATTCCGCTTTGGAATGGACTTCTGAACTTTTGTGTCGGAAGGAGCGGGGAAGAAGTTTTAATAGACGAGTTTAACATCAGAAATTCAATAGAAAAAAACGGCATCGTAGAGAAAAAATGATACGGGACAGGGTCAGTTTGCATACTGACAAGGTAGTTAGAGAGAGGCGCGGAAAAATCATGCAGAAGAGAAAACAAGATCTGTCCTTAGAAAACTCACCAAAACTCATGACTCGAAAAGTCATGTTTTTCCCACCCGGCTACTTAGTTTATTACAACGCGGTTTTACTTGAAAGAATTTCAGCAAAACTAAGCAATAAGAACTAGTAAAGAATAATACCTTGAGGTAAAAAAATTTGAAACAGAAAACGGGATTTGAAGATCGCTGCCATCAATAGGTCTTGGCCTTATCTACGGTTTTCACCATTTTCCAAATTGGGTGTTACAGAAGGCTGATGATACTGTTTACTGCTCATGCTAGAAGTCAATTTTCTGTTGCAGTCCTTAATAATGTGCCTGGAATCGCAATTCGACTCCGTGATACTGGATAGACCGATGGTCCTGCAATCCATCTACCAACTACACAACTCTCTGAGCGAGCGCAAGATTTTATGTTGGGACTTTTTCTTGAATCGTTTTGATACTTTGTTCATAGAAGCTCAAATTGCCTTAGAAAAAGCTGGTGATATTACTTATATAAGAGGTAAGGTTATCTCTAGATCCTTGCCAGATTGTTTATTTAAATTGTAGATCTGAAAAACTCGGACGTAAACAACGAAGTTTTTATCCGGAAACTGCACAGAGCTCACGACGCTTTGTCAGGTCTAAATGAAGGCAGTATTGCAAGTTCAATAAAAACTCTAAGTGCGAGTTTTGGCACTAAATGGCCTTATAAGCGCACCATGTCTGCCCCTGCGTCAATTATACGTCATCAAGAGAGCAAGTCAAGTGGGTTGTCACATATAATAGAATCTTTTTCTACAAATACCATTGCAGTATATGTCCCAGAAACAAAAGAAAAAGTGTACAGCCGTCAGTACTCAGCACCGATACTGAAAAGAAAAAGTTCACGTTTTGGACTGGGTCAGTTTCTAGGCACTAGTAACAGCATTCCAGGTAGAAAATAGAATAGTCTTGCTTAGTGGCAGCATGATTGTTAACTGATCAATGTAAGTCTTCAGCCTGCTCCTAGTTATTCAAGCTTAACATATGCAAATTTCATTGGGACGAAAAACCTTGAATGTAGTGTTAGTGTTCACAAAGTCTCACTTCAAAGCACCCTATATAGACCCTTCCAATGTGAAACTATGTTAAAATTCATCCCCAGATGGTCACATGCACTCTCTGAACGTTGTCGATGACCAAAACTTGACAACCTTTCTGCAGAAAATCATCGAACTTGAGGAGGCCGACAAGGAAACAATGCACCTGCTTATTTTTTTGCTCATGCAATTTTTGTCCAGACCTGACCAAGCGTTTCCAGCTGAAGAGAAAAATTTGGGAAGGACTCAGACCATTGTGTTGAAGCATTTATGGTTACTTTTGGGTAAGACTATCAATAGTTGATCACTCTAGATGTACTTAGTCTGGACAGTTTTTATACATATATACCATAAAAAAAATTGAGCGTCCATGAGTGGATATTTTGAACGTTGATTGTCTATGTAAGCGATGAGCAGATTTAGGTACTGATTCAGGCGTTACGAGTTTCCGAAGTATTGTCCCTGACACCGCAGCCTCTGATGGGCTTATTGTGTATAAACTCCCATCATCCTTTCTCTGGAACGTCAGTGCTTCACATTCAAAGACGACGTGATGTTTCCTCTTCTTCATTGCAGAGCCTACATATGAGTTCATCATTGAAGAGGCCCGCTATGATATGCATCATATGTTTTATCATGATGCAGTTCATCAGTTAGTATACCTGTAACTTTTCTAAGCTGATTTCATCTTGCGTCCTATCGTTTTTGAAACAACAGTTCAGCTAGCCTCTTATAGAAGATGTTGTGACTCCAATGGCAAGTTTTGAAACCATAAGTGATGTTGCAGGTGTGTCAGCTCGTTCATTTCCAGCTATCCTTGTATCCTGGTATTCATTCTCAAGTACCATCATTGGATGCTCCCAGAGTGGCAAACTTTTGCTGACAATCCCAGACTTGCTTGGATTTAGTTTTCCGACAGGAGAGGGTTTTGATTGCCGCTTGGCTCGCACTCAGGATAGGGATTTTTTTTTCTTTGTAGCATCTCCTAAAATTTCTTGCATGCAGATATACATGTATATCCGCTTGGATAACAGTAGCGTGCTTCCCCACGAATCCTGTCTCTCGACATGTCTTGACAAAGTATGTGTATCATATTGTTCCACGTAACCTTTGGAGTTGTTCCACTGTTTCATATTCCCAGTGTAGCTCGGTTTCCAGTACCTAATCTTGGAATTCCCTTGGGAGTTCGAGTGCTTCCGATGTTGCTCCGTCTATATGCTCCCATACTTGCTTCAATTTTGATAAAGATATCTAGGGGATAGGGGATAGATATCATTATTGTGCTTTTCCTCAATCAGTAGGTGTGAGTCCCATGAGAGCTTGTCGTCTAGGTTGTTGCCTAGGATCTACTTCTATTGCGCGTCGAGCTGACCAGGAACCTCAGGACGAATCTTGAGAGAACGTTCCTGCTCTCAAGATTCGTCCTGAGGTCTTCTTCCTGCACCAGTGTTCTACGCTAGTCAGGGTTGTGTTAATCAGTTCTGATAACGTTCTAGTGTATTTGCTGCATCATCGGTATAGCCCTTGTTGCGACTAGGTCCAGAGAAGAGGAGATAAGACTCCTTTCTGAGGACAGCCCCTGGCTACCTCTATTGTTACAGTTTTGTCAGGCTTAGGTTGCTCTATTTTGTGCACTAATTCATGCACAACGGTCTCACATGATTTTTGTAAAGTGGCCACTCTAGAGCTGAGGTTTCCCCGATGAGTAGGTTTGGTCCAAGTATGTTCTGGTAGTTCAAGCTTACCGGATCAGTGAATCTTCATATAAAGGACACATAACTGTTTGTGATCTTCTTTTGTGGACGACATGAGTAGTCCTTGTGGTACTTCTAAAGCCTACCACAATGTCACAAATGTTATGTAATGGTTCATTTATTGTTTATAATACTGTACATAGTTATCATATAATATTGATGAGGATACTACTTGTCAAATAATACATGACATGGTGGCAGCGTAAAATTTCTATGATGCACTTCAAACCGCAGAGTGAGCTAGTTTGTGGAAGCAATAATCAAGCAGAGATATGGTTCAAGTGGAAGGAAAGGTTCAATTACTTTTTAATAACCTCAGAGAAAAATGAAAAAGATGACAGCATCAAAATTGCCAGGCTATTGAACGCTGGGGAAAAAGCTTTAACTAAAATTGTCCACACTCTTCAAATTGAATACCCAGTTTTGATCTAGTTTTTTTAACAAAAGCGACGCTTAAATAATCTGCAATCGATAGATAAGCAGATAAAATTTGTAGCAGCACTTACAGCTTTAACCAAAGCTATTGAGTAAATGAAAGTTGCTACTTCAATGGATAATAGGCTTCAGCAGGTGATCAAACTTATCCATGAAGGTTGGCCAAGAAAAAAAGTCACCGATCTTTATTATTTCTGGAAACTTCAAGATGAGCTTTCCGTAGAAGATGGACTGCTTCATCGAAGAATATTGGGGACGTTTTGAGTCGACTGCATGGTGCACATCAAGGAATTGTTACTTGTAAAAACAAATAAAGAAACACATTGTTCTAGCCTGGAATGTCAAGGCATTCAGACCAATAAATCTCTCGTGGTTTCTACTCAAAACGATGGAGAAAGTGATTGAAAGGCACATTAGGGAGACCTCCCTAATAGAGAGGCCACTACACAAAAACCAGAACGCCTCTATCAACCTGGTAAATCATACTGCTCTGCATGAACTTGTTCATAAAATAGAGCAACCACTGACCAACCAAGGAGTTGCCCTAGCTGCATTCCTTGATATAGAAGGAGCATTTGATCACACCTCCTTCGATTCAATGACCACCGCAATCAATCGGCGTGGAATTAAAGACACAGTTTGTAGGTGGATAAGGAACATGCTGAAAGGTAGGAGAATTCAAGCAACTATGCTTGACAAAACTGTACTTATAGAGGCAGCTAAAGGCTGCCCCCAGGGTGGAGTCTTGTCCCCTCTCCTCTGGAACCTAGTCGCAGATAAACTACTGGTAGAGTTAAACAGCAAAGGTTTCTACGCCCTGCCGATGACGTAGCAATACTTATCACTGGCAAACACACCAAGACAATATCAGAACTGATGCAGACAGCTCTGACAATCGTAGAAGATTGGTGCAGGAAGGTGAACCTGAAGGTCAATCCTGAGGAAACCTCCCTGGTCAGCTTTACGAGAAAGAGGAAGACAGCGGAATTATTCAAACCCATGTTCTTTGGACAAGAACTGCAGGTGGTAAGAGAAGTCAAATACCTAGGCATCATCCTGGATGACAAACTCACATGGAATTCACACCTACAGAAAATAGTGAATCGAGGTAAAGCCACAATAATGGCAACAAAAAGAGCGATAGGAAAGAATTGGGGCATAAATCCGCGCATGGTACACTGGCTCTACTGTACCGTGGTAAGACCCACCCTTGCTTATAGCTCTGTTGTCTGGTGGCCGAAAATCGAGCAGCGACAAGCAGCCACGGAACTTGCAAAAGTTCAGAGGCTAGCATGTCTCTGTGTAACGGGAACCATGAAAAGCTGCAAACACACCACTTCTGGGTCCAGAACCTGCTATTGGTATTACAAAATCCTCTGTGAGAGGTTGGCTGAACTGTTGGTCCAAAAAACAACAGAAAGCTAGATGGTGCCAATCACCAGGTCTGAAACACAGTAAATTAATGATGGCAGACGAGATCGAATCATCTGGAAGCCTACTGAAACTCAGCAGGAATCAGCTTAGGAAAGTAACAGGTATATTAACTGGACACTGCACTCTACGGAAACACATGCATATCATGGGTCTTTTCAACGAGGAACCCATATGTGCTGTGCAACGAGGAGGAGGAAACAGCCTCCCACATTGTATTCGAATGTGAAGCGCTGGCGTACTGGAGAAGAGATAATGGGGAATTCACAACCACTCCTCAAAGGACGAACAGGGAAACAGTAGAACGAGTCATAAACCTTATTCGGGCAATGGAGCTCTTCGACTGAGAGACAGGCACAGAGAAGATACAATAAGCCCAACTAGAGGCTGCGGTGTCGGGGCCAACAGCTCGAAACTCGTAGCGCCTGTACTTCAGTAATCAGTAATCAGAAATCAGCCTGGAATGTCTAAGAATATTGAAGACTTTATCAAGAAATGTGATGTTTGTATGACCTATTCCAGATTGAATACAAAGCATTCACTAATAAACCAAGAAATACCTCAGTATCCTTGGATGATAATTTGAAAAGATTCTGCTGTTTCTATCAACAAAAAAGACCATGTTATAATCGTAGATTACCATTCAAAATTTGTAGAAATCAGAAGAATGTCGTCAAAAAACTGGAAGTCAACTATAGAAGATTTGGAAACAGTATTTTGAACCCATCGAATATCCTGTGACATGTGAACCTCCATTCAACTCTTTCGGATACTGGGTGTAAAAAAATAAGTGCAAAAACATTTGGGAGGTGACTCTTGGGTTAATTTTAAGAAAAAATGTCCTGAAAGCTTTTGAGATACAGGATGTCAAAGTTTTCATAAATTACTCAAAAACTTTTTAGCTAATTTCGACAAAATTTGGCAAGCTTATTTGTCGACATGGGGGTCTTTCTTTTTGTGTGATTAAAATTAAATCATCCATCACAATGGCGTACCAAAGGGTCATCTATTTGATATTTATAGGTAAAATTATGGTATGTACACGTACACCACTGCTTTTTTGAAAATCTTATAATTTTCTCAAATCAAACAATTGAAGAAGTTGCTTTTTTGTCTCTTTAGTTTTTTGGTGTTTCTGGCTTTGTTTTTAAAGATAAAAATTTAAAACCGTTTCCTTGCAAGTACCCGAGCACGATGCTCCCCTTAAAAAAAAAATCCTTTTTTTATTAATTACTCAAAAACCTTTTAGCTGATTCTGACAAAATTTGGCACGATTATTTGTCGTCATAAGTGTATTTCTTTTGTGCATTCAAAATAAAATCATTCATTCCAGTGGCGTAAAATTATGGTAAGCCACTGGTTTTTTGAAAAATCTATAATTTTTTAGGTCAAGCAATTAAAAATACTGCTTTTTTGTATCTTCAGTTTTTTCTCTATCCAGCTTCATTTTCAAGATAAAAATCCAAATCCGTTTCTCTACTTCAATAAAGCCCACGGGCAACGTCTCAAAGTACTTTGAACGTCAAAAGAGCAACATTTTTCATTATTTCATCAAACAAATTTGGAAAATCTTCAAAAAAGCAATGGCGTACCATAGATTGACCTATAAATATCAACTGGTTGACCCTCTGGGGAGCTACTGGAATAAATAATTTTATTTTGATTTCACAAAAGAAAACCGTTATGTCGACAAATAAGCGTGCCAAATTCTGACAAAATTGGCTTGAAAATTTTAGAGTAATTAATAAAAAACCGTTTTTTATACTAAACAAATTTGACACCCTGTACCTCAAAAGTTAGGACTTTCAGGACATACGTTCATCCAAAGTTTTTTTAACCCAAAAATCACCCCCTGAATTTTTTCGCACTTATTTATCTACACCCTGTATAACGACTCTGCAGAAAAATGTGGGTTCAAAATCATAAATTCCATTCCACACTATCCAAAATCGAATGGGATGATAGAAAGGACAATTCAAACTTTGAAAGGCTTGATAGAGAAAGCAGTGCGAAGTGGGGGAAATGAGTTCTTGTGTATTCTAGAATAAAATAATAGTCCAAAAGCATCCTTCCATCTCTATCAGAAATGCTCATGGGACGAAAACCCGGTCAATTCTCGATATTTTGCTTCGCGTAATAGAAATTCTTCAGAAATAAAAACCGAGAGGTTCTATTTACATCAGGAGTAATTGGAGACCACCGTTCAAAATTTCGCCTTGTTCCTGGTTTATAATGATATACAACAGTTTAAACAAATTACACTTTACAATGATAATAATATACGTCCTATTACTGCCAAAAGTCACTAACTACATATTAAATGCATGTGAGTTAGTGACTTTTGGCAGTAATAGAACGATATTCAAATGAACTAATCAGCGAACATTTAAAGGTTATAGTCAGACAGATAGGGGAATCTACCTCCAACCACAAAACCTCAGGGCTTCTCCTGCTTTCAACGTCTTCCTGGCAAATCTGTTGCAAGTAATGGACCAAAACCACCTAATGGGAAGAATCCTTTTCCCAACTTGCCTCATTATGCTTCAGTATGCCCCTTCACCGTACTACATTCCTAGTGCCATTGATTTTCAGCAACCTCTCTATAGTCTTTGGACTTTAGAACCGCATGCACGAAAAAACTGGCTCATGTCTTTAGTTGTGATCTTATATAAAGTAAGTTGGACTTTGGGTTTTTTTATATACAATATGGTTCTTAGTATCAGTACAACCAGCAGCCTCATTGTATGCAGCTGACAGCACTGATAAAAATAGTTTTAAATACTTTGGACTCTCAGCATCATCATTGTAGAAGGATTCCGGCTACGATCATTATGGGGACGCATTCTGCTAGATCTAGAGGTGAGTAAGTCTTATCTTTTAGTTTGAGTTTTTTATTCAAAAATTTGTTTACTTACGTTTTATTCCATTCTTTATATTTCTTTTAAGTTAACAGATTGGATTAAGTCTTCACAAAAAATCGATTCTATAAATACACCTAGAAATTTCATTATGGTTATTTCAGAAGCTTGCCAGTAGGCATATTGATTCTTATGCAGACCGTTCACTTCAATCCGTTTTTAATAACAGCGTTGCAACCTCGCAACTTTAGACAATAACATTTTGTGAAAAAATTCATAATTAATTTTGGGTTAAACAAAAATAACAATAAAAATGATAGTAAAAAAATTATAAAAATGTTAAACTGCACATAATATTATGTCTTCCAGATGTGAGTCAACCATCTCTCGGAACCGAGATGGAACACGCTGAAAGAGCAACACCCCCTCTATCTCCAATGTACTCATCAGATGGTCAATCCATTCAAGTATCCCTAAGTTCGACAAAAGGTGGAAAGATACAAGTTTCGTACACAAAACCATCATCAATGACCAGTATGGAGACACACTGGGAAGAAACGAACCAGACTGACAAAAAAGGTAAAAGACCTGACAAAACGAGTACTGATGATGACACTGAGAGCGAACTCATAGCAATACCTGAGAGTGATATATCAGATAGTACTTTACAAGGAAGTGTGCAAGATTCTTTTGAAGAAGGTACAGTGATGTTAATCGCAGCATAACCTTTTTTTTACTTTATGAATTTCAGCCTTGAGTGAAAACTCCGCACATATTAATAAAGTTTTAGAGAAAACCTTGATTTGTCGGTCGCCCAAAGAAAACGTGAATAGTTTGATAGAAATGAAGAAAGCCTGCAACAAGGGACGTCCCGTGTGGATAATTGGAAGTGAAGATGAGTCTATACGAAGTTGTGATAATAAATTGCAGGAAATTGCTAGAGTCAAAATGGATTTGAATAAGAACTGTGCTAGGATTAAGCGTACTTCTAGCAGTACTTCTATAAATTTAACTAATGGTAATAATTTGACTAGCGCATACATCAAAAAAATATTATTTAATTCTGACTGGTGGTTTCTGTTCCTTTAATTAGTTATAAATATAGAAATTGTCATAGGATGTATCTACTAATACCACGTCATTTCAGGTACCAGTCTTAAGTCAATTTCGCACAAACTAGATTCACCAATATTATCCAGACCCACTCCTTTATCTAAAAACAAGAAAATTATAGAATCTTCCATCGCTCCTGTGCCCATCCATGGATTGGACTATGAAATCAGAAACAGTCTTCCAGCACCGGCAGTCGAAAGGCTATTGCCAATCGGACCAATCAAATCGCCTGGTAATTGAATAAAACTGCATCTTCCATTTTTAAATCTATTTCCAGATTTAGATGAAGTGTTTACATTAGAACCCCAACTTGAAATTCCAACTCAGGAAAGACTGCTGCCCATAGGAAATCAAACAAAAGATATCTCTCAGTTGGTGGAAAAAGTGAAGCAAGCTTTGAACATAAATTCAAAAATTGTGACTAAAGAGAAGAACCATGAACAGCCTAGTACGTCACAAACACACAGTCCTAGGAAACTGATCAAACAAGTAGCGTTGGAAAGTCCGCCAAATATGTTTGAATATGATGAAAACGGATTGGATGGTTATTTGAAGACCATCAAGGCGGAGAATCAACGTGAGTACCAACCGAACGAAATCTTTCACCGTTACTTCCAAGAGAAGGGTACTGTGGAAATCATGAAATCTTGTACAATGACTCATTGCAGGAATTTCTGTCATAAATGTTGCTTGTTATATGTTAATCTCTCAGCCGATTGTGATCTTATTCAGGTGAAGTGCCACTTCACCAAAAATTAATAATTAAACATACCAATATTTTTCAATTTATACTATATTTTTAAACAAATAAATAGGACATTTCATAATTTATGAACCGCTGGTGCCAGCAGTTTTCTTCCGTTAACAAAGAATACTGCATCGAAATAAATCACTGGCACGACAGGCTTTGGGGAGAAGTACGAGCCGAAGCAACACCACCTTAAAACAGGTTGTGTTGACCGGAGTCTGGCGGAAAATTGAATAGGACTGAAGCTTGAGTCACGTGACGCTTGGGTTTTCTATTTTGATTGCTAGGACCATCATGCCTTACTTATGTCATTCTCTGCAGTTCGGTCGGATGTCGGATCTTAATTATTTTTATATTAGACAGTTAGATGCTGCGTTGCCAACGATACGGATATTTTCATATTTATATGGATTTGTAAACCTTGTAGCTATGTTGATATAGCTGTTTTTGAATGATCTGCCCGTTTTATCAACAACAAGGAGGAAACACTTATTTATTGAAAAAAAAAACTTATGGATCAAAAAGCACTCACAGTACCTAATGAAATCAAGGATGAAATCGAGGTCATACATCAATACCCAAAACTACTATCATCAAAGATTGAAATGGAAGAATGGCAGATAACAGACAGCCTTGAAGAAGTATATAATATATAGTAGATAATATATAGGCTTTTAAGCCTCTACATTATCTACCTCATCTGCTTTGGATATACTTCTTCAAGGCTGTCTGTTATCTGCCATTCTTCCATTTCAATCTTTGATGATAGTTGTTTTGGGTATTGATGTATGACCTCGATTTCATCCTTGATTTCATTAGGTACTGTGAGTGCTTTTTGATCCATAAGTTTTTTTTTCAATAAATAAGTGTTTCCCCCTTCTCTCTCCAAAGATTTTTTTAATGTTCAGCCACAGTTAATCCACTGCTACCAATCATGTCTTTGTGTTTTACAAATCTTTTTACTTGACCATGATAAACCGTATAATCGATCAAACACAATGTTCAACTGTTGAGTGAGATATTTAATCGATGAAGAAACATCCGTGCACTTTATCTTTGAAAGACTGAAGATGAAGGCAAAGAGGAATAATCAGCCACGAAGAAATATTAGAGGGATCCAGGGGCAGAATGATACCAAAACACCAGATACCAGATATGTTCTTGAGTCAAGGCCATGTCTTTTTGGCATGTTTTGAGCTAGGGGTTACACAAAAATTAGGCGCAAACTTGAAGACACCTAAAGTACACCTGAAAACACCTCAGGGATATCTCAAACAACTCAGAGACACCTGAGGCACCTCTTTAACAATTCGGAGATACCCAAAACATACCTGACAACTCGGAGAAACTTAAAACAAACCTGAAAACTCCTCAGGGATATCTCAAACAACTCGGAGACACCTGAAAATACCTCAAAGAAACTTGAAAGACACCTCGGACGCACCTCAGAGACACCTTCAACAATTCGGAGATATCTTAAACACACCTTACAATTCGGAGTCACCCGAAAGCAGGTATCTCCGACTGGTTCAAGGTGTCTCCGAGGTGCCTTCGGAGTGTCTTTCAACCCCGAAGGCACCTCAGAGACACCTTAAACATTTTGGAGATACCTAAAACACACCTTACATCTCGGATACACCTAAAAGACTACTCAACTTCCACCACATACAGCTCAAAAGAACGCCAAGCAAATTTGCAGGAGTGTGAAGAGGAGGTTATGTACAAATTTTGAGTTAGAGCTCCCTTCGAACAACTTCATGCCCCATTTCACAAATATGAGCACGTTGATTTTAAGATGTTGACGCTAGAAGACAGACGGACAGTACTTACATAACTTCAGCCAGGAGAACCAGGAACACATTCCCTTATGCGGTCACCTCTGCAAAAGTCCATTTCTATTATAAGAAAATGACAACCAATCATTTTATTGCAGGAGACGTGATCACCAACCACAGACAACGAATAAGAAAAGCCGGTCCTATAAGCCCCAGTCTTTGTCAAAAGCAAAAACCGAAGTTACCAGGAGCGTGGATGTTAGATTCGCAAAATGCTTCACCAAAGAATGAATGTGAGTACAGCTTAACACCAACATGCTCTTATACTCTTTTCTTCTCTTAGCAAACTTTGACACCAAACAAAGCTCCTCTAGAATAGGAGAGGAATGTATCAAGGAGCGTTGTGCCGAATGTGGCACCGTACGAGAAATGTACAGTGATGAAGAAATAGGTCTTTGTATTGTAGCTTTGGGTACCTTCATTCATCGGGAACCAAGTCTGGCAGCACCTTTGCTGCCCGATATACTCAGTATTGTGGCGAAGTACGTATGAAACTGTATTCTGTGCTAGTACCATTTCCATTTTAGGGTCGCAACCAACGCCCCTTACCCTTGGCAATGTGAAACAAGCGTACATCTTCCCGGAGGTGCTGTCAGTGTGGCGCACCAATTTCTTCGTTGTGTCCTTCACCAGCTGGCACCAAATGGCATCTTCATGCAGATGTTCCATACGAAAGTTTCAGATCATATCAGAATGCACTTTTTCAAAAGCGTTATTCAAGCCCTGGTAGATTTCAACGAGCTCAACCCAGTGGCTCCTCTTCAACTGTTACTGGAAACGTTGAACTCCAAAAAATCTCTACCAACAGATATGATGCCAACGATTTTATCAAATATGGCAGCTTATTTAGGATGTCTGCCATTAGAAAATGCCTTGGGACCTACAACGCCCATATGGAGTACTGTGGTGCAACAATTGGAAACTATCTACAGGAAGCTGCTTTTCATGTTGAATACTCTGGAGGATGTTACGCCTTTGTTGGACATCATGGCTTCGGTGTTCAAGTTGCCTATAATAACGCAGTTCAAAGTATGTTGTCGGAATATAACGAATGTGTTGCTAATAGTTGCGGAAAGGGCATTCTAGATCCATTTTCCAAGGTGTTGAGCTATGCTATTCAAACACATTCTTTGAAGTACAACTTGCTGGTGGAGATTTGCTACTTGTGCAATAAAGCTTTCACGAAAGACAGGGATAAATTGATTTTCAGCAGGATGGTCGTTATTGAGCTGGTGCAAGTTTTGAAGTTCAAAACAACAATTCCTGACAGTAACTTACTTATGTTGATCAATCTAATTCTTCAAGTGAGTTTCAAATTTTAGAAAGTGCATGGAAGTTCTATGATTTACATTCCTTTTCCTGTATTTTGCTAGATTTTGATTTTATGTGTCCAGCTAAATTTAATTCGACTGTCTTTTTATTCCGGTTTTTTTTCTACGTCAAGTGATTCGTTTTGAATATCACAATTGTTTCAATTTTTGAATCTTTGAGATGGGTCACACTTAATTTTATATTTGAGCTCAATGTTTTTTTTTGTGTTTTGTATTAAATGTAAAAAGACGCAGAGATACTGATTAAAAACTGTTCTAGGACGTAGGAGGCCATATTCCATCAAACGTTGTAATCAAAAACAGCAATTCCATATCATTTGAAAATTCAACCACCTGTAATACCGGCATTTCCGAATGTATGAAGCTGAACCTGGCAGAGATTCTGGAGTTTTTATCCGACTTCCATACCATATCAAAAATGAAGGTACGTGCTTGTTTCTGTCTCATCATGCTGTAATATTGAAAATTTCCAGAGTTACTGCAAAGGAATAGGAGTTGGCCTCAACGACGATACACTAGGTGGCATAATAAAGTGTAGTATCGCTCAATATCTTGCTCTAGAAATAACAAAGGGCAATGGTAGAGACAACAGAGCTGTAACGCGGTACTTCCCTTGGTTGTACAATGCGTCTGTCAGTCAGCAAAGGTGCGTTAACCTTTACATGATGCAGTAGCAGGTATTAATGCATACAATTTTCAGCCCAAGAGAGTTTATTGAATGTATCGGCCATATAAGACTGCTTTCTTGGTTGCTTTTGGGCTCGTTGACTCATACAGCTCTGCAAGGAAACAACACGTCTTCGATGATGAGTCAGCCCATACCGCAGGAAGCATCTTGTCAGATTGCTGACAATATACAAGTGATTATGTCGGGTTTTGCTGATCAACCGAAAACCAGTGTTCTACACATGTCATCACTTTTTCACACGTTTATTTTGTGCCAGCTCTGGACGGTTTATTTGGAGCAGAGCCTCAGTCATCATATTCCCATAACAGAATCCTATAATGTTACCATGAATATTTTGTTTGATTTTTGGGGAAAAGTTACGCCGTGTATTTTGCAGTTGATACAACAGTCGAAAAACGTAAGTTTTTGGGAAGTGTCATGTTATTAAAGATTTTTTTCTGGAAAATTCATGTGCTCAAACTTTTTGGCTTTTTTTTTGTCTTTTTTATTGTCGACTTGAGATCCAGTCTGCTATTTGGTTACTCTGTGCCCATGTGTTAATTATGCTCCTTTTCAGCTAAGTGAAATTGTCAGTCTTCACTTCCTAAGCATGTTAGAAGCTCTCATCGAATGCCAGTCCACTTTCGTCGCAAAATTGCTACCACTTTGGACTCCAGTGCTATCATCTAACCACATACAAGTAATCATCCTCAAGAAATCTTATCAATAACTGATTAAATCCTGTTGCAGCTACCAGGACATCTACAAGTTCGACTGCAAAACTGCAGGAACTTTGCACCAACAATATACCAAGAAATTCCCAACGAACGGGACAAAATTTGCCATTTGAACAATCCAATGTTATTGAAATGGCTTCAGAGGTTGCAGTTTAAAATGGGCCAAATAGAACTTCAGTCATCAACCGCCACACAGTTCTATTCATTGTAGTTGAACGTAGCATTCATCCTTATGAATAAAAGATTACTATTGTTAAACAAATTAAATAATTATATAGGAAACAAAAATAACTATTGTTAGGGGTCAAAGATTGGGTACATTTTTATATTAAAAAAATTGACAATTTTGTAGAGTGTTAATTCGCCATATTATTAACAATCACTTAGCAGATATTTCGAAATTTCAAGAACATGGAAACCTGAAGAAAATTCCAACTTACCTTGACAAGTCCCTTGAACTACCTCCAAAGAAAATGGGGTAAAAAACATGTAATAATAAAGGTGAAAATTGGGTAAATTTTCACTTATAATCTCCCCGGAGCTCGAATTATTTCCGAAAATTTTGTCGAGTTGCGAATTTTCTTGAAAAATTCGCAACGAGAACAAATTTCCGGATTATTAATTCGAGCTCTAGGGAGATTCGGAAAGAAAATTTCATGCCAAACCTATTTGAGAAGATTTAATAGTAGCGGCTGGACTCACCTCGCATTTAGTGGAAGAAACCAACGGCTCCTTACTCTACTCGGCATTTAAGGAAGAAAGAAGGGAATCAGGATTTTATAAAACATTTGGAAGTTATAACCAATCTTGTCCATAATTGATAACATTGCAACTTTGTATTGGTAGTTGAAAATAAATCATTTATCAAAAGTATTTGTCTTCAAAAGCTGTCAAGCACTCGCGGCTGGATGTAGCTCCCATGCACCAACCACAGTGTTGCCGTTTGCCTTATCTCTGTCTGTGAAAGTTGGGTTGGGTTGGGATTGTTAGGGAGAGTGGGGACGGCAACACTGTAATCATATGGGAGCTACATCCAGTACATCCAGATGCGCAAAGCCAAAGCCAGGGAAATTTCCACTTATTAATCTTTCAGTCACGTGATTATGAGCAGGGAAATTTCCGATAAAATTAGGTCGTTGCCATAGCAACATAACAAAATGCAAGCCTATGATTGGTTAGAATTGACTGGTAGGAAATTTTCAAAGTAAAAATCTTGAATAAAATTTGTAAATGTATTCCTCATATATTTACACATAAACTTCCTTCTTTAACAATTCCATTGCTTCTCGGGCTTCGCTCAACCCGAAAGGATGCAACTAAGGAAAATAACAATAAAACTTCGACCTTAATAACCAACAACTCACCTTATCACAGAAATAACCAACATCAAACTTTATTTGCTCCCGAATTTTAGTTTCATCAGGCATAGTATCAGAAGTTGTATGGGAACTTTCCTCTAGGCTAGCAGCCGGTGTCGTCCTACTTTTCAACCTTCTCAAAGACTCCTCTGTTTTACAAACTGACTCCAGTACCTCCCGGACCAATGATAGATACCTGAATAAAATTCAAATAATCAATGGAATTTTGATTTGGTGTAACTTCATAACGGGACAGAAGAACAAATAGCTTAAGAAAGCTCAAATTTGGCCAAAAAAGGATTCCCGGTACAGGTAGACTAAAGGGTCTGATAATATTAGTATCAAAATCATATACGCCACAGGGTAGAGGTATGGAAGGCGCAGCCTCTAATATAATTTAGGAGAAAACAGGGTGTGTTACAAAAGTGTTGTATGAAAAAGTTTGATTTTTCAGAATGGAATACCCTGTATTCGATTGTATTTATCGATTCTATGTGTTACTATACACTTTCTCCTCTTTCCATTTGCAAAAAGATGAGATATTGAGGTGAAATTTACTCAAAACATGTCCTATTTGCTCCTTAAAGTTTGAATAAGTTTGCTCAAAAGATGAGGGAGACATAAACGATTTTCTGTGAAATATTTGGAAAACCACTAGAAAAGTCACACAAAAAAAGATATTGAGGTGAAATTTGCTTAAAAGTTGCTCTATTTGCTCCTTGAAGTGCGAGGGAAGGTTGGAAATGTTTCTTTGGTCAATTGAGACCACAAAAATGAAAGGGCATAGGACGTACCGACACGGAAACAACATCGTTTGGAGATCTTCGCGTCCGTGCAGTGATCACGGAATTCGATTGTTCTTCATACTTCTAACCTAACTTTTCTGATTTATTTTTGATTATCGATTCGAGAAACAGAATCGTTATTGTGATTTCGGTATATACAATCAATGCGACAATTTTGAACAGTTTTTTTAGGCTTTAACGTTGAAAAACAACTTGCCGGCCTAGTCAAGATTCTTGGAACAAAACAACAGAATGTACTGGGTGCGGCAAAACAAATGGTGCATTGGCGAAGGGCGACTACATCCGCTGTGATGGGGATGGGAACCGCAGTATTACTTTGAATCGTAGTACCTATACTATAACTTCATGTTATACGTCATTTCCATGGATTTTTATGATTTATGGAATGGCGCCAAAAACGTGAAAGGTTATTGGGCAGAAATTGAATTAAAAAACGGATAGCGTTTCTGAATTTGACATATTTAAAAACCCCTATAACGATAATCTTGTAATCAAATGTTATACACGATGTTGAAAAAATTAGGTAAAGTATTAAAAAAAAAAAAAAAATCTAATCAACCTGTATAAATTTTAGCAGAAATTTTGGAAAAATCTCTCGTAATCTTCTTAGGTACAACATGAACTATACACTTGATAAGTTCTGTTACTATAACTTATACCGGGACATCAAAAAATAAGGTCAAACATTATGAAAAAAAACGATGTTATTTTAAATACTAATATCGATATGATTACAGTCCATTCAATCTTGAGTTACGCCTGATATAAACAGAGCACGCGACGGCGCCGGCGTCCCAGGGTCGTATTCTACTTTAT
Source organism: Orchestes rusci (assembly GCA_958502075.1). NCBI lineage: Eukaryota > Metazoa > Arthropoda > Insecta > Coleoptera > Curculionidae > Orchestes > Orchestes rusci. The sequence goes on along the minus strand of OY293303.1, from coordinate 6,454,631 downwards.
TCTGTGTCTTTTCGTAAAAGTAATTAACTTGAATAATTGAAATAATATGCGCGACAGGCGACAGCCCGACTACACAAAAACTATCAGTTCTGCAAACAGTGCAGCCCAATTTCAGCTTAGAATTGGCTTTATAAACAAGGTACAAAGGTCCTAGGACGCCATATAATTTCACCTATGAAAAATATCGAATGATCAAAAAAAAAATTGATAAGCGAGTTTCCATCACCAAAGATCTGATGACTGTAAAAGCGATAGCAATTTGGAAAAAAGAAAATATCAGTCCAATTTAATTTTTGTTGAATACTCACTGTCTGGTAATTCTGACTACAATATTGTTCACAACATCAGACACATCCTTCTCAAGGCTTGTCCTGAACTGCTGGTTAAAACTCAAAATAGGCTTAACAGCCTCAACCATATAGGCACTAGCTTCTTTAGGAGGCGCCCTATTGGTCCTCCTATACAGTCGTGGTATTGCCGCCACATGCTGCAGTTGAACAGTACACTCTTTTATTTTAGCGCTGACAATATGTTCTTTAAAAACACCTTGCACTTGACCTATCGCCTTATCGTTACATTTGAGCACTCTTGCCAGTACTCTAAACACGTCCCTGTTTATAATGGCGAATAACGTGTTGGCTAAATCCTCAGCATTGTTGCATTGGGGCGCAAGGTATTTGTGCAGAATGCTCATGTCTATGAGGGCATCGATGGTGAACTTATCTACTTTGTCTTTGCCATCACTCGAGGTTACATCCAGCAAATACTTGTTGAGCAGCTTCAAGTACCTCGATAGTAGCATCATGGATAGTTTGATGAAATCCTGCGCAAGCTGGTCGATGTAATAGTCGCCGTTGAAACAAGATGACAACGCCTTCCATAAAGCCACTGAAGGTTTTAATTTTAACGACAGTGGATTGTTTCCAGCTGTCAAATTAGCCACGTTCAACTTGATGGTATCAGATTCAAAGCTACCGGCAATCTGCTGGAACTTAATTTCAAAATAGACGGGCAAATTGAACCGTCCCAGGTGGTCCTGGAAAGTATTATCGGTTTTGACTAAATTAGCATTCCCTGCTTTGGTGGCGATGTATTTGAGGAGGTTGTAGGTGCTGTTGAATCTTTTCTGGAACATTTCTGGATTGCCGGGGGCTGTCACGTGAGGTAGTCCCTCGCGTGATTGTTTGTCTAACTCCTTCCAGAAGGAGTGTAAGACGAAGTTTAATGGGCCCAAATCCGGATTTTCATTGACAATGTCGCTGAGAACTCCCAGCTTGATGTCGAGGATTTGTTTGACGTTATCGTATATTTTAGACAAATCATGTGAACATTGCTCCAGGTTTTTTTCGGAGAATAACGGCTGCAGCAGAGGTTGTAGTATGTATCTTTGAAACGTAACGAAAGCTTCACTCTCTTTTTGCAAGTTCACGTACATTCTCATACATCTAAAAATAACGTCTCGTTTGTTTTGTTCAAAGGATTCCAAGAAGCAGTTGTTGATTATTCTGACTAGTTTCTTCTCAACTTTATCTACTAGTTTTTCCAGGTCTGGGGTCATCAAACCCAGTTCATCTAGATATATTTTTTGGAAGGAATATTTAGTGACTATCCTTTCAAGCGTGACTAAATTGCCAAAAAGATCTGCTTCTATGACATCGATTACTGTATTAATATAGGCTGACGTGCTTATTATGCCTATTTTCAGGTGAACATGATTTTGTTTAAAATTATTGTCTTCGACTTCACTCAGTAAAGTTTCATAGCCAAGCTTTGCGGATTGGATGAGATCATGAATTGTCTGAAATTAATTTATGATGTCATGAACATGAATGGAAATTGTACAGGGTTATTGATTATAAATGCCCCCCCTCTATAACTTTTTAATTTGACGATTTCAATTGATACCCTATTTTTTAATTTGATATTTGGATTCTTCTTTAAATTCTCGACATTTTCTTTGTAGCATATCTTATACCTAAGTTCAATGTATAAAAAGATATTCATTTTTACACCCAAAAGAAAAAAATTGAATAATACTATTTATTTTTTTGTTTTATTTTTTTTTATTTGATTCCCCAATCCTGAATACAACAATGAAAATAAACTTCAAAACATAACTTGAGCACAAGAAAATCAAACTATAAATAATAATAATAATATTTATTTTCAATAATATTGTTTGATGATGATTAAGTGGACTTAATAATTCTATGACTTTCTGGTTCTTTTCAATAGATTCGTTGTGGAATCGGAGGGATATCAATATTTTTTAAGTTGCACGTAATAGTATAATTATATGTGAAATGATCAAAATGGAAAATTTCTTGATAAAGGCTCGTTTTACCCCAGGATAAGGTTGATCAAGATCTTTCACTATTGTATCGAGATCGATAAGGTGTTGATTGAATGCAAACGGTGCAGATCAATTCCGTAACAAATAAACGTGGTCCAGGGACCATGAAGCGGTAAATCACGGGATTTCTCTGTATAGCACGGTAGCACTCCGATAATGTCACTCGTTCCTGGTCATCTCATGGATACCGGGGGTGATCCATTGGGTCATATATGATGGTTGTTGTATCAGTCGGGTAATTAGGAAACAGGACCGATGGAAAGAAGCCGAGCAGTATAAATTTGTAATTTAACAACAAAAACCAAACATTTGTATTTGCAAGCAGCGCAATTCCAAAAATACAAAACAAACAAAGTGGGGACGGAACAAATATACAATTTACAGATTCAAATAACAATATACAGGGTGTCTCTGAAAGGTGCGGAAAAAACATAATTATAAACCCCCGAGGTCAAAATATGTCGATTTACCGCAATTTATCTTAGTCCATAGTTCAACGTTTCCGAAATACAGGGTGATCAAGTTTAAAATTAAAAATCGATTTTCCTCATTATTTTGGACACTTTTTCCGATATTGCTTCGAAAATTTGTATACGGGAGTTTGGTGGTATGAGAAATTTGATTATGTAGTCTGTTTTACTGTGACCGCTAGAGGACGCCTTACCCTGCACATTTTGTGGTTTAAAATGGTCATTACTATTTTCCAAGTTTTTTTCATCTTTCACTAATGAAGAAGATTCTCCAGATAATTTGAAGTAAGAAGGGAACTCATGTGAAAGTTCGCTGAAGTGAGCCGTTTTCGAGATATTTTCAAAGAGTTCCATGCCACACCGAAAAATTCCTAATATTCGTCCACTTTACGCGAACGTCTAAAAAAATTATTTGCAAAATAACCATATAAGAGAAGCCTCTGAAGTCTAGCGACTAGTACGAGACTTAACAATGTGAAATCCATGCAGTAAGAGTAAAATTATAGAGTTGGAATACCTATCTATATATACAGGGTGTCTGTAAAAGGACTTTACAAAATCCTACCACATGTTGCTGAGGTCAAAACTTTGACAAAAGTACCTTATTTACTTGAAATCGTCTGGAGAATCTTTTTATTCAGTGAAAGATTGAAAAAAATAACTGAGAAAATAGTAATGGACATTTTAAACCACAAAATGTGAAGTGTAGGGCGCCCTCTGCGGCCACAGTAAAACGGACTCCATAGTCGAATTTCTCATACCATAAAACCCCCGTATGCGATTTTTCAAAACAATATGTGGAAAAGTGTCCAAGATAATGACAAAATTCAATTGTTAATTTTAAACTTGATCACCCCGTATCTCGGAAATTGTGACATTTCGGTCTGAGGTGAGTTGCCTTAAATCGGCTTATTTTGACCTCAGCAACAGGGGGTTTTGGGGTTTTGTAAAGACCTTTTAGAGACACCCTGTATACATATGCATTATCTTCAACGAAATTTGTAAAAACCTTGTTGCATCAGCAGTAAACATTCCATACGAAATGCAGACTGACGTTCTGATCCATATCTCTCAATACACCTTCTCATTCTGATTTTCATGACATTCTTGGTAATTTTGGCGAGATTTGTCATCTGCGTGTTCGGCCTATAGTTGGACATTTCTAATCTATCTCTATTTTGGTAAATTCGTCTGATCAATCCGGTTTTTAAACATTTCGGCAAAGTACTATTTGTTCGGTGGTACTAGTATCGTATACGTTATTGAGGAGGAAGGTAAATGGTTTCTTGATGTACTGTTTGATAGACTTCAAAAATTCAGCTGTGATTCCATCATAACCAGGTGATTTATTATTTTTCAGTACGTCGATACTCTCCTCAATTTTTTTGTTGTAAGTATGTTCAAAAAATATTGAGTGATGGTTACGAGGCCCCCATTAAGTTATAAACCCGGCGAAAAACATGGTATTTTCCAGGGCGAGAACTCAGATATTATCTTACGGATTGTGAAAATGAAAACAGAAATAGATTGAGAGAAGATCATTCTTTGTGACTGTTGTTTCACTTTTTTGAAATAACAAATTTTAATCCCAATATTCTGTCTTGAATATCGTGTAATTTGGTCGTTTTTCATTGTCGTATAAATCTAACTATAGGCCATTTTTCAAGAAAATAAAACAACACTCACATACCTTTATTATTTAACTTTGATATCCTATTCAAAAACCATTCGATTTTGTGCGATTTTTTTCATTTGAACCTTTAGAAACTGAGCTGTTTCTCGCGAAATTCAAATTCAATCGTGGCCGTGCACTGCTGCCATCTTGAGCAGAGACTTGATAGCTCGCTCAAGGTGTCGTTAGACAAGGGACGAGACCACTTGCATGTTGCATTTTCCTATTATTGCATTACGGAAAAGGTTCTTAGCTATTGAGTTATTTGTGCGGTTTTGTGAAGCAATTTTGAGAAATATATTTATATTGTTAGTTCCGTATTATTATCTTTGTGACGAGAAAATGGAGTCAAAAAATAAACGTAAACGTAAAATAACCTCTCTTCAAGTTCAAGAAGGAATGTGTAGAATGCTAGCCGTTACAAGTAAGTATATATTTTATTATTCTTATCGTGATATACAGGGTGTCCGGGAAATACTAGTACAATATGTTTGATGAACCAACTTACGAAGCAACTTACCTATACCTAGGTCAAATACATGAAAAATAAGTCTCAGATAAGTGTGCATTTTTTCATAGTAGGTTGAGTATACAGGGTGTTTCAGAATAACATGCTAATAATAAAGGGGGTGATTCTTGGGCTCATTTTAAGAAAAAAAATTCATATGAACGTATGTCCTAAAAAATGTTTCTATTTCCCAAAAAATATGCAAACCAAAACCCGCATGGACGGCACTGGTCAGAATAATTAAATTGTTGGTGCATCAAAAAATAAGTATTAATGCCTTAGATACATGACCCAAATTTCATAAAGATATCTACAGTAATGACAAAGTTATTGTAAAAAAAGTATCTATTTTTTAAAACTTTGACACCCTGTATCTCAAAAGTTAAGGTGTTTAGGACATACGTTCATATGATTTTTTTTTCTTAAAATGAGCCCAAGAATCACCCCCTTTATTATTAGCATGTTATTCTGAAACACCCTGTATAGAAAGATAAAACTTTTTGTAGAGGATCGTATCCACAAACGTCCCGTAGCACAGGATGCTACAATTTTGGGAGAATCTTGATTTTTTTACTTTATTTTCGAAATTATTTAGGCGACTTTAATAAAATCTTTGGGGTTTCGTTCATTGTAAAAAAAGCGAAAGCACTTTGATCAGTTGTTATGAAATGAATTAATTTTTACATTATTCAGAGATTGACTGAAAGCTGATTTTTCTAAAATTACAATAACGTTTACTTTTTGTCTCGGATAGGACGCATCGACAAAGCAAAACTTTTCACCGTTTTTGCTTGGAATTGAATTAGAAATCAAAAAATGTTTTTTCTCCTTTGTATAAACCCAGTGGCGTAACATTCTTCTTATCCAAATGCTAATAAAATCGCTCGTTTTGTTCTGGAAAAAGTTGTTTGAAACAAATCACTCAGAAAGATCCATGGGGACCTCCGATATACAGGGTGTTTATTAATTTGAATGCCAATAATTATGGGTGATAATCCCTGAATGATATTAAGACAAAAAGTTCATATAGACATAGATCCGGAAGAGCCTAATTTTCAAGATACAGGGTAATGAAATTTTAACAAATAAATGATTTTTTATAATTACTTTGATACTATTCCAGATATCTTTATGAAATTTGGTACACACATCCTCTGCACATCAATATGCATTGTGTGATGTACAAACAATTCTATTATTTTTACCAGTGGCGTCCGTACGTGTTTTGCACTCAATATTTTTGGGGAAAAAACTTGTACGTCACTGCTTTCTTTCAAAATAAAAATTATTTTTGAAATCTCTATTTATTCCTGAGCCAATTTGTTCTCCTGATTTTTTTTCGTCCGGCGCATGGTTTTTGCTCAAAAAAATAAATTCTACTTAATTGCATTGACACCCTGCTGTGTCTTCCAATATTTTTATATCAGTGGCGCCCTCTCGAATACACCCATGCATATTGATGAATAGAAACCGTGTGCCAAATTTCAAAAAGATATCAGAAATAGTATCAAAGAAATGATATTTTTTTTTTATTTCAACATCCTGTATCTTGAATCTAGGCTCTTGCGGACCTAGGTCCATATGAACTTTTTGTCATAAAATCATCCAAGGATTATCACTCTTAAGTATCGGCATTCAAATAATAAACACCCTGTATATACTTTCTGAAAATATGAACGTAATCGCTCAAACGGTTCCGAAAAATGTCTTGAAACTTTTGACACTGTAAACAAGGTGTCTCTAAATAGTCTTGACCTAATCTTACCACTTATTCCGGAGGTCAAGATAAGCCAAGTCACCATTTCCGAGATACAGGGTGCTCAAGTTTAAAATTAAAAATGGATTTTTCTCATTATTTTGAGCAATTCTTGAGATATTGCTTTGAAAATTGGTATACGGAAGTTCGGTTATATAAGAAATACGGATTCATAGTTCGTTTTACTGTGACCGCTAGAGGGCACCTTACATTTGACATTTTGTGGTTTAAAATGGCCATAACTTTTTTCCCAGTGTATTTTTTCAATCTTTCATTGGAAAAAAAAGATTCTACAGATGATTTTGAGTAAAAAACCTTCTCAAAGTTCGCTCAAGTGAGCAGAGATATTTCCATTTGAAGAGTTCGATGCCACACCGAAAAATTCCTAAAATTCGCCTTCTTCACAACAATCGAACGTCCCAAAAAGTTATTTTCAAAACTACCACATATTCCTGAAGTCAAAATAAGCCGATTTGAAGCATCTTTCCTTTGTCCAAAAACTCCTCCATTTTCAAGATACTTACAGGGTGGTAAAGTTGGAAGAAAATTATTATTCCTGCTTCCTACCTGAGCTTGTTGATAGTATAGTAGGTTGGCACGGACTATGAAGATTAAAGAGCCCGATAACGTTGTAAAAGCTATTTCTGAAAAGGCTAAGAAATAATAAATAATGATATGTTTCATGGTAATAAACATTGCCTCTATCAATAAAGCCTTTTATTAAACAAAAATTAATTTTCTCTATTCAATATTTTTGCTCAAAGTTAAAAAAAAAACAGTATTTTGCATAGTGGTGTTCTTTCGAACTAAACGAAGTGATGATTTTGTCATGAACTGATCACATTCTATTGTTACCGGCTGATCGAACTGAACCAATTTCATTGTTCGATCATCTGGTAACAATAGAATGTGATCAGTTCATGTCAAAACCATCACTTCGTTCAGTTCGAAAGAATACCACTATTATCTTTAGTCTCGCAACTTTGAATCTACGTCATCGTTGCCACCATGCACGTTGTTATGAAGTTTGCTGGTGACCAAAGTCGTCAATTTCAATATTCTACAGAGTGACCCATTTGAAAGCGGGCCACCCCCATAACTTTTTAATTTATTGATCGATTTTGACGATTTTTTTTTCAAATGTAGATAGGGAAAAGGTGTAATTTGAGGCCATACGTCGCCCATTTTTTTCCAAAAACCAAGGCCTACTAGAGCATATTTAGAGGCTGAAAAATCCAGAAAACATATTAGCGATTTTTTTAGAGAAAATCTGACTACGCCACTGGATTTTCCATCCCCTGAAATGGGTCTGTACCAAATTTCATGAAAAAATATTCAATTCTTCTATTTTTTTTGCCAGTCTTGTTTGTCTGTTTTCATGGTATTTTGAAATGAGAATATCTTTTAAATGTTTATATTTGATAATTTTTTTCTGATAGACTTGCTATCGCAAGAGTTTCAAGGTAAAATACTTCTTAGTGCATAATAAAATTAATCTTCAATTTTAAATATTTTTTCATGAAACTTGGTACAGATCCATTTCAGGGGATGAAAAATCCAGTGGCGTAGTCAGATTTTCTCTAAAAAAATCGCTAATATGTTTTCTGGATTTTTCAGCCTCTTAATATGCTCTAGTAGGCCTTGGTTTCTGAAAAAACTGGGCGACGTGTGGCCTCAAAATACACCATTTCCCTCTCTACATTTCAAAAAAAAATCGTCAAAATCGATCAATAAATTAAAAAGTTATGATGGTGGGCCGCTTTCAAATGGGTCACTCTGTATGTACAAAGAAAACATTCTTTTCCAAATTATGGTTATGCCTCAGTTTTTTTATCTCCAAAAAGTCCGAAATAACAAAGTTTTTCGCGCTCGATCCGACGGACTAATATTAAAAAGAAACTGAACATTGTGCCAGATAACAACGCCGATCCCGATCATGCATTTTGTCCCTGGAGCCTGGGGCCCTGGGGCCTCTTGAGTCTTGTTTTTTCTTGAAGCTCCTTATGACTACATAGTGGGCTGGCTAGTTTAATTCATATTTCAGAGAAGTACTTATTAAAACTTTAAGCTATTTGAGCTTCATCCTTCACTTCTTTATCACCATCTCTAATATTTGTGGTATCTTTTGGTTTTATCTAGGTATTTGTGTAATTATTGTTTTCCATGATGAGATAGCGTTGTTGTTTTTATTTATTTGATCTTTATAATAGTTTTGTTTGGCCTGATTTATAACTCGATTTAACATCTTATTCTTATAAGATTTATATCGCCTATCTATCTCCAGACTGTTTGGGTTTTTACGCCAACGTATGTACTGAATTTATAGTCGAATTTGTTATCCAGGGATGTCTTTTTTCTGAACTTCCCTTGCAGTGTGTATTGAGAGACCTCAAATGTATTTTGTAAGGTCTTCAGGAACATTTCAAATGAATCATTTGAATTTTTACAGTCGTGTATAGACTCCCAAGTTTAGTTTTTTAAGGTCTCATTTAGTAATCTATTGTTAATGAAGTACTTGATATGCTTCTGATTATCCTTGATTATTGCATGGTCCATCCTCATCACAGCCAGTCAGTGAGATCTGCTTGGTCCAGACAATAATTTTCAGGACTTTTCATAAAAATATAATCCATACAGCTTTCAGATTGTTTGAAGACCCTTGTGTGCGTGTTGATAAGTGAGCTGTAGCCATGAGTAGTCTGAATATTTTGGTATTCATTACTTTAATCACTATTTGCCTATACAGGGTGTCCAAAAAGTCATGGATCAAACGGCTTTGGGTGATAGAGGACGCCATTTGCAATAAGAAAAACCACATATATTGTTATCCAATTGTTGATCGTTTCCGAGATACAAGAGGAGGGTCAATACAATGGCCAACTTATTCGTCCGAAGTGAGCCGACTTGATTTTTTAAGGGGTTATTTTGAAGAAGAAGGGTATTCAACAGTCCCCTGATGAGCTGACACTACTTAAAAAAATAATAACTGTTGGGAAGCAGATCAGGGCGCTATAAACAAGCCCTACGACGAATTAAACGATTTTTTTTTTCGCAGGTGCAGATTGTTCATTAGAGCAGATTGGGACTTTTTTGAACATCTTGTATATCTAAATCAATTGAATTCCATTGTTCACCCCGAGGTTCACTTTCGCGTTACCAAGTAGATTGTTAAAAAACAAAAGAAGATTCATTTCCTGCGAAATGGTAGCGGATACGAAAACATTTTTCAAATGATTTTTTTCATAAAATAAAATGTGTGTCTGAAAATAGTATTTTTTTTGAGTCGTTCACCAAGTGTTACATTATTTTTTTGCGAAATTATTTTTCCCGGTAACCTCCATCTCCGGCACTGGTCGACTGAAGAGCTTGACATTGGTGGATATTTTAGCTTTTCATGTTATCATGTCGTATATCAAGTGTGGTTGAAATATGATTTTTGGTTTGGTCAAAAAATAAAAAAATCTTATTGCAAATAGCGTCCTCTATCACCCAAAGCCGTTTGATCCATGACTACTTGGACACCCTGTATGTCAATGTTGATGTCGCCGTATATAAAATGTGTGAAATTGTTTTGTACTTTTGTCTCCAGAAAATTCAGCATACACTCATTAAACGAAAAGGGACAGATCTCTTGCGGTCTGTAAATAGCACTTATGAGGATCTTCAAGTTGTTGATGAAAATATTCAGGTATCTTGAATTTTACAAAAAGTCAGTAGTATATTTTCATTCATTTCTATGTATACTATTTATATGGAACACAACACCATCATTTTTGATTGAAATTTCCTTCTTTCTGCCAGGTCTCGATGAAAACGATAATATCAAATAATTTCTCCTCTATAATGAATTGTTCAAGGTGACACACCATTTCGTTAAAAAAGAAAAAGAAGTGAAAAAGTGAGAAATGATTTGGAATGTCCGATATATTGGAAACACATTCCTTTCCACTGTTTATCTGTACGCATTTCTTCTCATTGATATCAAAGTCGGTGATTTATTGGTTCATGATAAATTTTGAGTTTTTATTATATTTGCTTCTTATGTCAATACATTTGAGGAAATATAAAAGATACAAGATGTTTTTTTTTTCTTTACTTGCTAGGGTTGCGATTCATTCGTTTGCTGTTAAACTTGTTTACTGTTGAACCTGCTTTGCATTTATTGGGGTTTGGATTATTTTGAGTTTCAGGGTCAGTAAACACTGTGTCTTCTGCTTCCTTTCCGCTGGGTTTTCCAGGGTCTGGCTTGTGTGCGCTCTCTTTGAGATCACTTATAAAATAGATGTTTTCTCCTAATTTTAATTTATTCTGTTTGATGTGAGCAGATTCTCCACTGTCTCTTGATACTCTTACATCCGATCTCAGAGGCTTCTGGTCAGCATAATCTTTTTTGGTGTAGTCCTTGTCAATGTTTATCCCAGTTCCTTTTAGATGTTTGCTTTTGGAGAGAATTTCTGTTTTCAATTTATAGTGTACCAATTCCAAGACAAGTGGACGATTTTTACCTTCCACTCTATTAACAATTCTATACAGATCTCTTACATCGCTGAATTGGCAGTTAATTTTAAGTTTTTTTTTGAAAAGGTCAAGGACACACCGAAAATTTCTGTTGATTCCTATACACCATATACAGTGAGTGCAAAAAGTCCCGGACCACCGAACTATTTCGAAAACGATGTATAATATCAAAAAACTTTTAATATAAAAGTTTTAGGTATCAACAAAATATATCTTACTATCACTACTTCAGTTATACAGGGTGCTACATAAAAACATTATTTTTTAAAATGGAATACCCTCTTTTTTACCACTTTTTCTGATTCCTCGTAACATTTTGAACATAAAATATAAAACATGTCTTATGGCTAAACCCATTAGTTTTAGAAATAATTTGAGTTGAAGGACCAAATAGATACTTTGTAGATTTCACGATATTATTATTATTTATTTATTTTGAAGGAACAAAAATGAACTTGAATGTGAATCGTTATTTAGTTAAATGTTGAAAATGTTCTACCCTACCGTTTGACAATGTGCTAAGTTATAATAAAATTTGTCGACGTTTTGTAAAACTTTTTGGCTGATAGAGGCACATTCTTCAATAATTCTTCTTCTCAACTCGTCTAGATCTTCAGGTTTTATCACATACACTTTATTTTTCAGGTGTCCCCAAAGATGTTAAGTCTGGAGATCTAGCGGGCCATTCTATGGGGCCTCTTCACCCTATCCAGCGATTACGGAAAATATTGTCTGAATAGGCTCTAACGTGTTGCCTAAAATGAGGCGGAGCTCCATCCTGCTGAAACCACGTATGTCGTGATAGTGGCCCTACTTCATTAGTTATTGCTGGCACAATCTCATTTTGCAGCAGGTGGAGATACATTCAAATTTCCCTCTACAAAGAAAGGACCCTGTAATCTGGCCAATAATGCCAGACCATTTAGTTTTTGAGGGTGTTGCGTGTGTGCTTCTTGCATCTAATGTGGATTCTGGTCAGTTCATCAGTAACGGCAATCATGTCGATTGATAAACCCGTTTAACATGAATGTTGACTCATCCGAAAAAACTATTTGATTAAAAAAATTGTTATTCTTATCCCGTTTTTGCATCATTAATTCACAAAAATTTAATCTTCGATCTGCAAGAGCCGGTCTCTTCGAATCTTTGGACTGTCCTCACAACTTAAGATTTTCGGCTGCCAAAACCTCTTATCATTAACAAATTTACAAGTTCCTTTTCGGTTAGTGACATTTCAATTGTTTGTTTTGACAGTGACGCAGAGAATTCAGGTTGTAAAAATGTAAAACACAGGTGATATTGCAGATAAAGAATTAACTCATTTCAACTCAGATTATTCCGAAAACTAATGAGTTTAGCCATAAGACATGTTTCATATTTAATGTTCAAAATGTTACGAGGAATCAGAAAAAGGGGGTATAACATTTGAAAAAAGTGATGTTTGCTTCACCACATCTTTATGAGGCACCCTGTATAATTAAAGTAGTGATAGTAAGTATCAGAACCAAATACACGACAATAATTTCAATATAACTATAATAATAGGATTGTGGAAATGAATGGTTTCAACAGAATACAAAAGAAAACAAAATAGGTTGGGAGACATTTGAAGTACGAACAACAGAAGTCCTAGGATAGATAGGAATAAAACAAGAGGAATGACAATGGGATGCTAATTAAGTCAATGAAGATGTTCATAGTTATTTAACTCGCAATAGAACTGATATTCATGTAGGAAAGATAAGAACGAATAAGGTTTTATTAAGTCCAATAATTCAATTAACTCAATTGTATAACTCGATACCAAAGAATATTAAGAATATCCTAGTGTACACTACTTTTTTAAAATGTTTGATAAGAACCAAAGATTATTTATACTGATTATACTGTGAACTTACTGAAATATTTGTGATAAAATGTTTATTTTTGTTAAAAAAAAAACTAATTGTGCCCCGATACCAGCCTGCTGATTAGGGGTGAAATGATAGCTGTCCTGAAATTAATCGAATTTATAATGTGATTCTAATTTTAGTTATATATTATACAGTGTGTCTGCTTAAGTTGGCCACATATGGGAAACTTTTTTATTATTAATTTTAGGAAAAAAAGTTATTCTTTATAAAAAGTTCTGCATGTTCCAAAACCTAAAATGCAACCATCAGATATTACATTTTTTCATTTGAATTAATGCATTGATTTAAATGTCCAATAATTAAAATAAGATATTACTGTTTAATATTTATTTATTTATAAAATTTAATAAATTTAAAAAAGAAAAAAACAATCATTTTAATGGTAGTGTTTTTTTTCCTTTATAACAATTTTCGATATTGTCAAATTTTACTCTTGAGTGAAATTCATATTTTTTGACAAACATCGTATACGACTGAAAAAATGTAATATCTGATGGTTGCATTTTAGGTTTTGGAACATGCTGAACTTTTTATAAAGAATAACTTTTTTTCCTAAAATTAATAATAAAAAAGTTTCCCATATGTGGCCACTTAAGCAGACACACTGTATAGCTAGATATTTATATTGTTATGTGTATTACATTGTAGTTATTATTTCTTTTCTTTAAAAAAAATAATAATAATATCTGGTTACACCTTCCACAACCAAAGAGTTTGAAGGGCTGTCCAGTGGTTCAATTTGTGAACGTAGTCAGACAGGTGAAATATTAACAAATGCCTTTTTTGCGTCATAATAAACAAATCGAATTAATAAACTGGAAATAACACTACGACACGAATATAACTTTTAAAGAGAACACAGCTCTCGTAGAATTTGGGAGACATTGGCTCTATATATAGTAAGACATGGTACTCACAGCCAAATTTATAGTAATGAAAATGTGAAATATATTTATGGTTTCAAAGTATTAACGTAAATGTCACCTCATTAAATAATTTTAAAGGGTCAAAGTATTAAAGTTTAAATAATTCTGTTGCTTTCGAAATGATTCATCCTGAAAATGAAAAACGAGAAATCTATGAATCTCATTCTCGACCTAATTATAATGCTAGAAGAAGTACGAGAATATCGAAGGCTTTAAGAAATTTTTCATTTTCAGGATAAATCATTTCGAAAGTATCAGAATTATTTATACTTTAATCTCGACTTTAATACTTTGACACTTAAGAAGTATTTAATAAGGTGACATTCACGTCAATATTTCGAAACCATAGATATATTTCACATTTTCATAACAAAAAATTAGTATTATTCCCTGTATATATTCAGTTTTTGTCTTCCGGGTGTAAAAATAAATATCTCTTTGTATATTAAACTTAGGTATAGGATATGCTACACAGAAAATGTTTAGAAATTGAAGGAGAATCCAAATATCAAATAAAAAAATAGAGTTTCAATGAAATGAGAAAGTTAGACCTCTCCCAGACTTTTTGGAACACCCTGTATATGTGAAAACAGGTTTTTTTTCTCTTGAAAAGTTAGAGGGGGGCATTTATAATCAATAACCCTGTACTTACTCTAATCTCTTCCTGCAGCTGACTAATAGGTACAGCTAAGTTTTCTATTTTTAAATTCAAATTGGTCAGGTTTTCAGCCAGATTGACGATTGCCTCTGTTTCGTTTTTGAGTATTTCTGCCATATGTAGCTGTAGCTCGACTCCATACTTTTTCAAGTCTTTTCTGAGCGTTTCCAAATCGGACTTTTGGGTATATTTTGACAAACAGTGATCGACTGAGAAGGTATTCTAGAAAAAAAGGCTCGACTGAGTCACGTATCAAAGAAATTAATATGCAGATTCAAAATCAATTTTTCTCTCTTGTGACCTTAATCTTTTTCACTCTGTACTCTTTATATGATAACAAAGCTTCAACTGTATTCTATTATTTTAAATGCAAGCTTATCAAGGATAGGGAGAAAGTTGATTTGATGTGTTTTTTTTTCCTATCCTTATTCAACAACTAATACAGTTAAGAGAAAACCATGTATAAATACCTCAAAAAACGTTTGTTTCCATTTTGTGATGTCGGGATAATCCATTTTATGGCCAAAAACTTAGAAATTCGAATAAAAATTTTAATGTAAAGTCCAGATTAAAAGGGCGAAAAAGTATGGTTATGATGTGGTTTTTGTTTACGTACATAACATTGACAGCTGATGAAATAGTTGTAGCAACGTCCCAACCAAGGCGTAGCAACAACAGATTTCTTTCTTGCCGCATGTAGCAGCAGCTTAGCAATTCGATACAGCGATGCCGAGCTCAACAGAAAATCAAATAAATTCGATTTCCTCACACGACGAATGGATGCCAGCAATAGTTATTCAACTCTCTTTGGCAAAAACAGTGAGCTCATACATGCATTCTGGGATAAGACCGTTTAGATGTAGCAGTGATAAAAGGCATTAGCCTAGATTACACCGACAACTTGGTCCGCGGACCAAGTACTAGATTCGAACTATATCAGAACCAAATATTTGGTTCGAATGGTGTAAACAGTTGCCGACTAAGCTGGTCCGCTCTGGGTTTGGTATTCGCCAGCAAGTGTACCGAACTAAATTTGGTTCGATCTGGATCAAAATTATGAGGTTATGTTGATTGTTATTATTGTGAGTTGTGTTGGTTCTGAGTTTCTAAGGCAATCTGAGCGTACTTACTTATGTTTTTTTTTGGTTACGAATTGTGTTGATGAATAATTTCGACTTGTTTTTGACATTTGACGAATTGCGGGCGTGCTCATTTAGTTCACGCGTTGCAAGACGGTGTAAACGGGCAAGACGCAAGCATTGGTCCTACCGTACTATCCCCACCAGCTTGGTCCTATCGGATCGAACTAAACGAGTTATCGATGAAAACTAGGCTATTAATTTGTTTGATTCCGTTTTACTATCCCGAGGACTCACAGATTAGTCTATTCCTGGGTACCGATTCTGGGATCGATAGAACGGTCATACCAGAGAGATAAATGATCACCTCCATATAATTCTCCGTCTGCTGTCTCTCTCTTTCTCTCGATAAGACCGTTCTATCGGTCTCAGATAATAGGCACCCTGATCGATCTTAAATGAATGAATCGAAACGTCGTGTAACAGAAATAAAATTAAAACTATATGGAATCCCGAATATTTATCCATATCGTCCACAAACATTCAAACAAACTTTGTACTTGTGATATTGAAAGTAGCAACACGTTCAATATACATGTCTGTCCACTGATAGGTTTTACAAGAGCACAAATGAATAAAAAATTCAATTTTCTGGGAGAAATTCATTCTTTACAGTGAGAACGTTAGGGTTGGGGCAAATACATTTGAAAATCCGGTGTTTTTTTTTCGGAAAAACGCTTCGACACGTAAGTCTCTGCTTGGATGGAGACTAATTTGTGTCATATATGATTTTAGTTTCGAAAAATCAAGTTTGTTTTGGAAATTGACCTACAAGCTATTTCTCTCGCCAGTAAAGAGCTTTTTCTGTGAGAGATACGATAAAATGTTATTGAAGCAAGTAATTCATAAAGAAAAACTTATAGTGAGAATGCAAAATTTCAAAACCCTTTGCCTACTTTTATATTTTGTATTTTTCTATTCCAGGTTTTTAGAATAGCATGGAAATACATTCAATCTTTATATTTTGGAAAGTTATTTTCCTTCTCTGGTTCAAATCAAATACTTTTTTATTTTGCAGAGTTGCGTAATCCATCATTCCAAGACATACTTGATTGTTCAAAACCAAAACTATATGACACAAATTAGTTTCCATCCAAGCAGTACTGAACCCCAGAAGATGAAATCTAAATTCAATATTTTTTTTCACCTATTCATGTGTCGATCCGGGGACACACTGTATATGCAATGTCTGTAACCCAAACCAACCTAAACTATCCAGATATTGGGATAGTTTGATAGTCATAGAGTTAGTTTATAGCTAGTTTAAACTTTGGTCTAGTAAGCACTTTAAAGGTTGAAACTTCTCACCCTGAATAGAGCTCTCAAGAAAATATAATAAAAAACGCTGCAACCCTCTCGCGGGGCTAAGATTCAACCCTGATGTCCTTCCTGTTGATATTCCAGACTTTCATTTTTTTTGTTTATTTTTTGTATGTAATAAATCATACGCAAGAAGGGTACGGACATGCCCAAGAGGCATGGATGAGCGTGGTGGATGCCGGGTAGAACATACTGATGATGCTTACCGTTCAGTTCAGTAACCGTAAATAATATAATTTATCTATCTATTTTCTTCCACTCATTTGCCAAAACAGCGAAACATATGTGTGTTATGGTGATGTTCATTTAATTAATCCCATAAAACAGGAACGCTAAATATTAACTTTACAATAATTATCCACAATTTTGTCAAATTTTCATGCATTGTACCAGATACCAAAAGCGTCACGTGGATTGCAAAGCGCCAATGAACATGCAAGCTACATGGCGGTTAAGAGGTTGGTCGTGATGTAAATCTACAGTTTTGATCTAAGGTGAATATCCATGTGAACTGCGACGAAGAGCGGCGATGGTGAATGACTGAAACATGTTTGGTATGTGCGGTCTCATAAGAAGATGTAGGTAGGTTTGTTCTGACATCGATGTAGCGATCGCGACCGTAACATTCATGCATCCCCAGCATGTCCGTTCCCCTAGCTTCTTCATATGATCATCGACAAAATGAGCCACTTGATCCTTTTGGCGAGGAGGAGGAATTCCTTGAATTTTTGGGGTGATCCCTTTCACAAGACAATTAACTGACCAAAGATACATAACAGATACCCTGAATACTCAATGAATGAATAACATCATACAAAATAACACTTCAATATCAGTGAATTTTAAATTTTGAGTCAAAATGTGCTTTTTTAAATTTTAGTTATCAATCTCATCTGTTTGAGGTATTCACGAAGAACGCAAATACTTCCGAAACGTTTGAAATCTTACAATAAGTTCTCTTTTTCAAGGAGTTAGAAGCCACTGTTCATGTCACCTTTTTTTATGTAGTCAATCACTCGATTAAATCCTAGACTCTTTGTTGGAGAATTTATAATTGATTTGTCGTTTTAATTTAATTATTCCATGTCCGTAACCAATTTTGTAAAGACCAAAGACGAGCTGTGGCAATATAACAAAAAAGGGTCTGATCACATCAAATCAAAAATCGCTTTATTGTCTGAAATACAAGTATTTGTGACAAAGTAGTCTTAAAATAACAAAAACAAGTATAACAAAATAATAAGGAAACCGACCTACAGAAACACACGACCAACTTCTACTGATATTCAGGTACTTATTCTAGAAAGAATCGGCAAAAAACTCGTACTTAATTCATAGTAGGCTTTATTATTTAACAAAGCGTTAATACCTTTACGGAATACAAATATTGTAGGGGACTTACATCTGATGGCAAATGATTATATAAATTTTAATGCTTTCATAAATGATGGAGTTTTTTGATAATGACAGTTTCGTGATGCACAGAGAAACATTATCAGATCTTCTCATGTTATGAGTGGTCTCTTTGTAATGGCTTCGGTGTTTCTTATAAATTAGACAAACTGTCTCAAAATGCCTGGGCAGCGCAAACTACTTCTCACTCATTGAAAGTCGCTTGAGATATGGTATCCCGGTTTGGGACTTTTGTAGTCGCGCACCAAGCTGTCTAGCAGCCAACCTCACAAAATAACATCCCCCAGTCAATTTCTTGTTCAACGACTTTATGTGTGATGAGAACCTCAGCCTGTCGTCAATATGAAGTCCAAGATATTTGACTACTGCTTTTCTCTGCAGATCATGTCCATCAAGACTCGTATTCAAAGCTTAGCATATTGGTCTTGTTAAAATGTTAACAAAGTTAACAAAATTATTTCCGCCAGAATGTCTTGTCGTTTATGACTCCATAGAATGACTATGTCATCAGCAAATAAAATAAATTCGCCTGTAATCTGGACAGAGGGCAATTCGTTGATGAGAAGTAGAAACAGGATTGGGTCAAGTATTGAACCCTGCAGCACGCTATATGTCTACTGAGCAACGGAGTTGATGATCGAGCACCCACCAGCTCTAACCATCTGATGCCTCCCACTCGCAGATATGAATGGAACCAAGCATGAGCAGTTTCTCGGAATCCATAATGGTATAACTTATCTAGAAGAATCTTATGACTGAGGCAGTCAAAGGCTTTGGAGAAATAACAGAACATCGCAGCGACTACCTCGCCATCATTCAATGACAAAAACAACGTCTCAAACAAGTCAAACATAGCATCCGACGTTCCTTGGCATTCTTGAAAAGTACATTGACATGAGCTGATTCTATTTTTCTTAAAGATAAAGGACATCATCCTCAGCTTCACCAGCTTCTCCAATATTTTGGATATTTCCAGGATCTTGCTCGTCTCCTCCTTTGTGGATGGGGATGATTACTGCCAGCTTCAAACAGCCAGGAAATTCGCCTCTATCGAACGAATCGTTAATTTTTGCTTCTAAAGCATCCAGAGCTTCCTCACAGAGACACTCTTTAACTTTCATTGATATTTTATCAAACCCACAAGAACATTTATACCTGATTGCCTTGAAAATTGATCCAATCAAGTTCATCCCTATCTGTGCGAAACAAGACAAAAGGGTCCTCCACTGAGTTTTTCATGTATGTTAAAGGGGATCAGTGTGACAACAGAGGTTGATTGTTAAGCCATCATCAATCGAACAGTAATAACGATTTAGCTCAGTACAGTCAATATACATAGGGCCCGATGCAGAACTCCCCTCCTCAATTCATTTATCACGTTCCAGTACTCCTTAGCTTTGTTTGATGCTTCATTGATCCTTTGCTCAAAATACATTCTCTTCGCAGACCTTGTGATCATTCACAAAACTTTACGGTAAGTAAAAAGTACTCATGGAAGAGTGTATCTGTGTATTTTTTCTAGTTAGATTTCTGGCAGACGTTCTGATTCCAGAAGTTATTCACGGATTTTTCCTTTTCATCGCACATACCGGAAAACTAGTGTCAAAAGATCCTCAAGATCTTCATAAATGTCGAAAGTTTGGGACTACCAGATATCGCCTTCCAATCGACCATCTGCTGCCTGTCTGGAACTATGAAAATTTGTATGTAGGAACATCGTTGCCCTGCGAACCTTGTCTCCAACCTCACGCTTTTTGACGCGAAACTCCGCAACAACTGCTTCATGATCAGACAGACCAGCCGAACTAATATGGTCCTGTACCAATGTCACCAATGAAATTTACAC
Organism: Orchestes rusci; assembly: GCA_958502075.1. NCBI lineage: Eukaryota > Metazoa > Arthropoda > Insecta > Coleoptera > Curculionidae > Orchestes > Orchestes rusci. The sequence goes on along the minus strand of OY293303.1, from coordinate 6,434,139 downwards.
AAAAAGTAATCATTTACATGTTTTTTTTGGGTATTTCGCCACACTCTATCCTCTATCAAATAACAATCAAACTAGTGTTTATAAACCAGATCCTCTATATTTCCTGAAAAAAATTCTATTGATAAATAATAAAACCCATCAATATCAAACGTTCCGCAAACGAATGTGCTTCCGTCGTCAGTGAAACCTAAAAAAAAAATAATTAATTTAAATTCAAGTTCGTTTTTGTGTGATTTTTCAGTAAAATTGTTTTTTTTTGTGTTTATGGCACAAAATGTCACTTTTTTTTGTGTCATAAACACAAAAAAAAAATTTACTGAAAAATCACACAAAAACGATCTTGAATTTGAATTAATTATTCTTTTTTTAGGTTTCACTGACGACGGAAGCAGATTCGTTTCCGAGACGTTTGATATTGATAGGTTTTATTATTTACTAATAGAATTTTTTTCAGGAAATATAGAAGATCTGCTTTATAAACACTAGTTTGATTGTTATTTGATAGGGTGTGGCGAAATACCAAAAAAAATCTTGTGAATCATGGATGCGCCACAAAACTACAGAGCATATCTATTTGAAAAAGTAATCAATTATAGAGTGTAGGCTTGTCAACCAATATAGAAATATCAAATGATTGGAGCAGGTTCTTCAATTGATTCATATCATGTTTATCATCAGAAAAGTTGATATTAAAATCTCCAGCCAGTATGACCTCATGATTTTGTGGTAACGAGTGTAGCAACATTTCAAGTTTTTCTATGAAGTCTTTGGAACTCGAGCTTGGAGACCTATACAAACAGATAATGTAGATATTCGTTTCCTTTACATGAACAATACAAAATTCAAAAGTCATCGATGCACCTCAAGCATTATATGAATTGCAACTTGGCAACGGTGTGCTCCGACGAAGTATGACCTATGTATGACACCGGTCTTTGTCAGGAATGAGTCTGATTTAAACCGCTACTCGTCACCAGTCTACTCCCCACTCCCCACTATTTATTTTAATGTCAGTTGTCAAGTTACTCAGTTAACTGTACGCCCGTTTTTCCGTGTCGAGAAGTTAGTTTTAGAAAAATCAGTTAAATAAATTCGACAAAATGTTCAGCTGGTTAACAAAGGACAACAACAAAGAAGACATCTACAACAATGTCCTCGACGGGCTCAAAGACACTTATAAAACAAAGCTTTTACCTCTGGAGGAGCACTATCACTTCCACGAATTCCACAGCCCCAAATTACAAGACTCCGACTTTGACGCCAAGCCGATGATATTGCTGGTTGGCCAGTATTCAACGGGTAAAACAACTTTTATCAAATATTTGCTCGAACGCGAATTTCCTGGTATTCGTATTGGGCCTGAGCCCACCACTGATAGATTTATCGCTGTGATGTACGATGATAAAGAAGGAATGATACCAGGTAATGCCTTAGTAGTAGATCCTAAGAGACAATTCAGACCATTATCCAAATTTGGCAATGCTTTTCTCAACCGTTTGCAATGCTCCTTGGTGAACTCCCCCGTTTTGAGAAACCTATCCATCGTGGACACTCCTGGAATCCTTTCGGGAGAAAAGCAACGTGTTGATAGAGGCTACGATTTCACGGGAGTTTTAGAATGGTTTGCCGAGAGAGTCGACAGGATTATTTTATTATTCGACGCCCATAAACTAGACATATCAGATGAATTCAGACGCTCCATTGAAGCTCTTCGCGGGCACGATGATAAAATCCGCATCGTTTTGAACAAAGCAGACATGGTTGATCACCAGCAACTCATGAGAGTCTACGGAGCTTTGATGTGGTCCCTCGGAAAAGTGCTGCAAACTCCTGAAGTAGCCCGCGTCTACATTGGATCCTTCTGGGACGAGCCTTTGAGGTACGATGTTAACAGAAGACTGTTCGAGGATGAGGAGCAAGACTTATTTAAAGACCTGCAATCTTTGCCAAGAAATGCTGCCTTAAGAAAGCTCAACGACTTAATTAAACGCGCGAGACTAGCCACAGTTCATGCCTATGTGATTGCCGAACTTAGAAAGGAAATGCCAAGTGTTTTCGGCAAGGATTCCAAGAAAAAGGACCTGATCAAAAACTTGAGCCACATCTATGAAAAACTACAGCGTGAGCATCAAATCTCCCAAGGAGACTTCCCTGAAATCAAAAAAATGCAAGAGGTTTTGGTCAACATGGACTTCACCAAATTCAACCCGTTAAAACCAAAGCTTCTGGAAATCGTCGATAGGATGCTTTCTGAAGATATTTCCAAACTAATGGCCTTGATTCCTTTGGAAGAATCCGCAGCCCATGGCAATGAGGGGGTTTCTGGAGGTGCCTTCAATCATGTCGAGGACACAGTTTCGCCCTTTGGCTACAAGAAAGGCGAAGGAATTGATGCGGGTGCTGGAGAGCACGATTGGATCGTCAGCAGGGATAAATCCAAATATGACGAAGTTTTCAACGAGCTCAGCCCGGTTGATGGCAAAGTTTCGGGACAAGGTAAGCTTTTTACATATTATGACTGGTCCAGAATAAGTAACATTCTTCTCATAAGTACGGCGGCTTTAGATATGGTTATGACATCATAGATCAATATGTGGTTATTGTGTAACATTGCAAATACTTTGACTAATCCATTTTTTTATAGTCTTACTGATATCAATATCTCGTGTAGTAATTTCAAGGACTCATTTTTCCGAACAATGATCAGCTGAGTCATACAGGTATTTATTGTTGAAACGGTTAACGACTGTGTCATCAAATCATTTGAAGCTATGTAATAACATGGGATGGGATGAAATATTTTTTGGACTTTGCGGTTGTGTGATAAAATTATTTTTCCTGATCCTGTCCAGAATTTAATATGGTTCGTTTTTCCTTGAAAAAGTGCTTTCAGTTTTTTTTTGGCAGGATCACTTTTCCTTTAAAATTGAAAATGTTTGTATACAGTGTGTCCCAGATTCGCTTCTCTATACAGGGATCTTGGCTCCTATTATACCTACATCAAAGGTTAAATGGGGAAAGTTTTAGAGGAATCTTAGTGCATTCGATATTTCATTTCAGATTTACTATCGGTTAATTGGTTTTGGAAATATCGGTGAAAACCCGAAATTGGCGGATTTCATTTTTTGACAGTTAATCCGGAACGGCTAATTTGACAGCTGTCAAAATATGACATTAGGTGTGTGAGTGTTGTAGTGTAGAAAAGTGTGCACTAGTGGAGCATAACAAACACACCTCTTATCAGGACACTTTTTGAAGACGAGTAAAATGGCGTGTATATGTCCCAATCGTCTTTAGTTTTCCCGCAACCCGCCTAAACTTTCATTTTTCTTATGGCCGCCATTTTGGATTTTTCGATTTTTAGAAAGAGTGTAAAATTTCCAGTCTAGTGATGTCTCACAAGTGTATAAAAGATTTAAGTATCATCGAAATATCACATTTCATAGATATGTCATGGCCTTCTTTTCTAAGAAGGCCATGATTCATTTGTCTGAAAATTGGTTTGTAAGCATTTTTTTTTTCATCTTAGAAGGCTCTGATCTGTGGTGCAGTAATTCAGTATGAAAGTTGTGTTTTGATAACGAGTACCTACGCTTTTCAAATAAAAAAAAAAAAAAATTGATGAACATATTGTCGAAACCTGTTAAAAATGCACGGTATTCTCTATTTCTCTATTCAAATAAAGAAAAGCTAGTCATGTTAGCGCTGTACTTGCGGTCACATAGAAATGCCGGCATTACCTCAGCAAGGTCAAGGTATTTGGAGATGTATCTCGAAAGACGGCAGCCTCATAAAACACATATTAGAAAAACCGCGAATGATTTGGTCAACTTTAAACAGAAATAAACGTAAACGGTTGTACAAAAAACAGTCGCTAATGAACAATTCGCATACATTTTCAAATGACTTGAAATTTTATATACGTATTCTAGACATTATTTGAAAGTCACCAGCGAAAACATTTTTCCGAATACCCAAAAATATACTAAATAAATGAAAAAGAACACGCGAATTTCACTGCATGATCGCAAAAGGGGTGGGGCCATATTACCCTTCCGAGAGAGAGAGAGTCATCTCAGTCAATACGTCAGACGGAGATAGATAGTGTATTCCGTGACGTATTGGATGTCGATTGGCGCTCTTTAATCGGTGATTACTACATTATTAGAGGTCGTAGGTTGATTTTTTAAACATCAATGGCATCAGTACTTAATAACCCCTTATATTTTTCATATTTCCAAAAAATGTGCAAATTGTCCATTGTCAAAGATGTCACGATGCATGTCCATGTTCTATTGAAAATTCAATACGTTCAACGCATTTGCTGCACACTGAATGCGTTGACCTTAAGCTGATACAGTACTTATTCATATTTTCCGACAAATAAATCATGGCCTCCTTAGTCCCAACTACGAGGTGTGATATTTCGACAAGACAAGAAACGAGACAAGAAATCTTGTCTTAATAATGATTTTCTTGTCTTGTCTTGAAAAAAAAAAGTCATGAAATGAAAAAAAAATTGTCTTGTCGCTTTCTTGAGAACTCCTATCTTGTCTTGATTCAAGAAATTTCAAGATCTTGACAAAACGTGGATTCCCTTCCCTCCTGGTTGTAAGGGTTATATTAAATTGATAGATAATAATTAAGGGAGAATATTCGATTTCGACGGCAGTAGTACGTATTCGAATAGTCTGAAAAAGCCAAAAGTTTTGGGGCAAGTCAAAATAAAAACAAGGACTTACAAATTGTATGCATTTGCATTTTTTGCCTCCCTCCCATATCTGGGTACTCCATTATCTGAACTTATCAAAGTAGATACCGTAGAATCTGGTCACTTTGATCTGCGGGGGTTACTTTGACACCTAAGTAATTTTTTTATCTTCTTTTTATTTTATAGGTTTTTTCAATTTTCTTCAGGATATTCTATTTGTTATGAACTAACAAAGCGACACATTGTAAAAAACCTTCATAATTGAACAAAGACGTGGATATCAAAGTAACTCCCCCCCGCATGTCAAAGTATCCCCATTTTATTGCTGGTTTCGAAAGTCCAGGAAAATTTATGAGACACGTGTTTTTTCTTTTTTTTTATCAGGGCCGATTCTACAATCCAAGTATATCCTTGGAATAAGCAATTCTCCGTATAACCCCATATAATTATCATTGGTTATACGTAGTATTGATCATTCCAAGGATATACTTGGATTGTAGAATCGGCCCTTAGTCGAAAATTGACGAAGGTATAACGCTTTGGAATATACTGAAAAGCTGAACTATGACGTCACACCATGCTCCAGTATATCTAAATATACAGAATTTGAGACGAATAACTTTTGGAAAGATGATATTAGAACGAAATACACAAATACGTATATCGATTTTTTCGCGATTTTATACAGTTATCATTAATGAATGAATCACGGTTTTTATTAGTGAATATTTTCAAGATTTCTTGATTTTTTGTCGAGAAATCTTGATATTGACATAAAATTTCTTGTCTTGATCTTGTCTTGAAATTAAGACAAGATCTTGATATTGTCAAAAAATTGTCGAATCCTAGATGATACTCAAACTCAAATCTTTTATGCACTTGAGAGACATCACTAGACTGGAAATTTTACGCTCTTTCCAAAAATCGAAAAATCCAATATGGCGGCCATAAGAAAAATGAAAGTTGTAGCGGGTTACGGGAAAACAAAAGACGATTGAGACATGTCATGTACTTTCTCCATTTAACCCTCGATTTAAACTTTGATGTAGTTATCATAGGAGCCAAGATCCCTGTATAGAGAAACGAATCTGGGACACACTGTATAAGTAGTATCAGTAATTTTTGGAGTGATCAATCAAGGTGTGACCAAATGATGTAGATACACCACTTAATACCCGTGTGGGTCGTCAAATTTGATAAAACTAAACCAATTCCAAGATTGTGTAGAAGTTATTTAGTAATCGAAATATTTCTGGCTGATGAAAAAGGTTTGAGAAATGTTCAAAAGTGAATCTAGGAAAATTGATTTTCACTGTCTCCGATCCTATTCAAGTCCAAGTGTTAAGTCGTTTTGCCTGCGGAAGAAAAATATTAGCAAAGAAGCCATGAGAAATGCTGAAAATTGTTTTCAAGTTTAAACGGCCGCTAAAGAGCACACCTGCTATGGGGATTCAGAACATGAGATTTTTCACAAAACGTTATAAATAATATCATCATAATCTTCTGCAAATCTTGGATTTTTTTTTGTTTCAACCATTTTGCCCTAACTGCCAAAATAAAGTGGTGGCGGAAGGTAAGATCTGTTTTTATTTAAATGTTAATAATTCCGGATTGAGTAATCGGCGTTATTAACAGGCGTTTCCTACGCTATCTTCAACTTGATGAACAAAAATGATATGCATTTGACAATAGACGGTAGAAGGCGCTGTCTTACAACTTTACAAACATTGCGCCCTTCTTCAAAAATTTCAAATGCAACAGTATGTGTAGTTTTAGCTGATAGTAAAGGAGAATGCAGGCTTGAAAAAACCGCATCTTGTACGCTTAAGGGGTGGTTTAAATATTTTAAAGCAAAATGACCTTGATGGGAGTTATAGAGGATCAAATAGTGAACAACTTTGCCTCATAAAATTTGTTGACAGCTTATCCTATACAACGGGTCACGAGCTTCAATGGACAAAATTCCGCTGGGAACAGGGGTGGCTTCAAAAACATTTTTTTTACAAAAAAATCACATTGATGATAGTTTTGGAGAATCAAAGGCTGAAAAACTTTTCATCATACAATTTTTGATGAAGTCTACCTCTTTACGACTTGCAACGCTTTTTTTTTAAAGTGGTAACTTTTTGTCAATGGATGGTGTGAATAAAGAACAAGTGAATGCTTCTACCTACATTTCTTTTAATGAGCCTATAATTTTTAGATTTTTTCTGTACGGTCATCCTCACCATGCATGTCAGATTAGATACCTCCATCATCAGCGACACCTGGGGAATAAACACTATCAATATCTGACGCGCTCGAGCTTTTTCACCATCTAATTTTCCCAATGGAATAGGTCTCCAACATATTAGAGTAAATCTCCATATAGCATCGTGGCTTCCCTACTATAAAAGATCGAGAAGAAACACAAAATTTTAAAATTTGGAGTTATTGAACGCATCAGAAGATTTATTAGAAATCAGTAATTGAATAATTCAAACTTGAATTATGCCGATGTAAACAGAAGCACGTGGCAGCTTCCCAGGGTCGTATTCCACTCTATTCTTACTCAAATAAATGAATTGAATAAATTCATGTTTTTATTGAGTATACAGTGTGGTCACTTAAGTGTGCATTTTTTTTTATTAACTGCACAATCAAAATACAAATATTGACGAAAGTTGGTGCATGTTCCAGAATCATATTAGGTGCACTTAGAATGGTTGCAAGTCAAACAGCATCGAGGGTAGGCCAAAAAATATGAAAGTTGTACAAGAGTAAAGTAGCCTTATTTCAGAAAATTCGGCAAAATGTTATGAAGAAAAGTTGTTTAGAATTAAAAGTTATGCCTAAATACCATGGCCTCCTAAGAAAAAAATGATTTTTTCACACAAAATGTTGTTAAACATTTTTTAATAAACATTTAAAACAAAAAAAAATCACTTTAAATGAGAGTTTTTTAATATGCATATTATCATTACTGATGTTTTACCTTGTGAAAAAGAATGTTTGCGATATTCTCAAGTTGTGTTCAATATCGTTGCAATCTACATGAAGCTTGTGATTCCCTAAAAAATTTAAAATTCAGGTACATTTTCTAAATTTGCTAAAATTTGAACTAAGTTATGCGAAATTGATTTGTTTTTGAATAATTTATGAAACTGTTTGGGATGAACATAAAAGAAATTTTTTTTTGGTAAATAATTAGATGTTTAAAAAAATATATATTTTTTTTGTTAGGAGGCCATGATTTGGTATTTAGTCATAACTTTTGATTCTAAACAACTTTTCTTTATTACATTTTGCCGAATTTTCTAAAATAAGGGTACTTTACTCTTGTACAATTTTCATACTTTTTGGCCTACCCTGTATGCTGTTTGACTTGAAACTATTCTAAGTGCACCTAATATGATTATCGAACATGCACCAACTTTCGGCAATATTTGTATTTTTTTGTTGTGCAGTTAATAAAAAAAAATCCCATATGTTGCACACTTAAGTGACCACACTGTATACATATTGGATTATAAATGTAGGGAATATAAGACTAATCTATCGGACTTTACCGCCACTTTTTGTAATAGGAGCAGGTTTAGACAGGGTTGTAAACAAGCCGGCTTTTTCTACTTTTGGCCAGGCCAGTGGCTAAAAGTGGCTTTGATTGGCTAAAAGTGGACTTAATTGGCTAAAAGTGGTTTAAACCGGCTAAAAGGTGGTCAAAAGTGGATACAATGTGATTGGACGCTAATTATTTAGCCTCAGCACATTGTCAAGTAATTGTTAAAATTATTTGGGTATACGTTAGCGTATCCCTGCCACCACCGCTTTTCGGTAGGCGTATTGGAAATGCCTACGCGTTACAGAGCCTCTGATGAATTACGGCATCTGATTGGTCAATGTTTTTCGCGGTTGCTTTAAATATCGAATAATGATATTGATGATGATAGGTACTATTTTTAAGAATTCGACATAATGAAGAAAATGAGTGTGTGAAATAAGCGTGGAAATGCAGAATTCAAAAACAAATTGTCATAATATGAGCTTTTTACACTCGTTGGAAAGAGTATTATTGTGGTGATGTAAAAATCACTTCATTTTATTTATTTTTACCAAGAGTGTATAGGGTGTATTTTGACTTGCGGCTTTCCTTTCAACATGAGAGAGGCAGCGAGGACTTGAAAGCAAATTTCTCAAATAACATTATCTCGAAAACTCAAACATTAAGGTTACGTAGCTGAATAAAGAAAATAAATAAGTCCCTGTGCGACAATTTTGAATAGTTTCTTTAGACTTGAAATTTGAATGATGATTTTGCATTTATTTTGCATTATCTTTCAGATTGAGTACACTTTTTTGTTAGAATTTCCTCTTCTACATAGACTTATTTGATTTTTTCATTTAGCAACCTTTATCTCTAAGTTTTCGAGAAAATGTTATAAGAAAGAAATTTGCATTTTTTATCAAGTCGTGTCTCATGTTAAGAGGAAAACCCCAACTTATAATACACCCTGTATTATAATGTACAACACACACATAATATCACAAATAACCCAAATGTATGATTATATTATTTTGCGATGAATTACGTCAAGCAAATGATTATTTTCCTAACTGTAACTTTTTGTTTGGAATCATGAGAACACAAAAGACACCAAAAGGCTGTGAAAATATTTTTTCTGAATCTTTTGATTGATAAAACAATCTTTGCAAATTATATGGATGAATCTTGTCGAACAAACGCTTTCCGTGTGATTTTTTCATTGAAAAAGGGAAAAAGTGATGGATTCGAGTGTTTGTGTGAAAAATTGGGTTAATTGATGAAACATTTTTTGCAAATTACCCAGATCAATGAATCTTGTCGAACGAACCCTTCCCATGTGATTTTTCCATTGAATAAGTTTCAAAGTGAAAAAGTGGAGTGTTTGAAAAAATTGGGAATTTCATGAGAACTCAGAAAAAAACCCTGTAAATAATTTCAAAATCATGCTATCTTGGAAGTGATACTCAATAATAATACTATGCTTTTGTATTGATGTACCTATTTAAAGCTATAAAATGGAATACGTGAGTCAAATTTTGAAAATAAATTGTTTGAATTAAAACCATGCAGCACTCTCCCTATAAAAATTTACCAACCATTTATATTTTGTTTTATGAAAAAGAAACTGTTGGTTTTATCAAATAAATAATGTAGGTAGTCGTCGTAAAACTTTCTTATTGTCTAGGTGCTTTTAACTATTTCATTTCAGATTTTTTCAAAATCTGTCTGGTTTTTAGTTTTTGTACAGATTCACATCTATTTCAATGCAGATTTTTCTAAATTGAAGTTTTCACAAAAATCAAGAAGAAATACAGAGGTGAGTTTATTGTAAACACAAAAGTGAAGTTGAGTGTAATAATAATAATAATCTTTATTGTCTAACAGTTTTCCATTAATAAGACAATGTGACCTTAATAAGATAGCATTGAAAATTAATACTAATATACTGTGTTTTAACAGTTTCTAAAAAATATTGGGTATGAACAGGGAGAGAAAAGAAAAAAAATCTTACATTTATAATTATTACAAATTACAATGGAAATTTCGCTTTAAAATTCGAATTAATGAATGCCAACTAGTGGCTAAATTACTCCCCTGGGGTGCTCTCCACTTGTGTCCAAGAATCTCGAAGAATTAATATTAATATGTGGAGAGGAAAAATGAATTATCAAATTTCAAGCAATCCAAGACGCCAACCAATCAGAAACCATCATTCACCAGAGGTTCTGTAACGCTTAGGTATTTCCAATACGCTTTCGGTAGCTAAGGCCGCACTACCAGGTGATCATTATGCCTGGAGATGATAGATTTCCACTTGCCACATTGGGGTCATATGATACCATCTACACCAAATTTGGCATAAACGTGACTTTGAACACAAATCCAATTTAGATGGTAGCGTATGATTCACGTTTGCCAAGCGAAAATTTGATATTTCCACTTCGAAGTGAAATTTAATGTAAACCTTCACATTAATCGTTAGCCAAAATGTGTCATCATCGGCCGGAGAAGAAGAAGGTTTTTAGGCTATTCTGTTTGCGTTTTTGTGATTTTTCATTTTATATTGTGAAGTTCTTTCTATTTATCACGCAGTTTTAGTAAGTTTACCAAGTTTTTGTGAGTAAATTAAACATGTCTTCTTGACTTAACTTGTTTTCAATTTCAGCGACTTTTAACCACTTTTGACCACTTTTTATACTTTTAACCAGGCCGGTTTAAACCGGTTTAAACCAGGGGTGGCTAAAACTCTGACAACCCTGGGTCTAGACGGCTTAAACTGGTCCGCGAACTCTGAGTACAACTCTGATAAATGCGTTGTGTGCCGGGTCAGATAATTTATGGGTCGTTCGACCAATCAGAAGACTGCTCGATATTTTGGGGGAGCTGGCAGTTTGTTTTGATGCAGCGTCAAGCAAGGTTGAATAGAGTGTAAATACGAATAAATATTCCTGAATGGGTTTAAAAAAAAAAATTGAGTAAGCTCAACAGAAGTTACAAACTTTTCTCATTTTTTGATTCTCATCCACTACCATACCATACCTAGACGAACAGGACCAAAAATGTTTCTTTGTGATTTTGTGAAACTGTTACCAGTGGTTATTATTTTTCATTTCAAATAAAATAGCTTCCACAGACTTTCTTTGAAAGCCATATCTGTCTGCTTTTCAACATTCCATACCTACATTGCTTTGATTAGCTTAACGGGTAACTGAGAATCACGGGATTCTCAATAGTAACGCTGGTTGAGGTCGATAGTAGTCTTTACCTTTCATTTTGCATCTGGAAATATGGGTAAATTTTGAAAAAATTCGTCGTCCACATATCATATTAAACAAAATCGGCTCATCTAATCGAAATCATTTGAAATCACAAGATTATGGAAGAGCAGACGCTTCTTGTCCAAACAGGACCAACATCACATCAATCGGTTGAGTTGTTTTGAAGTTATAAGCATTCTTGATTTGTACACTTTGACAGCTGATAACTGTCTTATTTGACACGCTGGAAAAAAATTTAAAAAAAAACAATTTGAAGTATATTCCTCAAAGAATCCATGGTGATACTTATTTATAAGTAGTTCTATTTGAAAATCCCGAAAAAACAGCAATTTTGTCTTTAGACAGCATCGTTACGCCATCCTGTGGCCATCGCAAGTTTCCGGGATTAATATTATCTGAGATCTGGTACCATCGTAGTCCTTATTAATTCTATAAGAAAATTGATTTCAAGAAAAACGAAATTTTACAATAATATAATTTAACCCATCAATGTATTCAAATCTACTGTTCAGTAAAAACAAGATATAATCAAATCCCCAAAGTACCCAAATCAAATTGCCATAAAGTTACTCAATCTGCATTCTCATTAACATTTGACCCTCCAAAATTGTTGACCGCGATTTCATTGTATATTGATATGATTTTGGTAATTGTTTTATCAGGATCTCTGGTGCTTCCAATTATTCGGCCATGAAATTGTCTGTTTCGGTCAATTATCTTTTTTCTCGCCTGATGAATGAATGTGTCATCCAGTGTACTTTTCCTGCCTAGTACAAATAATGACTGGTGGGGGTACCTTGGTAATTTTGAGCAATTTTCTATTTCCTATTACGTAATTTGCATACAAAATTAGCAATTTTGCCGTTATTGTTAAATTAAACGCATCACTGATCCTCTTTCCATTTATTTCAATCATTCGTACCAGTTGTTGCTGGTATATGACATACCTGAACCAAAAAGTTCCGGAAATTTTCCAATTTTGTATCACATAAATGGATGTTGCAATTTCCAAGAGCCAGATAATTTTGTTTATTCTACCGACATACTTGAACGGTAACATAATTTGTCATTTCGATAAGATAACCAAGATGCTGTTTGCCAATGTAAAATCATGTCTACCGTACAAAACGTATGTAATTATTAGTCGAAATGGGTCACTCGTCTCGTTTATTGCAATCTAATTTGTTGAAATTGGAAGTGGTTTCTTATATGACGTAATCACTGTTGAAAATAAGTATGCCGAAAATACACATTTTTCTAATCGATTTCCGATAAAAGTAGAACGAGTTTTAAGGAGGCATGTATTGTATTTAAAAAATCTGCCATAGCCTTGATCTAAATATTCCCGCTCATTGTAAACATTTATTCGTATTTTAATGAGTTTCATATTAGCTGGGGGGTGTCTCACATGGAAATAGGTGTACAAATTCTCAGGTGTTTTGGAAAATGTTGTTGGCAATTTCGTGAATTATTGCTACACCAATTTGGGTTTTGACTGACTAATTTCTGTGACTGGTTTTGGTTTGATAACATTGATTGGGCTATTCAAAGATAAAGGCTGTGATTCATACATTGCGAAGTGGATGATCAAGTTTTTGTATTTGTCACATGGAATTCTGGTGTTACTCAATGATATTAATATAAGATTTTTTTTCTCTCCCTGTTCATACTAAATATTTTTTAGGCACTGTAAAAACACAGTACATAAGTATTAATTTTGAATGCTATATTATTTAGGTCATATTGTCTTATTAATGGAAAACAGTTAGTAACTGTTAATAAAGATTATTATGATTATTATTATTATAACGTAAATTTTAGCAAAATGAAAGGGAATAAGTATGATGAACATGAAATAAAACAATAAAATACAATAAAAAAATTGAAATAGAGTATGAAAGGGTGAATAAAAAAACCGGTTTTAAAGCTAAACATTTTCTTGGAAAGTAATGAAAAGTGTATAATCATGGAAAAATAGAAAACCTCAAACAAAAATGGGTAAAAGTGGATTGCAGAGGCTGATGCAAATGTTTTGAGTATAAGATTTTTTTTTAAATACAAAAAAAGTCAAGGAAAGTATTATCAAAAATAAATGGGATCAAAATATAAAAGGTTGTGGAAATACTCTAGTGAACAAAATGATACTAAAAATGTGAAAAACTACGAGAAATAGTTGGAGGGCCAAAAAGGATCGTTAAAAAGACAACAATTATGGAAAATGAGATAGTAAAAAAGTGGATACAAATGTCCAAAAACTATTGGGAAACATCCCAAACAAAACTACACACACCGGCAAAATTAGGGGAACGCACAAAATGTATACAAAGTTTGACATCAATTTTCTCTAGAACTCAATGATCGATTTCAATATATTTTTTTACTGGATTGTTGATCGGCTTTTCAAGAATACATCTGACTGGTTTTCGTTATGAAATTATTCGTCTTTATACCATATACAGGGGCGAAAAGGGAGTCAAGATGTTTTGATGTTTTCTGAGACACTCTGTGGAGTGAACCGCAGACAGTCGAATATGGTCTTTGGCATCACATTGTAGCCTGATCTTTTCTAAACATTTCCGTTTTTTATTTTCTGTGATATCTCAATTTTTAACGAAAATACAGGGTTTCTAAGAAAAGTCTGAAATTAGTCTTCATTTTTTACTTTACATAATAACTTTTTAAATAAATATAAACGAATGAAAATCAAACAATAGTAACAATAATTTAGTAACGCGTGTGACCTCCACGAACCCTTATGACAGCAGTCATCCGCCTTCTCATGCTTCTGATGACATTGTCGATGAGCTCTTGTTGCAAATTGTCCCAGATCTCAACCAAAGTAGCTGCCACTTGCTTGGGATTTTGAGGTTCCTACGTTATCCAGGAAAAAAATCGAATTAATGCAAAACCGGCTCTCATCTGTGAAAAGCACGTTGGCCCATGTGTGATTGTCCCAATTTTCATGATCCCTAGCAAATTCCCGTCTGGCCACTCGATGACTTTCATAGACACCCTGTATTTTCGTTAAAGATTGAGATATCACAGAAAATAAAAAACGGAAATGTTTAGAAAAGATCAGGCTACAATGTGATGCTAAAGACCATATTCAACTGTCAGCGGTTCACTCCACAGAGTGTCTCAAATCACATAAAAAAATCTTTACTTTCTTTTCGCCCCTGTATATGGTATTAAAATGGATAATTTTATAACGAAAACTAGTCAGATGTATTTTTAAAGAGCCGATCAACAATCCAGTGTTAAATATATTGAAATCGAGCATTGAGTTCCAGAAAAATTGATGTCAAACTTTGTATACATTTTGTGCGTTCCCCTAATTTTGCCGGTGTGTGTATATGGAGGAAACAATAGTTAAATGAATGGATAGAGAAAACTTAAAAAGTAGTTGTTGAAATCATGTGAAATAACCGACATTTTACTCTTAATCATGTAGCGTTAATCACCCTGTATATGATTTCCAATGCGTTTTCGTCAAAGTCCAATTATACAGGGTGATTGAGAAAGGTTTTGTCTACAATTTGTTCTTGACAAATTGAAAATCGGTCCACGAATAAAAGCGTGACGATTTTTCAAAAAATTGACAATTATTTTTCACGACATTTGACATCGCATTTTTAATCACACTGTATATCATCTCTTACGCGTTTTTCTCAAAGTCCAATTTCACAGGAAGGTTTTATCTACAATTTCATTTTTTAAAGTTGAAAATCTCTGGACATCGCATCATAAATCACTCTGTATATAATTTGAAACGTGTTTTCGTCAAGGTCCAATTATACAGGGTGATTAAGGAAGGTTTTGTCTACAATTTGTTCTTTTAAAATTGAAAATCGATCTATGAATAGAAGCGTGACGATTTTCAAAATTTTGACAATTATTTTGTACGTCTTTGGACATCGCATCATAAATCACCCTGTTAATCATTTCCAAGGCATGTTTGCAAAGTTTAATTATACAGAGTGATTGAGAAAGCTTTTGTATACAATTTTTTTTTTGAAAATTGAAAATCGGTCCACGAATAAAAGCGCGACGATATTTTAAAAAAATGGACAATTGTTTTGTACAGACGTCATATAATTCGTTTGTCAATAAATCGAATATTTCTTATGAGAACCGCTCCAAAAACATGTTCATTCTCCATTCAAAATATTGATCAGAACCTAGCTTCCAGTTCCAAATTGTCCCAGAATAGATTTATGCATTTTTCAAAAATCATCTTGTATCTCAGAAATTAAGAAGAAATGGCAGTATGATAAAAAATTATCATAAAAAGGGGCATCAAGTAACGTTCAGAACATTAAGCTGTGCAGTGTAAAATAATGTTATGATTAATTATTGAAAATTGCGCCTACCTCCGCCCATAAGTATCGCGCGTGTCCCTTCATGACCCTTCTGACGTCACGTTCCGAGTCCAAGATTTCACACCTTATCCTTCAAGTCGCTTTTTTTATTATTTATACATAGTATAGTATATTGCTTTATCTGGTACACGAGGTTTCGCGGTGTATAATATGTATCTTATTGTTGGTGTTCATTCATAAACTGATACTAGTACAGAATAGAAAAAGAAGGAACTTCCGTTCATTGTATGAGATATGAAGAACACCTGCTTGATATACGCACTGAAAACAAGCACTTGCGTTATAAGTTGTTTAGTCATTGAATGTCGGTACACCTAAACTAACATTACTTATATTATCCCTCAATTCATCATGTTCATTCCCCTTGTTTTAACACCAACAAAGTGTAGATTCTGTCCAATGAAGTTCATCAACATGAATGGGTCATTTTTTTGCAAATTGTCACTATATCTCTGTTGAAACTATTGTCCAACACGTCCATCCTCGCCTTAAACGAGGAAAACAACCAAACATTTTCAAGATATACATCAAACTATTTGAATTGTTTAAACTGTCAAATAAATTAGTGTACATATTTTTAATCTCACCACTTTCACAATAATTAATCAATGTTACTGATTTTGGGCCACATTACTTCAAAAAGGGAGCCGCTCGAGTATAACATCTGCTTCCTTGTTTTTTTAGCTATTTTGAATGCACCCCCCACCTTGATAGGAATTTGGAAGAAAAAAAAGCATTTTTGGTCTCTTAGACGATGTAAGCAACCAAAAAGGCATTTATATGTTGCATTTAGTGCTTACTGTCTTTCACCCTTGGGGGTTATGGGGTGTTGCATCAACATACTAGTGGTGTTCCATGTATTGTATGTCTACATCAAAACTGCTTTCGACTTTAGTCGAATCATATAATGAGGTGATGTCATCCACTCGCAGATGTGTGACGCATGAAGGTTCAGCGTATGCATTTCTCCCGTGTGAAGTTCAAGGAAGCAGAATGTTTTTGGTGGTTTTAATTCAATTTTTCCACCTAACTGTATTTGTTTATAAACAGCTTTCTCGTGAACCATTAATTGAGAAGTATGCAGCATATGCCGTGACTTATGGTTTGCTTAAAGATTTAATTATCTATTAACAGCCTCTGTTAATTATAGATGCCATTAGAATTTTAAATATTATAAAATTGGTTTACTTGTCAGGTCACCCGAGTTCACTATTACGCTTTGTTTATCGTAAACAGCCGGTATCATTTTCCCAATATTTAACAAAGAGACATAATCCAGTACAATTGCCTCAATTACCTCGCTAAACAGCTATCGAAATGGGTCAAATTAATTGATTTGTCTTGATCATTGCGTTAAGATTCATCCAACCTACTGTGATGAGCTCTGGTTAGCATGTCTGGGTGATATCATGTATGTCTTTGTTGCTTTGTGATCGTTTTAATTAGTAGGTGTGTTGAAGATTTATGTATAATATATTTTTCCAGCTGCCAAATCGGAAATGGTTAAGTCCAAGCTTCCCAACACTGTTTTGGCAAAGGTATGGAAGTTGGCCGACGTTGACAAAGATGGAATGTTGGACCATGAAGAGTTCGCTCTGGCGATGCATTTAATCAACATTAAGATTGACGGTAACGATTTACCAAATGAATTACCAACCCATTTGATTCCTCCATCAAAGCGTTGATGGGCTTTTCCTAGTTGATAACATTTATTTATTTTTATCCACAAGTGCTATGTATTCAAGTCTTTCGTGCCTGTGTAGACGTATTCCTTGGTGTTCTGAACCAAAAATTGTTTTTTACTGAAGAGTACCTCTTTTCTATAAGGCACACGTTGTAGTTTAGTGAATGAGAGTATTTTTGAACGTGTGTCAATTCCAATGCTTTAGTGAAAACATGCTTGCAATGATCTAGTGTCCTGTCTAATTACAAAATTTAATATATTTGAGTTGGAAATTGAAAGAATTTTATTCTATTTAGCAATTTTTCAGTAATGTAATTCTAAATAACCAATGTGATAAAACAGTACTGTGTATATTTGTATTATATCAATGTAATGTAGATAAATATTTTTTTAATTGACTAACAAAGTCATTTTGCCTACATTTATATTGAGATTTCTTGATAATGTATTTTTTATATTATTTCACGTCTTGTATCCTCAACGCACTTGTAGGAAATTTTATAGTTGATTCACATTTCCATGATGAATCACGTAGTTGTTTTTCATATTGTTATAATGTTTTAAAAGTTTGTTAGTTTATGAACTTGTCCATTTTCCAAGATTGTTTTAATAAAATCGTATTTGCAACGATTTTGTTTTATTACCACGTGACGAATACAATTTCGGACAGATTATTAGTTTATTCGAAATTATCAAGAAAGGAAGTGGTGGAGGTGATAAGATTTACGACTTGGGTGGTATCTAATTTTAAATGGTTTACTGAATTTATGCGATACGTTTTTAATCATTGTATATTACAATAATATCGAACCACCGTATCTATATTATAGCTCAATAAGCTTTATTGAGATGACCCATTTTTCATGATTTATTCAAAAATGGTTCATTTTTGCCAAGTTCAAGATATTATATCTAGACCATCCTTTGTTCAATGGACAATTTGCATACATTTTCAAATGACTTTTGACATTTTATATACGTATTCTAGACAATATTGAAAATTCATTAACGAAAAAAAATAAAACGGGACGGAGCCAAATTACCCTCCCTGGAGAGACAGAGTTATTACAGCCAATACACCAGACTGAGTTGGATAATGTATTCTGTGACGTAGTGGATGTTGATTGGCGCTCTTTAATCGGTTATTACTGCATTATTAGAGGTCGAAGGTTATTTTTTAAACATAAATGGCATCAGTACTCACTAATCCTTATATTTTTCATATTTACAAAAAATGTACAAATTGTCTATTGCTGTGAAATTTGCAGGAAATACATAATTTGTGCCCCTCTTTCGAATAGTGCTAGCAAAAAACCAACTGAAACTAACCCTTTTTTAAAATGTGAAAAAGGGGCACTAAACAGTTTTTTGAAAAAAATCGCTAGGACACGTAAACTGACAAATGGATTCAAACTTGAGCGCATAGGAGAGGTCAAAATAACCCCAGTTTGTGATAAAACTTTTTTTCTAAAGTGTGTCTTAACGGAGATGCAGAGCCCTAAAGGGGAAACCATCCATTTATTTTTTTAGCTCTTACTTTTGAACCGGTTTGTATAATTTGGTGAAATTTCTGTATGTGGTGTAGGCCATGAAGACTCATAAAACCATAGTAAAGTCAATAATTTAAATTGTAGGGGGAGCCAGGAACGGACTGGCCATCAAACCTTTTGGGCCCAATTTTTGACAGGTGTCATTTTACAGAGCTGAACACTACTTTTTCAAATACTCTGACCTTTTTTTCATCAAAAAAGGTGCTCTTCTTTTGTTCCGATGAAACTAACCGTTTTCGAAAAAAATGGGTTTTTGTTGTACACGTCATTGCAATAATACACTTAAATACTACGGCGAGAAAACAGTTGTTGTTATTGTTGGTATTGAATTTTTATTTGACACTCACAGAGTGATTGACTGTCCTAGAATTTGTCACTTTTCAAAAAAAAAAAAAAAAATTTACTTGTTTTTTATTGAATTTTTTTATTTATTTTGTATGTTTTTTTTTTCAATTTTCAACTAATAATTCTAGTATAGGCAATCGATCTGAGAGTGTCAAAGCAATTTTCAATATCAAAAATAACAACTGCTGTCTCGCCGTAGTATTTTAGTGCAGTATGCAGTAACGTGTACAACAAAACCCTATTTTTCTCGAAAACGGTTAGTTTCATCGGAACAAAAGAAGAGCACTTTTTTGATGAAGAGTATTTGAAAAAGTAGTTTTCAGCTCTGTAAAATGATACCTGTCTAAAATTGGGCCCAAAGGGTTTGATGGCTAGTCCGTTCCTGGCTCCCCCTACAGTTTGAAACATTGACTTTATTATGGTTTTAAGAGTCTTCATGGCCTACACAAAATACTAAAATCTTGTCAAATTATACAAACCAGTTCAAAAGTAAGAGCTAAAAAATTAAATCGATGGTTACCTCTTTAGGGCCTCTGTACTCCGTTAGGACACACTTTAGAAAAGAAAATTGATGACAAACTGGGGTTATTTTGATCTCTCCTATGCGCTCCCGAAATTATACCATATACTA
This sequence comes from Orchestes rusci, assembly GCA_958502075.1. Taxonomy (NCBI): domain Eukaryota; kingdom Metazoa; phylum Arthropoda; class Insecta; order Coleoptera; family Curculionidae; genus Orchestes; species Orchestes rusci. The sequence continues at coordinate 6,414,038 of OY293303.1, read as the reverse complement.
ACCGGACATCCTGTATATTGTTTCGAAAGCTCGTCTAAATTCTTAACATACACGAATTTGTTTTCATCAATAGCTCTAAGAAAATCGTCACATATATTCACAAGAAAGACTCACACGAATGGTTTGCACGAAAGCTGATGAGGGACTTTTATTTGGTTGTCATCACAATGGGTGGTGTGAATAAAAAAAATTAAAATCTTTCACACCTAACTCAAGAAACGACTTTTCATGTGTAGGGACGGTCTTAATTGAGCGAAATTCATCAGACAGCTTGGTATTAGGAATTATTGGTATAGCTAGCCCCTTGAACGACATCTAACATTCGGTCACCAACTTACCAACTATATCACATGCATCAAGCAACACCCTCTCATTGTGATGCCTGTGTCTTCTCCTTCAAAGTTTTTCATATTATTAAGATTCCTCATCATATCATGTTGATTTTCTAGAACGCTGTTGAATCACTTTTGAGGACAGTTTGGAATGCAAACATTAGAAGTTTGGCGGTCTATCATTAGGCCAGTAGGCTTAAAATTGAAATCGGGAATGATTTCTACAAAAGGTTTTATTGGTTATTAGTTAAGTCCGAGAAATAAACTGGTTTGGTGACTTGATTTGTGACCCAACATGACAATCCCAAGTTTCCACCAGAGGAATGGGTGGGGGCGGTTTTTGCGGTTATATCTCGTAAAGAAGTTTAGTAACTGTACCAAATTGTATTCAATTATCTTGACAGGTTTCGAACACCCTGTATCAAAAACGAAGGTCTTGCGGACCCATATTTATACAGGGTGAGTTTGAAAAGAGTGCGCATTTTGACATGGTGAATAGAGTATGGTGGGTTAATCACTTTTTGTAAATGAAGATGTATCCGCAAACGTTTCGTTAAGAAAATACTAATAATAAGAATAATAATTTCGACTTTAAATTCGAAATGTCTCAAGCGATTTAAAGCGAGTTTTCTTTTTCAAGCAACAAAGCGCAACACTGAGCTTTGGAATGAAATTATTCGATTTTTCATTGTTCTTTGAGCTTGAAATAAGTGAGTTTTTCTGCATTACATTGATTTTTATTTCGAAATCGACGTATCGGAGAAGAAAAATTCAAGTTACCTTTTTTGCTCAAACTTAAACGGAAAATCGAAACATGTTTTTTTTTTAGTTTATGAAAACTTGATGGGGTAGCACTTTTTTCCTAAATAAGAGAAATATAAGTCGCTGTAGGTCCGGTACGGGAAAAGTTAAACTCAAACGAATCTCTCAAGAAGATGCTTAAGAACCCCGGATATACTCCCAGAAAGTTTCAAAAAAATCGCTTGAGGCGTTTCGAATCTACAGACAAAAAGTCGAAATTGTCCTCAACTTTCAACACTGTATTTTTTAACGAGACGTTTGCGGTCACATGCTCATTCACAAAAAGTGATTATCCCAGTCGATATGATCAAAAATAAATTTTTTTAATTTATCTTTTTTCACACCCCCACCCCTTTTTAACCCACCGAAAGGTTAAATTTTGGAAAACGACAAAACACATGTCCCATTGATTTTAAACAAAATTATTGATATAAAGTTCCAAGTCGATGTTACAAAAAATACATATTTTTTCATTAACATGTCATTTTTCCTACCTCCACTCCTTTCAGCCTCCTGGCGGTAAAATTTGGAAAAATCTTTTCTCAGCACACCTATAAATACTGCCCCCACTTCTTTCACCCCCATAGAGGTTGAATTTTGGAAAATGACGAAACACGTGTTTTACTAATTCCATTAAAGATCATTATGATGATATTTTAAGTTGATGTGACCAAGAATATATTTTTTGTATTAATTTATGATTTTTCACACCCACATCCCTCTCACCCCATTAAAGGTTGAATTTTCCCTTCATCAATTTCAATCAAGATGGGGTCGTTGCACGTACTTTTTTTATTGCATATTCTGAAAATATAATCAAAAATATTAGACCCGTATTTTTTTTTTTTAATCGATTTTTAAGGGCATAAACTAGCGTCGAAGTTTGTCAACAGTCCTTTTAAGCCTTTTAAATGATGACGCGTGTACGGCAAAATATGGCGTCGCTTCTTGGATCCGGCGCAGCTCTTCCCGTGGGTCGATAACTGTAGAGAACGCAACGTTGCCAAGATGCTTTTTGCTTGGGGTCGAGTGTAAAGCGTGTTTTATTCTAGGGATTTCTCAATTTCGAATTCACGTTCGTGGTTTGGATCAACTTTGCTTATATACGATTCAATATCGTCAAAAAAGAATGGGCCAATAAATAATATTGCATACCAGCTTTAATTTGCAGGTACCAATATTTGCAGTTTTTGTTTAGTATGCAACGCTCCTGGTAGTTATTTATCAGACGTAGGGATAAATTCAAAGAATTGTGTCTTTGAGTTTATCCCTACGTCTGATAAATAACTATTCTATGCGTCTGCATTAATTTGGGTCTGAGAAAAATAAATATCTTGAGGGTTTTATGATACGGTCAAAGGTATCATAAAAACCCAGTCTGGGTGGTGTCGTATAATTTCCTGGTTAATTTTTGTATTAAATCACATTATTTACCATCCATTTTAAAGTTAACCTAAATGTATCGATTATCTTTCGTTCATCATATTGAGCTAGTAATTCTTGTTAAAATACCATCAATAGTACATCTCGCAACGCCGCATTTGTATCAAGCAGCGCGCGTGCATTTCAGTGTCAAGCGGATAAAGGATATTGATCTGTGACGTCAATGCGACGATGGGCCCAGGTTGATGGACTTATTTATTTCAAAGAGGCCTAGTTTAAATGTTGTGCATTATTTTGGCCAATTCATATAACCCATTTTATTAAGAAACCCACAGTTATATATTCTACACAAAATCAGCTTTGATTTTGATATAGTGCAACGACCCCATTACGAAGTTTCAACAAGATGTTAGCAAAAATACATAATCTTTTATCAATTAATGATTTTTTCCACCCCATCTCCTTTGACCGCGACTTTGTTCCCCCCAGGGGTTGAATTTCAAAAAACAACGATACATGTGCTCAATCAATTTCCTTGAAGATTGTTAATATGAAGTTTCAACATGATGTTAACAACAACACATAATCTTTCATCAATTAACGATTTTTTCCACCCACTCCTTTGAGTCCGAATCTGACCCTCTTAGGGGTTGAATTTCGCAAAATAACGTAACACCTATTTAATTAATTTAATTTGAGATAATTTATACGAAATTTCAAGATGATGTAACCAAAAATACATAATCTTTTATAAATTGATGATTTTTCTCACCTCATCTCCTTTGAGCCCGACTTTGACCCCCCAAAAAATAACGCAACATGTGTTTGATGAATTTCATTCAAGATCATTTATGTGAAGTTTCAAGTTGATGTGGCCAAAGATACATAATTTTTCATATGATTTTTCCTACCCCCACCCTTTTCAACCCCTTAGGGATAAAATTTCGCAAAATCCTTTCTCAGCAAGCCTAAAAATATTAAGCAGAACATCTCTTCAAAATGTCATGGCTCTATCTATAATAGTTTTGGCTCGGCGTTGATGACGCAGTCAAGACAAGCTCTTTTATAAGTATAGATGAAAGGCGGTATGATTATTAAATGCATCATCATGTCACTAGATGCGGTTACAATAACCATTGTTTTCAGTAGTTTTACAATAAAACGTATTTTTGTCAAAAATTTATTTATCCCCAAAAAAGTAAGGCACAACTGAAAAACTACAAATTACTTAATGTATATCTATACAATTACTACAAGTTGTGCCAAAAAAAGCTTCAATCATCAATTATTCAATTATTTAATGCATATTCATTTAACAATTATTCAATTCAATTCAATTGTAAAAAAAAACAAAATTTTTCATCACATCCATTCTAACAATTACTAAACTTGTTCCTTCTCTTTTTCGGTTAACTCCTGATATCTTGCATACATCATTTTCTTCACGCAGTCTTTGTAGGATTCGCCCGCAGTGTATCCGGGCATTTTATTTCCTAATCCTACTGAGCTGCCGTATTGTTCGGCCTGGAAAAAAAATTAAATGATTTTTAAAGATTATAATAATCTTAGATTAATAAATAAAAACAGATGGATCTACAAACGTTTTGTTGTGATGCCATCATCGGTTATGAAGAACACGCCCTCAGGACAGGCTATTCGATACATTTTCCCAAATCCCGAATCATATCTATCCTTGCTTTGTGCATCCGATTAAACAGAAAACGCTGTAGAATGCTTGTTTTGTTTTCTTTTTGTTTGTTTGTGTTTGTTGTTTTGTTTTTTGTTTTTTCTCCACGAATCCGTTCGCTACAAGCGGTTACGAAATCACTGCAGCTTAAAAGACTAACTTATTGGGCTAAAATTTGATATTTGCACGAAATAGTAAATCAAATAGCGACCATAAAGCTTTCTTCTCAAATTATTGAAAGGTGCCAAATTGTCAAAGTCAAAATTAAATTTTTGTTGTAGTTCTGTGCTCTTTAAAGCTATGGTTGTTCACTCACCCCGTATTTTGATATGTTGAAAAAAAATGCTTGAAATAATTTAATAGTCTCACACAACAACCATAGTCCTAAAATCACCATTTCAAATTTTATGAAAAATTGATACATTCAGATTTTTGAGCCTCCCTGTATATCCTAGACAATTTTTTAGGACTGGAACTTTATTTTCTCACGAAGCAAAACTTTTTATGAACAGAAAGTTTTTTCCATAAAATCAATAATAAACATTTTTCCCATTTGGTAAGAAGTTACTGGGACACGCTGTGTATAGAAAACCAAAGTGGTCCCAGAATGGACCTCTGTGGCACAGCAGTTGTGACATTTAAATAAGTCGATTTTAGTACCATCTTTAATAACGGCGACACTATGCATTCTGTCACTTAGGTAATTTGACATCAGGGTCAAATCCTGAACAGAAAAGCCAAAAAAATTGCATACATTGAATGACAAATCAAAAAATGTTTTCTATTTCGTGAAAACTCATTGGCGTACCACTCTTTTCTTCAAAATCAACAATTAGAGTTGCTCTAGGTCTAATGCTGGAAATGTTGGACCAAAACGAATATCTCAAAAAAATTCTTAGGAACCTCATCTTCCGGTATACTTTCTTAAAGTTTGAACTAAATCGCTGCGGACATTTCGAATCTACCGACAAAACCCCAACTTTTTTGCAAAATTGGAATATTTTCTTGACCAGAAGTTTGCGGACACAATACATATTCCTGTACAAAAAGTAATTATTCTACTATCTATCCACTATGATGAAATGCGCACTAATTTCAGGCTCACCCTGTATAGTCTTTGTTTACAAAGTAAATCATTTCCATTAAACAAAATAAGAACGTTTATAGGAACAAATTGAAATCTCACCGATAAGAATAAATTCTTAGTTCTTGGGAAATTCAAAAATTCGTCGTCAATTTCACGAAGTGGCGTATCTTGAAAAATCGTATTTTGTTATAGGACCAAAAAAGTTCACATTGAAAAAAGCTTCTTCATCTTACAAAGTGTCGTATCTCATGAAGTTATACTCAAAGTATAACAGATTAAAATACGGCACTTTGTCAGATGAAAAGTTGAAAAAGCTCTGTTAGCTAAAAAGTTTGTGGTCCTATCACAAAATACGATTTTTTGAGATACGCCACTTCGTGAAATTGACGACGATTGGTTCATGAAACATATTTTATACCTACTTATCAACAATAATCATGAATAATTAGTTAATGAGTTTTCTACTGAACACTTTGCTATAGTGTGGATTTGAAATTTAAACAACAAACCAAAATAAAAAAAGAGAATAGAAGAAAAAAACATATGGTGGGTATTCCATTTTTCCAAATAAAACTTTCAATTCTACAGGTTATTTTTCAAGTTCAAGTTCTACATTTACCATGAGACAGGACTTTATAAAAAAAGCCAATTTTTCGAATTAAAAGATGTTTTCAACTAATAACGCAGAATGAATGTAATTTCATGGTCCAAACAAGGTACCAAAAATTATCAAAATCGATTTGCACGTTTTTGAAAAATGTAGGAAAAACCCTTTTTTTTATCTTTGACGCTCTCTGTAGACCTAACGAAGTAATTTTGAATGAAGGTAAGTTTGCCTGGATCGCCTTATTTTTGATAAGGAATTTGTGGTTAAGCGTTTTACAGTTATTTCAGGGAAACCACCTATATATCAAAATCACAATAACCTTTCTGTTTCTCGAATAATAAATCAATCAGAAAAGTTATGTCAGAAGAAGAACGATCGCAATCCGTAATCACTGCACCAAACGATATTGTTTCCGTGTTAGAATGTCCTAGTGTCAAAATATGTTTAGAGGGCGCCCTACAAGTTAAGAGCTATCCAGAAATCAAATTCGAATTGCGCATGACAAAGACTCAAATATCAACCTGCATAAAAATGCCGTTTTCACGGGTCGATCTGATCCGACCGATCTGAGTTGAACCAAAAAAGAGTTGTTTAGAAGTTCAACATGCAATCGGGTGCAGTCGTTCGGCAAAAATGTCGAAATGTGATTTGACAGTCGTTAGGCCCAAATCGACCCGTAAAAACGCGCCATAACATCGATTGATGATAAACTCACCTGAATGATAGTAGTTCTTCCTTGATTCGTCTTTCCCAACCCTTGCCCTTCAGTCCAGCCCATCTTCTGCAACAATCTATTTCCCACATTTTCCGCGCCAATAGGCTCCGTAGAAGAAGCCGCAGGTGTCTGCTCACTTCCCAGTGACTTCAAATATTTTTCCTTCAATTTACTAGGTTGTGGTTCATCAGGATCGCCATATTTCAAGCGCCTTTCTTTAGCCCTGTCTCTATAAATAATAGGTTGGTGAGAGGAGCCGGCTCTCTTGTTCCTTCTGGCCTCCAAGTTCTGCTTATGCAACGAGGACATCTTGGCATGTTTTTGCAGAGCTTCAGCAGTGGGCAATTGACGTTTGCATAGGTTGCAGATCAATTTGCTGAAGTCCAGAAGAAGTTCTTCATCATCATCAGAGTCACTTTCTCCGTATGCTGCTACTAAGGGTGGTTTGGGAGCGGCAGCTTCAATTTCTACAACCTCGTTTCTAAAGGCTGTAGATGGTGGTGGTATATTGTTGACGGCTTTTTTCTCAAGTATGGCGAAACCTATATCGGCTACGGCACTGGCACTTGCAGTAGGAGCATAAGTGGCAGGGCTTTCAATCACGGCCCTTGGTGCAATAACATCTTTTCTCTGGTTCAAAGTTTTGGCCCATCTCTCCATGTCTTTGGCTATTTTCTTGGCAACTTTCACCTTATCGTGCTTTTCGCCCTTTTTCCCATTCGATGTTTCAGTTTTCTTTTCCTCACTTGGTACGGCTGGCATTTGACTGGTTACGCCAAAGTTCATGCCCGCAGAATAACTATCATAGGTTGGCGCTAGCGAGTACGTCAGCTTATCATGGTCCCAGAATAAATATTTCTGTATCACACTATTCCAATAATAAGTAGACGTGGGATCGTAGTACAATCCAGTGGCAGTATCGTACTGGTAGCCGGTTGTCTTATCGTAGACATAAGTTGAAATGTCAGGCACAGCTGAAAGTAATCAATCAGTCAAAGACGATTCGGAAAAGTATTCGTAACCTCGGAAAAAACATAAACTTACGATAAATCTTCCCATCAGTGCCAGTGGGAAGCTGCATATGAGTATTATCAAAAAAAGTCTTGGATGCATTTCTTTGCTGAATCGCACTCTGGGCAACTGCAGCGGCTGCGTTAACAGCATCCATTTGGTTATCATTGTGCAGAGTGATCGAATTTCCTGCGCTGATTTGCTGGGTGAAGTAGCTCCTATAATAATCGATATAGGACCGATATTCTTCAACCGTTTTTGCGTATCTTCTGGTAGCATATTCTGCCAAGCTTTCAACATCGTTCATGGAATATGTTTGCGGAATTCCCGCGTTCGGGAAGGCAGTATGGTCTGCTACTGCATAGGCGTTGGTTGTGTCGCCCATGTTATATTTGCAGTAGGAGAGGATAACTGTAATAATAAACGTCTAGTTGATTTACCAAGAAGCTAAAATAAATATAAAAGTTGTATAATAAAAGATTGGGAATTGGAGTTGATGTATCATGATGGAGAAGTTAATTATTCATAATCATAGGTACCTAAAGGGGTGCTTTAATAAAAGCGCAAGATTTACTTTCGAAGCTGTTTGGTTATCATATTTGATATATGAGAAAGATGAAAATTGATGATGTCCATGATGATTTTAGTACATACATCTTTGGATATTTGACTGTGGGGTTGTTCAAGGTCACAGATTTTCGCAATCTTCAATGAAATACTGTTACATATGAATACAGTGCGTCCCAAAAGTTCAATTATTTCACTTACTATCGGGACATACTGTATGAAATTTGGAACTAAGAGGGTAAACGTCATTCTGCGTTCGATGGAAATACCGGCGACGTTGCAAGATGTTCCATTTGAAAAAATCAGTGCCAAGGTTTCGTTTTCGAATGAAGTACCCACTTTTTCATTACATTTCTGGATTTCACGTAGAATTCTAGGCAGATTTGTTGTGTCATGTTCTGAAGTATACGAATTTTTGAAATATTTGAGTTTTTTTTTAAAGGGCATTAAATTTGGAGACTCTCATTGGAATGTGATTTTTTTCCTAAAAGAATGTGCGCTATTTACACCCCTAACCTGTGACGCATATTGATATTGATATTTTTCATATCCTATATGATAAAACCTACTTTACTCTATCGTTGGGACACCCTGTACAAAACGAAACAGTACTGGAGTAGATACTTAACAAAACAATAGGAAGTAGAACTAAAACAAAGCAGCAAACAGATGTTTATCAATTATTAGTTATGCTATAATAATACAAATCATGCGATTCAATATTCACTTGGACATAAATAAAGAGGAATAAGAAAGATGACAGTGAACAAGAAAATAAGTGAATCGAATGTTGAATCTTCCATTGCAAGCGAAACGAGGTGGTATGTACAGTAGTGTGCATAAATCCGTTGTACAAAATGCAGGACAAATTTGCTGAAAACACGTCCACACACGCATATATTTTCATCGGGCACAAGCGGTGGTAAATGCGACATACAATGTAAGGTTCTACCAATGTGGACGCGGCTTTACAACGGATTAGTGCACACGACTGTATATAAACAGGAAAACTGAAGAGTGAGGGAGAATAGATTTTGAAAATGTTTTCCCAATCAGCTCTGCGAATTTTTGAAATAATGATAATAATTATTATTATAGATAATAATTATTCGAACATGTTCTATTATATTTTGAAAAATTAGAAAAGTTCTAAAATATCTTTATGTATTTAAGAAATTAACAAGTATTTGGAATCTGCAGAAACAAGATATTTGATTTGATGGTTGCTGGATTCTGGGTTTTAGGGTCAATGAAAACTCCAGGATTGATTGAAAACTTGTGTCTACGTTTCGACCAAAAGGATTGTTTTTATGTAACCCTGATGAAGGTGTAATACACACCAAAACGTTAACACAAAGCTTCCAATCAATCCTGGAGTTTCCATTGACCCCAAAACCCACAATCCAGAAACCTTAAAATGATAAGATTGGGTCTCAACATGCGATAAAAAAGATATTTAATTTTGAAAATTATACTTTCTCCCCAAGTTTCTACCTAAGTAGTAGGATGCAAGGTGACTAATAAAAGAAATAATGATAATTGAGATTTTTTTATTGTCCTTTGGATATAGTCTTATTACTTTTATGTCCTATACTATCAGCTTTAGGATTACTAGATTTTTTTTTTTTTTAATAAATCACTCGTATATCTAGGTACTATGTTTTCCATTAGTAAATACCTTATTTGTGAACACAAATTGATCATAGTCATGACTGAGTAAATTGGAAAAAATACTGGAATCTACAATATAATATGATTAAACATTAACAAATCTCAACCATATAAATATTTCAGTAATCTCCACACAAATTTCACGCATTTAACCATTTCTCACAGTCGCCGGACAATTAGGTAAAATAAAGCAATTTTATTGGCTGTATGATAAACTTGATGGAGATCGACGGACAGTTGAACGCTAAAAAGTTACAGGAAAATCACTGACTAGAGGATCACAAAAAAACCCAATTTATTTTTATTGTAGTGAAATTGGGCCTGCCAAATTTGGTAAGATTATCAGAATTTTACCTCTACTAGTTGCTTAGATATGAAAACACAGCAATTTCAGTAAAAGGTACTGCAACTCTAGAATATTTTCAAAACTGCACAAGCTGCGTTTACGAAATTTGGTGTATGCAGATCTTTGGGTATATCCAGTTATCCAGAGTTGAACAATGATATCAGCACTGTTGTCAACATTCTCAAATTTGCTAGATTTCACTGCAATAAAATTAAATTGAACCTTCCATTTAAAAAGACAATTCTACCACGTCTAGTGCAAAATTGGAAAATCTGGCAAAAGTGCTGACATTATTCAATTCCGCATAATAAAAAATCCACACGTACCAAATTTTGTAGACCCAGCTCAAGCAGTTTTCATAATATTTGAGATTAATCCTCGAAAAAATGGTTTATCATTTTGGAACACACTGTATTCAATATCATTGAACATGTTTCCAAAAGAGAGCACAATAGTACGCATGTGCTAGCAAAAGAGAAATTTGTGACATGTATTGTTCTAAACATAAGTTTCTACTACATAACCTAAGAAATATTTCAATGATTCATGCCAAAAAACCATGATTTATTTATTCGATTTTTATAAACTGTTAAAATAAATGACTCATCCTTAACAACACTCTGTATTAGCAACTTGATACATACCAATAGAGGCTGAAACTGGGTGGAGCTTATATCGACTCTCATGGTAATATCCCATAAGAAATTTTTTTTTTGAGTGTTTTTGAATGTGTTACAAGCAAGCTTCTAGCAGTGATACCTGATTACAAATTTGCTCAAATCATATACATTTTTGACAAGGTTAGTTTATTTGAGTATCAATGCTTTTCCTTGAAGACGACAATACAACTACAAAAATCTCAGATATCATGATTTTAGATTTTTTATAACAAAAACAAGACAATCTGACCATAACCTCAAAATATTTTCAAGCATTCATTGTCGTTCTCAAACTATCAATACTAGAAAGCTTAAAAACATGATTCAACGCCATTTTCTTTAGAATAATACGAAAAAATGACGATAAAAATGATCAAACTACAGACAACATAATAGTTCGAGGTGTTATAACTAACGTTATAACTTCGAACTATTCTACTAAGGACACTATTGAGTACACCAGAACAACATAATCTCAAAAGTTTTTAAGCATTAATTATAATCTTGAATCCACTAACTTTGTAAATGTTCATGTTTCAACTGAATATCATTCTCTTTAAATCAAATATAGAAGTCGTATCTACTTGAAACAAATTCAAAAACACTTAAGAAAAATTTGCTAATAATTTTACCATAAGATACTGATCTATTTGGAGTCAATAGGGCATGTTCATGATCTGACAACCGTAGCTGTTATCATTCAATCAATGGTTTTATTCAATAATTTCAATTGTTTAAGTGATAACGCCAGGCAGGTCAGTGACAAAATCTCCTCCAATACCAACGGTCGGAAAAGAACAGAGAGAAAAATGAATAAACTTCCTCCAAAGAGCAAAATGTTCGAAAAACAAGTGAAAAGGCATTAGAAACAATCAGACTCACTCAATCACAATTAAAATAACAAGCAAACAATGCTTTGTTTAACCCCGAGGCGACTGTCAAATGACGTCACATGGCCTATTAAGCATGATACAAAGAAAACAAGATAATATGCCATTGCGCATATTGAGCGCAGCATGTGGGTCATTTTGTGTGCGCAAGCGCAAAACATAAAGCTACCATCGTAACCGCCGTTTGTTTTATATCGTGTTGTCAGTTCGTGGGAGAGTTTTTTTTTATTTTTTCATTGAATTTAGCGTTAAATGATTAATTCAGTCTGAAAACTTCACTAATGATTTAATGTGTTTTCGGTTTCCCAACGACGAAAATCGTTGGGATGGATTAATGCTTGCAAAAAGACAAGATTGACGTTAAAAACGCGCTTAATATTTGATAAGACTGTTGCGAGAAAAATGTCAATATAATTTCATAATGAAAGTTCCTATCTAACGCAATAGGTAGAAAACGCGAAATATAACAATTTAGTATTCCATCTGTCAAACTAACCGTGTGACGTCATGCCGGTCATGCGCCAACTGGACGAATTTGAAACGGCGATTCAGCAAATTATCATTTACCATTTACTTATCTTTTGCTCGTTGCATCATGCCAATTAGGTACCCATGAGTGTGCAATAACTCAAACTAATCCCAATTTTTCGAATTATAAATTGAAAAAAACGATTTTTTGTTTAGATAATCCTATACCTAATCATGAGATTTCAATAAGTACTTATTATTTTTGTTAAGGGAAAGGAGCACCGCTTTATACCTACAAATACATTACATACCTAGTCTATTATTGCGATAAACCTTGTTTTATTCACTAAACAAAATTATGGACGTTCAAAATCTCGAAATAACGCTTTAAAAAGCTAAAATCCAGAATAATCACACACAAAATTACCAACAATTAATCCCAAGCGGAACATGACACTAAACTTTCGACTTTAACGTTCAGGGCCTACGGAACGTAGTATCAAAAGAAAACATAAGAAGTTATGGAGAAAACATATCAAAACTTTCCATCGGTAAAGTTGCAGTTGTTAACAAATGTCTTTTTTCTTGTACAAACTTGATACTTTGATTTGTGAATAGTTTCCATTGCGTTTCGAGGTTATCTTGAAGAAAGTTTCATAAAGAAAGAGCGCGAACGAAGACACGCAGATTGCGAGTCTCGCGCCATAACCAAATGCAAATGAAATATATCAAATTTGTTCCACCACTTATTTAAAAACATAACAAAGTTCTACAGACCTTGATCACCTTGAACAAACGAATACATTGATAAAACTTCTCAGAATAATTTCAAAATAAGTTCAAGTTCTGAACAATTTTTTATCCACCGCTCTCCTCCAACACTCTCAACTCAACTCTCAACCTCAACTGAAGCCGCTAACTAACCGCTAACTGAAGCGCTCCACGCTACATCATGAAACATGACAATTTTGACGTTTAGGGACCAAAAATCATATAAAAAACAGGAAGGACGCGGAAATTAAAACTTTTACTCGGCAACGTTGCCGTTGTTAACAAACGTCGTTTTTACTGCATAGTTTCCCAATGCATTCTGAGTAAATCGTGGTTACATTTTAATGTAGAAAGCAGAAAGTTTCATAGAGAATCAGCGTGGATGGAAAGTCAAGCAAATAGCGGGTCTCGCGCCATATCGCTAACCTAAAGTATGGTACCCTCAAATAAATAGGTAGGTAGTAGGAAGTAGGAAAATCAGAGTTATTCAGTTTAAGCTGATAAATGGTACGATTCGGTTCGGATGAATACCATGACTCATGATAATGTTTTTTATCGAGTAATTTTCAAAAATATGCGAATTACACAAACAAAAGGTCAATGGATATAATGGCAGATCAAAAAAAAAATCATCGCGACTCTGAGAAGGTTCAATGACATGAAACTTTTAGGAAGAGTTGCTGTGGAGAAATCGCTAATTTAAAAAAAAAATAGAAAGCCAAAAATTGTTTGAGAAATAAGAATTTTTGGAATGGTCTTGTAAAAACTTACCTGAATTTTCAATGCTAAATGAAATAAAATGAAAAAAATGAGTTTGCATTGGATTTTTTGCAGTTTTGTTTATTTCACCCTCAATCTAGTTTTTCGATCATCTTGATGTTGAGAAAAACATACTCAAGTAGGTAAGTCACTTTCAACAAGGCTTTCTTATAGGAAAAATGTAGATTCAAATAAGGACCTTCAAACGTCATTTTTGTCATAAAACCTTGAATATGTCAAAAACGCTTGAGCTTTATTATAGGATATGATACATCCAATTTACCTACAATTTAACGGTGTCCCGCAATTGGGTTAAAATATTTGAACAGTATATTTTACACTGAAAAAAAATAGTTTGCTATACTAGGGGGCACTCTATATCTCCGTTAGGAGGCACTTGAGATTTTATTTTCCTATTTTGACAAACTGGGGTTACTTTGACCTCCCCTATACGCTCTCGAAATTATGCCATATACTTACCCGACACCCTGTATAAGCATGTTTGCGAAAACGCTTTGTTTTCGAGATACAGTGTGTCAAAGTTCAATTTCTATTTTTGTTTTAAATAAATGAATCCCTAAATAATGATGATGATGATGATTTAACAAAAGTCGGCATCCAGGGTGTTTTTAACATAAGAAATAAGAAATTCGATATTATTATGACTCTATTTTATATGTGGCGCCATCTAAAAGTATTTTTACTGTTTCAAATAGTCATAACTTTTTTGCCGAACCCTGATGACAAATAAAATTATTTTCAACTGGAAAATGACACTGTCACTGTGACGTATCTATCAAGGTCATGTCAAAGCATTCCAAGTAGTATCCATTGTTGTCGCTGTGATAAAAATTCCTTTTATGAACTTCTTAGTGTAAAAGATCAAGAAAAACAGTTGGAGTATCCAACGAGAAGTAGAAGTAGCGATGAAAACAAGGCTACACTCTCCTTGAACATTGAAGAGAAATAAATTTATTCGATGATAGTGAACTTCAAGTCATTTTTATTAAAAAATGGTGACAGAAAATCTGGTGAAAGGAATTTCAACGAAGTAAATATGGCAAACAAGCAGCTTGATTTTCCCCTTTCCCCCACATGTTTGAAATTGACATGTTCGACTCACACAAAAAGGTTTGTTTATACTTCTAGTCGTTCAATGTTCGAAGCTAGATACTGATCTTTGTTAAATTATCAGAATAATTATGGGATTTATTCAAATAAAACAAAAATACAAATTTAACTTCGACACCCTGTATCTCGAAAACAAGCCGTTTTCGCCAACTTTTTCAAATAGCAATCGAAAATTTTTTTTTGGTGATCAAATATTTCAATCTAATTTCGGGACACCCTGTATAAAATTGGAAACCCAAAATATGTTCGAAGAAAAAGAATTTTTGGAATGCAAAGACCGAGGGAAAGACTTATACAAACTTACCTTCATTATTAATAATGAAATAAAATAAAAAAATGAGTTTCTCTAATTCATTTTCATTCATATTTTTTGATCACCTTAATGTTGGGAAAAATGTATTCAAGAACGTCCCTCTAAACAAGATTTTCTTATAGGAAAAATGTACCAACCTTGATTTGAACCAAATTTTTGGTGCTTAGAGTTAGTCACTAAAACTTTTTGGTGTATATCGCAATATTGCCAGACTTGAAGAGTTTTTCTGCAAACTGACCATACTTTATTTTTTCAAATGATATGCTTTTACACGCTTTATATTGGCTCCACTTGTATGTTCGTAACAGAATCTTGGAAATCGATGTCTACCCATTTCAAATGCCCAGATCGATTCGAAACTTTGCACACTTGTCAAGAACCGATGACAATAAAATCATTTTAATTAAAAAAGAGATAGAACGTAAAAAGTTATGTTTAATTAAACAAAAATCCCGATTTTGTGGAATTATTTGACATTTGTCTATGTCATTTATCAACAAGTGGTGAATGAAAAACTGGTTGACGGAACTGTAATTATTTTTAAACCGCCCGTCTGATGCAACGTTGTCAAGGGGGTAAAAAAAAGCAAAATGGATTTTCACACACTTCATATAAGCTTCACTTGTAGGTTTGTTTGTTTGTATGCAACAGACTCTTGGAACTCGATTTTCACCCACTTTAAATGCCCAGATTGATTTGAAACATTGCACACTTGTCAAGAAAGAGCCGATGACAATTTCAATTAATTCACGCTTTCGTACTAAGAAGTTGAAAATAATTTTCAATTTAAGAATAAAATAAGATAAAAGCGTGGGGTGCTTTGTAAATCATTTAATTCATCAACTCAAATTTTTTCGACTTCATCCAAGTCCCAATTTATAACAGAGATCCCGATAGAAGTAGGTTGGTATTTTTAACAACTAACATGGAAAAATATTTCATTAATATTTGTTTTTCCTCTTTCTTTGAGTTTGTGCTCATTATTTATTGAAACGATGCGTTTAGGGCTTTTCCCAAAGTTTGTACATATTAAGAATGATCCTAAAATGACATTGTAATTATTTGAAAGTAATAATGAGTATAAGAAGTATACAAAATTATCAATTTATCAAGGGACATACCTTCCACTTGTTTCTACTAACAATGTATTTTCTTGTGTTGTAAAAAGTAATTTTTTCATATTTTATTATCAGGTGGATGGGATTGTTATTTTTGCTGTATATAATAACCACTCACTATCAAATCTAAGCCCAAGAAAATAGGAAAAGAATATATACAGTGTGTCCCAGATTCGCTTATCTATACAGGGATCTTGGCTCCCATTATACTGTAGACTTTTTCCAGCGTTGTCTAGGGGTGGATGAATTGAAAGGCCCCGGTAGTTTTCCGAGAGAATATATTGATGTTTAATGATAAAAGATGATTGAATAAACGGTGGAACAGTCCAGTAGGTACACTTCAAGCTCGAAGGCACACCACAATAAATCAGAAAGACGTCTTTACAGTCACAGAGCCTATTATACATCACACAAATAATGGCTTCAAATTAAACACAACGAATAATCAGTAAGTAGCCGCGTCTCAGCTAAATCGTCACTGTTACTTTCGTCACAATGGCCGTCAGCCAACAACACGCGTCACGTGATTTATTTCTCTCCGATACATCTTATCGTTTCGAAAGCCAATACTCGACTGCCCCCCTGAATCCAAGCACTTCTTTGTTTCCCGATCCAGTTTCTCAATCTCTGTACTTCCCCGTGGCGAGACGTCTCTTGCAGGCACTTCGCGCCAATTTTTCACCAATCAGCGTTGGCGGCCTTCGATACTGTCTGACATGCTGCACCGTTTAATATGCACGAAATAGTTTGATGATATACTGCTCAATCGAAAGAGTATAGGGTTGACGAAAATCAAATATACTACAATACCTACAGCAAAGGTTAAATGGAGAAAGTTTTATAGGAATCTTATTGCATTCGATATCCGGCTTCAGATTTACTATCGGTCAATTGGTTTTGGAAATATAGGTGAAAAACCGAAAATGGCGGATTTCATTTTTTGCCAGTAGATTCGAAACGGCTAATTTGACAGCTGTCAAAAAGTGACATTATCTAGACACTTTTTGAAGACGAGAAAAATGGCGTGTATGACATGTCTCAATCGTCTTTTGATTTCCCACAACCAGCCTCAACTTTCATTTTTCTTATGGCCGCCATATTGGATTTTTCAATTTTTGGAAAAAGCGTAAAATATCCCGTCTGGTGATGTCTCACAAGTGCATACAAGATTCAAGTGTCATCGAAACATCACATTTCGCAGTTAGGAAAGAAGGCCATGATTCATCTGTCTGACAATTGGTCTTTTTTTTTTATCCAAGTAGGCTCTGATCTGTCGTTCAGTAATTCAGTATGAAAGTTGTGTTTTGATACCGAGTACCTACGCTTTTCAAATTAAAATAATAAATCTGATAAACAAACTGTCGAAACCTGTTAAAAATGCTCGGTATTCTTTATTTCTCTATTCAAATGAAGAAAAGCTAGTCATGTTAGCGCTGTACTTGCGGTCACAAAGAAATGCCGGCATTACCTGAGCAAGGTCAAGGAGGTATTTGGAGATGTATCCCGAACGACGGCAGCCCCATAAAACACAATTTAGAAAAACCGTAATTAATTTGGTCAACTATAAACAGACATAAACGAAAAACAGTCGCTAATTGTCAAAAATGTCACGATGGATGTCCATGCTCTATTGAAAATTCAATGCGTTCAACACATTTGCTGCACACTAAATGCGTTGACCTTAAGCTGATACAGTACTCATTCATATTTTGCGACTAATAAATCATGGCCTCCTTAGAAAAGATTGTGTCCCAACTGCGAAGTGTGATATTTCGATGATACTCAAATCTTTCTTGCACCTGTGACACATCACTTGACTGGAAATTTTACGCTCTTTCCAAAAATCGAAAGATCCGCCATATTCGGTTTTTCGCCGATATTTCCGAAATCAAATGACCGATCGCAGATCTGAAACCAGATATCGAATGCACTAAGTCTCCTCTAAAACTTTTTCCATTTAACCTTTGATGTAGGTATAATAGAAGCCAAGATCCCTGTATAGAGAAACGAATCTGGGGCACACTATATAGTCGCTCATTTTCCATAAAAATAAGAAAACTCAAAACAAATCACGCCGTCAAACCACATTCGCCTTGAACTTATCCATTATTGTGGCTCAGGAACGAGTTAAAACATGATAACCAGGACTGGACTTTCACATGTATCAACGCCTGCCCAAGTGGATGCTATAATATATCTAAGAATTGTGTTTAATGTTGTGGTGCAGTCGGTTTTCTTTCTAACCAGTTAATCCGACCCTTATACTCGACACACACACTGCAACAACGTTAATTTCATTATACTTTGGTAGCGTTCTGATTCTGATATTTGGACGAAAATGGAGAGTGAATTGGAAAAAATGTAACGTTTCGAAATTTCGTTTCACGAGAGAGAAAAAAGATATAACATAGTGAGAATGACAGAGAGCTATGTACACGGTGACCGGGAAAATGTGGGAGATCTCTCGGATTCAGATAGGACATCGAAAAATAAGATGACAAGTTCCCATAAATTTTTTTCCTAGCGGCCCTCCCTACGGAGATACGGCCCCCTAAAGGACCCCACTGGAAATCGGTTTTTCTTGAATAACTTTTTTCCTAGATGCCCTCTCTACGGAGATACGGGCCCGAACGTACGCCACTCGAAATCAATTTCTCTTGAATAACTTTTTAATCACTTGGTATAACTTGATAAAAATATAATATGATTAACAGTTCACATTACCTCTTAAAATACTGCCCTTAAAACATAATTAACTTGTTTAGTTTACCAGGGACGGACTAGGTTGTACATTTTAATGCTTACATTTTCAACACCCTGTATGATAAAGACTCAAAAAAAAAAAATTTAGATAGCCTGAGCCTCAGGCTACAAAAAAAGGTACTCTTGTTCATTATCGATAAAATGAATCGTTTTCGAGAACAATAGTATATTATTTTATATGGAGGAAAAGTAACTTTTCCTCTAAATGAAATATGCTATTTTTTCTTCAAATGTCGACAAATTTATAATTTTTCAAAAACATAGTATGTTTTCAATTTGCCATGAATATAGCTTCGGGCGGCGGCGCCAGGCTCACATTTTAGTTGTCATGGTTACTTCCCCTTCCGTCGGAGGAAAAGTAGAACTTTGCGGTCGATACTCAGTCGAACAATGTCCATTTTACTGACGTTTGAATAAAAAACATATTTGTATCGAAAAAAACCTCGAAAAAAGCCATGACGAAGTGGTGCCCTTGACGAAAATATTCAAAAAAAAGGTGAAAAATGTACTTTTTTTGAATAGGACATTTTGATGGGAAATTTTTTGGAAACTTGGCCATGAAATTTAAAATATTAACAAAATAATACATATCGGTTGCACAATTTGCTATCAAAGTTATTATATCGTTCTAAACGTATTTTGTTTGTTAAGCTCATCTTGAAACAATTAAATCATTGAATTTTGTTACTTTCACGTTTATAAATTAGTCGAGGAAAAATACGCATAACTCAGTTATTTTTGGTTTCAGGAAAAAAATCATAATAACCTTTTATGTTCAAAAAAGAGTGGCTGATCAATTATGATAAAAATATACACGGTGTCCCATTCAAAAAAAAAAAATACGTTTTTTGGAATAAATCGAGAACGCGTTGTTCAATTGTTTTTTTGACAACATAATAAGAAGTTAGCAACAGTGCCGACTTAATTGGAGGCACCCTGTATACCCAATGGAATCTTGGAACTAATTTTTCACCCACTTCAAATGCCCATATATGGGTTCTCACAAATTTTTCCAATTTGAAGTTTTCGTGTTCTAAATACTTGAG
This sequence comes from Orchestes rusci, assembly GCA_958502075.1. Classification (NCBI taxonomy): domain Eukaryota; kingdom Metazoa; phylum Arthropoda; class Insecta; order Coleoptera; family Curculionidae; genus Orchestes; species Orchestes rusci. The sequence continues at coordinate 6,393,913 of OY293303.1, read as the reverse complement.
TAACAGGAATTAGATTATTGACATATATGTTTCCAGGAGTGGGAGAAAATTCAAAAAAATAAAATCATAATATTTCCTAAAAGTTGCTAACTATTTCTTTTTTTTTTAACTTTTTTTGGTACAAAAATGTCATTTCCTCTGGCAGTTACTATTAAAGGTCGCAACTTTTGATGTCGAAAAAGAAAACTTTCTGAAATGTTAATTTGAATAACTATTGATTTTCAATAAAATACAAATCAGAATTTATATGTTGATCTAGCATCGTTGACCAAATTTTATATATTTTACATATTACCGATATTTTGTTATTGTTACAAATGATCGCATCATTCCTCTGTCCAAAGCTGTTGGTTTTCTAAAATTCTCAAAGATGGTGTTACTAAGTAAGTTGTAAGTTTCGGTTTCAAGTTTGAAGTTTCATCTTGACCCTCGCTTTGCGACGTTTATGCTTTATTTTGAAAATTTTGTCAAACCTAGTGTGCAATTAACAATTGTCACACAGCTGCAATAATTCCCCTGGTAAGTGTTGAATCATATTATCAAGTTTTTTACGGTATTTGTTTTAAAATCTTAACGAAACAATAACTAGTGGAATTCATCAAAATCTAAAGTGAGGTCATGCAATGTACACACGTGATAAATAAACCATGAAGATATCAAATCGTCATTCCTCTGGGTAGTTCTAGATGTATTTCGATAAGATTAATGTGTTCTTTACTTTGAACTTTTGTTTCATTGGATAATCACAATTATTTTGTAAATTTATTCTTTTTTTGATTAAATTTTAATTTTTCAAATAACGTTAGCCAAAAAATAGGAGTTGGAGAGAACTACCCATATATTGATTTGAAACTTTGCACACTTGTCAAGAACCGATGAAAATACAATAATTTCAATTAAAAAAGAGCTAAAAAGTAATCAATAATATTGAATCAAACAAAATCGTCGTTTTGTTGAATTATCTGACTTTTGGCTTGTCAAACGGATGACTGGTTGACGGAACTGTAATTCTTAAACTTAAACCGCTCGTCTGATATGCAACGTTGTTTAGGTAATTTTCTTGTCAAGGAACTGAAAAAATGATGGTAAAAAAAAACTTAAACACACGAAGTAAAAATGCATGTATTATGTAAGTTTGAAACGGAATCTTGGAAATCGATTTTTACCCATTTGAAATGCCAATATTGTTACAGTATTTTACCAATTGAAGCACCAACCGATGATAGTAGATAATGAATAATCTGAAAAATGTTTTACTGTTATATCTTTTGAGATTATCCCTTTCTTTTTCTCTCTCTCTCTATGTTGCAGAGTGTTGCATATAATTTTTTCTTGTTTTATATTGATTTCATTTATGTCTCCACCGTGTGAAATAAATCGAACAGTTGCAAAGCTTTAAATAAAAACTAAGAAATAAAAAAACTAAAGTTCGAGTCGTTGTATTTAAAAATAATAATAATAATAATCTTCGAGAGATTCGACACGTTCCATTAATCACTTCTTCAGATTGTCTTCGCCTGATGGACTTTAACTAACGCCAAACTGGTCCGCAGAGGTGAATTTGGGATTAACTGACCGACCGAATTTTGGGAGACTTCAGGCCCTCAGCGTGGATCACAGCCAACTACATCTTTATATCTAGTTAAGATAAAACGGGTTAATCCAAACCGTTTTTCGTAGTTTCGCCCACATTGAACCGACTTCAGTACAGAAGTCTATTGAAATAATTATATCAACCCAAAACCCATGTAGGTACTCACCGGTTTTCCCATCAATAGTCAAAGGATTGGACATCCCACTCAAAGCAGCAAAAATAGCCAAAGCATCAACGGTACTATCAGTGCCGATGTAGCAAATGCCCCTTGAGGTGGATGTGAGCGGGTCCCTGCCAATCCGGACTGCCGAAATTGATTTCACCAAATGCGGAATGATTATAGTCAAAACATTCATTACTGAGTCTTCTGTTGTGAGAGCGTCGAGATTGCGCAGCATGATCGCTGGAGAAAGTTGAAATTTACATTTGGACTTGTGAAAATAGTGGAAACTCACTTTTGGTGGTATAATTACAGGTTTCGTCATTACCACTACCCCCTTCCTCAGACTCGGCCCGGGAAGCGTGGCATTTGAAGCAGTTGTCTCGCCTTTTGAAATTTTGTGCACCGCACTGTAATAAGAGGTTTTGAAAGTTTAGAATTTCAGTCTGTACAGGGTGTTACTTAATGATATGACGTAATTCCAAATACGCATTCCTGAACCAGCTTCAAGTAGAAGAGGTCCTATAGACATGTGTCCTAATAAGTCTAATTTTCGAGATACAGGCTGTTGAAGGTTCAGAAAACAAAATCGTCTTTATTATTGATAGGCGGATTTTGACAGGGCCTGAGGACAAGAGATAACTGAATTCCCAGCACTAAAATTGACACTCCCAAATAGGAATACACAGGTCCAAGCAAACATGCAGAGTCAGGCACACCAGTATTAGACAACCTACCAGAGAACTCATTCGAAGAAAAGGGCCTTGGAAATAAGCCCGGAAAACTGGACACACCGGGAAGAACACCGTGACTGCTTGTTTCCATCTGCTTCCAGGATGAACACATTCGGGACATCAAAAAGGACAAAGGAAAATGGAACTTTCAAGTTCAAAGAATAAAAGCAGTGAGGAGGGCGTCAAAGCGGCGTGCGCAGTCATAACGCAGGGGCGACACGTGAAGATTGGGAGAGGAGCTCGCCATCTTTTTCCAGTCAATCATAGTAAACTCACAGATTCTCTTAACCCGGTAAAAGACAACTTTCTATCTGAATTCCGGTATCAGATATTTTACATTGGAACATGAGAAAACTTTGGATCCAACAAGGATAATTCTATCTCTCTATGTCATAAACATAACCCCAGTATAATCTGCCTCAAAAAGAAAAAGGAAAACAACTTACGGCTAACAACAAAATCTCTCCTTCAGGGAACTCGATATATCGGATGTGGCAAAGCCTAACAGGTGGCGGGCCATCGCAGTAGAAATCAAAGATCTCACCATATGCAGTATGTACATCCCACAAACATCCAAATCAAAACAAAAAGCATCATGCGGAAATATTACCAGAAGCTTAGAACCAACTTTCGACAGCCGGCATGGGCCCCCGGCTCCAAGAATAAGAACTGCGACACTATCCTGGAATTTCTGGATCTAATGGACATGGTTCATGTAGACAACGCGACCAAACAACGAGAATAACTTCCCCGACTCGTCGTCTAATAGCGCTCCGGACGTAGTACTATGCAACCCGGGACTCGCGGCCCTATATAACTTGAATGTTTTGACCGACAACTGCTCGAGCGATGATCTACCTATTCTAATCCAAACCAATCGCAAAGGCACCCAGAAAAGACAACCTCAGCAAAACATAAATAGAAATCTAGGATTCAACATCAACGACAAATTCTATTCAATACTGGGAGGGGAGGCATCACGAGATAACAAAATTGGGTAAAATGAAAGACATACGGCCTTTCTTAGAACTGCGGAAAAAAGACACACATGCTGAGAAAACATACCCCCAACTCGCTTGGTGGTCAAAAGAATGTTCAGGGGTGATAAGGTAAAGGAGGCGATCTCCAAGGAAGTTTCTAATCACGGAGAACTTTATCAACCACTGCCAAGACTAGAAAGACGATCAGGAAAAGGAAAGGATGGAACACCTTCTGTGAGGGTATTTCTCCAAACACTAGAATCAACGAGGTGCAATCGGGTCAAAAGATTCACTTCATCCAGAAGTTTCAAGAAACAATAAAAAATTTTGAACAACAATATTGGGAAAAAGCTCCTGATACACCTGACCAAGGACGCCACAACCCCACCTCCATTCAGCCAGCAACGAAATCTTGACCTGGGACAAGCTGGAGTCGACCCTACTAGCCAGAACTGGACCACATCACCTCCTCTATGCTGCAAAACTTTCCAAAAATACTTGGGACACAACTGCTCAATTGATTCAATGGCCTCCTGAGAAATTCGGACGCACAGATACCACAAGAATGGAAGACGACACTGATAATCCCAATCCCGAAATCAGGGGAAAACCTGATTTTGCTGAGCGTGTGAAGGCCCATTTGCCTGGCCAGCTATTCCTTGAAGCTCCTCGAGGGAATGATCACAGCAAGGTTGGAGTGGAATATGGAGAACAGAAGAGAGGACCCGTTTCAAAACGAGAAAGGCTTTGCCGGGGGAATGTTACACTTTGGGAAAATGGAAAATTGCTCTTAAAAGACCCATCCAATGAGAATTTACAGGGACCAAGGGATGTTTATAAAAGACCCCTCCTGTCTCCAATACTTTCGAATATATATACAAACTCCACCAAAGAATTTCTAGAGGAAGACGTCAGACTGATGAAGTACGCGGACGATATGGCCCTACTCATAGCAGGAGAGTATAGTGTCTCCATGATCCAATAAATGAACTCCACAATCTCCAATCTAGACGCCTGAATGAAAGACCACAGCCTGACCTTTTCAGCTAACAAATCCTCAGCCATCTTCTTAAGAAGGAGAAAAGCCAGACCAAACACAAGCATTAACGTTAGCGGGAAACGAATCGAGTGGAAAGAAAACGGGAAGTATCAGGGAGTCGGCTGACTTGGGAAGGCAAGTGAATTACATCTGTGACAAAACCACGAAGGGCATCCACTTGCGATGTCTTTTGGGGGCAGACCCCAGATCCCTCCTAATGATATACAAGGCTTTTATAAGTTCTCGCTTGGACTACGGCAGTATTTTAATTCACAAAGAAGTGCACGGAGAAACCTTGCCAAATTAGATCGCACACAGTTTTAGGCGCTATGCGTAGCACTGGGTATGATGAGCTCCACGCCGACCCATGTACTTCTGAATGAAGCCGCAGAGATGCCGCTTCAGCTCAGGGAAGTATGGTTAGCACAAGATTTATATGCAAAAACCTATCGCAATCTCATCGGCACTGCAATAATCAGCCTATATTTCAGAAAAAGACAGTGACGAACCTTTTTTTGTCAATTTTATTCGTTTAACTGTCCCTCTGGACAACACTGGAACTGTTCATCACCATCTAGTTGTTGCTAATTTAATTAAATTCAACAAAATCGGATCTTTGAAATATAATTATAAATAATAAATTAATTTTTTTTCTTAACCTTTAACAACCTGTATCTCAAAAACCAGGCTTTGTAGGACTTATGTTTATTGGACCTTTTCTACTTGAAGTTGGTTTAGGAATGCGTCTTTGGAATTACGGCCTTAAGGTAACACTCTGTAGAGACAGAAAAAAAAATCTTTAAAAAGTGGAAAAAATCCAACCAACATCAACAGAAAACTTGTTAAACATCATTCTTCAAAAAGGTAAACTGAAGTCTATAATCATTTATAAAGAAATCGTAGTGAATTGAAACAAAGGATACTTCTTAGAAGTTTGAAAAATCATCATTGATTGGAAAAAAAACGTCAAAAAATCGACAAAAATGTTTTAAAAAAATTCCTAAACCCATAAAAACATTGAAAAGTTTGAACAAAAAACAACAAAACTGTTTAAAGTTTTGATTTTTTTTTTGTTAATTAATTCAGTTAATGTTAAGTTTTGCTTATAAAAAAAACTGTGTTTTTTTTCTGAGCCTTTGGAATAAGACATTAGAACAATAAAACTAAGAAAGCAATCTAGAAACAAATATTTCAAAAATTGATTGTATAACAACTACCTTTTAAATATCTAAAAAAAACAATTTTAATATTGTGACAATAAAAAATCAAAGAATAAAATGAACATTAAAAACTGAAAAGATTCTTGATACGTTAACCGCGCGTGATACACAAGTGGGATATCCATTCCTGGCCTTGTGAATCATCCATGATTCATGTGAAAACTATAATATTTTTATCTTTAGCTGCAGTGATTAACTCTGGCCATATAAATATGTCACAAATTATCTGAGAATATGTGGTGGTTGAAAAAGCGTGGCCTGGTAAATTTTTATGATTTTTAAAGCTAAGACACAATTTTCAGTTTGTGGCCCCGGAGGTTATAAAAAGTATTGTGGCAGTAAACGTGTTGCAAAGACAGTAAATTCAAATATCAATGCCTACCTTAATACAAAACCAATCAGCCGACGCTTTATGCGAAGGGGGTTTTTCGACAGCATTAGAATCCTTTGGTATACTATACTGCATAATGGCCCTATAGTGATCTTGCAACATCAGCACGCCCTGAAATAGCATTGGAATTGTCAAAATGACTGAACTTGAGCAACGGCATCGGGTAGACCTCTTTTGGCTGCCTAAAACTCGTGTAGACATTGAATTTGACTGGGAACAGAACAATTCAATTGAGGCGTTCCTGGGTTAGAAACCAAGATTTTCTCAGAAAAATTGACCTTTTAGTCGAGTCAATGATTTTTTTTTTTTTTTGTGAGTAAACAAGTGCGGTTTCAGATTTCTCAATGTTTACAAAAAAGTACGTTATTAACTTTCACTAGATTCTACGGAAATGGCAGGAGTGAACATATTGGTTAGTTGAATCAAGCTTTTCATATTGTTAGGTCCAATATACAACAAGAGTGCGTAGATATTGAGAAAACATTAATCAATCCGCAACTCATTGACTCGACCAATCCAGAAATCAGTCAGTTTCCCTTAAGATTGGAGTAGCCAAATCAGAAGAGAGTATAATAGATAAAGTTGTATACTTATCAAGTGAGTGATTTGTAATAATTTGAGTGTCCCCTTAAGATACCTGTTTCATTTCCATCCATCGAACAGCTTCATTCAGTGTTTGGAACTCGACAAATGCAAAGCCCCTTGACGCACCTAAACATCACAATAGATACGAAAGATATTATGCTAAATTCGCTGCACTTTTGATTTTCAGTAAAAATCTGCCTGATAACCGAAAAACGTGTACGGACACACACTTCGCCGTTATTACCTGTGTCTTTTTTTCGAATAAGCCGAATGTCCCTTGGCATCAGACCTCCCTGGATAATGTCCTGTCGTATCTGGAGAACAAGCTATTACAACAATTACAAATTGAAGATGAAATTAATTAAACTTACGTCATTCTCGGTAATGTGCTGGGCGAGGCCTCTGATCATGATCGTTTTGTTAGGGGGCTGACTTTTATATCCTATTATCTCACTCCCGCTGGCTCCTATCACAGCGCCATTGGGACTTCTTTCGCTGTTAAAATTACATACTATTAAGTATCACAACTTGATAAAATATGTCTAGATCCATTCCGAAAAACCTGTACCTATCACTATCATCATCATGATATCTGTCCCTATCACGTGTTTTTCGTTCTTCCCTTTCCCATCGGCTTTCATTACTTCGCGATCTTCTTCTTTGTCTGTGTCTTTCCCGGTCTCTACCTCTGTGATGTCTTCTTTCTCTGTTTCTATGGTCGTACGTTGGACTTCTAGATCTGCTTCTGTCCTCTTCAGAGTCTCTGTGATAGTCACTATCAAAGTCCGAACCATCTCTTGATGTATATTCATTATAATGAGCTGAAAAAACATCGTAGATAGTGCAACATCACAAGATTTCTCCATTTCAAAACAATCCAACCACTAACCATATCTTTTTCTTATCAAACACATAAAAAAGAAATTGAAAAACGTCCGTCTATGCACCATTTGACTGCAGCATGAAATGAACACCGACCTGATCAAGTTACAGTAACACAAACATAACAGAATTGTGAATTCAGCGAAAAAATGTAGGTTGAATAATGATGATAAAAAAGATGCAGAGAAGTTATTCTGAAAAATATGACGTATCTTGAAAATAAATTAAATATCATTGGAAAATTATTAGTTGGAGGGTGGTTTGCAGACTTTTACAAAGAGCAAATAAACATGCAATGAAAGAACATTTATTCGGAATTTTTGATAAGTAATTTCTTGAGTTGACCCAAGTCCCACACCAACAGAAGATTTTTGGTAGATTGCGATGAAAGACCCCAAATAATCGGACAGAACCAACTTTCCATATGAAGGGTAGGGGGGAAAATGAAATAATCCGGATTACCATTTCCATACAGTTTTTTCGGCGTGTAGTTTCTTATGACAATCCGCATATACAGGGTGTCCCGAAAATAGGTTGAAATATTTGAACAGTATATCCTACACTGAACAAAAAAAATTGTTTGCTTAATAAAAATGTTTGCGAAGACGCTAAGTTTCCGAGATACAGGGTGACAAAGTTTGATTAAATTAATTTTTGTTTTATCTGAATAAATCCCATAATAAATGTGATAATTCAACAAAAATCGGTATTCAGGGTATTTTTGACACAAGAAATTCAAATTTGATATTATTATGACTCTATCACCATCTACAAGTATTTTTACTGTTTCGAATAGTCATAACTTTTTTGCCGAACCCAGTATCTTTGTTTTGAGTAAAGAAAATGATTATAACATTAATTTAACATAAGAAAGATACTCCTGTTGGAAGTTGCTAGGAGCAACCGTGTTCGAGATATTTGCATTTACATAGATTAATCCATGCAATATGGTTTTCAATGACAAATTTTGAAAATAAACACTGGTTGCCTAAAAAATATATATATAAAATAAAAAACGGGGAAAAAAATCAAAAATTAAATGTATCTTTTTTTTAAATACGAAACATTGAAACAATGGATAATTTGCATGCATTTTCAAATGACTTGAAATTTTATATACGTATTCTATACATTATTTGAAAGTCACCAGCGAAAAAAAAAATCCAAAATACCCAAAAATATACTAAATAAATGAAAAAGAAGACGCCAATTTCACTGCATGATCGCAAAAGGGGTGGGGCCATATTACCCTCCCGAGAGAGAGAGAGTCATCTCAGTCAATACGTCAGACGGAGATAGATAGTGTATTTTGTGACGTAGTGGATGTTGATTGGCGCTCTTTAATCGGTGATTACTACATTTTTAGAGGTCATAGGTTGATTTTCTAAACATCAATGGCATCAGTACTTGATAATCCTTATATTTTCCATATTGTGCAAATTGTCCATTATCAAAATAACCATGACAACGCCGCTTTCAACGCCACCTATGTCTATTTTCAAAAGCCACTTAAAACCACATTGCATGGATTAATTCAAGTGCAAATATCTCGAAAACGGTTGCTTCTAGCAACTTGCAACAAGAGTATCGTTTTTATTGGAAAATAATTTTATAATTATTTTTTTTATTCCCATCAAAAATACAGGGTTCGGCAAAAAAGTTATGACTATTTGAAACCGTCAAAATACTTGTAGATGGCGCCACATACAAAATAGAGCCATGATAATATCAAATTTGAATTTCTCATGTCAAAAATACCCTGGATGCCGATTTTTGTTGAATCATCACAATTCTTATGAAATTTATTTAAATAAAACCAAAATAGAAATTAAACTTTGACACCCTGTTTTTCGAAAACAGAGCGTTTTCGCAAACATATATGTTTATAAAGCAGACTATTTTTTTTTCAGTGTAGAATACACTGTTCAAATATTTCAACTTTATTCCGTTTAGTTTTTTTTTTCTTCTGAGATTTTTTTTTTTTAATCTGCTGGTTTTTCCCCTGTACCCTTCAAACGTTATGAATATCAAGAAAATATTTTTTTCTATACCATAAAAACTATCGCAAACGCTTTGCAATAACTATCATCAACATCAACATAATATACACATGAGTCACATGACCCTAAAATACACATTTATAATTACCAGAAACATTTTCATATTTGCGAAAAAAAGGCCATCCAAATGGATATTTCACAGGTCTAATGACTCTTTTAACACAATAATCACTTCGTTTGTGTTGTAACATGATAATTGATGATTATAATACTCCCGATTGACGACTCCCGTGACTTTTCAGTTTCCACCAGTGTGTTGTTATTGTTGTTAATACAAGTGTTATGATGACTAAAGACTACTGAACTCCATACTACGTATCTAGAAAGGTTTGATCGACCTGATTGTTGTCGACAACGAATCGTAAAGTGTGTAATTTCTTTCCATGTATATGCGAATGGGTTAGAAAGGGATAGGTATCCGTAACTGGTCGTATTCATTTCAAACTATCGCCATCTCTACTTGCTTCACTTTCAGTAATAAGCGGGTCCGTTCCAGTTAGGTACGTAGTGTGGAGTTCAATGCTAAAGACATATACATTCCCGTCGATAGTATAGCAATTTTTGAAGCGTAGTTCACAGAGCTGCGTTAGGACGAATAGGAACTTGTTCAAGGATGGGGAGAATTTTTAAACGAGTTCCTATTGGTCGGAATGCGTATCGTCGCAACAGAAAAGAGCGCTCTGGCTGAGTTCTAGAATTTGGTTAATGGGAGTAAAATTTTAATTTAGTCTGGGAGTTGAAACAATAAACAATAAATATGGTAACTCTCGAAAGAAAAATAACATATAATTTCATTTGTACAGGGTGATTCATTTTCAGCGACAGGGTGCCAGTTCTCGTAAACTATTCATCGCAGAGGCTTGCGGCAAAAAAATTTAATACTAAAACGGCCAAGAGAAAAACCTGGAAAATATTTTCAAGTTTCTGAAATGGTCGCTAGGAGGCGTAACAATCAATACCAAGCAGAAAAATATGATTTTTATGGAATTTGTCCAATGAAAATATATCGATGAGCTCATTTTCGGATTTACTGACTATTTACCTACACTTTTTGTCTAAAACGTTTTTTTTCTATCTTTCATAATAAAGTGGTGGGGGAAGTTCAATTTTTTTTATTAAACAAACGGAGATTTCTCCCGTTTCGCTTGACGGATTTCAACGAACTTGGGCTCATATGAAAGAGAATAGTCTGCGCTATAAAATGCTCATTTGCTTTTTAATTTGTAACATTCGCCGTCGCCGCTAGATGGCGTTAACTGAAATGGTAGCATACTTTTGAGTTTTTCGAAAAAATCAAACGTAATGGTACATCCATTTTCATATATTTTGAAAGGGGACACATTTTCCTATAAAAAAAATTTAAAAGAAAACAAAAAAAAAACAAAAAAAAATACAAAAAAAAACATTAATTTTTTTGTTTTTTTTAAAGGAAAATGTATCCCCTTTTAAAATATATAAAAATGAATATACCATTACATTTGATTTTTTTGGAAAAAACTCAAAACATGCTACCATTTCAGTTAACGCCATCTAGCCGCGACGGCGAAGGTCAAAAATTCAAAACCAAAAAAGTTTTTTGAAGTGCAGATCATGCTCTTTCATATGAGCCCAAGCTCGTTTAAATCGGTCAAGCGAAACGGGAGAAATCTCAGTTTGTTTAAAAAAACAATTGAACTTCCCCCACCACTTTATTATGATAGATAGAAAAAAACGTTTTCGACAAAAAGTGTAGGTAAATAGTCAGTTAATCCGAAAATGAGCTCATCGATATATTTTCATTGGACAAAATTCCATAAAAATCATATTTTTCTACTTGGTGTTGGTTGTTACGCCCCCTAGCGACCATTTCAGAAACTTGAAAATATTTTCCAGGTTTTTCTCTTAAACGTTTTAGTCATAACATTTTTTGCCGCAAGCCTCTACGATAAATAGTTTCCAAAAACGGTACCTCGCATTCTTAGTTGGCCACCCGGTACATACCTACCTACTGATAGCACTGATACTGATTCAGTTGATGAAGAGTAAAAATACAACTTTTTTGTCTCTTGATATTTCTTCGTATCCTTCGTTTTAGAAGTAAAAAATGAAAATCATCCCGTAAAATCGATTAGTCGGTTATCCGGTTTTTCGGTTTATTTTTTTATAACAAATATTCAAAAAATAGGTAGGTATGTATCTAATATTTTTTTGCTTTTTGGGCCTAGTCTCTGCACATTGATAAAAATGTTAATGAAGTAGTCACTCAGAGTACAGTATCGATGACAAGAAATTTAGCCTACCAAACTCAACAATTCCTAGATTGTATGGACTATTGAAAGTTCATAGATCCAAAAATCTCGAAGAAATGCCAATTAGACTTGTAGTTTCTAACTCCAAATCTCAAACTTACAAACCATTCACCTGGCTGAATAACGAACTAAATGAAACTATCGATTGTAATTTTCCAAACTCAGTGTCTAACAATAATAATTATCAATTGGTGAATGTTGGGTTTTGCCTGACAGAGTTTGGATGCTTTGCCTGACAGCTGCTGCAGTGAGCGGCAACGCCGCTTTCTTCTAGAAGCGCGAATGAGGTGTTTTCGATTCCTAGTCTGAATTTGGATAGCAACCAATGGGCGGGTGTGATGATAATGAATAATAGTAAACTTCCTACATAAACCTACATATAAATCTTATTTTTGAATGATTGTGTTTAAATTTAAGTAAGATCTTGTGTTTTTGACTTGAGAGATAGAGGTGAGTGTTAAGAATGACAATGAATATCGCTATGATTCATTGACAAAGAATCAAACAATGGTTAAGCAAATATCAACCTATTTTTACTCATTACCTATAAAATAGCCCATAATTTGAAAACTTCAATCAAATCATATTGAAAACCCTGGGATGTTATTAATTTCAAAATTTGGCGGTAGTTAACACGTCAGTTGTGCCCTCTTATCACGGACTTAGTAAATAAAAATGGACTTCTAATGCAATGAGAAGAAAATCACTGGAGCATGGGCGCTGCCATGATGGGACAATTTAATTTGGTGCTTCTGATTTTCAGTGGTGCCATCGTTGAAAAATGCAGAAATCTGTAATGCCTGATTTACATTAAATTCAATTTCGAAGTGGAACTGTCAAATTTCCGCTTGACAAACGGGAATCATGTCAGTATTCACATCAAATTTGGCGTAAGCGTGACACAAATTCAATGTAGATAGTAACATATGATTCCTGTTTGCCAAGTGGAAATTTGACAGTTCCAAACCGAAAACAAATTGAATCTAAACTTTGCATAAAGCTACAATCTGATTTCGGATTTCGGGGTTATATTAATTAATATAAAAAATATAATATAAGTAAATAAATGCCAAGATAAAGGACGAAGGATGTTGGTAAATATTTCTATATTTTCTTGAAATGTCTGTGACTTCTCGTTCTCGTGGTTTTTGTGCATATTGAAGAGAATATTATTATATGAATTCTAAAACCGCAGAATGCAAAATCTTGAAACATCGACTATCTCAAGTACCTATATACCGTATACCTATTTTCCAGGGTCCAAGTTAAGCTCGTTAGAAAATAGTAGGTAGGCACAGTAGACACGTGCTACTTATAAAATAATGCTGCTGAAAGGACATTATAGGTAATGATATTTTTGAAAAATTGAGTTAAGTGAAGGAGAATCATTTTTATGTTGATAATAATCCAACACAAAACGTTTCATAGTATTATAAGCATCTAGAATAATGTCAAAAACCCCGCACAAAATCACAATGTGAATCTTGAATTTATCAAAATCCGAATCGAAATAAGTGACATAACCTCAACCTCAAAAACAAAACAATCAGCTGTCTCTGCATTTTTCAATGGCCGCATAAGAGCAGCGCTGCATCGCTTTTCTCGAGCGATCTCGCTGAAATGACATAAATGATAACTTACACCACTGCAACACAGTTCCTGCAATAAAGAGAAAGAAATATAATTATGTTTTCACGCTAGACTACTGTGCTGCAGCACAGTGAATCATGTCACTCTAGTAGGACCGCTTAAATATAGCGCTAGTTCTCGGAACGCAGCCATAAGTGGCACGTCAAAAAAATCAGAGATACCAACCCAAATTGTCTCATCATGGCGGCGCCCATGCTCCAGTGATTTTTGGCAAGGTCGGCCATATGCATTAGCAGTCCAGTTTTTATATAGGTCCGTGCCTCTTATTTATCTGGTTTCGACCCGCTCATTGGTTGAGTTGAATTCGGACTAGGGAAAGAAATCACGCTGTCCGCGTGTCAGACTAACGTAAAATGCAGCTGGGTACGTCGCGGTGATTGGTCAGAAGTTAATACATTTGGCGGGTGATTCGAATTGGAATTTTTGTAGTTAGATTTTCCATTTATAAACTGCATGATACTCTAATCTGTTTTCAAATAGATTATAAGAAAGAAAGAAAATCTTCAGGTATTGAATCTCTGAACGAAAAGCTATAAGTAATAATTCATTATTTTTTTAAGCAATATGATTATCGGAAGAATGATTTTCTTTTCCTGAATTTATCCATTTTACTGTATTTACGTTGGGAAATCGTTCCAAAGAATATTTAGACGAAATTATAATCTGTGGAAAATAATGAGAAATTTATTGGAAATAGGTAGGTTGAACTTCTCATTTCAATGAAGTATGTATTATAATGTTTTGCTTATTTCTTTTCAATTGTAATTGAGCTTATGAGAAACAATCATATAATGTGCACCAGATTTTGACCCTTGATTGAAAACAGGTAATTATTTTGTATTTTTTTATTGTTTATTTAGGTGATTCTTGGACTCTTATGTAGCTAGGATAGGTGATTATTTTTCGGGTATACGATTGGTATAATGTAAAACAGCACACAACATACTCGTGAATTTTATAGCCAGGTGCAGGTATGTTGATGAATATGTATACCGAAAAGTAAAACATAGGTATGTATGTACATACTTGGTTTATAACTTTCAAGACAAGGTATCTAAGTCCAATAAGTTATCAATATCCTTAGCGTTTGGTATTTTTATATTTTCTAATAAACTTATTGTCCTTAAAATGAAAGTCTTTTTACAATTTGCCAATCGTCCCCGAAGAATAATGACCAAGAGATATACCTGCATAAACAATAAAAAAATAAAAAATAAGTACCTATTTTCAATTAAGGGTCAAAATATGTTGCACGTTATAATTGTTTCTCATAAGCTCAATTAGAATTGAAAAAAAAATAAGCGAAAAATTATAAAACATACTTCATTGAAATGAGAAGTTCAATTAAGCTATTTGCAATAAATTTTTCATTCATCTCCACAGATTATTATTTCACCTAAATATCCTTTGGAACAATTTTCCAACTTGAAAACAGTGAAATGGACAAATTCAAGGACAGAAAGTCATTCTTCCGATAATCATAATGCTTGAAAAAACATTGAATTATTTCTAATATAACTTCGTTCAGATATTCAATACCGGGAGATTTTCTGTCTTTCTTAATATCTATTGGAAAACAGATAAGAGTATTATTGTTTTTATCAATGGAAATCTAACTACAAAAATTCTAATCCAAATCACCCGCCAAATGTATTTACTTCTGACCAATCACGGGGACGTACCCAGCTGCATTTTACTGTAGTCAGAGAGAATATATTACTGTTATAAGGTCTGTTGGTTATGCTCCACTAGTGCACACTTTTCTACACTCCAATACTCAGTGTAGCTCTGTTTGTCTGTTTTTTGGGATAGAATAGCTTCGCTAAACTAGTCAAGATATTCTATCCTGAAAAACAGACAAACATTTCACAAACAAAGCCACACTGAGTGTTGTAGTGTAGAAAAGTGTGCACTAGTGGAGCATAAGAAACACACCTATATTCTCTCTGACTGTAGTCTCCGCTTGTCCGCGTGAAAGACATTGGACTTTACGCATTAAATAGTCATCCATTTTGTTGAAACTATCTCGAAAACAAATCGTTATTCATCGAAGTGATACCATTGTGAAAAATCGAGATCCTATCGAAATCTTAATCGTCAATAGTGAACAAAATCAAGGACATTCATGTTCCCAATAAACCCACTCGAATGACAAACTTTGTAATAGTGCAGTATCGGATGAAGAAGCAGATGAACTGATTATGCTTTTGCAGGAGTGCCTTAAACAGAATTTCTTCAACATTGTTGTGTATTGTTAAGATGGCTTGGCTATGGGTTCTTCCCTCTCACGAACTGGCAGACCTGTTTATGGACTCATTTGAAACTGGACATACACTAAATAGGCGGATTTTGGCGTTAACCAGGTTACGATTTGTTGTTAGCAGGTTTGGTAAGTAACTGGTTACTATATCGATACCAGCTCGGGATCAAACGCCAAAACGTTCTGGTTACTAAAAGTAACATTTATGGCATAATGTTACTACTTAATTAGGTACCTCTGGAGAGATTTGCCCCTACTGCGAAAGAAAGTTAGGTTAGGAAATTCGTAACCTGGTCAACGCCAAAATCCACCTAATGGCAATCCTCACTCTTCACAACTTAACTATTATCACAGGTATGTTGATGATATTTTTGCTCTATGGCAAGGAGATGTCAATACGTTTTGAAATTTTCTACTCTACATCAACTCAATACTACATCCGGAAATAACATTCACTTCTGAGCTGGCTGGCATACCAAGTTTTGGAATTTTTAGAAAACCCACTCATACTGGGGTTATCATAAAATAATCTAAACTAACACCCAATTGACTCTTAAGCAACTTTTTAATCATTTATTTTCAAATTATCTTTATTTTTGATGCATTTTGTTAAACATTCTCAACAAATTCTTTATTATGTGACTTTTTTACATGTTTAAAAACATGTTCTTTTATCAATGTGACATATTTTATACAATCACTATTAGTGAATATTGGGAGTTCTTTTCTTTATTTATCAATTTTAAATTTGATAATTTGATAGATTTTTCTCATCTAAAGTGCTTGACAGTTGCTGCGCAACATGGAAATTTTTACCCAAATTCACATATCGAAAGAGAGTATCGAGTTGCGGTCTTCGGGAGGTCCTTGTCCTTGATCAATTCTTCGAGAACACGTATGAGGTTGGAGCGGTGTATTTCTTTTTTTAATCCACCTATACAGGGTGGACCTCGGGTGGACAAATGAGGTCATGTTTTTTTAGCAAAATTTGACTCTCAAATTTGATCTTGAAAATGTTTTCAACAATATTTTGAATCTTTGGAATATCCTAGAAAAAGTTGTTCCTCAAGTTTTTCAAAAGCTGGCTATAACTCAATTCATCGAATTGTTAAAAAGGGTGTCATCTATTTTTATTTTTATCTTTCCATACTGTTGTATAGAGTGGATTAATTTTGGACCGGAGAAAATATTTAGGCCCACATTGAACATTATTGACAGCGATGCGGCGTGAAGTAAACATTTTTAAGCACTTCTAACTAAACCACCAAAAAAGGTATTGTTGTAACGCCTCTGAAAGAGTAAAGAGTTTCAACTTGGATTTGCCCATTAAGCTGATAATTTGCATTGGTTTAAATTACAACATGTTAAAGTAGCAAATTTTTACTGCACGCCACTGAAGTCAATAACGTTCAATGTGTGCCCAATTCTTTTCTCTGGTCCAAAATCACTCTATGCAACAGTAACGAAAAAAAAAGTTTCGAAGGAAAACCCTAAAAAAGTCCTTGTTTAAGGGATAAATGACACTAATAAATTGAGTTATACCAACTTCTGAAATCACTTTTCTTTAGGATAGTTCAAAGATTCAGAATATATAGATAGACACATTTTCGGGATCAAAAATTGGGAATGTGGCAGAGCACCAGACTGTAAAAAAAAAATGACTTCCTTTGTCCATCCTGTATTGGTGGATGAATAAAAGAAATACACCTTTCAACCATGTACGTGTTCTCGAAGAATTGGTCAAGGACCACCCGAAGACCGCAACTCGATTTCTCTTTTCGTTTCAAAAATATCGAGATTTGAATTTGGGTAAAAATTTTCATGTTGCAGACAACTGTCCAGCACTTTAGTTTTAACATTATTGTGTTGATAAAAGGATTTTCAAAATTGAGTACGAATACCTATTTCAAGGGCATATTCACCAGCCAAAAATTTAAAAAATGTCCGTAGAAACATGTGTACCAACTGTTTCATTTTCGAAATAGAGGGTGTCAAAGTTTTTAGAAAAAAAAAGTTTTTTTATTAATTACTCAAAAACCCACGACTAGCAAAACAGATTTCTTGAAAATCCTCCTCACTGTAAAGGCTTTTCTTGAATTGTTAATCTCATTGAAAATAAAATTTACCATCATTGAAGTGAACCATCAATTATTATTTCATTGGCAAATAAATTTACAATGAAGTTGATCGTCTCCGGCCACTTATTCTTCTATTAGAATTCGCTTTTCTAACACAGATGGTTCTAAACTGGCCTAATCACGCACTTGTTTTATGTTTTTTTTAGACACTCACAAGAAGAACTAAATCGCTCTACTAATTTGTTCGTCTTATCAGAGTAAATTTTTAAACGTTTTTCACAAGTTTAACCATTTTCCGCACAAGACTTTCAAAAATCCCTGCAAAATTGATAGATGAACACGGCGTAAACAATGTAAATCCAAGCTCACGTTTACATTGAATGGTGAAAACAGTATAAGTCAACACACTCCACTATGGTTCATAGAATAATAGGTCTACTTGTATTACTTAGCTCTCTTGAATACTGGTGATCAAGTAGTATAACTCGACTTGTACTATTATGCCCACTAAAAATTGAAAATTTTGCAACTTATACTATCCAAACTAACGTCAATATTATTTATTTTTTTGGAAATAGGCTTATACTGTTTGGACCAAAAAATATGGGCAAAGATTGAACTTGAACTCATTTTCGCCAATTATTGACTGATACTCCTTTGTTCACCCAACATAGGTGTGTAAGCACAAATTTTGAACATTTTCAAAACTCTTTGGAAAGTACCCTTTCCTTTATGGGAAACCAATAGTTTTTGAGTTTTTTTTTTTTTTAAAAAGGTTTCATAACACAGCTCCACAGCTCCACAGCTACAAGAAAAATTAAGGACTTCTTCACTGCATATTGTTGACCTTATAAATATGTTTTTTTCCAATTTAAATGACCTCGTATTCCTCAATTTAAAGGTCGCAGCTTATTTTTGAGCTACCCTGTATAGATGAATAGACTACAAAAAAAACACAAATAAAAATTGATAGGTCCGAGCGTTTTCCAAAAAAAAAACACTGCATTGTTGATGAAATTAGACATTATACTTATGGGACGCACTGAATAGTGTAATATATTTTATAAAAAATTTAATAATATTCATAATGAGAGAATATTTCAAAAAACACCTCACCTGCATTATATTTTGTAAATTTTTGTTTGACATTTTTTGGGTATTTTTGAGATACAGGGTGACAATTCAAAAAGGACCAGCATTTGATTGTGTCCAAACCAATGATAGTATGAAGATTTGGCGAGACACGTCAATTTAGATATCGAGGGGGACAACTTTTGAGGTATCTGTTGTTTTTCTGGAATCAACCCTCTCCCGCCCAGGGTAGCTACCCCTGAAATTTCAAATAGCAGCCTCCATTTATTCCGCGATTTTTGATATCTTTATGTAATTCTCAATAAGCTACATCATTTTTTTTCAAAAATAAAGTACATAACCTCACAATGGTTCTGTTTGTGAAATTGAGAATTCCATAAAAAAAAGAATTTATACTCAAGAATGACAAAAGAAATAGGAAATAGGAGTTTTCATTCAAAATCTTGAGGTAGGCGCCCTGGAGGTTAGGAGGTTGAAAGTAATATGACAGCTAACACCTCAAGAGCTCCCTTGATATCTGCATTGATATTTTTCACAAAATCTCCATACCGTCATCAGTTTAAGAAATTATAATTATTGCTGTCCGTTTGGAAACAATTGTGAGGTTATGTAGTCCAATTTAAAAAAAAAAGTGATGCAACTTATCAAGATTACACAATTGGACACAATCAAATGCTGGTCGTCTTCAAATTGTCACCCTGTATAATCAAATACTGCTGCAATCTGGTAGCATTTCTAACATATTCTTGGCGACAAAAGATTCAGGAATACCTAATATCCTTTCCCATTCATTGATTTTTCCTTGAAGTATTGCCACTCTAATGCGAATTTTTTCGGGTAATTCCGGAAATATTCTTGGTAACATAATCGTAATATTTCGGTAATATGTTACCCAAAAGCGAATATTCTTTTGAGGGTGAGCGAATATTGCCGTGAGTTACGGAATTTATGGAAATATTTGGCCGGTAATATTCGCTCGTCGCATCACAAGCCCACTATAATGTCAATAGGAACTTACGAGGGAACTAATTTAGCGGTAAAGCGTGATAATTTCCATATTTTTATTTCGCTCTACACAACATGAATAACCAGTGTTGCTGATTTTTTTGATTTAAATCGATTTTTTTTATTAAAATCATATGTACCTAGGTATTGTTTTTTTTTTAATCATAATATTCCAGATAAACTTATTTTGAACATAATAGGTGTGTTTGTTATGCTCCACTAGTGCACACTTTTCTACTCTACAACACTCAGTGTGGCTTTGTTTGTGAATTGTTTGTCTGTTTTTTAGGATAGAATATCTTTACTAGTTTAGTGAAGATATTCTATCCTAAAAAACAGACAAACATTTCACAAACAAAGCCACACTGAGTGTTGTAGTGTAGAAAAGTGTGCACTAGTGGAGCATAACAAACACACCTAATATTTCATTTCAACTTTGACAGACAACACAACACAAGTAAACTAGTAAACTACTGTCACACTTAACTTGTCATATTTAACAAAATTTATGAAAAATAACTGAACACCAACTCAACTGACATTTTATCATTTTTAAAAAACAAAACCAATTAATAAAGCTCCGGCAAGACTAAATAATTGTATTCTGATGACTTAATTAAATTTCACTCTTCAAAAGAGAAGGAAAAATATATTTTTGCAATCATGTGATTTAAATCAACGATTTTTTCAAAAAAATCATGTGATTAAAATCGCGATTTAAATCACTGATTTAAATCAACGCAACCCTGTGAATAACATTACAGGAAACAAACAAACCGAAGCAGGATTTTCGAATTTCGAATTTAACTTTTAAGGTTATATTTATATTCATCGTGAACATGACAACAAGGCACTGCAGATGTTGGACAGTGCAGCAATTTTTATTAGGAATCTGTCTAGACAGGGCCGCTAGTCACTTCCTTTATGGAAACCTTTCTCAATTTACTTCTCTAACCTATAATTCGAATGCATAAATAAGAATAATCTTCACGTTTTGGTGGAGACACGATCGAAGGATGTTAATAATGATGATTTTGTTACTAAATTCAATTTTTCCCAATTTGAATGACCTTTTTTTTGTCTATATCCCGCTTTGTTATTATCGGATTATTAACAAAACCAAGATTTCTTCGACCACTTTTTCACAAAATTGACATTTGGATGAAATGTAAACAAGTATTCAAATGAATGATTTCAAGGTCATATGACAATTTTACTGATTTGCTGGTGTAGATCTACTCGAAAGTGTTTCATTGGATTTTATATGGCGATTTGGTATCGTTTCTTGTCGTATCCTTGCTCTATGATTCAAATTAAAAATAAAAATATTGACAACAGTTTGATGATTATAATATGAAGTTTCCATTCAATTGCAGCGTTCCAAAGTCGCTGAAGTCAATTATAGCAAAAATTATTCTTTGTGCCACCAATAAAAATATTCCATTATTTCAACCAACACTAGTTTTGTTTTGAAATCAAAAACATCAGTGCACTTCATACATATTATATAGTCCGTTATTATGTGGTTAATTGGTGCACGATTGACGAATACCAGACATATTTTAAATAAATACACTTACATCTCTTTGCATGTCCATTGTGCCTTCTCATATTATGATAATGTGGAGAATTCGATTTCTTGTAAGGCTCCGGAGAAATGCTCATACTCCTTCTGATAGGTGAATGTCTCGATCCCATTTTGCACAAATCAATTGAGTCACAATAAAGTAACAATTATAAATAAATAAAGATTTTAATCACGAAATAACATAATAACAAAATTCCCGCGAGTCAGACTATCCCATTAAATATGGCGCCTGTGCATTTTTAACAAAAGCGTCTCGGTTATGTACAATCATTTAGTTAAAACATCAAAAAAATTACGGTTATAAAAATAAAAATATATAAAGAATTGTTGTATAGAAAAAATTGTCACTGAGGCCACTAAAATTTACGATTTTTTATCGTAGCAACGTGGTGTTAAAATTACGCACTAAAAATTATAATTGTAGATCAACACAGTCACTTCACTGCCTGACAGCCTGACCTGACGCAGATGAGGAGCACCAGAACATGCGCGATTGACTAGCAACGTTGTCGACGTTTTTCTCCAACCCACCCAACTGGACAATTAGAAGCAATAAAGTCAATGAATAACAGATTGTCACCTCATAAAAAGAAATCTACTCACTTTGCATTGTATTTTATATACTTTTGACATAACATTACGTCAAATCTATTACTATTTGAACCTACTTTCATGAAGGTTCCATGTGGAATCTCTACAAACACCGGGAAACGTGACATACTTGGCAACATGTATGAACATGATGTTCCTTGAATGCTGGGCATTGACATCGATACAATTCTGTGCTATCGATATAATCTAGACATAGATGTTTTTGCCGGATGAACTAACCTCTAAACCTCTGTCAATGGAATTCAGCGCCCCCTGTCCATTATTATTTACTGTCTAAAAGACAATTGTTATTATTACTTGTGTGCTTGCAAATAGATGGCAGTCATGATACTGTTTCAAACAGACTACAGTAAAAACCAACAGGGTACGTGTCATGTCTGTCTATTATCAAATTATAAGGATGTCGCCCACGCGACATCCATTTGTTTACCATACCCAATCTAACCCAAACTAACCTAAACTTATGACTAATTCAACATTTAACACAAATTTAATAATATTGTTACTTCGGCGATCACCATGTTGCCATCTATGTCAACCAATCTGACCAATCACGGGCGACGTCCCTGTTGGTTTTTACTGTAGTTTATGACAAACAAGGTAACATATGATTATTCCCATCTCCGCTGACGTCACTATTGGCGATTCAAAGAGTCAGCGAAGCGGCCTCTGGCGTTTTGTGCTCGAACTTTCGAGAGCGTGATAGACATCCAGCTGTCTCCATGCTGTTTCTATTGGAATCTTGATAACTTGAAGATATATTCCCGATTTTGTTATTATTTATGCAAAGATTTTGATAAACCACGTTGGTAAATGATTATAGTGTGCTAATTGAATGGTATTTTTCGGGTTTTGTTATTATTGTTGGAATCATAAACTTATCGGCAGCAGTCTTAAGGGTGTCGATATCAAAAAGCCTCAAGTGTAGTGGCTTTTTAGCCAAGAAAATAGACGATTATAGCAGAGACAATATTATAGTGCATAGATCAAAGTAATCTACTCTTATTAAATGTATATATTTCATTGATTAAAAGATCTCACCGATATTGGTGATAAAAATCATCATCAACAATGGAAGATCATACGTATGTTCGCCGATATCCGAAGAAACTTCGTGATAGGCATAGTTGTCGCGTACCTCACTGCAATGAGAAGACAATCATCTGCATAATTTTTCAAAGGACCCACGTTGTAAAAAAACTTGATCGAATCCCGACACACACTAAATTTTCGACAGCTAATCGTCCTTCACGAAGAGGCCGGTCAAATCCATTCAGAGCGTCCACTAAATGTTCCAGTTCATTAAAGACTAAAGGCAACATTTCTCAATTGACAACACTCTGCCGATACGAAACACCCGACTGATACGAACAACAAATATAAATTCACGCGCGAAAACCTAATACGGGCTATGAATAAAATGCAGTTGTCACGCGCTCGAAAGTTCTCGCGAGTTCCGCTGTGGCGCTGCTTGAGCTGTTTGAATCGCCAATAGGAGACAAGTGAGATTATGTTGACAGTTTGACAGTGTGAGTTTAGGTTTTGTTTTATGTTTTTTTGTTCATTGTTTACATCGTGATGTGAAAAATCATTAATTTGGTTATTATAAGTAGTTTTGTGACTCAAAATCAAAATATATATTTTTTAGGAATATCAACATGGACAGTGATGGGTTGTAACCACAACAATAATAAAGATTTCTCCATAGATTATATTAATATTGTTATTGTCAAAAAACTATTTATCATTTGAAATCATAAAACAAGAATGAATGTTTTATTTTTCGCTTAGAATAATATGCATATACCTTACATTGTACATTGTTTGAATTATATAACTGCTAGTTGAATAATCCTCAAGAAAATGCACATTATTATAACTTATGACAAGGCTTAATATAAATGATTCAATGTGCGTATGTGTTTTATTGGCATACGCACTTGGGTTTCCAAAAGCTAAGTCTGTTACGTCAACACAAAACATTTAGTTGGATCTATGAACGAAAACGATTCGTTATACCTGTGTAGTTTCGAGACGATAACGGTTGAAGGTCTTCAAGTACCATATAACGTTCTGAAAACAACATGGAAACATCTCAAAAATGGACCTAATCCGTAATAGTATATTGGAACAAGAACGTTGAAGGGAGATAAAGTCAAACCAAAATTTCAAACGTATCCGTATACGTATCGAACTGCGCAAGTGCATAAGGGATACGTTGACAGATTTGCGTTACGTTGTACGTATCGTTACGGGCCCCTCCGTTATACTTGTGCAACTCATTGTTCTGGTGACAATTTTATGTGCTTTCTGATCATTCTTCTCTACCTTGATAATCATTTTTGACAGGGGTCAAAAATGATATTTGAAAGCTAAATTCCTTTTGATGGTATTTTGAGTGCAGAAGATGGACTCTTATGCTGCCAATGTGTTTTGTAATGATGAGCCAGATACCTATTTCACTGATATGGTGAGTGCATGGTATCACAGAGTTACCTTATTTAATTTAATATTACGCGTTTTAACTAATTAAGAGAAATCCTATTGTGTTTTATATTCTGCAGCCACTTCTGGTGATTTACGGTGAGAAATATCTATCTCACCAGCGGTCTAAAGAGTTGGATTCTGCTTGAGCTATCAAGAATTAGGTTGAAACGATGATCTGCCGCCGCCCCTTTTTCTGAGTGATCGAGATTAAGGAATGACTCACCAATAGTAGTCTAAAGAGTTTGACACTTGTCAAATGATCTGCTACAGCTCACTGTTTTCATAGCGTAGTGGTATGAAATATAATCATACTTGTGGTATGGGAGTTTGGTCTTTGTGAATGAAGTGATCTCGAGTTATGAGTAGTTAAATATCATTCATGAGGCTATATCGACTTGCCACGGCCCTTTTTGAGGTGATTGCGTTAGAGAATTAATTAACATATAACGCGTAGGCGGGCATTGGCTTGACATATTTAGCGGTGAGTTGATTAAAACTAAATTAAGAAGAAAGCTATTTGTGCCAAGTTATATGGTTGTCCTGCAGCCTGGGGACGCCGTGGGGGACGCCCCATATGTTAATCTTTGGGATTATGTGTAGAATGCTACACCAATTTTTTGTGTGGTGGTCAACCATTGATCAAATATAATGTGATGGAATGTCTGTATTCCACTTGCATTGTATTCGGAGGTTGATTATCGCATTTATCCCTGTCGATTTGGTACTCGTTGTACAGTAGTATAGATTTTACAATAAGTGTATTTCTCTTATTTTGATTTCAGTTGAACCCATATTAAAATATCTTGAAGTTGTCGCATACCACAATGTATGTTAACATCAATAAGGAAGGTGACAAATAAATCCTGACAATTATTGTTGGAAGTGAATTTAATGCCACATACTTAACCGCCTACGAATGTTGTCTCCGCTGCGGATATCTGTCTTTTGAACGACAGACTTCAAAGATGTGTCAACAAAACAGCTGATCCAAGGTCGATAGTTTTTGTTTACAAAATTGAAACATTTCAACGTAGACAAACATGTCGGCAGATATGGTACCTAAAAGAAAACGGTTGTTTTACACCCCGGATGGCGATTTAAATATTATAAGGGAGGTGGTTGGCCAGAATCCCTTCGAAGATATACTCCTATACCTATCGGCAGCGGTTTTCGAGATATAAATTAATTTATAATATTTTTGTCGTAAAACACATCAGTGGATTGAGTTCAATAATTTCGCACTTGAAAACGGTGGAGTGTTGAAATTACTATGCCGACTAGAGGAAGGTAGGTTTATATGGTTCCAATGGAGAAACCGATATGTAAATACACAGGGTGCCTCAAATCTATCAATCTTTTTCCTATACACAAAAATGATAAAAAAGCTATTTTTTCAAATGGAACCCCCTGTTTGTTACTTGAAAAATGAAAATACCAATACATTTCGTTTCAAATGGTATCCCATGTTCCTATACCTAAACCTCCAGGTTCTACAAGAAAAATGCATTTGTTTAAAATATAAATTATATTGGTATTATTGATATGAAACATAATGTAGTTGCAGTCTGCTACTAAAAATAAATTGTTATTACTGTGTGACCTGGCAACTATAGGTTGCCCTAGAAACTACATTATGTTTCATATCATGTATACCAATATAATTCATTTTTAGTAAAATGCATTTTTCTTGTAGAACCTGAAGGTTTAGGTATAGGAACATGAGATACCATTTGAAAGAAAATTTATTGGTCTTTTCATTTTTCAAGTAATATACAGGGGGTTCCATTTGAAAAAATTGATTTCTTATCATTTTTGTGTGAAGGAAAAAGATTAATAAATTTGAAGCACCCATGTATATTTCCAGATCGGTTTCTCCATTGGAACCATATAAACCTACCCTCCTCTAGTCGGCATAGCAATTTCAACTATCCACCGTTTTCAAGTACGAAATTATTGAACTCAATCCACTGATGTGTTTTACGGCAAAAATATTATAAATTAATTTATATCTCGAAAACCGCTGCCGATAGGTATAGGAGTATATCAAGCAAAAGTGATTAGAATCAGTCAAGGAATCCAAAAAAATAATAATATACAGGGTGGCCCATTTAAAATAAGAAAGTTGTTACGACTTTTGGAAAGAAGCGGCAACACTGCAAAACTGAAAAGATTTTTAAAATATAGATCATACTCGATTATGGGCTCAGCCGAATTTTCAGGTCGATCCTATGTCTAGTTTTCCGTAAACGTCTAACGTACCATAGACCGTGAGACACCCCGTATCAGTGGCGGCTCGTGAGTATTTCAAATGGGAGGCTTACAGTGAGGTGCGGCTATGAGGGGTAGATAAAGAAATGCGCCGCAGGCGAAAGATTTTTGGAACTTCCCCTACTTTCAAATCAATTTCCCCTACTTTCTAATAAATTACCTCTCATTTTGAAAATTCAATTCCGATTTTTCAAAAAAAGTTATTCTTCATCATACACACATCAAAATAATCTAGGGGACAGTTACAAAAATCTTAAATTCTTGGTAAATAAATAAAATTTCAAAGCCTTGGTAATTTCTACGTTTCTATGGTTACCTGGCTGATATCTTAGGTATGTTTGTTTGTTTATCAACTCCAAGTTTAGCCACAAACATAAACAAATTGAGAAATTGGACATTTTTTGTCGCAAATTGCATTGTGTCATATTGGTTTTTTTCAATAGTAGTCTGAAATTCAGTTTAGTTTTACACGTTACAATAATGGAGAGACATCATTTGGAACGCGAGACGCAATTACGTGCAGTGGGAATGCTTCAAGCGCGTTTGAGTCAAAGAGTGGTCGCCAACATACTCCATACGAACAAAAGTGTCATCAATCGTCTGTGGTCGAGATATCAAGCAACGGAAGTGTTGATGAACGCCATACAGGTTGTACAAGAGCAACTAATGAAATTGAAGATCGTTTTATAAGACTACGGGCACTTCGAGACCGGACTGTTACTGCAACACAACTGGCAATTCAGCTTCGTGATACGCATCATGTGCTTATAAGCGGTCAAACCATCAGAAATAGGCTCCATGAATCTGGATTGAATGCCAGGAGACCTGTGAGGGTTCCTGTGTTATCGAGAGGAAATCGCACTAGCCGACATTCAACAATTGAACAAAAAAACAAACATTACAGTTCCTCCTTGCTGCCTATGGACTTCCTGGGTAGCTGCCAAGCGCTCTGCGTTTTCAGATCGTCTCCATACTCTTGTTCTGCGTGTATCAGGTGCTAGTCCAAATCGGGATTCATCAGTGAACAAAATAGGGGCCCAATCATGTCTTAACCAATTTTCATGTTCCTGTGCCCACTGAAGTCGGCTAGTGCGATTTCCTCTCGATAACACAGGAACCCTCACAGGTCTCCTGGTATTCAATCCAGATTCATGGAGCCTATTTCTGATGGTTTGACCGCTTACAAGCACATGATGCGTATCACGAAGCTGAATTGCCAGTTGTGTTGCAGTAACAGTCCGGTCTCGAAGTGCCCGTAGTCTTATAAAACGATCTTCAATTTCATTAGTTGCTCTTGTACGACCTGTATGGCGTTCATCCACACTTCCCGTTGCTTGATATCTCGACCACAGACGATTGATGACACTTTTGTTCGTATGGAGTATGTTGGCGACCACTCTTTGACTCAAACGCGCTTGAAGAATTCCCACTGCACGTAATTGCGTCTCGCGATCCAAATGATGTCTCTCCATTATTGTAACGTGTAAAACTAAACTGAATTTCAGACTACTATTGAAAAAAACCAATATGACACAATGCAATTTGCGACAAAAAATGTCCAATTTCTCAATTTGTTTATGTTTGTGGCTAAACTTCGAGTTGATAAACAAACAAACATACCTAAGATATCAGCCAGGTAACCATAGAAACGTGTAGAAATTACCAAGGCTTTGAAATTTTATTTATTTACCAAGAACCTTAACTGTCCCCTAGATTATTTTGATGTGTGTATCTTGCTTGTTATATGCATGATAATATGCAAATATACAGGGTGTCCCAACGATAGAGTAAAGTAGGTTTTATCATATAGGATATGAAAAATATCAATATCAATATGCGTCACAGGTTAGGGGTGTAAATAGCGCACATTCTGAAAATATTTGGAAACATACAGGGTGCGTCACAAAAGTATGGCGTGTAAAAGTATGATTTTTTTAAATAGAATGCCCCGTTTTTGATTTTGTTTCTGGATTCTATGTGTCACTATGAACATTTTTTGTTATATAATATATGGGGCTAAATTTGATAGTTTTTGAATTATTCGAATTTAACGAAAAAATTTTGCATTTTAATGATATTGAAAAATGATTGTTTTCTCCGTTATTTAAGATATTACACTCTTGAGATTTGGTAGGGATAAGGACTAGTGTCATATCAATGCTTGAACCGGAGATATTCGCTATTTGTTATACACGGTGTTTTTTACTATAGTCCAAACTTTCCGATTTTCAAAATAAAAAAAATCATTTTTTTCAAATGATACACCCCTTTTATTATTACGTTAGTGGATTGAGTATTTGAAAACCTATCATTTTTGCAAATAATGTCCTATACCTATCTTTCATGGTTATCGAGAAATTCCGAATTTTCTAAATCGCTACCTAGTGTTTTGCAATAAAACGATAAACTATGCCAAGTTTCAAGTTATTATTCAAAGGTAATACTAATATCCAAATTGTTAATCGATATTTTGTCTTAATATATGTTCAAAAAGGTGACTTCCCTGTTGAATACACAGATTCAGTCTTCTTTGAAGATTCAGCCTGACTTCTGATAACATCAAAGGGGTCACTGAATGACAAACGTCCCGTATTCTATTTTTCATATCTTCCATGGTGGTTGGCTTGGTAAAGTATACTCGGTCTTTTATGAATCCCCATAAAAAAAAATCGAGGGGAGTTAAGTCGCATGATCTCGGTGGCCACGGAATAGAACCTCCACGTCCTATCCATTTTCCTGGGAATTGCATATCCAAAAATGCCCGTACATCACGATGGTAATGTGGAGGTGCACCATCCGGTTGCATCCACATATTTGCCCGTTCGACTAAATTGATATCTTCAAGTAGCAGAGGCATTTCTTCACGCAAGAAATTCAAATAGTTGCGACCCGATAAATGTTCATCAACAAAGAAGGGACCAATGATTTGGTTATGGTGGATGCCACACCATACATTTATTGACCAATAATTTTGATGTTGGACTTCTCGTAGCCAAAATGGATTTTCAGTCGCATAATAGTGCATATTATGCCTGTTTACAGCCCCGTTGCTTCTAAATGTCGCCTCATCGGAGAACATAATTTTGCACAAAAAGTTGTTATCCAACTGAATTCGTTGATTGATGATATTGCAAAACTGAACTCGTTTTTCAAAATCTCCTTCCAGCAATTCTTGATGAAGATGAATATATGGTAAGGCTGGTATTTGAATTTTTTTGTTGTCCGATTCACAGTGGATTTTGAAGTGTTGCATATAGTTGATAATGCCCTACTACTTACATGGGGATTTTCTTCAATATGTAACAAAATATCTAGTTCTTTTTCTTCGTTTGCTGCGTTCTTGTTAACAACTTTACGTTTCGTGTATGAAACACTTCCACTGGAATCAAACCTTTCCATCACATTTCGAAAACAGAGAGTAGTGGGTAGCCGCCGTTCGGGATATTTTGTTCGGTAAATTCTTTGAGCCAGTAGAGGGTTTCTCTCGGCTTCCCCCAATACATAGATCATGTCAATCAAATCATTCAGTGGATAGTTCATAGCCAAAAATATGGATCAAAAAGAAAGGATTAATTTTTACTTCTGTCAACAATAATTTTTGTTTTTTCCATGGCAACGGCCGGTGATCGCCATACATTCCATATAATATGACCGAACGATTTGGAAAATTCGAATTTTCTCGATAACTATTGAAGATAGGTATAGGACATTATTAGCAAAAATGATAGGTTTTCAAATACTCAATTCACTATAGTAATAATAAAAGGGGTGTACCATTTAAAAAAAAAGACATTTTTTTATTTTGAAAATCGAAAAATTTGGACCATTATAAAAAACACCCTGTATAACAAATAGCGAATATTTTCTGTGGAATCTTTGATATGACTCTAGTCCTTATCCCCACCAAATCTCAAGAGTGTAATGTCTTAAATAAGTGAGAAAACAGTCATTTTCCAATATCAGGAAAATGCAAAATTTTCCGTTAATTTCGAATAATTCAAAAACTATCAAATTTAGACCCATATATTATAGAACAAAAAATGTTTATAGTGACACATAGAATCCAGAAATAAAATTAAATACAGGGCATTCCATTTAAAAAAATCATACTTTTTCGTGCCATACTTTTGTGACGCACCCTGTATGTTTCCAAATATTTTCAGAATGTGCGCTATTTACACACCCCTAACCTGTGACGCATATTGATATTGATATTTTTCACATCCTATATGATAAAACCTACTTTACTCTATCGTTGGGACACCCTGTACAGCATCCACCTGAACCGTGACGTGCAACGCTTCTTCGTTGAAATAAACTATATAGGAATGGCCAGAAGTCGAACCGATATACAATGCATTTCGTTAAAAGTTAATTGTCAGTATTGGACCTAAAAATGCAGTGGATTTCCACATTACCCGAGAGGTACCACCGCGTATGCGTTGACCTATAAAGGGGGTCTCACCAATAGTCCTACTCCAAAAAAAAACATACTTTAAACATATAAAATAAAAAAGTAGGTATCAAATTCTAAGGAATAAGTGCTGTTTTTCTTATCCGCACGTACCTGCGGCCCAAATTAACTTTATATTCTTCATAACAACAAAAAATAAATATAACATTCATAAAAAATAATACCAACATAAAATAAATAACATTCTTAAAAAATAATCTCAAGTAGGTAAGTAAAAAATAAATCCTTTCAAAACCAACATTTGCGTGCGGGTTTGCGTGCTATACAAAATTACGTTTTCTTATACAACAACGGTATTCTCCGCTCTTTAAAATGTGCAAAATGGTCTAAAATTTTTTCATAAAATGATTCATCTTGTTTTAGATGTTTAATTAATTCTTTTTCTATAGATATTGTGCTAACATTGCATAAGCGTTCTTGACTCATGGTGTTCCGTAAATACGTTTTTATTCTCTTGAGTGTCGAAAAAGATCTTTCTACTGATCCTCTTTCTTGTCGTTGTTTTCTTCGATCGACGCCATAATTCTGTCATTGGCGCTTTTGTCCGCCATTTCCATGACGGACTTCTGGGCGTTTTCCTCGCTTTCCTTTTGTCGTTGTTGTTCCTTTAACGATTCGAACTCGTTCAGTATATTATAATCGGGTCCTGTACTTCCTGGCGATCTTCCTCACTTTGGCCAGATTACTCTTCAGTTCATTGTTGGTTGTTTGGACTGAGCTTGCTGGTTGAGAGTGGTCAGCTGCTTGTTTTCCTTTGTCAACACTTCCACTTGTTCCAAACGTTCTTTTCTGCAAGTCTCATAGTCCTCTCTCATCTGTTCGATTATCTTTTTGTAGTCCTTCAGCTGCGGGTCAATGGCGTCATATGAGTTGCTGATTCCTTGATCGACTGGTTGATGTTGTTGAGTCTGGCACACTCCTCGTCCTTGCTGGCTAGTTGTCCGTTGACAGACACATAGCGCGAGTACAGCTCGGTATAGGTCATTCCCGTCTTCATAACTCGTGATAAGTTACCAGCCGATGGAGATATGGCATCAATGTCGCGTCCCAAAGAGTCATTTTTGCACTGGTCAATCAAGTCGTTCGTTGGCAGTCTGCAGCTCCTTTTTCAGCAACGCAATGCAGTCGTTCTTCTTCGCAATGATTTCTTCATAGAACAACTCGCTTTCTTTATGCATCGTCTCCAGTTCCCCATATTTCTCGATGGCTTGCTTTGATGAATCTTGAACCTCTTCAAGGTCATTTTTGAGTATATCACTGTGCCCTTATAGGCGTTGGCAATTTTGGTTTTAGCTTCGACCTCGCACGTCTAAGACTCAAAGGTTTTGGCATGAATTTCATTTTGGTTGTAGATTATCTTAGACAGCTCTTTATTGCGGACCGTTAGGTTTTGGTTCATGTCGGTGGGGGATTTAATTTGCTCTGTGGCCACAGATAACTCTTGAGACTTTTCGACCAATTTGGTTTCAAGTTGGATACATTTCGAGGTGTCGTCTCTGAGGGAATCAAGCAGTTTTTCAGTGAATGAATCAATTTTACTATTCAACAACGATCTTTCCTGCTCCAAACTCTTCTCCTTGTACTCCAACGTGATCTTCATCGACTGCACCTCATATTTTGTTTCAACGGCAGCTTGCAGCTGTTCGGTCAAAGTTTGAATGTCCATTTGAAAAATTTAAAATCACATTTATCAGCTCCACTGCTGTTTACAAATTGTAACAAGCATTCCAAAAACGTTGTTTTTTCAAAGGCCAAATTCTTCTGAGAATCACGCT
The DNA here is from genome assembly GCA_958502075.1 of Orchestes rusci. Classification (NCBI taxonomy): domain Eukaryota; kingdom Metazoa; phylum Arthropoda; class Insecta; order Coleoptera; family Curculionidae; genus Orchestes; species Orchestes rusci. Next base: position 6,360,691 of record OY293303.1, on the reverse strand, counting down.
TATTTCATGAAGTTATCAATTTAAAATAAAATAAAGTAAGGCAGACTAGAGTAATGATTTTTTTTACTTCAGAGAAGACAGTGGCAAGCTCAATTATTGTTTTATTCAAAAATGTCAAGCTTCGGCAAATTTCTCTTCCTTCTACTAATGCTAAAAAATGAACTACACTGCTCGTCAAATCAGATAACATAGCAATTTTTTCGCCCATTTTAACAAGCCGTAGCTTTCAAACGAATAAACGGAATTTCTCGAATGTTTTAGCGTTTTGAAGATGGACTTTCGTACATTGTACTGATTTTTGAAGATTTTGTGCGAGATGCGGTTTTCTATGATATACAGGGCGATGAAGGATAATTCAATGGGAAAAATTTCTAAAATATGTCGATATATCAGATTTTTTTTCCTAGCAGGTCTTTATGATAAATTAGTTCACGAGAGCTAGCTGGTACTTTGTCGCTGAAAATGAATCACACTGTACAGGGTTGTCCAACGAAGGCTGAACACCCTTGAAATTTCTTTATTTCAAAAGATTGCTAAACGTCAAATACATAAGTTGTGGGGATATAGGTGAGGAATGAGGGACATTTATCAGAAAAACCATAATTGAGCATCGAAAAAAAAAGATAAGGAATAAAACATCAATTTTCTCGCTTATTTTAAATGGGGCACATAAGATACTGAACACAGTTTGTTGAAAGTGTTTTTTCTCCAAAGTTAATGGTCAGCCAATATACTGATTTTCAATTAGTTTTAACTCCAAAAAAAAAAACGTTCTACGAAATGTGTTCAGAATCTTATGTAGAATTCAAAATTCTAATAATATACAGGGTGCTCCATTTAAAAAAAGCGAGTAAATTGATATTTCATACCATACCTTTTTTATACGTTGTTTTTCTGATAAATGTCCCTTATCCCTTACCAAAATCCTAATAACTTTTTCATTCACAGTTTTGCAATATTTTTTTAAATAAATAGATTACTACAAGGGTGTACAACCTTCGTTGGACAAGCCTGTAGGTACATGAATCTCCCTTAAAAAAAAACACATCATCTATAAAATCAAAACGTTCAATTTAAAATATATTTGTTCCATATTTTGATGGTTCACTGTAAGTTGATTGTTCTGTATACGTTCTGTTAGGATAATGAAGGATGTTCATACTCAAATTAAAAAATACATTTAAATTCATTATCATATTTATTTAAAATAATTAACAAAACATTAACTAATGAGATGATCCGATTCGTGTACCTTCAGAGGACGTTTAAGGTTCTGTCTGTACTTTAGAGTGGCATGGGCGGCTCGCGAGGACCTTGTGATTTGGAGTCCGCCCCGCCGTGAATTCTATAAGAAATCATTTTCATCATATTCATATTATAATCCATAAACATTATTTCAAATTAAATCGTTCAAACTAAATAAATACATTCAATACTAGGCATTTTACGACACAGAAACTATCGATGAATTGTAGAAAGGAATCCGCGAAACCAGTACTCCAACTCCAACCAACATTACCTCGTTGAGTATGGAGCGGATTCAGCGTGTTGAAGCCCACGGTGAATGAATCAATTTTACTATTCCAACGTGATCTTCATCGACTGCACTTCATATTTTGTTTCAACGGCGGGTACTGAACCAATCATTTGATCCGATTCGTATACCTTCAGAGAGTGTTCTGTAATTCAAATATATGTTTCTATTTATTTATTTTCCGAGATTGGTCCCGTATCAGAATTAACAAAAATCCACAAATAGTTTTTATTCTTGTCACACTTTAAAAAAGCCTCATCTGATCAGTGCTCAACTTTATTTTTGGAAATATTGCAGAAAAATACTTCTGACATGAATGCGTTTGTGAAATCATAATATTTTAGGATTTTTTTTACAAAAATGAAAATGAATAATCCAAACTCACTCAAAACAACCATTTGTTATATCATTGTTTTGTTTGTTATAGAATGCAACTTACTCAAAAATATAAGGTTCAAACAAATAACAAGAAGTTTCAATTCTTCAAACTTGAAACGATATCAAGCAAAAAAAAACAAAAACAAAAACAAAAAAAAAAAAAATCCACCTGATTTAGTACTAGACTTGACTAGACACTGTGTAAGTATTAAAGTAAGTACCTTCTTATAAAAACCACAAAGAAAACATCGTTTGTATATTTAAACATGTAAACATCTTCTTCCAAATCTTCAACAATACTATCCTTCTAGGTATTCTATCCTTCTTCAAGTACGTCATCTGACTCACTGTTCACTGTCCGTTTCTCCACACTCTTTCTCGGAATCTGAAATGAGTGTTAGACATACAAACAACTCTGTCTCTGTCTCACTTTTTTTGGTGATTCAATAGTTTTTTAATTAGGTTGCAATTTAATGTAGATCTATGCTACCATCTAAATTGAATTTGTTTTCAAAGTCACGCTTACACCAAATTCAATGTGAACGGAGGCATTTGATTACCATTTGGCAAGCGAAAATCTGTCACTACCACTTCGAAGTGAAATTTAATGTTTGAATGTAACTACGGCATAATGTAAGGTTTACATTCAATTTCACTTCGAAGTTGAAGTTGCTGATTTCCGCTTGGCAAACGAGAATCATATGCCACCATCTACATTAAATATGTATTCAGTCACGCTTAAGCCAAATTCAATGTGGATGGTAGCATATGATTCCCGTTTGGCAAGCGGAAATCTGTCACTCCCCTTCGAAGTGAAACTGAATGTAAACGTTACATAATGCCTGATGTATACAGGGTGTTTCATTAATATTGCGAAGAATTCAGCATCAGTTTTCCTGCTTGAAAATAAGAAGAAAAATTCCTATAAACATGTTTCCGGAAATGCTTCATTACAGAGCTACAGGAAGTTTTATTTTTATTTTTTCGAAATAATATTTGAATCAATGTCGATATTTTTATAAAAATTGATGTCTGGCAGTTTCTTGACCTGCAAAATTCGAATTTGACCTTAGTATGGCTGTAACTTGTTGAGGGCGCCTCTTACACCTACTTTTCCTGTTATATACAGCCATAACTTTTTTGGACGTAACTGTATCACATTTTTGAGCAACAAAATAGATTTATTTGTAGTTCTACGCAGAAAAAGTATACGTTCAAAGTCGGTACGGACAACTATTCTAGAGATATTCGAATTTGAAATAATAAAAACGTGTGGTTTTGAAATTATGGCGAAGGTAACCCGCTAGAAAATATAAAATATTTCGTATGCTACATATGCTTCAACACCCTGTAGCTCTGTAAAGAAGCATTGCCGGACACATGTTTACAGGAAGTTTTCTTATTATATTCAAGCAGGGAAACTCATCCTGATTTGTTTCCCAATACAAATGCAACACGTTGTTTGACCATAGTCTCATAATCACATGCACTCTTTCAAATCCAAATATCTCGACAATGAGTACACGTAGCGACTTTCAACAGGTATACTTGTTACTTCAAAATAGAATACATGCACGTCTAAAAAAGTTACGGGTCTAAATAATAGGAAAAATAAGTGTAGGCAACGCCCTTTACAAGTTGGAGCCATACTAAGATCAAATTCGAATTTTTCATGACGAAAAACCCCTCAACATCAGATTTCATCAAAAGATCAACATTAATTCAAATACTATTTAGAAAAAACATAAATGAAAAATAAAACTTCAACACCCTGTAGCTCTGTAATGAAGCATTTTTGGATACATGTTTATGGGAATTTTTCCTGTTATTTTCAAGCGGGAAAACTCATCCTGATTTTTTTCGCAATATTAATAAAACACCCTATACAGAGTGTCCAAGGAGTCACGGACCCAACGGCTTTGGGTGATAGAGGACGCTACTTGCAATAGGAAAAACCACATACATATATTGTTATCCAATTGTTGATCGTTTCCGAGATACAAGAGGGCCAATACGATGGCCAACTTATTCGTACGACGTGAGCTGACTTGATTTTTCATTTTTTATGGGACTATTTTTCATCTCCTGCGAAATGGTAGCAGATACGAAGAAATTTTTCAAATGATTTCTTTCATAAAATAAAATGTGTAGGTATCTAAAAATAGTATTTTTTTGAGTCGTTCACCAAGTGTTACATTATTTTTTTGCGAAATTATTTTTCCCGGTAACCTCTATCTCCGCCACTGGTCGACTGAAGAGCTTGATATTGGTGGATATTTTAGCTTTTCATGTTATCATATCGTACATCAAGTTTGGTTGAAATATGATTTTTGATTTGGCGAAAAATAAAAAAAAACGTTTTTTTTTATGAAAATTTCAACACCCTGTATCTCGAAAACCATCAACAATTGGATAACAATATATGTGGTATTTCTTATTGCAGATAGCGTCCTCTATCACCCAAAGCCGTTTGATCCATGACTTCTTGGACACCCTGTATATGCCTGGTTTACAATCAATCTGTATACAAATTGACAGCTTAGAATTTGACAGATTTCTCATGCAAGCAAAAATTCGATATCGACTTGAAGCGGGACTTCAATACATTATTATGTAGATAATAGCATATTGATTCCCGTTTGGCAGGCGGAAATCTATCACTTCCACTTCGAAGTGAAATTGAATGCAAATCTGGCATTATTCGTTCAAGAAAATTAAGTAAATTTTTCGTCTCTTTTTTGTCAAAAAAAACACATAGGTTTCGTAGGTACAATTGAAAACAGACCGTGGAACCTCTTATCCCTAACGTTGTTACGTCACTGGAATTTCAATAAAAATATTGTAAGGTCTACATTCAATTTCAATTTAGATGGTAGCTTGGCAAGCGAAAATCTGACTTCCACTTCGAAGTGAAATTCAACGTAACTCAGGCATAAACCATTCTCAACAAAATTTTGTCTTCGAAAACTTGATCTCTTATATTGCGTAAGCGTGACTGAACACAAAATCAATGTATATTGTAGCATATGATTCCCGTTTGCCAAGTGGAAATGAGACAGTTCAAATTCGAAAACAAATTGAATGTTAACCTTACATTATTGATGATGTAAGGTTTACATTCAATTTGATTTCTAATTGGAACACACTTGCGAAAAATTGAATGTGATTGGTAATATATTATTCCTGTTAATAGTGTTAATCCTCTTTGCCAAGCAGAAATTTGACAGTTCCACGTTCCACCTCGAAATGAAAATGATTATTATGATTATAAGATAAGCCAAGCATTAAGTATTCGGTCTTCGCCAATGAAAACACGACTAAAATAGACCATTCTTTATTCACGTAAACAAAAAACCTATCTCTGTACTCTGTGCAATGCCGATCCGGACACAATAGCCCTAACTCTGCCCTAATCTTACCCCCATTGACCCCTTATAGAAGAGAAGACTGAGGTTATGTTATATTCAAAAAAGACCATTATAACATTGGATATAGGTATAGGAAGTGAATTATCAAGTTAAAATAGAACTTACCTCAATTATAGAACAGAACCTGATGCTTTTTCAAGAAATACGAAAGACCTATGTATTAGCACCATTGAAAAAAGACAATAAAAATCAGACCACGGCACCTCTCTTCAGGTGCCAAAAGAAGGAAAAAGGAAGAAGGAAGTAGAGAAAAGAGAAAACTTGAAAACAGCAGTTGTCAAATGTCAATTGTCACACAACCTTGGTATAGGTGTGTTTCTTATGCTCCACTACTGCACACTTTTCTACACTGCAACACTCAGTGTGTCTTTATTTGTGAAATGTTTATCTCTTTTTAGCAGGCGCGGCTCGTCCATAAGGTCAATCGGTCAATGACCCACCCACTTTTTTCATTCATATTAACATTTTACAAAAAGGTAACTACGAATACTCTTCAATAAAAAACCGAGTCATTTCAGCCACACGAATTCTTGAATCTCCGTCTAATCCATAAAGCATGGTCCAATCCGCCGTATTTCAAATTGTCCCATGTGCGTAGAGCTCATGCCAATACGATTCATATGAATGAAGACTGAACTCACTGATCGATAAAGGGAACAGGGATAGAAATACGCGGATACGGCAAGTTAAAAAGAGAAGAATAAATCACAAATTTGTCGACGGCCCAGCGTTTTCGCGCTGTCTGGACATCACCCGCGCTGATTATGAAAATACATTCATGCAGCTCGGTGACATTGCAAATGGGGTTTTCTTTAAGCTTAAGGGAGACAACGTTATCCCTAAAGATTCGCATTGCATTTTCATAAACTCATGTTTATTATTGTTTATGTTTCATTGCAATGACTCGTATTTAACTAGTCGGTGTCACAGTCGAACGTGTTTTTTCAGTAGGTATTCTTCACGAATTTGATTGAATCTACGGGTTTCTCTGTCAGGTTGAATTGAATTGATACATTATCGTTTTTTCGGAGTTCCGTGTTAACTTTGTTGTGATTTGAAGTGTGAATGAACAATGGCTAGTGTGCAAGAAATACTGCAATGTTAAATGAATGGTGCATTAACATTCGAGAAACGTCTAGAAATAAAAGAAAAAGGTCGCCCCAAACCTCCTTTGGACCTAAAACAAACGACAAAAGACAGAGGGAAAGAAATCAACAGGTATTTTAAACCAAATATGTATGATATTTCGGATTGGATTTGTGGATGCAACTTGAAAAACGCTTTTTTTTGTTTCCCATGCATCTTATTTTGTACCGATGATTCGTTATGGACTAAACGGGCGTTACTGATATCAAACATTTGAAAGAAAATGTGAAGAAACATGCTTCTTCGACCATTCATATGAACAATGCCAAAGTTTACTAATAATAAATAGTAAAATGCTATGAATTTTGGTAGCCTGGGACGCGTTGATATAAGAACTCAATTAAGTAGTGCATATCGCCAATCCGTACAACATTATAATGACAAAGTCACGCAAAATAGGTACATTTTAAGTAAAATTATTGATTGTATCAAGTTTTGTGGATCATTTGAACTGGCTCTACGCGGTCATGATGAATCGGAATTATCGGAAAATCAGGGAATTTTTCGCGGATTAATAGATTTTATTTCGGAGCTAGACGGATGTGAATGTCCGGTATCCGAGAAGTCGCTGGTGGATACTATGGAACGGAACTTCCCCTACCAGAAATGAGGGAAAATTAATTATAAAGGAGGGGAAATACAACCACAAAATTTTTCGCATGCGGCGCTTTGCCTGCGGCGCCATCTGCGCCTTTTTCATTATGTCCTTTTCTGACCTATTGAAAAGGTGGCAACCCTAATTTTGACCCACCAAGATTTCAGGTCACGAGCCGCGACTGCTTTTTAGGATATAATATCTTTACTTAACGTACCAACCCGTTTGATCAATTTTCTTCACACCACCATTAGCGTTATCAAACACAACGCCATTCGCATTTTATAATACTTATTATAAAATGCCATTAGTTACAAAGATCAATCTGCATTACACTATTCTTAACCAAAATAACAAACACACCTTATGCTTCGATAAAAAGTAGAAGAGATGTGTGAAACTGCGGAGGAGCGTCATCAAGCGTGCCTGTTTCCCGCCATTGCATAATAATAATATGTTTAAATGTGATTAGAAGTATGAGGGTGCTTCTAAGCTTGAAGACTTGACTGTTGAATGTCGATTTATTAAGTAAATGGCAAATTTCCCCGACCTGTTCGATTAAATACATTTGGTATCTTTATTCCACAGAGATTTTGGGTATATTTTAAACTTGTTATAAGTGTTGTCTTGGCTTTATTATACGAATAATTTACATTAAAATAGGAATCTACAAGCGAATTTTTGATATAAAAACTCAAGTGTTTCAAATACGCTTATGCAGGGTGTTTCTAAAAAGTCTTTACAAAATCCTACCACATGTTGCTGAGGTCAAAATAAGCCGAAATGTCATCATTTCCAAGATACAGGATGATCAGGTTTAAAATTAACAATTGAATTTTGTCATTATTTTGGACACTTTTTCATATATTGCTTTGAAAACTAGCATACGGGGGTTTTGTGGTATGAGAAATTCGATTATGAAGTCCGTTTTGATGTGGCCGCTAGAGGGCGCCCTACACTTTACATTTTGTGGTTTAAAATGTCCATAACTATTCTCTCAGTTATTTTTTTCCATCTTTCATTGCATAAAAAGATTCTCCAGACGATTTCAAGTAATTAAGGTACTTTTATCAAAGTTCGCTCAAGTAAGCCGTTTTCGAGATATTTCCATTCAAAGAGTTCCATGCCACACCGGAAAATTTCTTCTTGACACGAACTTTTAAAAAAATTATTTTTTAACAATGAACTCATATTCCTGAGATGAAAATAAGCCGATTTGAAGCAACTTGCCTTTGTCCAAAATTGCTCCGTTTTCGAGATACAGGGTGGTAAAGTTGTAAGTCGAAAACGGAGCAACTTTGAAAAAAGGTAAGTTGCTTTAAATCGGCTTATTTTGACTGCAGGAATATGTGATGATTTTGTGACGCTCGTGTAAAGAAGAAAAATATTAAGAATTTTCCGGTGTGGCATGGAACTCTTTAAATGGAAATATCTCGAAAACGGCTTACTTGGGCGAACTTTGTCAAGAGTACCTTATTTACTTGGAATCGTATGAAAAATCTAGCTATTTATTCAATGAAAGATTAAAAAAAATAACTGAGAATATAGTTATGGACATTTTAAACCACAAAATGTAAAGTGTAGGGCGCCCTCTAGCGGCCACAGTAAAACGGACTTCATAATCGAATTTCTCATACCACAAAACACCCTTATGCCAATTTTCAAAGCAATATGTGAAAATGCTATCACGAAGAATGATATTTGCCGAACTAAACGGACAACATGTCAGAACAACGGCTGCAAGAGGCTGTCCCCAGGATAAAGTGTTATCCCCTCTACTTTGGAGTCTTGTGGTAGACAACCTGCTGAAGCAGCTGAACGATTCGGGATTGTATACACAGGCCTATGCTGATGATCTGGTGATCCTAACGACGGGTGGCCACATTCAGGAGCTCAGAGCCCCCACAATGCGAGCCCTGAGAATTATAGAACAGTGGTGCTCCCTTGAAGGACTTAGGATCAACCCCGAAAAGATTGAGATCCTGTTATTCGTCAAAAAATACAAATCAGGACTCAAACCGGAGATATCCCTCTCAGGAAGAGTCCTGGAATACAGAAAAACGGTCAAATACCTAGGAGTAACCCTTGACCAGAAACTGTCCTGGAAAGATCACATCAAAGAGCGCTCTAGAAAAGCCATATGCTCCCTATGGGCATGCAAAAGAGCTATAGGGACAACATGGGGACTGAAACCTAGAGTGGTTTACTGGATCTATTCTATGGTTATCAGACCTCTGATCACCTACGGAGCCATAGTATGGTGGCCCGCAACTAAGAAAGCATACATCCAGAGACAATTGGATAAGGTCCAAAGGATGGGATGCATCAGTATAACAAGCGCAGTACGGACCACACCAACGAGAGCGTTGGAGGTAATCTTGGAGTTACCCCCCACTGCACCTGTTTGTAAAGAGTGTTGCACTCAGAACAGCATACCGTCTTTACTGTCTGGAACATCTGAAGCAGAGGAGTAAGGGACACTCGGCCATCATGAGTGAACCCCAGCTAAAAGATGGAGTGCTGCTTATGCACTCCGACTACATATGACTCCAATCTTCTATGCTGGCAGCTCGCCTGAGCTGATATTATTCCTAGACCAGAGGATTGGACGGATCAGAACAGACCAGTTAAAATACGGGAAGGGTCGTGGTGGTTCACGGATGGCTCCAAACATCAGAGAGGCACAGGAGCAGGATTCTGCAAGAGCGGAAGGGACAACAAAATGACCTTCTCGCTCGGGATTCACGCTTTGATCTTACAGGCCGAAATCTTTGCCATAACACAATGTGCATATAACATTCTTGAGAGCGGCACAAATCACAGAACTTTCAACATTTGTTCAGATAGCACTTCAGCATGAAAGGCCGTTGTGAGAAAGGCAGTCGGCAGTAGACTCCAAAGCGGTCCTTGAATGCAAAGAGATTCTGCATAAGATAATTCAAAATAATAACAGAGTGAGGCTAATTTGGGTCCCGGGCCATAGCGGTATAAAGGGGAACATTGAAGCTGACAGACTTGCCAAAATTGGTTCATCGCACAGGCCGATAGGACCCGAACCAATGATTGGCATCCCTTAAGCAACCGGAATGGGTGAGGCGAAGAAACTTCTACTCGAAAAGGCCACTCTATGCTGGAACAATGCCCCTGGCATGCTACATGCCAAGGCAATGATAACAGGACCTGATACGGGCAGAACCAAAGAGCTCTTAAATATGAGCAGAAAAGATCTCCGCGCAATGATCGGTCTATTAACTGGTCACATGAACCTGAAGGGTCACCTCCATAGGATCGGAATCGGGGAAGATTCAGACTGCAGGTAGTGCCTTGAAGACGTAGAGACCGTAGCCCACATCCTAACGGAATGTCCGGCTCTTCGTAGCATAAGGATGGAATACTTCGGAGCTGAACTCACAACACTCCAGGAATTGGAAGGGATCTATTTGAGGGACCTGCGAAGCTTCGCGAAAGCGTCGTGTCTTCAATAATCTCACTTCTATCTATTGTGGGTTGCAACGGTCCCAGGAGGTCTAAGCAGGTTTTGGCGTGAGCCACCCACTAAAACATCTACATGTGAAAAAGCGTCCAAAATAATGACAAATTTCAATTGTTAATTTTAAACTAGATCATTCCGTATCTCGGAAATGGTGACATTTCGGTCTGAGGGGAGTTGCGTTGAATCGGCATATTTTGACCTCGGAAACATGTGGTAGGATTTTGTAACGACCTTTTAGAGACAACCTGTATGCTTAGGTATAAGACATATATTATGATACATCAAATCCGTCTAGAATTTTACGTATAATCCAATAATGTAATAAAATATAGGATGTTCCATTTGAAAAATCATCAACCTGACAATATTTGACAGTTACCAACTTTTTTTTACATTTTAGCATATAAATTCTCAAAAGATGACACTTTTGTATTTACCTTATTTCAATATACAGGGTGTCCCAGGAAGAATGGGACATACGGTAACAACAGATTCCCTACACACAAATATATTGCGATCGCTCCGAACTTGTCTATCCCGAAAGTTGATATTAACAGAGATACAGGGTGTCAAAGTTGAATTTTAATTTCTGATTTATCTGAACAACTTTCGAAATAATCAAGTTATGTTGCTGGAATCTGGTATATGCAGGGGCTGTTGACATGCAAAATTCATATCTGGCCTTAGTATGCCTCTTGCATGTAGAGGGTGCCACACATCTTTCCACTCATTTAAATAGTCATAACTTCTTTCAACGCACTCTAACATTTTATTTAATTGAAAAATCGATTTTTCCGTTATAATAGAGTAAATTTTTTCAAGATATTTGAACTTGCAATGAGGTTTTGAATGTTCAAATATCTTGAAAAAATTTACTCCTAGCCACTTCTACAAGAACAAGATAAACCTTTTTCATGAATATATGACGGAAAAATCATTTTTTCTAATTTAAAAAAATGTGCGTACAAAAAAATTATGACTATTTGAATAAGTGAAAAGGTGTGTACGTGGCACCCCCTACAAGTAAGAGCAATTCCGTGCTCAGATTTGAATTTTTTGTGTCAAACAACCCTCATATACCAAATTTAATAAATATAAGTTGATTATTTTCAAAGTTGTTCAGATAAATCAAAAATTAAAATTCAACTTTTGACACCCTGAATCTCTGTCATAACCAACTTTCGGGATAGACAAGTTCGGGCCGATTGCAATATTTTTGTGTGGGGAATCTGTTGTTACCGTATGTCCCATTTTTTCTGGGACACCCTGTATTTTCAAATAAACTGTCTAGGTGGGGTGAAAAAATATACTTGAATACTTTCTGTACAAGTACAGTATTTCGCTTCCCACAAAAATAATTCCACAGATTTCAACCAACAGAATTTGAAACCACATCCCACAGCAAGCTGCTATAAAACGTACTATTAGCTATAGTAGCTGCGACGTAGATGGCGCGAAATGATCTGAATAATGTACAAATCATTCAATAAAAAAAGTCAAGTCTATGAATTAAAAACAATAAAAACATCACACATCACATTTCAACTCACAAAAATCATAAATTGTCAAAAAAAATCAAATCAATTGTGGCTATAAGAAAACACACCGTGCCAACTCAGTCCATTAAAGAGAGGTGAAGGACCAAAGACGCGTCTAAATCTAATTCCGTCGCATCTCAGATTATTTTGGTACAGCATCCATCACTCAAGCAAGATAATATGAATCATAACTGTATGGCTCGGAATATGTAGTGAGACATCGTTATGAGATGTGATTAAGTTCCTTGTTTTATTTCAAGGATTGTCAGCTTATTTGGAAATGAATGCGGAAAAAGGGTTTTGTACCTCTAAAGAAAATACATAAAATATAATTTTTTTGTACATCGAGACCTATTCTTCTTACCATATCGGTAAAAGGCACAATAGCTCGACTAGCAAATATAATGTAGATTATGTGGTCTCAAATCTATACTTCATTCTCTTCATTTTTCGGATCCGGCCGACCAGTTTGAAGCCTATTAAAAAAAAATTGGGTGAAATAAATCTTTGTCAAAAGGATTGAATAATAGCTCATTTTGAAGATCTGTTCCACTTCATATCCTCTTGTGTGATCAGAGTCGAAGGGCCTTCGAAATAAGGTATCACTCGACTCCTTCCATTCAAGATTTCAGGGGTGAGTTTCACCCTGCCCAAAGGTATTGCAGATGAAGATCTGTTTTTACGCTAAATAAGTGTCCTCCTCAAAAACAAAGTTGATGTGTCTTATTTTTATATGACATTAAAAGCCCAAAATCAATGCCGGTACGTTTTCGACGGGTCACCCTGTATCAAGGAATTTGTAAAAGTTATATTGATCGCTACCAACTTTGGCGGCGAGTGTATAAAGGCATTTTTCAAAAATCACCATGTGATTCAGAGAGCAACAGTAAGGAATTTGGCAACACGCAGAATGACCAGCACAAAAATCAAGTTTTCTCTAATTCGCTCGACCTCGTAGCATTCACCGTTCCGGAGATAGCAACAATGACCACCTGTACACTGTTTTTAATTTGGGCGCTTTTTTGATTATTGAGGATTTTGTAAATTTCTAAAACACTTTTGCTATTAGTAATAAAAAATCTCTCATTAACAAGCGTTATTTCATTCACATTCATTTTTATGATAAGAACAGTCCCATAAAGAACCCATGGTAGGATTGGTAGGTCACGTAATGTAGGACTATTAAAATCAATAGCTCATTTCCTGTTGATTCGTTTTTATAATGTTTCAAAAATGGAATATTTGTGACGATAGTTGAAGAAATGTTGATATTTTTAATTAAAATAAGTATATCATACAGGGTGGCCCAACGAAAAGGTCCCACCCTTATTTATGACTTTCCTGGTACATTTTGGGAAAAACGATCGGACACGTCAATTTTTATTTTTAGGGGGACGTCTTTTCGTGTATGACTGTATAATACAGGGTGTTCCAAAAATAAGATATCGCATTACACTTGACATTTTTAAATGGAAACCCCAAATTTTGTTTCTATTCTTGGATTCTCCATGAAGTTTTTAGTAACTTTTGTATAATACAGTTTATACCTATCTTCAACCGTTTTAAAGTTATTTGAATTTTTCATAAAATTCACCTCATTTCATTTAATACTGATATTAATGGATCGTACGGAAAAAAATAATAATAACTGGAAACTTAACGGGGGAGACGTACTTGGACATGTTGGAAAATACAATAAAACCACGAATAACCGAAATAATAGAAAAGGAGGTTAATTATAATGAAAATCTTCTTCATTTCCAACAAGATTGTGCACCACCGCACTTTGTAGCTCCAGTACGACAGTTGTTGGACACCCATTTCCCAAATCAGTGGATCGGACGGCGCGGCCCCATTGAGTGGCCACCAAGGTCTCCGGACTTGAGTCCTTTAGCCTTTAGATTACTTTCTTTGGGGACATTTAAAAAGTAAGGTTTTTAGTACGAAGCCAGACTACATCCAAGATCTTTGGGAGCGGATCACGGCGGAATGCAGACAAATAACTCCAGAAATGTGTGAAAATGTTGGGAATAGATTTGAGCAAAATCTTTATCATTGCATGGAGGTAAACGGACACCACTTTCAACATTTATTACCACATTGACTTTTTGACACATTATAGCTAAGTAATTAATTTTTGTTTATATTTTTTAAATAAACGGTTGAAGATAGGTATAAACTGTATTATACAAAAGTTACTAAAAACTGCATGTAGAATCCAAAAATAGAAAAAAAATTGGGGGTTTCCATTTAAAAATGTCAAGTGTAATGCGATATCTTATTTTTGGAACACCCTGTATTATACAGTCATACACGAAAAGATGTTCCCCTAAAAATAAAAATTGACGTGTCCGAGCGTTTTTCCCAAAATATACCAGGAAAGTCATAAATAAGGGTGGGACCTTTTCGTTGGGCCACCCTGTATATCAATACTTTTTGAAATGTACCTATCTAGGGGTTGGTTTGGGTTTCCAAAATGTGTTCGAATTATTCTGGAAAAGTTGAAAACAAAGCCAAAATGATCCTAAGCCGTGATGATCTTAAGAATTCTTCGTATCTTAACCTTAGAGATTGTTTTTCGTGATTTCGAAGAGACAACATTCACGGGTGTCAAATCTAGTAGATGAAGTACATACGACAAAATGCTCTGTCGACTCAATATTTTCATACATCTTCATCATCAGATTCATTTCGTTCTATACAGGGTGGTCAAGGTTGAACGTTGGGTCAAAGAGAAGGGGGTGTCGACACCCATTATCTATGGCAATAGAAAATTGTATTATTGAAGAAAAAGGACTTCTGTAGACTTGTAGAGATCGTTATTCTAATCAAACTTAACATCTGGAGAAATGTTTGAGGATGTTGTTGATGTTGAGAATGACAAACTGTGTGTAAAATTAGCCCAAAAATAGAATTCTTGGGCATAGGCCTCAAAAACAATCTGGAAAAAACTTAAGGGAACTGGTTTATCAGTGAATATTAACTAACATATTATCTCATCGATTGTGTCAGAAATCGAATATTATCAGTTTCTATAGCATTTTGTCTCATTGAGCCAAAATGTTAGTCTGTGACAGCATATTTTATTGCACTTCAGGTATACTACTGTTCGCTTTTGAACCCAGGATGAAATAGATAGGTTGCAGATTCTGCAAAATAAAGTAATGAGAGTGAATACAAATTCAAGC
This sequence comes from Orchestes rusci, assembly GCA_958502075.1. NCBI lineage: Eukaryota > Metazoa > Arthropoda > Insecta > Coleoptera > Curculionidae > Orchestes > Orchestes rusci. The sequence goes on along the minus strand of OY293303.1, from coordinate 6,345,391 downwards.
AATAAAAACTGCTAGATTTGCCAAATTTGCTACCTGTTGAGCAAGCTGATCTAATGTGAATATACATATTATAAAATAGAACATGGACAAATGCCAACATATTTGAACCAGTTTTTAGAGAAAAGAAAAATATTTTTTTAAATATATACCTAATAATAGATCAAAACTGAACTGAATCGGTCATTTGAGAAACTCCATAAGTCCTATCTTACAGGACTTTTGGGTATTCTCAAATGACCGATTCAACTTTGATATTCAATTCGACGTCTTTTTGTAATGTCTCTACAAAAAACGGTATTTTATGAATGTATTCGTTATACGTTTGTTCGGTTTTTTGCATGAAGACACAAAAAACATCACGTATATAGTCTAACATAGGAATACCTAAGCCAAAGTGCTAAATGAACCATTTATTCATTTATTCACCTATACATATATCTAGTAAATTCATTACCCAGACTGTCCCAAACAGGTTGACTTAGTTCTGGACATGCAACATATATGCAGGTACATAACATAAAGAAAAATAATATATAGCCGAGATCTGGAAACGCAACTGACCAAGAAGTCCACAGATACAATTTTGACTCAGATACAGTAGACAACAACGACATTGGTCGAAAAGTTACTGGGGTCATTGACATCGCCACCCTTATGCAAAGGGATGACCAAAGCGGATTTAGGGCACTCTCCGACCAGCAATTTTAAAAAATTGCCAAAGCCTCCAGCAAGGCGGCAGACATATTCCATCGCCCGAGTATTTGTTTTTCATGGCACGGATAGCGTCAAAAACTTCACGAGTCAAAAGAGGAGGGGATGAAAAAGAATTTGCTGTGGAAACATTATTCAAGAACGATAAAGAATCCTTCGGATAAGGCGGCGATATTCTGTTTATCCTTGCAATATTAGGACAGGTCAGGGGTCGCGATTTGTTCGTTTTGTATATTATCTCTACTATAGAGAGAATATGCACTCTACCCCCTTATATGGGGGTTATACCACAGCAGTGAGGTCACACAGAGAGGGGAGCATCAAAGCGGAGGGTTTGCTCTCTTGAGCCGTTGTTGTCAAGCCTTAGCAATCCGGCGCAAACGAAAACGTAATCGTCAAGCGTTAGCAGATTTAGCCTAGGCGACAACGTAGCTGCGTAGCTCAAGGGCAGTCCTTCTGAAACTAAAGCCGACCATAAACGGTCCGCAATCCTCGACTCTCATCTTAACATGCGCAATAACGGAAGTAAGCCCTTGCAAAGGGTCTTTTTCGATATCACAAATATTTGCAGATTGGAATGGGGAACTTGCATGAAAAATTAAATCGATTTTTTTTTAAATTGTAAACTGAAGAAGATCGCAAAAAAAACGATACTTATTTTTTTATTTCGTTCAAAAATGATTTTGTCCACAGTTATTCAAGTTTGAAGTTCTGTGTATATAGATATACTGAGCATGGTATCACAATGTTATGACGTCATAACATTGCGATTTTAGCACACTTCGAAGCGTTATATCTCCGACAATTTTCGACTAACAACGAAAAAAAAAATACGACTCTCTTTATTTTTCATGAACTTTCGAATTCAACAATAAAAGAATTTGATGCAAGTTCCCCATTTCGAAACTTTACCAAATGCACTGATACAAATACGTTTTAGATCATGGTATATGGTGATTCTCCAGTATAAACTTCCGCATGAGTACGTCCGTATAAATCATCGAGAATACGGACCGTGAATGACCGGCTTATAAAGGTGCTTATAGGTTTGTTCCAACCCGACCAAGAACCGTACTTGGAACGATCCTCGTCTTGCGCACTAAAGAAATTCCGTTCCAACTGCGTATAAATCATTCCTTGCACCGTCCCGTTACGCATTCCAACCTAACTTGGAACCGTTCCGGAATCGATTCCTGAACGATTCTCTCGGTACCTGACTAAAAGTGGGAATTGATTGGGATGACATGCGCACTCTAGCCTACCACCGCCATGTTAGTTTATTTATGTATGTTATGTATGTATGCTTTGTATTTACTATGTAGTAGTACTAAGTGTGTTTTTTTGTCGATAGTGCAGATAAGATTTTCGTTTTTTCTATTTTGTAGTGAAAAAAAATCATTTTAATGAGTGATGAAGAAGGTTCAAAAACCGATTTCTCAAATCGGTACCTGATTCCGTTCCAAATGCTGCGATTCTGGGATCGTGATGGAATTGATGAGAATCTTTCTAGATTATGCACAATAATTTAATTCTAACAATAACAATCCCAATACCCGTTCCGGAACGATACCAATTGTGTAGGTTGGAACAAACCTTATAGGTGAGTGTGGTCAGAGAACTCAGTGGGAACGTTTGAGATGTTGGTGCTTGATGGCCTGACCTGAGTAGTAGTGAGTTGAAGCTGAGTGCTTTCTGGCCGGACTGTCATGCGAAGCACGCAAGTGTTACTATAACCTCTGACATTCAAGTGAACTCTTTGCCTTCCTGGAATCGTCGTCTGAGTAGACGGCTGAAAAAGAGTTTGCGAGGTAAGGTTCGTCACTTTCTGGAACTTACCCATAAAATACCCTATCCCAGGCTTCTGGGCGATGGATTCTCTGAGGAGTATAACACAGAAACAAGTTTCCTCACGGGGACGAACAGATTTATTTAAGCTGGCGTCAGACGTCTATCCTTGGAACTCCGAGAAGAGATACCCTATCCCAGACCTAGTCTGGTCAACAAATTCCTTGGAGAAAAGTTCAAAAGCCAGTTCATTGAACGACCTGATACTCGTCAAGTAGACCTAGGTCCAAAAACGGATAAGCTTGCATATTATCTTTAGGGAAGTTCATACTGAGTCGTTGATAGCAGTCCTCCTTGAAACTTAGTGGATATACCCTATATGGGAGATCCGGCCGGACGAAGTGCAGACGCAAGTGGGCGCGACCTGTCACTTGTACCTACTGCGGGAGAGAGGGATAGTCCCACTAGGATCCCACTGGTGCCCTCTTTATTTGGATTTGGTTGCGCAGGGGTAACCGTTTCCAAGCAGGGTAGAGAACTCTTGGGTAAGGCAGTGGGACACACTTAAAAGGATGTGGGTGAGCTTAAGTCGTCCTTTGAGGTATTGAAGACCTCCCTTGGACCACTAGAACCGAGATGAACTCTTGCCACACAACCTCCAATCAGGAAGATCTGGATTACAGTCGATTGTGGTATCGTGGATAACGCTATAATCTAGTATTCGAAATGGCTTTTTGCTTCGTTACGTACAAAAACCATCGTCCAACTAGTGCCCCTCATATACGGGACATAGAAACTTGGAAAACTATGTGGAGTCCAGAAGGGGAAAGTGTGATTGTGCGTACTACATTTGACTCTTTGTTTGTGGGTATATTGTTGTTGAAAAATTCACAAGTCGCGCTTTGGGGTGTGTGTGTTTGTATTAATTGGAATGACTAGATTATCACCACCGCTCTAGGATGTCAGATTGAATCGATCCTTGCTTTGTCGCAACTAAAGATTTTCACTGGATACCACTTCATGATGAATATCACTCTTTTGAACCACGGCGCATTCACAGCCATCCGAATGTATCGATTGTTAGTCGATCCGAATGTATCGATTGTTAGTCGATGTTACCTATGCGTTGCCATTCGCTACAGAATCATAAGTTAGAATGGTTCCCAAAACACTCCCGTGACTGATAGTTGACTGCGTCGATTCATGAGAGTTGAGCAAACCCTGCTTGCATGGCTGCCTCACTTTTTCTAACGTTATTCTCGATCTGATTTTTTCATCACAGCCTTTTTTCCAAGGTGACGGCAAGACACTTATTGGCAGAGTTACTCCATGGAATCTCAACATCGGAGCTGGAGTCCTGGCCTCCTTACGTCTCATCAAAATAAAGCCTGTGTCTTATCCTTACCAGGGTTTTTTCTAATCGATAACAGGTTTGACCATTTTTCTAGAGCGTTTTAAACAGTTTGCAGTATGCTTTTGACGATCTGTAGGATAGAGTGCTAGGTTCGTTTCAAACCCGACCAAGAACCGTCCTCGTCGTGCGCACCAAAGAAATTCCGTTCCAACCGCGTATGAATGGTTCCGTGCACCGTCCTGTTACGCGTTCCAACCTATAACTCAGAACCGTCCGGGAATCGGTTCCTGAACGATTCTTCTGATATCTGACTAAAAGTAGGAATCGATCGGATGACTTTATGCGCACTTTAGCCTAGCACCGCCATTTTTGTTTATTTATGTATGTTTTGGCTATTGTATTTACTATGGAGTAGTACTAAATGTGTTTTTTTGTTGATAGTGCAGATAAAGTTTTCGTTTTTTCTATTCTTGAGTGAAAATCCCAACTAACACAGATTGTTCCTTAATAAACTAAAATGCTATATAACTGATTATATAAGGGTCCATCAATATACAATTTTATCATTTAGTGACGTTAGTTGAGACAAAATACTCTCAGAGACAAAAAAGTGTTATAATCATGTAATATAGCTCTCTACAAAACCATTTAATAAATCTTTTATAGAACGGAAGAAATTGAATTCTTATAGCATACTATATAGTACCAATGTTATAAGAGTAATTACTCTCTTAGTCTAATTTGTTGTATTATTGGTTCATTATTGTTTTAAAAAGAACTTATAAGATGGTTACAAAATATTTTTATTAGAGATTTATTATATTATCATATAGCTATCTCTAATAAAACAGTTAACTCGCAAAAGTATTTAAGACTGAATTGGCTTAAGAGAATATCTTATAAAAATGTTTTACAGGATGCTTGCTCTAGAACGTACAAAACAGCACTATAAAACCAATATAAAACACAAAATAAAAATGGACACAAAATAGCAACACTGTCTTATAGTTTATATATTTCATTATAATGAGTGATCAAGATAGTTTAAAAACCGATTTCTTAGATCGGTGCCTAAATCCGTTCCAACTGCTGCGATTCTGGGATCGTAATGGAAATGATGAACACAACATCTAGATCATGCGCAATAATTCAATTCTAACTGTTCCAGTAACCGTCCCAGAACGTTAGTACAAACCTAGTGTCGCCCACTGGACAGTTCACAATAACAAAAATTTTGTAAAAAAACCGAATTCCGAGTTTGTTTGCAATATTTTATTTTAGGATGGCCCTTCTACGCTTTCATAGGTCTTATTACCTCAAGGGAATAAGGTTTTTCTCTTATTTTCTAACAATAATCTTTGGTGTTTTCAAGATTCTGAATAAACATTAAAAAAATATGTTACCTTTTGACCCCGCCACTGTTAAATAAGCCCATTTGAAGATGAATTGAAAATAATCGCATTACCCAAAACTCCGTCACTGGAACACCGCTTTTCCCACACAAATCCATCAAGGCGGCATCATCGCCTCGTATAAGCAACACACAGATTAGTCATCGACAGTGTTGCCGCACCTGCGCCGTAACTTTAAAATAACCTCTCGAACGGGCCAATGACGTTAAAGTACACATTGCAGCCTGAAATGAATGGTTTGTGTTTGGATGACTCATTATTTCGATTCTCGCTCCGCATACCGTGCATGAGGAAGGACGTCTTTCGTATTTTTCCTACCGTGAAAATGTTGCTGTTTATTCACAGTCGACACTCGACTTTGACGTGAGATTGATATTCAGCAAGATTTTTTACGTAAATAATCATGTTTTCAGTGAGAATAGTGCCAGTAGCTAGTGAATGTTTATGTTAGAACTGTTGTGATATGGATTGCCTGCTGTTGTAGATTCACTTGTGGTAAGTTAACTTGATCCGATTCAGTTACGTCATTTTATTTATTTAAAAACATACTGAATATTGATCTGTTTTCAGTCATCATTTTAGTACGACTCATTGATATTATGATAATTATTTTTTTTTAGTCAATATTCTTCGGCGAAAAAATAGTCGAAACTCTCTCGGGAATTGTTTTAGTTTTCCTCTTGATAATATTGTTTCTGTGAAACTGTTTTAGGTTCCAGGATTTTCCCGATTAAATCAAAAATGTTTAATCTATACCTAGGTATAATTTAATTTTTTTAATTGAAAATGAATATAAATCAAGCGAACTCGGAATTTTTCTTCAAGTGATATTCTTTTATCAATGACGTAGAAATTCAAAGAAACTGAAGTTTTTTAATAAATATTTTGTTCAAGTTGAAATAAAATAAAATCACTTGATTACACAGCGACAGCGTTCACATTTTAATTTTTTTTTTCAATCAATTTTATTTTTCTCGGTCGTTCCCATTTATTTTTTGTTTTCGTAGGGATAGCACGGAGACAAATATCAAGTTGAAATTTGGTACCCAAAGAAGCAACGGTAACTTTTTCGTAATAATCGAAAATAGGCAGCTTTTGAATCAATTTTCCGTTAAAATGAAATTTTAGACTTGCAACTTTTAAAAAATCTTTATTTTTTTTCTATTCTAAATTCTTACTCTAACAAACTCACCGACACTTGGCTAAGGAGTACACTCAATTAATTGTATGTTAATCAATGACCTGAATTAAATCATTGATTAAAAAATGTGTTCCAAATCAATTTTTACCATTGAAATTAATTTTATTGATGTGTAAGTAATATCATTTCAAACCTTTAAATTCATTGCAGAACGTTATACTCAATAAAATAGTAAATGTAACGATTCAGAGCCAATTTCAATGAGGTTATTGAAAATAAAGTTATTATACTATAACTAATTTAAAGTTTGTAGAGTTATTGCCCGAGGTTTATTGGCGCGCGCTCGAATTTTATCACTTACTAAAATTCTAATAAAACTATTTCATGACATGAACGGTATTTAAATATAATAATAGAGGCCAGTTTCTAAGGAAGTATCAAATTTATGAGGTCGGCAAGTTTCTGTTTTCTTCTTTAACGACGAAATTTGTCATTTTTATACATAATGGATATAAGAAACAATCCAGTATCCCTATCTGTGTTTGTCAAGTCTCTCATATTCCGGAAACTGTTCTAATTAACTGTATTTTGCATCTTCCTAGTGATGTTCACATTTGGAACGCCTCTACCTTCCTTATAGCTTACATCATCACAAAACCGTTTCTTTTAATTTTAATGTCGAATTCCAGCTGTTTATTTGTTTCCTGGGTATTTTGCTCGTTTAACATCCACCTATTATTCTGGTAATGTGTTATGTTGAAATATTCATCAGGGTTTGCAGCTCTACCATGAGCGCTTATCTAAGGTTATTAATGATTATGCTTCCCTACAGGGTACAGAGAGTCCGGTTATAACTTGTCATCCACATGAACACCAGACCAATATTAGAAGTATGTTTAACCTTTGATATTTTAAGAACTAGAGGGGACATACTATACAGGGTGTTACAAATTCGATGGGATAGCATTGCTAATTCCTAAACCATAAGAGATACAGCGTCGGTTAAATGGAGGCAAAGTTGCGCATTTTGGCACTCAATAATATGCCGCTGAGAAACTTAAAAAATTCGGAGCACTTCCGGAGATATCCGGAAAAAATCAATTTTTTCAAAATTCTTTTTTATTTCCTCCTAAGTTAGTTTGAAGGAATTATTGAAAACGAGTGGCACATTTCCATGGCCACTTTTTCTCCTCTTGAAGGTAGGGTGGTCGGAATTTATATCCGACGTTTCGATTTTCCGCAACCATCATCAACTTAATTTTTTCAAATACAAACCCAACTTTTTTTATGCATTTTTGGATAGCTCCTGACTCCCTGAACATCATGATGTGTCACACTTGTCATTCCAAAATATGCAGAATTATAATCCGAGATTTTTCAAAATCAAACCTCTTGATCTCTTTGTAATGCAATGCGCGTATCGTAGTCATGGTAACAATAACAACTTGTCAAGCCTATGAATAGTTTTGATGATCAAAAACTAGTCGAGAAACTGTTTTTAAGCTGGAGTTTTATTATTCAAGCTCCAAAACTATCTACAGGCGTGACAAGTTGTTATTGTTACCATGACTACGATACGCGCATTGCATTACAAAGAGATCAAGAGGTTTGATTTTGAAAAATCTCGGATTATAATTCTGCATATTTTGGAATGACAAGTGTGACACATCATGATGTTCAGGAAGTCAGGAGCTATCCAAAAATGCATAAAAAAGTTGGGTTTGTATTTGAAAAAATTAAGTTGATGATGGTTGCGGAAAATCGAAACGTCGGATATAAATTCCGACCACCCTACCTTCAAGAGGAGAAAAAGTGGCCATGAAAATGTGCCACTCGTTTTTAATAATTCCTTCAAACTAACTCAGGAGGAAATAAAAAAGAATTTTGAAAAAATTGATTTTTTCCGGATATCTCCGGAAGTGCTCCGAATTTTTTAAGTTTCTCAGCGGCATATTATTGAGTGCCAAAATGCGCAACTTTGCCTCCATTTAACCGACGCTGTATCTCTTATAGTTTAGGAATTAGCAATGCTATCCCATCGAATTTGTAACACCCTGTATGTATATGAATATGTATTGAACATATAAAAAATCCAAATAGAGAATGATGGAGAAGAAAGACTGTGTATTTTATTATAATAGATATACTATTCGCAGGAATAGTAAAACAGCATTTTTATATTCCAGTAAAATAACACTGTCATTATATAAATTACCAATAAATAAACAATTAACATTCAGTACATATTATATCATATTGTTACACACACTAAGACTAGTTTGTGAATGTTCTTAAAAAAAATAAATTCTATTATAGTAACAGTTCTTGTAAATAATCAAAACTGGTTTCTTGCATTTAAAAGACAGTGAAAATTGTAAATTATTTGCTTCGTTTATTTGAACATAGATCTTTCTTTATTGGCTTATAAATATTGATATGGACATTATTATTATTCCTGCGTTATTATTACTGAAATAGTATAATCTTCTTGAAACTATAAAATATGTTACCCCTATTTTTTTCCAAATCACACTTCAGTTTCCTGAATTTACGCTACAGCAAATATTTCTGGAACTTTTACAGAGAACGTGAACAAACCATGAGTACTTGTATGGCTGAACAATCACTCATGAGTTATGAGAGTCATTTTTGTTTAATTAGTGTCTGGAATCTGGAAGTCTCTACAAACAGAAACACATAAACATTCTTTTGCAAAAATGCATTTTTATTTTCTCGAGATGTTTTCGCCTTACATTCTAAAAGGTTTTTCAAATATATTTTCTCAAACGTCATTTTTAATGTTTGTGAAGCGGCATCGGAATGTACCGAGGAATGTACAAAATGCTATTAAAAAAAAAGATGGGTAACTATACAGGGTGTCCGGGAAAATGTGGGAGATCTCTCGGATTCAGATAGAACATTAAAAAATAAGATGACAAGTTCCCATAATTTTTTTTCCTAGCGGCCCTCCCTACGGAGATACGGCCCCCTAAAGGACCCCACTGGAAATCGGTTTTTCTTGAATAACTTTTAAACGACTTAATATAATTCAATGAAAATTTAATATGATAAACAGTAGTAAGGACCTCTCAAAATACTTCCCTTAAAACATAATTAGCTTGTTTAGTTTACCAGGGACGGACTAGATTGTACATTTTAACGCTCAAATTTTTAACACCCTGTATGATAAGGAGTTAAAAAAAATAAATTTGGATACCTTGAACATTAAGCTAAAGAAAAGGTACTCTTGTTCATTGTCGATAAAATGAACCATTTTCGAGAAAAAACAATTTTTATTAAACAAAACCTCGAAAAAAGCCATGACGAAGTGGTAATCTTGACGAAATTGTCAACCTAACGCTAGGTAAAAAATTTATGGGAACTTGTCATCTTATTTTTTAATATTCTATCAGAATCCGAGAGATCTCCCACATTTTCCCGAACACCCTGTATATTACAAGAGATATTATGTTAAGATTGTTCTGGTCAATTTGGGTTAGTCTGAGTTAGGTTGGGTTAGTTTCTATTTGACAGAAATAGAGGCCGCGTGACACATCTGACGACTGAGCGTACAAAATGTTTAATTATGTACCGGGTGTCCCACTATGAATGGGCTGAAAAGTATTAGAAAATGATTATCATGAAAAATTGCTGGAGATTTTCAAGTTTATAGTTTTGTAGAACGGCAACTAATATGGCCAATCAGAAAATGGATTTTTTTACATAATTCTGTCTAGATAAAGGGTATTGTAATGGCATCATAATTTTCAGCAAATTTCGGATTATTTTTGTTTTAATCGTTTTGCCCCAACTGCCAAAATAAATAAGTGGTGGAAAAAGGTTAGTTTCAAATGTTGATAACTCCGGACTGGAAAATCGGAATCAAACGAATTAGGTCCCGTTTAAAAGAACGTTCTTTACTTTATATTCCACCTTATGAACAGTAATAACATGTTTTTGCCAGTAGACGTACCTATAGTCCTATATTGGCAAAGTTTTTAGTATTAGTAAACTCTGCTTTAGGAGAATGAAATCTTGAAAAGTCAGCCAAAACAATTTTTTTTTCAAACCGAAGATATTGGCAAAAATTTACCATTTCTACGGAGATGATAGAAAGTTTCATGAAAAGTTGTTCAGCCTTTGAGTCAATAAAACTTTCATTAGGGTCATGTTTTTATGTTATTCAGTGATTGATTTCGAATTTTCTGAATGTTTTTGCAGTTCTGTTGGTGAAGGCACCCGAATAATAATTAAACACAAATTTCTCACATATGATTGATTCCGGCTAAACGAAATACCCATTTCCCATTTGTAAACAGGATGTTTATTAATTGAGTGCCGATACTTGAGGGTTATAATCCTTGGATGATTTGAAGTCAAAGAGTTCATATGGAAATAAGTAGGTACGCAAGTACCTAATTTTTAAAATAGAGGGTGTTAAAATGTAGAAAAACATTTTTGTTTATACCTAACTGTTTTTATACTATTTCAGATATCTTTATGAAGTTTATTACACGTCTTCTATGCATTAATATGCATTTTGCGATTTAAAAACAATTTTTTTATTTTTACCAGTGGCGTCCGTACGGGTTTTGCATTCAATATTTTTGGAGAAAAAACTTGTACGTCACTGCTTCCTTTCAATATAAAACATTTTTGAAATCTCTATTCATTATTTATTTCTGAGCCAATTCGTTCTCCTGATTTTCTTTCGTCCGGCGCATGGTTTTCTCTTGAAAAAATAAAATCTACTTCAATGCATTATCCGCGTCTTTTAATATTTTTAAATCAGTGGTAGAGGGCTAACATTTCCTTTAATATTTTTAAATAAAAAATTGATATGTCAATTCTTTTTTGAAGATTCATTATATTTTTCTTTTTAGATTTACTTCTTTTATTTCAACAATCTGTATCTTGAAAAATAGGCTCGTGCGGACCTATTTCTTATATGAACTTTTTGTTTTAAAATCATCCAAGGATTATCACCCTTAAGTATCGGCACTCAATTAATAAACACCCTTCTATATCGTTTTTTCTGAGAAATCTTTTCTTGTTCAATTTTATAGGAACAATTATGAATATTATGAACAATTTTTTTATATAATAACTTATAATGAACCCTGTACGAGGGGTGTTGAATTTCAATAACACTCCGTGCTTCTCAGAATACACACAATTAATGAGAATTTGTAAGACCAAGAATGTGTTGGAATCTGTTTATCTCTAATCTAAGGTTTAATAAAAAAGATGTAAGACAAGCAGTATTTGCCAAGTTATATCAAAAATGATTTTTAGCTCATCATATTTCCTCAAAATAGAACCGGTGCGCGAAAAATGTTTGTTTAAAATAATCATTTAATTGGCGTTGAGCATGTGTTCATTGCACTGAAGTCTCCGACTGTCGTCCCACACTGTATATTTTTTCGGGTTGACAAAATACATATTGCTAAATATTGACGGACTTATATAAAATGATGACGCCGCTCGTTTGACTTAATGATAAACAAAAATATTCGCTTCTAAAACGATTAATTGTTTTGTGAATGACAATGTTGCTCAATATGATTGTACCTCCAAATGCACTTATAGTTATGTCACTCAATTAATGTTGAATTAATAGTATCGTGGCATCTCACGTTTTGTTTAATTTATAGTTAGTGGCCATGGTTAGAATTCCAAGTGAATATTCGCAGTTCACGTTTTTTATTGTTGATTCAATATTGAGTGATCTATGTATTCGTATTCAAAATCTCCAAGTGTGAATTGGAATAACAAATTGCGAAGATCCTTCTACGCGGTTCGTTTACAAAAATATGTTGTCAAAAGCCGGTTTTTCGAGAAACTTTATGCGTGAATATGTTGTTTTGCAGCGCCAAGTGTCTTAGTCATGTATTATTGTGGGCACATTTCTCTTGTATTTGTGATTTCGGAAAACCCGATTATTTGAACTAATTGTTTCGGGATTCCCCGTTTCCAACCACCAAACTAATAGAAAATAGATTTGCGAGAACCCATACCAGCGGTGGTTCCATTCGAGTACTATGCGCATGGAACAAAAGAAAACACGAAACGCGCGCTTCACACTTGAGTCTGGCAACTAATAGTCCATCCTTTTTTTCACAGGTCGTCCCGAATTAGCCTGTGACGGCAGTAGCGCACGTCACTGTCCATCGCAATGTCGGTCTGTCTCGACAGTAGTCGTCCGCGAAACGGATTGAAACTTCCTCTGAATCGCAGCTTCAGCGAACCGGGTCCACCAACCCCTCTGAGTCACTTGCATCCTTCCAAGCGATCCAAACTGGAGCCTCAATCCAGCATCAGTCTGCCCACAAGTCCCTGTGCAGAATCCGCAACAGTTCAACGAGTTCACGTTATGAACAACGTGAAAACAATGGAACCGGAAGGCCTTAAGACCAAACTTGAAGATACCAGAAATGGAAAGGGTTTCATCATCCTGGATTGTAGGCCCTTTATGAGCTACAATATGAATCACATCACTGGGGCTATCAATGTGAATTGTTCGGATCGGTTTAATCGAAGGAGGCTGCAACAGGGTAAAGCCAGTTTGGCGGATCTTGCCACAACACGTGAGGGGAAGGAGATTTTGAAACGGAGATCTTTCAAAGAAGTTATTATTTATGATGATTCTACAAGTGATAAGGATAGAATTACTATTGGCCATCCCTTGCTGTTGGTGCTGGTGTCATTGGTTGAGGACCACAAGGAGCCGTATTTGTTGATTGGTGAGTGAGCATAACATCAGCCTAATTATTTTGCAATAATAATATGATTGACGTACTTGCGGTCATTGAAATGTCGCATAAAGATAATTCGGTTTTTGTAAACAGTAGTTGATATTTTTCGTAAGTGTGTAGAATCTTAGTTATAAAAATAAATAACTAGTACTCCCACATATCACGCCTACAACTAAATGGTTTTTAAAATATTTTTAAAAACTTTTTTCGGTAATTTTTTCGGCAGTTGAAGTTTCCTGATTTTTTTATAAAATGTTTTTGAAACACTCACTAGATTTTAAAATATCGAAATTTGACCAGTTGAGATGGAAAATCGCCTTATTTTTTTCATGGTTTCCAGGGTTTGACTTGATTAAATAATAAATTTTCATTTTACAATGACTTTAAACATGTTGTTTTTAATGTTATTTCAAATTCCAGATTTTTAAATTCTAATTATTGTATAAAATTAGGAATCAATCAATACTAAAACGTGATTGAGCGAGTTATATGAACAAATATTATATTCATTGGAAAATTTAAAAAAAAGTCACATCATCAAAACACAGGGACGAAATTAGGTAAAAATATTTAAACCAGTATACCTTTATTCTACAATAAAAAAAAAATAGTAACCTGTATAAAAATGTTTGCGAAAACGCTTTGTTTCTGAGATACAGGGTGTCAAAGCTTAATTTCTATTTTTGTATTATTCAAATAAATCCCATAATAATGTTATTGTTATAATTTAACAGAAATCGGTATCCAGGGTGTTCTTGACATAAGAAATTCAAATTTGATATTATTATGACTCTATTTTGCATGTGGTGCCATCGACCAGTATATTTACTATTTCAAATAGTCATAACTTTTTTTTTTGTCAAACCCTGGTTTTGAGTAGAAAAATATTTATAAATTTTCATCATTCTCAAATAAAAATGATGCTTTTGTTGGAAGTTGCTGGGAGAAACCGTTTTTGAAATATTTGCACATATTAATCCATGCACTGCGATTTTCAATGGCAAATTTTGAAAATAGACATAGGTGCGTGCGGCGTTATCATTGTTATTTTGACAATTGTTTCAATGTATCTTACTTAAAAAAAAAGAAACATTGAATTTTATACTTTATTTGGTTTTGTTTTTTTCGTTTTTTATTTAATTTTTAATTTCATGTTTTTTTGTAAAGGACCATTGAACATTGAATCTACTGCCAAAATTACCATGATAACGCCATTTTCAAAGCCACCTATGTTTATTTTCAAAATTTGCCATTGAAATCTACATTGCATGGCTTCTAGCAACTTCCAACAAGAGTTTCATTCTTATGTGGAAATATAATGTTGTAACCATTTTATTCACGCAAAATAAAGATACATGGTTCCGCAAAAAAATTATGAGTATTTGAAACAATAAAAATAATTGTAGATGGCGCCACATACAATATAGAGACATAATAATATCAAATTTGAATATGTCAAAAATAGCCTGTAATGATTTTTGTTGAATTATCAGAATTATTATTGTTATGGGATCTATTTAGATAAATCAGCAATAAACATCAAACTTTTACACCCTGTATCTCGGAAACAAAGCGTTTTCGCAAACATTTGTATAGCAAACTAATATTTTTTTCAGTGTAAAATACCTTTACTGTTTGAATATTTCAACATAATTTCGGGACACCCTGTATAAATATCCATCAATTGACAAAATCATTCAATAACGGAACATCATTTTATTAACTTAAAATTAAATTCTGGCATTAATCACCACATAGAAATAGTTACTGTCAATATTATGAATTTTGAGTCAAGGAAAAAAAATTATAAATAACATACGACATGGGCATTTTAATAAATGTCTTATCACTTTATTGAATATTATACAGGATGAGTCCGAAATACGTGCACATTTTGTCATGGTAAATAGAGTATAGTAGATTGATCACTTTTTGTCTAAGAAGATGCAGAAGATCAGCAAACGTATCATTTGAAATACGTATAAAGAGTGTTTGGAAAAATTTCGATTTTTTTCTGCAGATTCGAAAGGCCTCAACTGATTTTGTTCAAATTTTCAAAAAGAATATCCGAGGTTCTCGACTCGAGCATCTTTGTGATAAATTCGTTTGAGCTCAACTTTTCCAGGAGCGGATCTAAAGCGACGCTAATTTTTTTTAAAGAAAAAAGTGGGTTTTCACAAAGAAAAAATCATTTTATAATTTTCCATTCAATTTCGAGCAAAATAGGTAAATGTTAAAGTTATTGAACTCTGATAAATACAAAATCAATCAATTTCAACTGTCGCTCTTTTGCTTAAAAATGCGCAAAATTCTAAAAAATTGATCAATATGGCTTAAGGCGTTTTGAATCACAAAAAATTTCCAAAATCGCCACCTCACTCGTTCACTGACACATGTTCCTATGAAAAAAACTGATTATCTTACCAGACTCGTATTTATCAATACAAAATGCGCGCTTATTTTGGACTCACCTTGTATATCTTTTTTAAAACTAGTCCATTTTACTTTCAAATGTTGAAAATATAGTCAAATTATCACATCTAACAACTTTGAATTCCCAATAGTTAATCCTACGTACCTACTACAAGTATTCCAAACTTGAGAATTCTTAAAAAAATCTTTGCGAAAATATGTTTCTGATTTGATAAATTTGAATATTCAAATCCGAAGAGAAATCATTGAAAAATTAGATAGTTCCAAATGTGTGATCACGAGGTCTAAATCTAAACTGACCCTCTGTACACATGAATATTCTTTGTTCAAAACCACCACAAGGTAAGTCGAAAAAAAATGCCCATCCGGCTCTCCACAACAGCTGCTACAGGCCTAAAAGGCATTTAAAGAAACTCTCCCGAGTACCATAACATCGCAAGTGGTCGAGGTACCTTCACCGTCGACTTCTTGTTCTCTCTCGTTGTTCCCCATACCTTTTTCTTCGCTGATATTCGAAAGGAATTCTTGGAAAGGTCATCCGCTAGGTAGGCCAGACCAAGTGACGGCTGATTTTTTTTTAAGACAGGTACCCTGAATAAAATTGAAAAAAATGACTCATTTATTGACATTCATAAAGCGTGGAATGTTGATGATGTATTTTTTTTTTCGTTTTTCAAGGTAATGGAACAAAAATGGTCAGGCATTGATACTCTGATACATACTAAATTTTACAGTCATTTTGATCAAAAGAACACTGAACATCATTGTATGTGTGAATACATACAAATATTAACTAAAAAAAAACGAAAATTTTTAATAAACAAAAATGAAGCAAACTTACGCGAAGGAAAAATGTATATGGATAAAAAACGAATATACAGGGAGTTGCAATTTTATCTATCCAAACATTTCACCGAATAAAATTCAAAAACAGTTAGTTCAACAATAAAAACATAATTGAAAGTCGAGGATAGGGGATACGAAAAAAAATCAACCCGGGAAATGCAACAGTTCAAAATGGGAAAATGACAGTATAGTGCGGCAATAAATCAGTATTGGAGACTATAATTTCGGATAAATCAAACATTAATATGTTCATAACAAAGCCATAAGAATTAATATGAGAAACGATTTAGAGAATTTTTCAGTAAATATGAATGATGAATGAACAACGATTCAGGGAACAAAAAGTCGAAGTAAAAATGAAAGAGCTGGGGCAAAATTAAATATTACAAATCAATAAGTTCTCAATTCATGTAGACATTGACAATAATAGAAAACGCAGAAATGGGGTTTTTGTTCTGAAAACACAAAAGGGCGCAAAATAAACCATAAATGTAATAATGAACCAACTCAGAAAACAAAAACAAAAGTGTTGATGATATCTTGGAAAAAGCAAAATGCTGTCTTTAGGATCGAATTTCGGTTTCAAAAAACTTGCTTCAATAATCATTTTTCTATTGTCATATAGTTACTGGTAAAAATATTATATTTTCTTGATAACCTACTTGAAAGTGCTGATTTTTTTTGTTCTATTTATATAAATGACACAATTTAATGTATATGCACAGATAGGATAGGATAACAAGTTCTGATATTGATTAGCAAAATATAATTTTGATGTTAGCAAGTGAACGTATATAAACGGAATGAGTGATTAAGGAATTGTTCAAAATTTGCATACACTGCTCAACGTAGAGTTGTGTAGACGCGCCTTTGGATAGGTTCCAAAGAGGCTGCCTTCGAATTTTTTGTTTACGAATAATCGTGACTCAGAGTTTGTAAATGCGACTTAACATGGCTGCCTGAGGCGTGAGACAATTTTGAGCATTTTTTGGCAAACCGTCTGGTCGGTCGCTTTTGTTTGAATTTTTCGCTATTTATGTCGATGTGTGTCACTTAACAAATTAATGCTTTGATGTTTTCTAAAAAGTCAATAATGACCTAATTCATAATCATCCTGCAATTAAATTGATGTGTAATTTCACAGAAACTCCGAACTAAGTGCGACTAAATATGGTGCAAAGACCGGCAGTTGTATAAGGAATAATTGCTCTGACTCACTGCCATATTTTTCATGCTTTCCATTCTTGCCATTATGCGAAAGAATTCGCTTTTATTTCTATCTATAGCATCAGTATTGTGATTCATTTAACGGGAATGATGTGCGATTTTTTTGTTATAGACTTTGAAAAGGGGTTAGAGAATATGTGTGTTTATCTTCAAAATCCCTTTTCTTTACATCTACCTCAGCATTCAAAAAAACGTAATAAATCCAGATTACAATGTAGTCCTCATAAATCACAACATGACTAAGAAACACACTTCCTTGTATGACTTATACTCTGAAGATAATAATGTAGACCTAAAAAAATAACACGCTTACAGTCATATATGGCGATACAGACACACGGAAAAGAACAGGTATCTGCGAAAAGTGCATACTTTTCATTATTATGCGGTTGGCCTTTGACGGTGACGTCAAACCGTTCATTTTCTACGATCAATATAAAGTTTGGTCGGAAGATAATCACGAAGAGTGATGTTTTCTTCCAAATTTGCGTGAAATAATTTCAACACTGGAAATTGTTCTGTTATGGGAATAAAGTTTTGTTCAAGCGTGGTACATTTATTGATGCTCTATTAGCTCGAAACGTCGGTTTTGACAGTGGTAGGTCGTTGAGTCTACAAGTAAACTCAGAGTCTATTAAGCGTAGAACGAAGTTATTCGATCATTTTAAATACAAAGTTGATGATGGTTTTTTGGAGATGAAACGTCAGATCATTAATTTGAGAACGCCACTTGATAGAGGAAAAAGAGTGGCTATGAAGATGTGGCAAATGAATCCAGGAAAAAGTGGAAACCAATATGACAAAATTTCGTTTTTTTTTTCGAAAGTATCCGGATTTTTTAATTATTGAGCTCTAGACGACACAATTTTACCCATTAATTTTTCCACGAGGAGCTCAATTACCATGCAGAATCTAGTTAAACTAAAAACTTCTAGAGTTTTAAACTTTTAAGCGTATTTACATATTTTCAAGATACCGGCAAAGTAAACAAACTGATTATAATAATTTCCAATCGACAATAAGTACGCTTCAAAATGACGCGCGGTGCTTCCATCATTAAATCACATGTTATTTTATTAAATATATTAAAACCTTTTTAAATATCTTGGATGTTTTTCTTGGGTATCTAAACACAAAAAAAGGAAATCACCAAAAAAAAAATAGGTAGTTTTATCAGAGAATAATTTGCAATGTTTCCGTCGGTTGTCAGGGATTATAAAGAGGAAATAAACAATATCTCAAAAATAATTGATTTTGATGAAATAAATTAGTGATTCCACGGCAACAGGTGGATCCGGCCCACTTTTAAAAAATCTGGTTGAGGCCGGATTTTGTACCACAATCAATATGTACTTTCGAAGTTCAAAATTAATGATACTTTTCAGTTGAAGCATTTTTATTTGGTATCACATTATTAATTAACGCTTTATCGTTTGTTTCTTTGTTTATCTGTTTGGTCTGCGCCGATTTAGTCATCAAATTTCGAAGCTGAAGCTGGATATTTACAGCAAAAACATCAAAATAAAAAAAATCTTGGCGTACAACTTTGACTATATACTAAAATCAATGGCGTTCAAGGATATGGCAGATAACGAGGTGGAATGATAAAAAAGGTGAAGAAATATATAACATACGGTAAAATAAATACTATGGTTAAAAAAAAAATCAAATGAATGACATCCAAAGAGAGACGTAAGAAGCGAATAACGATTATTCTTATGGATAATAAACCATAAAAATAAATACATAGTAGATTCCTAAATAATCAACATGTAGGTTTAAAAAACAACGAGAAAGTCGTTTTAAAACGTCTCACTCGGACTCGGAGTAAAAAACAACAAAAAGAAAAACAAAGAGGATTACTTATCAGAAAATGATAGAATATTCTATCTTGTTGTTGTGTTTGTGTTGCTTATAATCCTTTTCTTGGGGATTGATTTGACACTTTTCTGTGTCATTATGGAATAATTTTCATTCAATCTCAGAGTATATTTGTTTTAATTGAATTTCAATTTCTGTATGTAATTGTTTATATGATAGTTTTTCAGCTTCTTTCTTCATATCTAGTGATTTTATAAATTTCGTGTACAGGGTTGATATTTCATTATCTTTCTTCGTCCTAGAAAAAAAATTCAATTTTTGATGATCAAGGTTATATAGTGAATTTGATCAGGATTCAGATTGTCACGTCTAAAAAAATGAAAATGTATATTCCACATTGAACTTTTATTTTCTACCAGCTAAACTATCTCAATAAATCATTTTGCTATGGTAAACTTTATGTGGCTCAGTAGTTTTAATGGTAGAAAATGGAACTTTAAACTGAAGCATATACAGGGTGTCCGGAAATGATGAGCAAAAAATTCAGGTGAGAATTCCAGACAAAAAATAAATGCTACCTGTTCCTATGATATTTTTTCGAAATGACGGAGTTACAGGGTGTTAAAGTTGCATTTTATGTGCAGTTTTTTTGCAATACTTTTTGCCACGCTTATAATATTTTGACGAAATCTTATATTTGGGGCTTTATCGGGATGAGGAAACCCAATTTGTCCACCGTTTTTTCGCATTTTGTAGAGAGCGCCACATACGAACCTATGCTTTGATTTGAATGGTCCTAACTTTTTTGTGCTACACTGTATGTTACTTTTGACCAAATATCTTTATTCTCTCAACCTTTCGACATAAAAAAGGGATACTTCTTTTGTTGCTATAAATCTAACCGTTTTCGAGAAAAACGCTGAAATAACTTTGCTTGCGTGTAATGAATACGAAATCATTTTAATTTATTTTCAACCTTAAACATAGCATGCTTTGGAAACATGCGCTATAGTTGCCGTAGAAACCAGTTTCGGCAAGATTATTTGATAATTTTTTGAAAATTTGTTGTTACGCAATGACAAAAATACTGAAAATAAAAAAAAATAAAAAAATGTGAAAAATTGCCAATTATTGTCAAAACTGATTTTCATCAAAAATGTTTTTACGGCAACTTATAGCGCTATAGCGCATGATTCCAAAGCATGCTATGTTTGAAGTTGAAAATAAGTATAAAATAATTTGGTATTCATCACATGCATCAAAGTTATTTTATCGTATTTCTCGAAAACGGTAAGATTTATCGAAACAAAAGTAGAACATATACCTTTTTTATGTCAAAAAGTTGGGAGAATAAAAATATTTACTCAAAAGTCGCACACAGTGTAGCACAAAAAAGTTAGGACCATTCAAATCAAATTATAGGTTCGTACGTGGCGCCCTCTACAGAATGCGAAAAAACGGTGGGCAAATTTGAATCCCTCATCCCGAAAAAGCCCCAAAGACGAGATTTCGTGAAAATATTATGAGCGTGGAAAAAGCCTTGCCAGAAAAACTACAAATAAAATTTAAATTCAACACCCTGTAACTCCGTTAATAATCAATTTTCGAAAAAATGATATGGGAAAACGTAGCATTTATTTTTGGTCTAGAATGATCTCCTGATTTTTTTGCTCATCATTTCCGGACACCCTGTATATGGTATTTTTGAAATCACAAGCAAAATATCTTTCGTTTTAAACAAAAATATACAGTGTTTCCTATTTAAAAAAAACTCAAGCATCTGTAAAAATGTTATATTTCCAATGCGTTTTTATTTTTTTCGACTTGAGAATCCGAATTCTAGTCAAATATACTTTGACTTTGAGCCTTTGAACTTATTTTTCTAGGACGGATAATAAGAAAGATATCGACTGGCCAACATATACAGGGTCTCTCACGGTGACCGTCCATAAGAATATATCTGAATATAAAGCGACTGGAATTCTCAAAATTTGTATATTGAGATTTTTCACGGTGCTCTTTTCAATTGAAATAATAGCTATGTTGTGCGACTTCCGGCTATACCGGAAGTAGGTGTCAACTCTCTTGTTTTAAATGGAACACCCTATATATTAATACATCTTTGGATTCTACGTAAAATTCTAGGCAGAATTGATGTATCATGCCATGCCCTATACCCAAGTATACGAGTTTTTGAAATATTTGAGTTTTTATGTCAAAAATGACGTTTGTAGGTTCCAATTTAAATATGAATTTTTCCTTATAAGAAAGCCTTTATTCTTTATTATTTAATTTGTGATCCCTTGTTGAGAGGGACCTACTTTGAAAGAAGTTTCACAATATTTTGATAACTATCCATACAGGGTGGTCAAAAAGTAAGATCAAAAATTAAATTAAAAAAACTGCCAAAAATCATTTTTTTCAAATGGAAACCACAAAATTTAATAATTTCATCTTATGCAGCATTGGAAATAAAGGTAACAACAAAGCAAATGAACAAATTACTATTGAAAATCAGAAAAATTTGGAAAAGTTTACTTTTTTTAAATGGATTGCCCTATATTTAATTACAGATTCAAGATCTCCTCATTTTCCAATGCGGATGAATAATGAGATTAATATAGATCAAGAGAAACAACAACTATTAATCATATCAAGTAACTTTCCTATCATCAAATATGTTGTTTCTTTTGGTTTTCCATGGTTTATATATATTCCCTTGGTGGAATCAAAATACTTTTTCCAAAAATTGAATTAGGTACATATTATATATACAAAGATATCATTGTTGTGTAGGGGGTTGAAAATTGTTTCTCGAAGTAATACTTTTATTATAATTTTATTTATTTACTTTGACTAACCAAGATTGAATTGGTATGCAACGTTTCAAAACATTTCCATTTAAGTGGAAAAAGGGCCTCGACGATGCGACGGCCAATCCATAAAATAACAATTAGAAATATATGGAAGAAAATTAAATTGGAACCTTGAGTGGCCAGTTAAATCTAAACCCATTCAAATGCAAATGTTGTTTACCCATTTTCTTATGGGCTATTAATTCGTGGAAAATGTTGTCTATTTCCACCGGAAGACGAGTGGCGTCTATTTCTGTAAATAGTTTTCCACAGATTGTAGCCGATATAAAGCCTCGCCAAAGTATGACTCATACCAATAAATACTAGACAATACCTAACCTATTTCGATATCGATTTTAGAGAGTTGTAAAATGTTACGGCACTTTAGCTTCGGATTAGTCATGCCCAAGAAGGCCCCACGAACTGATGACTACTTAATTCAATTAGAAAAATTAACAGACTTTAATCGGCTCATGTGACTCATATCTCGAGTTTTGAAAGATAATTTTCTAATGAAAAAATCGTTTTCAAGTGACTGGATTACTCAGCAGGTTGAAAGAATGGAATTTGGAAATCGATGATTGATTTGGAATCCATGACGTTGTTCATTATTGTATTGATTCTATTGTTGCGTTTCGACATAATGTGATGTCATGAGAACTCTACTAGGGATAACAATTTGAATGATTCATTCATTGTATTGATTTGAAACATATTCATTACCTTAACTCAACGTTTAAAAACCGATAAAAAACCAATTAATTGAATTGTAGGTATGCACTTCAAAAATTTCTTCTCATGCAAGATATTCTATTTTTTTCAAATAATCATTAGTTATTGCTAAAAATTATTAATAACATAAAAAATTGAAAACTGAAAAATAAGTTTCACGAAACATTTAAAATTCCCTTAAACAACTGGCCAGCAAACTCACCTCCCCTTTCAGACAAAGTGGGACAATATTCCTGCATGATAATTTCACTAATATTACTGAATTTATGGATGACAAAAAGTCTTTGGGAATCTTGGTCAAGTTTTCTGAGATTTATTCTGACACTATATTTTATCAATCATTGATGAATGAGTCTTATTTATTTGTAATTTCAAATCATTTTCTAAGTAAAAATAATATGTAGAATGATAAAACAAACCGATTAAACAATCAACAATGATACTTGGTTTAAAAAAAAAAACCTTCAAGGTCCCACGCAAAATAAAAAAAAAAATAACGAGGAAGCTTTATAAAATTTAAAAAAAAACTACCCGGAAAATAAATAATTATTGCTTGACAGCTAAGAATGAATCACTAAATATGCACAAAACTTGGAAGATTTATAAAGAACAGTTTCAAAAAACCAAATTTAAGTCATCCAGAAAGAAAAACAACAGTTTTAAGAATCGATTATCCCTTTTATCAGCAGTGATGATGCTTTTATCACATGAGTGGTATTAATAAAGACTAGCATCTACATATTATGCTAGTGGTTTCATGAGTATTCACTTGTAAACATATTAATGAAATTCAAGTGTATTATGCTGATGCTACTAGTAGTTGCTGATTAGCACAAGCATTTTCGGATGCTAGCCAGTATTTACTAATGACGATAATAATAATCACAATAAAATGCTTTCGAAAATCAGTATGTACTACCGAAATTATAAGTCTGAGGTAGTAGTAGTAGTAGTTCGGCGTGTTCTTGTTGCTGCATCAGTTTCTCCTTTTTCATTCGTATCAATTGTTCTAGAAGAACCAGTCTTTGCAGCTCTGAATTGCTAAGTTGTTTTGTCTCCTCGGTCTCATATTTTTTCGTTGGAATCTTAGGTTCTGGCGGGGATTTAGAGGTACCCGGACGGTCTTGTCGTTCAAAATGCCTTTCCACCTTGCATAACACTGGGTTGGGGGTGCTGTCTCCCCCTTGTAATGCTTCGTACATCAGTTTTTTGGCTTTACTGAATTTGACTTTTTTATTTCCTGTTGAATTTGTACCCGTTTTTTTCTTCACTGCAATCTTCAAATTGTTAACTTTTTTTAATACCAGTTTTGGTTTAGTTTTCCTAACTTATCTAGAAAAGTTTAATCAGCCTCACGCATTCACAACTAGATTTTGGAAAGAAAAATAACTCTTGTATTAGTCCACATACTCTTTTTTTTTTAACGAGTGTGTTTATCGACACACAAAATTAAGTCTAGCAAGTTTATTATAATTCTACAGTTTTAAATAAGTGACATCTTTAGGATGCCTCTTGCAGGATATTCTAAACTCCACTATAATTTACATTAGAGCAAAAAAAAGCAAAACCATAAAACAAAATCGACGTCAGTGAGCGTTTTTTTGAAAAATGTCATGAATTTTAGCATTATGTACTTATATTACTTGCTTTTGAGACGCAATATATGTAAATAAAAGTATATTGCTTTGAGGAAGTCCTTTTGGTGAAGGCTTGAAATTGAATGAAAAACGATGTCACTATTTCTAATCTGTAGGTACTTCAAATATTGTAATAAGTTTGAGTAGTGAACACATTGCATGTAGGTGCTCATGCAGTGGTGGACGTGCAATGCAAGAGTTGTTTTTCTGACAGGTGTTAGCTCAGTTGTACTTACTTGTATATTCATAAATCAATTTATCCAACGATGGTTTTTTTTGTTGGATGATGTTGATTGATGGAGTTTTTCCCTTGTTGAGAACAATCGTGTTTTCTTTCGCAAAATTTGCCACAAACTCCAATTGGGAGTCTGCATTCCTAATCACTCTCAATTGCGATCTCCGAGCTAGACATTTTAACGCTAAATAATACTATTGACAGATAGGTTGTTACTAAGTGAAGATTCTATACAGGTACTATCGTATGTTCAATAAACAATATTGGAATTTTTGCCAACAAACATGAATTGGAAGTCTGCACGATCATCATTAAAGACTAGTGTTACACATATTTGAGTATCAGTATTTGGTCATCAATATAAAATTTAGCATTTGCTATTAGCAAAACCTTATGCTGATACAAGTAGCACGTACTAGCCTAGTAAATACTCACTCATAGCTGGATGATTCATCCCCCCTACCTAAAATGAGGTAAACACAACCCCTACTGTTAAGTTAGAACAATTGAATTCCAATTGATTCATTCAACATTATTTACTGATAAAGAATCGGTTGATTGTTGATTGTGTTAAAGCTGGTCGGCAGTTTAGTTTTTGTGCCTTCATCATCAACATGAGGCCCATGTCGCTTCCACTTGAGTCAACCAGTAAGTTTAATTTGATCAAAAAATATGAGTCACAAGTTGTTGTGGTCGTTATACATGTCGCTAATTGTTGTCAACAAAACTTGTCTTCAGTGTGCTCGCTAAAGCCATATGAAACAGTCTCATAGTAGTTTTATACACTTTTTAGAGAACCGTTAGATGACCGAACAGTTGTATCAAAATGGGTCCTTTTTGGTTGTATAGGCTGATATAATTGTTTTCCAATGAGTTATGAGAATTTCAGTATCCTATAAAATATATCTTATAGTTATTGTTTATACTAATTTTATAGAACTTTCTTGGCTAGTTCATCCCCCCTACCTAAAATGAGGTAAATACATTTCCTACTGTTAAGTAAGAACAATTGAATTCCAATTGATTCATTCAAAATTATTTACTGATAAAGAATCGGTTGATTGTTGATTGTGTTAAAGTTGGTCGGCAGTTTAGTTTTGTGCATCCATCATCAACATGAGGCCCATGTCGCTTCCACTTGAGTCAACCAGTAAGTTTAATTTGATCAAAAAATATGAGTCACAAGTTGTTGTGGTCGTTATACATGTCGCTAATTGGCTGTTGTTGTCAACAAAACTTGTCTTCAGTGTTTTCTTACGGGAATGCTGGTTTTGGTTCCCTTATTGCGTTAGGATTATTTATAGTACTATTGAGTAAAGTGGATTAGATAGTTCTTTTTACCAAAAATTAAATGATATTTTAATCTTTTGGCAAAATAATGATTGAATTTATTTGAGAAATGTTTTCATCTCCATACTTGTTGCAACATATTGTATTGTTAACACTCAATGGATTTTTGTATTTTACAAGTAGGAAAATAAAAAAGCCCATTCAGTTGTTGCAGCTGATTCAGTTTGACGCAGCAAAACAAACAAACTTGTTGTCTAATTTATGAATTGCGAAGTCCTAGCGCGTGATAAAATTACGGCTAGTGAATTAATTGCGTAAAAACACGTCCATCAACTGGAATAAATAAAGCATAATGAATGACCAGAGTGGAAAAATTCTTATAAATCCAAATTTTATTCTGACTCACCACATCACATCAGTGTTTTGAAATCTGACGGAAGGGATTATAAAAGACTATAAAAATTATCAGCAAGGCGACTGAACAAATTTTTATTGCGGCAGAAAATACAGATAACCTATAGGTCAATTCATATATGAATCAATGACAATTTTATCGGAAATATACGGATAAAAGATGATTCCGAGAAGAAATTACCTAACACCGGAATGGTTAATGAAATGCTTGGATCCCTTGTTCTGTAAACAATGCTTTGAATTAGTAATTCGCGGATGATGTCATTTAATATGATCCAATTAGTTCGACTCATTAATGCGGCTTTTTTAATGGACCATATAGGGATGCAGCCCACTTGAACATTTTTATTAAACTCATCTATCCGTTGAGTGCGTTGTAGCAAATTAGGAAATATTTTCGAGAATGGGTATTTTTCTTTTTGGAAATGACAAAACAAAAATTTATACTCAATAGTTTTTCAAAATGAAATCTCTAGATGATAATAAATAGAAATGAAATAGGGAAATTCCTTGAAAATGTGTCACAACGGCAATGCTGCACGTATTCTGTTAAATGCATAACTGTCACAGCGCCTTTGCCAGATTTTGTTTATTTTCTACGAAATATATGACTTCGTTGTCCAAATAATCATATTTTTGACAAAATTGGTGGAGATTTCATTGAAGTTGTGAAAAAGAACTGAATCTGGGTTAGAAGGGGAAAAGAACGAAGTTATAATCTTAGTAGTAGAAACAGTTTGCCTAAATCTTCATCATTATCCGATTATTAATGGATTGTGTAATTAGAAAATAGATCGTAATCTGCCACAGAATAATAATGCTTCATGTTTTATATAAAATAATTGATTGTGCTTTGTGGAAAATATCACTTTTAACTGGAAAAGTTTTATAATTTGCCTTCATTGGCAGTCATTTCTGGAAATGACTTGAAAATTTCTGTTAACTCATCCATTAAACGCAAAAACCGGTTAATTTGTTATGTGACGTTTATTTGATTTCTCCCGAGATCTTTTGTTTGAATTGGACTCAAAAGATAAAACGTTAAAACTATAATGCTGCATCGTATATTGTAACCAGAAATATCGTTCCACTCCATGAATATGATTAGTTTATCTATATGGCTCACTGCAATAATAATTTCCCACAATCTAACCACCATGATAATTCTCCTTGGCCCATATCAGCCGATAACAGGCCTTTTACCTTTTAGTACCGATAAAAGGTACCAATGTGGGTGCTTGAATTCGACGCACCATTAAACCATGATAAGAATGACTCATCGGTCTTTGGATCGATTCAGGCAAAATCAGTTTGATGTTGATGATACATCAAACATATCCGTCATGCAAATAAGCTGGAAACAATTATGAGCATCAGAAATTAATGTTATTAAAATGATTTACGTATTCTTGTTATTGGTTCCCTGAGATCATATTTCTGCTAATTCGGAATAACCATATATACCTGTGTTGTTAGGTAGAACCGGCTGAATCACGTGTCAGTTACAGGGAAATTAGTCATTGTTATACTGTTGACAGTTCCTGAAATTGGCGAGTTTCTTGTTTTATGGGCTGTATCTAAATCAAATAAAAGTTCTTATATGTATATGTCAGAGGTGTTTCAGGAAACATGTGTCATCAGCCAAAAGTTACCTCATTAGTTTTATTTCGAATAATAACAAAATTCGGAAAATTGATCCAGATTGCTGAACTGAACCTTGACTAAGTTATATTTAAAATAAAACAAGATAAAAAAATCCAAATCGTCACCTCCGTTTTAGAAATCAAAATCAGAAAGATATTAATGACAGAAGACACAAAGAAGAATGATAAAAAGTATTTCTGATTCAACGGATTCTTGGAAAAAAAATTAAAGACAAACTAAGAAAACCGGATAGAAACCAAAATAACATCATAGTGGACAAGGCGAATTCATATTTTACCTGGACTTTTCATAAAAATCACACCATTGATTTTGTTGACTAAATATATTTGTTTTTTGATGATTCATGCATTAAAAAAACTTTACATATGCATATCTTTTTGTTATTGTATCAACTTTTTGCAAATATGCTTGGGAATGTTCCATGGATTTTTTTGTATTAATAAGGTTAAAAACCCGTCCCAAGTTTGCCATGACGATGCTGAGCTGAGAAACCCAAATAAATTCAACTCTTGACATTCTCCGAACATGAACTGATTTGTTTATGGTGAAAAATTTGCCATCGTCACAATTTGCCTAGTTACTTCAAGTGTTTATTTCAACATGCCCGAGAAGAACAATTGGAAATATCAAATAACTCGCGCTTTAGGTGAATCGTAAAATTTTAATTGCAATTCCAAAACCTCGAAAAGGCACGTTCCAACCACTGCCACGTGTGATGACAAGAGTATGCGATTTCGCAATAAGCCATTGTGATTGTAAACAATTATTAATTGAAAACTTAATTATGCTGATAAGTTAATTGACGCATTTTTCCATGATTAGTATTTTCATTTGCAACACAACAACGACTATTTTCAGTTCTAAGAAGTCATCCACAATTTCGACAAAATCTTCACGTGAATCATTATCACTATTTTCGAAATCCCAATTAGCGAAATATGTCAAGATTAATTTTTATTGATAAACAATGATCTGGCCACGTTGCCAAATCGCAGTAACTAAGCGGTTGAATATGATGAATTTACTTCAACATGGTTCAAGACATTCCTTTCAGTTGGAATGATTTTTCAGCGAAACAATTTTATCAAATATTTCCATGTGTTTTGAACAATATTCATTTATTCTATTTGCCATGGAATATCTTTATTTGATCATTCAATTTGCTTGAGTTACATACAATATGAAAATCAATAGATAAATATGGAAAAATTAGTGATCTCATATTATTGATTGGTAACTCCAACAGTGATTCCGAATGTGTTTGAAAAAATGTAAAATGAATTTGAATGGTTTCGATTGAAAATATTTTAAAATAATGATCATATACCTGTGATCTTTTAGATCACTATTGATGTAGAATCCTGCATGTGGATAATCAAGTAAATGGAAACAGCTTTGATGACTTTCTTTGACCATTTCGAGCCTCTATAACTCGTAAATGACCGACTTTCCAGAAAATTTTCACTATGGAAATGTGTACTAAAAGTTATAGAATGTCACAAATTCGAAGTTTAAAGTATGTTGAACACTTTTGAAAGGAATACTTTGTCTAAATGAAATCGGAACTAACATTCTCATGCATTTCAGTTGAGTCAGAGTGTGATGATTCAATAACTCGATAACTTTTCAAAATTGTCCGTAACGAATTCAATAATGCTATAAAGATTTACACTAACTTCTGTCTTTGACTTCCGGAAATTCTTGAAGGATTTTCCTTGGAATTTAAGTATTTATTCCCGTCCTGTTGTGGTTTTCGCAACTTTGTTTGTGGATTTGGTCTGCTTTGTTTTATGGAGGCAAATTAAACTTGAATTTGTTGTTTGTTTAGTATGGGTTGCAAAAGTGCAATAAAGTCTCCTTACTAATACATTTTGAGGCGCTGAATCGACCAGTAAAACGTGCAAGATTCTATATAGTTTGCTTTTCGAGTGGCCAGATTTTTATAAAATTGTCTGTTTTGATGCGTTTGTCAATTTGGATCCTGTTTTTCTTCTGAACGAGATATTTTCTGCCTATCTTTGCTTCTCGAGGACCTAATTGATTTTTTGGTTTATTATTTCCAGTTATAACCCTCACCTTTTTTCTCATTGAGTTATATACATATACATTTTTGGTGATCCTGGCAGGAATATGTGATTCCAATAGTCCACCAAAACACCATTTTCACTTCGCTTCATTTCTATTCCTCTAGGTTCTCCATCTATGGCCATTAGCCTGCCAGCTCACCCGACCGAAATCTCATCGAATTTCTGCAATTTTTTTCAAATAGACAACATTGCGTTCCACTCACATTCGGTTCGTCGTTCGGATCGGGTTCGAGCGTCCTTCAGACGAGGAGAAATATATGACGCAGAGTATAAACATTAGCGGACATTCTGAATGAATCACTCCGTCCCCCCCTCTCAACAATATAGTGACCCTGTTAATTCAGCGTGTTTTTCATTTATTCCGCTTAACTATTTGCACACGGATCGGTCGAACATTTTTGAACGGTTCTAGTGATATTAACTCGAATTTGTGATCTGGTGATAGTGACCATTTGGATATAACCATGAGGATTAAAAGGCCCAATTCGTATCCTGTGCCTGTGCTCACCTTGTTTCCTATTCCGCCTAGTAAGTTTGTTTCTTATATTGGGTACCATTTGAATTTCTCTTTTTTGCTGTCGAAATAGTTTGTTTATGAGACTTTGAATGTGTGGTTCATACATTCCGATGGCACTTGTTGAAAAAAATTGTGTTAGATTTTTCGAATAATAATGTATAAGCCCCGGGGTTAGTTGTATATTTCCATAATCCATAGGTATTTTATGTGATGATTTTTTGTAATTGTTCTTTCATCTCATTAGTTGAATGATTCATCCCCCCTACCTATAAAGAGGTAAAGACAACCCCTACTGAAACTACAACAATTGAATTCATTCAATATTTACAGATACAGAGTCGGTTAATTGTGTTAAAGTTGAGCGGCAGTTTAGTTTTTGTGCCTCCATCATCAACATGAGGCCCATGTCGCTTCAACTTGAGTCAACCAGTAAGTTTAATTTGATTCAAAAATATGAGTCACAAGCTGTTGTGGTCGTTATACATGGCGCTAATTGGTTGTTGTTGTAAACAAAACTTGTCTTTAGTGTGCTGCGTATGGAAACGCTTTTGCGCTGCGCACATCTGTACTTGAAATTTGGAGCAATAAGTTCGAATGTACTTGAAAAGTCCCAAAACGGAAATATTTTGCATGTATAAGTAATTTTTTTGACTGTCTGTAACATCACATTGAGTCATATGATTTGCATTTACGGATTATACAAGTTTGTCAACAAGATAAGAGTGTGTTGCTTGAGTTCACGGACATATTTATTCAGTCATTACATTAAAAAAAAACAATCAGGGACCTGAATTTTAATTTCCGACTCTTAGTCAGCCATAATTGTTCCACCACAAGTTGAAGTTTATCACATAATGTAGTACGCATATATTAATAATTATGAATGAGTCATCAACAGTTGTGAGTTAAATTCAACATCCTTTGAGGTATATTCAAATGATTCACTCACCCTAAACGAGGGGGTAAGTTTGAATAGGCACTGAGTCATCATACGCGAGATGGGGGTTATCCCATCATTTTTGACGAGCAAATAATAGCATGACGTAATCGGGGTTCCTCGTTCTTCGCGCCATCCAAAACACTTTAATAAAACGTGAGCAGCACTATAAAAGCTGACTCATCTTTTGGCAAATATTTGCATAAAATTCGATAAATCGGTTCCAGTTTTCTTCGAAAATTTACCGGGGTAGAAAATATGTACACGGCAAGACGTCGTGCTTGATATTTTATTCATTGGTGTTTTGAATACAATCACTTGATGGCATGAAATTGATTTTCACTCAGCCTGGAACATTTTTCAATACAAAAAAATGAGTGTTGCTTTTTCAAATGCAATCATTTGAATTTTCGTAAAGGAATTCAATCAGTTAAAATAAAGAAGTCACAATTTTTGAGGAATCAATGCACTTTAAAAGTATACAATATCAAATCAACAAGCGATAATTTTTTTAAACAAGCGACTTCTTGAGACGCTCAAAAAAAAATTAAGACCTTTTAAAAATGTTTGTTTAATTACATTATCATTATCATACTTTGAATTCGAACTTTTTTTAAAGCGTTTTCAGGGCCACATATGTTTTTGAAGGTTTTTTTATATTATTAGATTTAAATTTGTATTTTTTACAATATTCTCTGTAAATTTGTTTTCAAGTTCTTATAGATATTTGAAAAAAAACTTTTTTGATGAATCCTATTCGAGTTGTAATGTTTAAACATTAAATTTCGAGCCAATAATGATAGTTTCTATTCCTAAAGAATATTTATTCACGGAGTGAGCACTGAGCCGCATTGACGACTATATATATACTACTATAGATACTCTATTCATGACTACTCCATTTATTTGAAATTTTGAATGGAAAACTTTACATTTTCATCCATCTCACAAGGTATGTTATTTTTGTGGTTGGTCGGCGAGGGGATAATAGTCATTATTCCCTCATCATTATTCTCTGTGGAAATAATATATTATGGCATAATACTATAAAAACCACAAGTACTCACAAAAATATAAGTCGTGAATGAGTTATATTCTGAATTCTTAATCTACTCCTTTATAACTCCCAAAACAAACTGACACAAAAGGCTCATTGACTAAAAGTTAAGATGCAAATATGAATGCCAAACAAAAGCTAACCCTGTTCTTCTTTGCAGGAGGTCACAGAGAATTCCACAGAAAACACAAAGAACTCTGTGAACACACTCTAACACAAGGCCTGTCAGCCAGGGGCATTTCGCCATCGGCCTCCTGTCCCAGTCTAGCCGATGTTGATTCCTATCCTGCATCAAAAGTCCTACCTTTCCTGTACCTGGGCAACAGCAAGGTAAGGTTTCCATTGTTGACAATCTCCGGGGTCCTAATTTCGTTTATTTTCTGCAGGATGCAGCCGACCTTTCTTGTCTTCAAGGACTGGGCACCACCTGCGTGTTGAATGTGACGTCACAACTACCAGGGTACCACGAGGAATGCGGCATCACGTACAAACAAATACCGGCTGCGGATACCGGCCATCAGAACCTGAAGCAGTATTTTGAGGAGGCTTTTGAATTTATTGGTGAGTGGATTTATTATTTATAGACTGATAAGTGTGTATATGACATAAGGTACATACTTATTTTTTCTTAAAAGGAAACGCTTTTGTTTGTTATTTAATAGTTGCAGTGAAGAAAGTAAGATAATACTGGTTTAATAGCGAAGAGAAAGCTATTATCGTTGTCGCTAAAGACGACGATTAAATTAGTCTTATAAATATTTTAGAATGATGTACATATTTCTATAACTATTTCATACAGTGATTTTTTTCCGTTACTCAATCATTTTCAACCAACGAAAAGAACCTAATTCTATTCGGCATGTTAGTCGAAATTCTAATCGATCATTTTGAAACAGCGGATTTTGACTAGACTGCATGGGATAAACTAACCTAACCTCACCTTGTCCTCCAACTCTCCAAATGGACATATTCCGTTCATATACATACCTGCACAAAATTGCAAACATTAAATTTTATACCCCTGTATATTGTGGTATTATGGAATTATTTAAAATAGCATCAAAGGCGCTAAAATAGCGTAGTAAAGATCATTTTTCATTTTTAAAAGGGCTAATAAGACAAAAGAAAAACTCAAAATTTCATTGATTTCATTGTAAAATAATACAGTTTTTATAGCACAATGAATAGTGAGTTGTCACGTGTTATTTGGTTGGTATCTGTATTTGTTTGCCTTGATATATCTGTGGTCAGTCTCTTGAAAAAAACATTAACATATTTTTATTTTATCCAAAATATGTTAAAAACCCGTTTATGTTTTAATCTGGTATAATCAATTTATTGTACTCAGGTAATTTTAATTTATGGATATTTTAGCCTCATTCAAATAATAACTTACCTCCAACACAACATAAATAATTTAAAAGTGGTATTTCTGTAGGTAATGTTGAAAATCAAAGTACACAAATGAAATTCTATTTATCTCCTCAGTACGAATAAAAATGTTTACATTCGCTTTTTTGAAAACATCGCTTCACTGACAAAATCTAGATTAGGTTTTATTGAATGATCAATAAATAAACATAATTATTTCAGTCGAGATGCTTGATATTTTTTAAATATAATTTACCATTTCTCTTTCCAAATTGCCATAGCATTGACTTTTTTTCATAACAAGTTTACCATTCATTTCCTCGTTCAAAAATCGCAAAACTAAAACAGGTTTGCTTTTATTGTCAGAGCCGTCCCCAAGTCTGGCATAATAAATAATCGCGTTGTGGTTTCGGCTTCCTCATCGTAACGAAAATTAACCCAAACAGGAAGCGACGCGAACGTTTCCTGATTGATACACATTCATGAGCGGGAGTCTGAATTACCTACTTTCTCACGCAGACAATTTAATGAATGAATTTATTTTTCGCTATTTTCACCATCCAACAGTGGCTGGATGAGTAATACTAATAATCCAGTCAGAGTGGATGACGTGTAGATAAACATCCCCAAGTAGGGTGGATTGACTCAATAATCCCTTCAAACCTCAAAAACCGTCGAAACAAGGGGAACAGGATGAGCGGAAGGACGGAAGGAAATACCGGTCCATTAGCACCCCTAATAAAAATAAACGGTGCCTGGGGACACCCCTTAAAACCGAAACAATGAGTCACGCGCATCTAGTCGAGTGCATCGGCCCTTGAACAATGATGAGTAACGAATGACTCAAGACGCAAGGCCATTTCGCAACTGGTCATTCATAACAACATGGGTGCCGATGACCCACATCTGGATGGACTTTTCCGTTGATTTTCAGTTTTACTTTATTGGGGCTAATCAACACAACTGCTTACGTGCTTTCTACCCTTCAACTTGTTGAATGTGCGTTAGTCATACGCATGGTCCGAGTGATTCAACCGGCAACCCTTGCACGAGGGTTGTTTTGAATGGAGATGCATGTTCTATACAGTATACAGGATGGGACATATGGCTCAGATTAGTCATATTAAAAGGGGACAGTAACTGAATAGAGGAAATCTGTGAAAATTGAATAGTGACTCACATTTGATGACAAGATTTTACTTAAGCGGGTCAGATAGGAGGTGAGTCACCTGTAAGTCTTATGCAACGGATGAATTGTTTTCGGATTTATCCGGAGAAAAATCACTCTGTTCAACTTGCCACGCCTAGGAATGCCATTTGTTTATTTTTATGCTGAATAACAAATAGGTACCAGTTCATGAAAGTATGCACTACCTTGTCAAACGACCTTGTTACCTAACCGTTGCTTTTTTTGTTGATAACGTTTTGTTTCTGGTCGCGATAGAAATTACAGCGCCGCGTGCATTGGTTAAATATCAAATTGATTTCTAAAAAGATATTTTCGTGATTCCAGTCCGGTCCTGTTTCAATTAACGGTCGAGGTGAACAGATTTAGTTTGGGGTCTGAGTCATACTTCCCTCCTGTGCGTTTGTAGCCTGTTGCTCATCTGGGTCACAAATTTTACTACACCCTAATTATATCGGGTATTTTTAGATCGACTGCAGTACATTTTCAATCTGCAAATCGTTTCAGACAGATACTATTTTGAAAATTACGAAATATTCTAGTTAGACATGTACAGGTTGATTGTTTTATATTTTTTGAATGTATTCTCATGATTGTAAGAGGTCTTGCGTCTGATTTAAAATTTATATACTTTATGGGGGTTATTTTTATAAAATAAACATAGATGCAATTTGTGTCCAGTGGTCATTTATAATTAAATAATTGAACTTTTCTTCACAACATCATCCTGTACATATTCGTCTTGCCAAGAGTACGATGAGTGATTTTAATGTGATCTTCCTGATTGTCAAATGTTCAGTGAAACTACAAAATTTTTCATATTTATGACTTGTTTCGGGTTGATAATCCGTTTCCCAAAGATTTTAACATGACATATATTAGTCATAAACGATCAAAGTAAATCGTCCACAGAATGCGATGACTCAATCTGACGATAAAACACCCGAAAACTGAGCTGCCCTTGTTTGACTAGTGGGGTAAAGTACCAGATAAGGCACCCCCCGTGACTAATCTATTATGTGCGGTAATCACACATTTGTATTTGATAAGATTCGTCATTTTGCCAACAAATTATTGATGTGTCATTCCTGATAAATGGAAATGATTGGGGAAAGTGACATTGGCGCCGGATTTGTGGAAAATGGCAGAAAAATATATTTATCTGGTCTTAGATGATCGATTTTAAGAAACCTTTTGAATATTCAATTTGTTGTTGGAGATAGAACGTTGTCTAATCTTTGATTTTTTTTTTATTTATTATATTTCGTGGATATTAGAAAATAAATTGTCTTCTTCACACTCGGATGTTAAGAATTTTTCAAAATATTGACAACGCTGCATTGATGAACAGGAATTCATTGATTCAAGTACGTCGTCCTTTCTAGATTGCTACTAAACGCTTTCACTATTTTTGACCAATGTTGCCAAGTTGTGGTTGTGGAAAGTCTTTGAAATATGTTATACTATCAACTAGCAATACGTAGAATTAGTTGTTGAAAGTTTGATATAAGCATCTGTGGTTTGAAATTAAATAATGGTGGACAAAATTTGAAGCCTTTGTTCATGGAGTCTAGAAGTTATTTTCAGAATTCTCTACATCTATATACCGTGAAAACAAGCGAAACCTTTTCCTTTGCTTTTAAATGTCCCATGAAATATTATGATGGTAAATTTATTTACATTTACAAATTTCAACTTTAAACAATAGTAATAGTGGAGTTCCCGAGAGGGTTCAACCCAGGACTTTTGTAACACAGAATGAATTCATTTTTTCCAAGTGAGATTTTATTCTCCATGCTATAAACTAAAATGTTTACCAAATTATTTTGTGCATGCGCTTTTGATTTTATGGTCATATACAGGGTGTAACAAATTCAATGTAACAGCATATCCAGAAATAGACGATTTTTCCAAAATCATTTTTTATTTCGTCCTGAATTGATTTGAAGAGATAAATGAAAGCGAATAACACATTTTCATGGCCACTTTTCCTCCTCTTCAAGATAAGGTTGTCAAAGTTTAGATCCGACGTTTCGATCTTCTACAATCATCATCAACTTTTTTTCAAATACTCACCCAATTTTTTCAATTTATTTTTATATAACTATCAATCTAATGCTTGGCTATTTCTCCGTTTGGTTAGTACTTGTAGTGGAATTCTCGGGGACTTTGACCAGGGAATTTTGTTGGTCGAAGTGGAATGTTGTGACAATATTAGGTACCCCAACAAATACTAGGTACTAAAAGGTTTTTTTACATTAATTACCATAGGCTTGTCATTCAGGAGACTCTCCTGTTCATTTTTTTGTGTACCTATACATATTTATAAGAAAAAAATATATGATTTTGACAACGTTGTTTGTATATAAATATAACGAAAATATTTTGTTTTAATCAATTTTTTCTTGATTTTGATCTTTTTTTTCATACTAACTTGATTGTGATACACGAAAATAATCCACAGCCTAATTGTGTTTTTATAATTCAATTATTGCTATTTTGTATAATTCGATAACCATATAAGAAGTGAAGGGCTAAAATGATGATGGGTTCGTATTTAAAAAAAAGGTGATGATGGTTGGAGATATTCGAAACGTCGGATATTAATTTTGATGCCCCTATCTATGAACAGGAGAAAAAATGACCATGAAAATGTCTTGGTCGTTCTCAATTATCACTTCAAATAAATTCAGGACAAAATAACAAATGATTTCGAAAAAATAGGTTATTTCCGGATATCTCCGGAATTGTTTGGAATTTTCAACATTTCGAAGAGACATTATGTTGAAATTGAAAATGCGCAAATTTGCCTCCATTTAACCCAAGCTATATCTCTTGTAGTTAACGAATTACCAATGCTATTGAATCGAATTTTGTACACCCTGTATATTTTTTTTTAGTCAGAAGCGCAACTTTTCAATAGGTAAACTTTCTTATATGTATTATTACCAAAACATTGCATTTTGAATTTTCAAATTTTGTTCTGTTTTACCAAAGTCCTGGGTTTTCATGATTTTAACGCCATAGGCACTCCACTACAAACAAGTTTCAATGTATTTGTAAAGATGTGTTGATTGTATATTAGTCAACGAGCGGGTAGTGATGAGGTTAAGTTAGCGCAGTATTGACAAAGTCAGCTGTTTCAAAATGATGGATTTGAAGGTTGACAACTTGCCGAATTTCCCGATTGGCTCTTGAAAAGTTGAGTAATGGGATTAGGTTCTTTTCATTGGTTGAAAACATTGAGTTCTTCTACTTTTTTTTATTCACACCATACTGTTGAAAAGTTGAAAAAATGGTTTACAAACTTTTACTATTTTTGACATACATATCTGAAATGTGGTTTTTAAAATTATTGTCTAAAAAGTTTGACTTTTGAAATGAGTTAACAACAGTGAGAATTGGTTTTAAAGAGATGCTCCAAACTAATTAAATCGGGCGATTGGGATGTCAATTCAAAAACCACGCTAATTGTTTTTTGAAATATCAACTTAATGTTTTGCTAATGTAATGGTGAATGATTACTATGGTTTCGGGTGATTGGAAATCTTTGATTTATGCCAAGTTTTGGAAAGTGTGACGTTGAATGTATTTTTCCATTACAGAACAGGCAAGGATGAACGGATCCAGAGTACTAGTACATTGCCAAGCCGGAATATCCCGAAGTGCAACAATCGCAATCGCCTACATAATGAAGTACAAGCAAATGTCAATGTGGGAAGCATATAAGAAAGTGAAAGAAGTGCGACCCATTATTTCGCCCAATTTGAACTTCATGGGCCAGCTTCTAGAGTTAGAACAGAGTCTGCGCACTGATAGTAATAGTACTAGTAATAATAATCTGCAATGCCGATGGAGTCAGCAGTCGACGGATGAAGTTACGAAGGGGTGTAGCGTGTGAGTTCCATAAACACAGAAATTTGGAGTTGCCCATGTCGCCATAGAGTTCCGTTCTAGTCGTTTCAATTGGATAAAAAGGCTGTGTACCATTAAAGATATTTCACATTTATGTAAACGTTTTGCCGTAATTCGTTTTTGTACTCCGTACCACCGCATCGAATGGTACTATTCACGAATTCTTTCGACTGCCGATCTGTGTTTACTTTTTGTAAATGGGCGTCATAGCTTGCACCAAAGATATTTCCGGCATCATTATTGAAATCTAATTAAAACAATAAGTGCGTCTACGTCCTGCTTCGACTTCGTCGTCATATAGTCTTTGAGGTTGCAGAATTTAAGCTAGATGATAGAAT
Organism: Orchestes rusci; assembly: GCA_958502075.1. Taxonomy (NCBI): domain Eukaryota; kingdom Metazoa; phylum Arthropoda; class Insecta; order Coleoptera; family Curculionidae; genus Orchestes; species Orchestes rusci. Next base: position 6,305,670 of record OY293303.1, on the reverse strand, counting down.
GCAGCGATTGTTTCGTTTGGCAGTATATTATTGTACAATATTGTTACTGTATAATATGATAATAGTAATGTTTTTTAGATTTTAAGTGTAAATCCCATTTATTTATTGGTTTAGATTCACTGTATGGACGAGCATCGGGCTTGGTTTGATTTGCAGCAAATGGGTCTTATGAATTATGTTTATAGAAATGCCATAATAATTTCTTGTATAGAGACTTGAGTTTGATCAGATATGGCCAGAGGTAGGAATTTGCATAGCGCAAAACGGTTTGAGTTTTCAAGTAAAAGGGCACTTTAATCAGGGTTTGATTAATTTTATTGTGATTTTTTAATTAGGATTAAGACAAATAGGGCGTGTACTAAAAAAAGGTGCATTATTATGTGTATTTGTAATTTTATCCACTAAATGCCATACCTACTAATTTTGATTTCGCACTGTTAGTGGAAAATCGTGAATATTGTCTCAACATCCAGACAAATCTGGATGTAAGAAACGACGATATTCCGATTCAGATTTATCGCATAAATATGTGCCTTCGCAAAGTTTACTTTGAGATGTTATATAGAGTTCAGACTGTGAAAATTAAAAATTACTTGTAAAACACAAGACTTATATAATCTTAATAAAAACCTTAGATGTTCATTTAGTATTTTTTTATTGTCTCTTTCCTTGACTTGTCTTGTGTTGGTATCATGAGCAACACTACACTACAAGTTGATAAGAATTGAGAAACGAGAAGTTGGTTTTCTGAAAGATATGTGTTTGCCATCAACTAGAAGAGAAAAGCTTTTGTTGGAGGAATAATTCTCCACATCCATGTGGTTAAAGCCAAAAAGATCCACGTATACAGATAGATTGATAGAGATATGGAGGGATACCATGCGCCATTATTTTACTGAGGCCACTCAGGCGGCCCCATTGTATCCTCCTTCGGGGCTTACCCGTCGAGACAGCTGACAGCGTTGATGTATTTCAAGACTGTTTCGACCGAGCATCCCCCGATCGTGGCCAAGTCTGTACATCTTTTCCCCATAATGGATTCTCTGATATTCACGAGAGCTGAGCAGTGGCAAAGGACATGCTCGTCACCCTCTTCAAGTCGGATCTGTTACCGAGGTGCTCATTTAGCTTACAATGTCCCAGCTCTCTAAGCATTCCTGCCAGTTTTCCGAGGTTGCTCCGCGAGAGTCCAAGGAGGTACTGGGTTCGCGCGGCCCCGGGGCCGTGTATAGCGGCAGTCGAGTGCCCAAACGGTCGTGACTCCCATCTCTCTCTTAAAACCTCTACTGTCTGTTCATTCATTCTGCGATTGATGACTTTTAAGGACAAGACTCCCAACTGTCTAACTAGCTGTCCGCTCTTTCATTTCCCCTGATTCCACTATGTCCCTTAATCCAGGATACTGTGACCGAGTTCTCATCGGAGACCGACTGCAGAATTTGATGACACTCTGGTATCAGTTTGGATGTTATTTTATTCTTGTTCAAGGATTGCAAAACTTGTTTGCTATCGGTAAGGAAGATGATGTTTTGGCCCACTATCTTTTCTTTTACTATTTGTTCGGACCCTTGCATTAAGCCAAGCAGTTCTGTTTGGAAGACAGTTGCCCCCGAGCCTAGGGCCCTACTGATTTTTAGGTTGAGTTCCGTCATGAACACACTCAGCCCAGCACCACATCGACTTTGTGAACCGTCTGTGAAGATGTGTATATCCGCCGCTCTATCTTCTTCTTTTGAGTCATCTGTGTTGATTTCGTAGGCTCTGTTTAAAATTTAGTGCGGAATCAAGGCATCAGTTCGATACTCCACCAGAGGCTGTCTTGTGACAACCTCCAGAAATATACTAGCATGTCCTGGGCCTGGGCCCCACTTTCTCCCGCACCAGAGATGGATGGCATGCAGCCTAATTAATGTTTTTTCTGCCTCGCCCCTCAATAATGCATCAAGAGGCGGCAGGCACAGCAGCACCTGCATTGCCATCGTTGATGTGGATCTCATTGCACCTGTGATAGACAGGCATGCTAATCTTTGTAGTTGCTGCATTCTGTTCTGAGCTGTCACTTGTTTGGTTTTAGTCCACCACACAATAGCTCCGTACACAAACATTGGTCTAATATTAGGGCTGTGTAGATTCAGTGGACAATTCTGGGCGACAGTACACCTCCTTGGGGTCAGCCTTTGCTCACCAGTGCCTCCACCGTAGTAACAGATCCAGCCAGCCGTTATGCCTAGCTAGAACAAGTTCTACACATTTAAAAGTCGTTTTGTCGACGGCGCGGCGCCTTCTATGTCCCCTACTGCCGACTGCTTACAGTGTAGAGCAGTTTTTGTTGATTTTCCAGGGTGATACACATGTTGATTTTTCCACAGAGGCAGGTAGACGTCCCTAATCTGTCTGTCACACAGCCTTTCCAGAGTCTTCATCAGAAATGAAGTTAAACTGATAGGTCTGTAGGCTTTTGGGTTAGTGTTGTCGACCTTACCAAGTTTGGGGATGAACGCGATTCTTACCTCTCTTCATCTTAACGGTATATAGCTTAGGGCTAGACATGCCTTTAATAAAAGTTGTAGGTGTCCAATAATGACCTCCAGACTCCATTGAAGAATCGCCGGGAACACGCCATCGGTTCCTGCGGACTTGAATGATTTGAAGGTCTTTATTGCCCAGCCTATTTTTTCTTTTGTTATCACTGTGTCGATAATTTTCCCGTCCACTCCGGTGGAGTACGGTTGATCGTCTGGCCATGCGTGGCCGTCAGTGGTGTTGACTATTTCACATTCTGGAAAGTGAGTTTCCAGTAATAGTTTTTCCGTATCTTCAGAGGTGTTGGTATATGTTCCATCACTCCACTTAAGACAGCTTGGCTGCATGAAGGAGTCTCTCGAGAGGACCTTCTTGAGCCTCGAGGCTGATATTCTTGCCATTTGCGGGTTGTTTTCGCCAGGAAGAAAGTTTTCTTAGTATCTTTTCTTAGTTTGTTCATCTCTCTGTCCCATCCAGGAATGTTGGTTTCATCCTTATGGGCAGTGAGAGGACAGGAGTGTTCGAAAGCTTCCGTCAGGCTACCGTATAGAAAGTTTAGACTCTCCTCTTCTTCCTCCGTACTAGTCAGAGTTTGTAGGGGGTTTCTTTCTCTATCATTTCCGTCAGAGTGCTAACAAACATCGAAATGTTCGTTCTACGCAGGTTTCTGGACGGTTTGCTTTTTGGTGGTTTAATAAGCAGTTTGAAGTTTATCCATCTGTGATCCGACATGGATATGTCGGTGGAGACGTGCCATCCTGCTATTTTATCGCTAATGTTTATAGATGCAAAAGTCAGATCTATCATCGTTTGGTGTATAGACGTCACAAACGTGGGTTCGCAGTCTCTATTCACTTTACTCAGATTTGTGTTTGTTGAAAGTTCAAGTAGTAACTTGCCTCTATCATTGGTGTCCTTGTTTCTCCACACTGTATGGTGTGCTACCGGGATTTGCACGACAGTGCGTCGGAGCTGGAAAGCTGAGGAAGGATGCTAGCATTGCTAGCTTGGAACTGTGCAGGTACGTTTACAGTGCGGCTCTAAAAGGTTCCCCCCCCTTTTTTTTTAATGTGTGCACCAGAAATTTTGAAACTTGGCATACTTTAATTGCTGTCGAAATACTACTTTTTGATGTTACTGACGTACTTTTAGTATTCAAGATGGCGGCTGGGTGCCATTTTGAAAGATTTTTTTAATGAAAAGAGGGGTCGTGTGACACATCATTCGAAAGGTCTTATCGAGTAGATTATTGTGTGAAAATTTCATAGGACTAAACGCATCCGTGCGGATATGACAGACTGTCAAACTAACAAGTTAAAGAAATTCGTGAAATAAGAATAAGGAAAGAATACTTCAATTTTTATTTTAAAAAATGTTGAAAATGTCCTCCGTTGACCCCCAAACAATGAAATAATCTGTCTGAGAACTCCTGACGGACTTTATCGAAAGTATCGACATTGATATTTTGACAAAAAACAGTAATTCTTTGCTGTAAATCCAAAAGAGAGTCTGGCTGTGTTGCATTTTTGTAACACTTCCTAATCAACACAATAATCAAACAACTGGCCCATATCGTTTCAAGATTTTCACATTTGGTTAAACTTTAGTGCTGTGGCGAGGTAGTGTGGAAACTGTATCTCCATCTTGATTTAGATTTTAGTATTAAAATGCCAATAAATGCTTTCCAAAATTTTTTATCATCTTGAAATTCTTTATCCGCTTTGTATCAGCATTCCTATTTGTTAACCTGTACTGTTTTAATCAGGTTCACCATCATTTTTCCGGAATCTGATGTGACAGCTCGTTAAAAAATTGAAACTTAATGTAAACGACATTTTTTAAAACTAAAAGTTTGGCAGGCTGTCATATCATAAAAACATGTTTCAAAATGGCGCCCAGCCGCCATCTTGGATACTAAAAGTACGTCAGTAACATCAAAAAGTAGTATTCCGACAGCAATTAAAGTATGCCAAGTTTCAAAATTTTTGGTGCACACATTAAAAAAAAGGGGGAGGGACCTTTTAGAGCCGCATTGTATACATATCCTTGGTTTGCTTCCTTTCGGGTTGTAGTAGACAGTGCCTTGTAGTCCTCCTAGTCCACATACTTCGTTTTTCACCACCCAGGGCTCTTGAATAAGGGCGATGGTGTTATTATTATTGCCTAGGTGCCGTTGCATGTTAGCCATGGCCGTCCGGCAGTGTTGGAGGTTTCCCTGGATTACGTGAATACTGTCCATCGCAGGTTTTTTTTACCGTTCTTGTTTCCAAGAAGAGAATTCACATGTAGCCTTGAGAGTGAGGACTTGAGAAGCTCCACGTAACTGCGATTGGATTTGGATACATTATATTCGATTATTTTTCATAGTTTGACATTTTTAAGCACAGATACTCAGTGTTTAAAACCGCTAAAGGCATTAATCTTCCATAAGGTTTGATGTCTCTACCATCTCGAGAATTAAAATGTTTAGAACAATAATTTGACATAATAAAAAGACTGTTATTTGTATACTCCAGATGAATGAGTGTTGCGGTTTTGATATGTCACTGAGTATATTTATTATTAAACTCAAAAACCCAATCTACTCTCAACTTATGCGTAAAGTTTGAATTATGGTGTCAACAGCTGAAAATAAAAATATGTTATGTTGTACTTTACATCGTTTTTTTTTGGCTTCTTCACCAACTCCAGTTATCAAATAATCGAACCCTAACAGATCATATTTCAATAAAAAAATATATTTATTTTATATACATATACAGTGGGTCTCCGAGTCCCCGGATCGACGCATGAATAGGTAGGTAAAAAAGACTAAACATTTTTGAATTGAAATTTCATCTTCTGGGGTTCAGCCTTGCTTAAATGGAAACTAATATGTGTCATGGCTTTAGTTTGAAATTTTCTTTTGATATTTTGAGGAAATTAGAAAAGTTCATCAGCAAATTATTTTAATAATGAATTAAGCAATTCTGAAAAGTATAGAAGTATTTAGAAGTTAGGAAAACACAAATGAACGTTCAAAATATCAAGATTAAATGTATTTCCATGCTCTTCTAAAAACTTGGAATGGAAAAATGCAAAATATCGAAGTAGGCAGAGAGTTTTGAAATTTTGCACTCACCCAGAGTTCTTTATTTTGAACAACTTTCTTCAATATTATTTTGTCGTATCTCTTATAGAAGAAGCTCTTATAACTGGTGAGAGAAATGGCGTTTAGGTTAATTTCCAGGTAGGACCTGGACTTTTCGAAACTAAAATTATGACATAAATTAGTTTCCAACCAAGCCTAGGGCTTAACCCTAGAAAATGTATTTCACTGATTATATTATTTTGATAATGGGTGGAATGCATAAACCGTATTAGATGTTGATGCTTCAAGTAGCGGCTACATTTTTGAAGGATCTACTACTCTCCGTAGCTTATGCTGCTACGTACGGGTTACATAGGAGAAGGTACTACGCTTTGGAAGCATCTAGTAGTTTGGTAGTACCTACTTAGATTTTTTTGGGTGGAGTTCACTACCATTTATGCATTCCACCAAATTGGAAGAAGTTTGAATTTATCGAATAACTTAGATTAAAACGAAGTGCAGCGATGAGGTTCGATACAAGCGACGAGGCGTGCGGCAAGATTGATTTTGGGAAATGTTTTTTGAAAATAAGTTCACATAGTGGAGAAGAAAGTCTCATCATCATACACTCGTCGCTTGTCGCTCCACTATATGTTTATTATTTTAGTCAACTTGACAGTCGGATATCAATGAATTGGGAGGGGTTTGTACTCATTTTGCAATAAGGGTGACACCTTATTATTTATTGTATTATAACAACATTGGGTAAAAATCAATTTTCGTATTTCAAAACCGTCAGTGCCGTTAGTGGAAAACCCTGTCTATGTATTTTGGTTCAATTAGGATGCGAACCAGACGTTAACGAGCTGATTTTTGCAAAACTGTTTTTAGCCACAAAATCACACTTTTCAACCTTGTGTCAAAAACCACCTCTCTGCTTTTTTTTTCAGCTGGTATTATCTATCTATCTGAACAATGGTGTTTTTTGTTTCTTTATTCAACCAGAATAAATAATTAGGATTTTTTTTTCATACAACGGCCGCAGTATACATGGGAGTCTTACATTATTTTATCAGTCGTTGGTAAATAGACTCACATGTTGATGGGAACCTCATTTGACAATAGCATAAAACATAATTTTGGCTCTCAAAATAGCATGAAGGAAACAAATGATGATTTTTTTCTAATGGAAGTTTTCCTCCATGCCTAAAAATTTCTACAGATATCCCTATACCCAAGACCTTAATGCTCCTTCAAACTTTCGTCCCATTCTCTCCTCTCTACTCTTCCCAAACTAATTGAAACTCATGTAAGAGATCAAGTTGTTGATTGTTGAGAAGCAATATCCTGAACGAAAGCCAGTTCGGACTCCGAAGAGGCAAAAATAAGTACTGCAGATGCCATCCTCAACTTTATGGAATCTCAACTCCGTTCGTTAATTCGGCAGCAGTATTCTGCGATTCATCTAAAGCGTTCGATTGCGTCCGCCATCAAATCCTATTAAATAAGTTAAATATCTACGTTTTTTTCGGTAGAGCTAAAATTCTTTGCATCTTATCTAAGCTCTAAATTTCAGATGGTAAGAATTGGCGAAAAGGAGTCTAAGAGAAGACAAATCACCATTGAAGCTCCTCAAGGATCTGTATTGCGTCCTCTACTGTTCATTTTCGTGGATGATCTCATGATTCTGAATATTGCTGGCTCGTTTGCGGTGTTTGCTGATGACAGTCGTTTGAAGTCACAAGGACCCAGTGGTGCTCGATGACTTGGTTTCTCCAGATCTCATGAAGATCAGAGACTGGTGTGACGCTGACATGCTTTTTTTGAATCTTTCAAAGGCGCAGATGATGATGATTCAAATAAATTCAGGAAGTAGGAAGTTAATACGGTTTCTAACTCACTTTGTATCATTTTGTATCCCCCCACCACTTTGTATCCTCCCACTTCCTTTTGGGTGGGTAGTTGTGGTTTAGACAGTGTTCAGTTCAGATTATCATGCTGAATATAAAAGAAAATTGTTTGAACAATGCGATGGGTTTAGAGTGGCTGTTTTGATAAGAGAAACTAGATATTTTTTGAATAAATCCAAAAGCAAATGAGTTAGTGTCGGGTTTACCCTCGAAAGACGATATGAGCCAGTCATCAAGTGCAATGGTTATCCTTTTTGAATAGACAAGAGATTGTATAATAACAAAAGTGGATGGCAGGCAATGCAAGGAGATGGATGTCTAATTAATTTCGAAATTATAAATGATGTGGAAGTGATCAAAATTACTCAAGATGGCAGAGATGAGCTATATTTGAGTGGTGACTCCTTAAGTGAATTGTTCAGTTAAGTGAATCTGATAAAAAATATCGTTATGATTTTTTTAAGGCTAAAGGCTCAAGATACTATTACACCATAATAAGTGGAGTGTCAGTGATAATAGGAGATGTTATTACAACAGTGTATGATCTCATTTCACCAACAAAAAATATAGTTTTTCCACGACTGTACGGTAATATCATCATTGTGCAATCGATATCGGTTAGGAAACGTAGCACATTGTACAACTGTACGGAAATGAAACCATTCCCTAACTGTTGCCATGGAAACGAGTGCAAACTGGATGGAAATGAAATGATCTGACACCTCCACCAAAAACAAAAAAATCGATATTAATTACACAATAGTGATAATAATTAACAGTCGTAGAAAAAGTATAGTGTACAACTCGCATGGAATTACCATTTCCTACTCGTATGAATTGCTGCACTCACCTTCGGCTCGTGCTATAAACCTTCATACTCGTAGGAAATGGGTATCATTCCATGCTTGTTGCACAATATACTATTTAATATTTGTTGTGTGTTGGAAATATTGAATTTTTATTCTGATTGTCTTCAAGAGAATGTAGAAGAATATGCTAATGATGATGAATAAAAATTGTATTGTTGATGTGTATCATAATAGACCAGAATAATGAACACAAATGGATGGTATATTTGTAAACTGAATGTATTAATAATTATTAAATTGAATAATTTTATTTTTACTTTTGCTTATATGTATATCATAGAACATTTTTTTGCAAATCAATATAGTGGTATAAATAAAAATTTTGCATGCCATATGGTTGGATGATATATGCTTATGCAGTCCATATGGTTCATGAGTCATAAAAGGGATTCACTCTGTGTGAAATTTAGCATGCTTAAGACAAAGTTGTGTCGGTTTGCCATATATGTTTGGATTCGCTCTGTGGGTGATTATTTGCAACTAAAATGCATTCCATATCAATTACAATAATATTATGTGAATTTGCATGTCATATGGTTGGATTGGCATATGATTGAAAATTAATTGCCACTAAGACTTGTGCTCCATATCAATTTGAATCATATCATATGAATCTGCAATCCATATGGTTCATGAGTCATATAAGGGATTCACTGCTCTGTGTGAAATTTAGCGTGTTGAAAACAAAGATGCGTTGGTTTGCCTTATGATGCTTGTAATTTGTTGAAAACTGTATTATTACTTCATATTTATTGTTGAGCAACCCCCACTCCTAGAGAATTTGATATTTAATCTCTTGGAATCAAGCTAGCACCATCATTTCAAATCAAAATGCCGACTTATAAACATGAGTTGATTTCTGCAGTAGAAAAGCTAGCTCGAGAGTTTAGAAAAATGCAGTATGATGCACAACATGAAGCAGTATATGGTATGGAAAAATAATATACTGAGGGAGAGCAAGGAGATTTCCGAACGATACCGAAAAGCTGCCCAGGCTTGTGATTTATATGTATATACGTCACAGTAAAACCTGGTAAACAGTAAAAGCTAACTGTTACCAGGAAAAGTGAGCTTTTCCTGATTTGGAAACATTTAGCTAGTGAAAGTTGAATTCTATCGACTTCATCATACTTTCACTAGTAATTGATAGCATTCACGTACCTTATCTAGTGAAAGCTGCTACAATGAAAATTATTATCGTAAATATAAATATCCTTTTTGGTCCGCTCTGGAAAATACGAGAGTTATGAATCGCAGGTGTACAATGTGAACATTGTCCAGATACCGTATTATAGAAAATACTTAAGTATTCTCAGTAGGGGTTAGTCTGGGTTAGTTTGGGTTTGGCAAAAATTTTGATGTTGCGTGAGCGACATCATTTAGTGCCCCGTGCACCTTGGGTTAGTTAAAAGGCGGAAATAAGTTTTAAAAAGTACTTTTCCTAACTGCTTCCAGTAAAAGTTGATTTGATAAAGTTTCTCCAACATTCACTGGTGAAAGTGTACAATATTCTTCAAAATTTAACATTTCCTAACGGATCAAGTTATTGCTAGCTGAATTTCTAACATTCACTGTAACATATACAGGGTCCTTCATTAGTGCGTCGGGCAATCCTAGCGTGGTTATTTACAAAAGTAGAAAAAAAAGTTTTATACAAAAGTTGTAGAATGTGACTTTATGCATATTTTAAAAATATTTTCAAACATACAGGGTGCGTCACAAAAGTATGGCACGAAAAAGTATGATTTTTTTTAATGGAACTCCCTGTATATTGATTGATATTTCAATTCTTTCTTCAATTTGGAACAAAAATTGTGATACAACTAATGTTCCTAAATTCAACCGTTATCGAGATATCGCGTTTTAAAAATGGCATTTTTGCAACTTTGACATGCTATAAAACTCAAACTATTCAAGTTAGAGAAAAATGGTCTGCACTTTCCTATCTTAACTTTTCAAGAGCTATTCAAGGAGATTAAATCCATTATTGTGAAAAAATGTCAAAATGTGCCGAAAAAAGTTGACAGTTGACGTTACCTTCTATCCAAATGACAGAAGAGCTCTTGAAAAGTTAAGACAGGAAAGTGCAAACCATTTTCCTCTAACTTGAATAGTTTGAGTTTTATAGCATGTCAAAGTTGCAAAAATGCCATTTTTAAAACGCGATATCTCGATAACGGTTGAATTTAGGAACATTAGTTATAGCACAATTTTTGTTCCAAATTGAAGAAAGAATTGAAATATCAATCAATATACAGGGGGTTCCATTTAAAAAAATCATACTTTTTCGTGCCATACTTTTGTGACGCACCCTGTATGTTTGAAAATATTTTTAAAATATGCATAAAGTCACATTCTACAACTTTTGTATAAAACTTTTTTTTCTACTTTTGTAAATAACCACGCTAGGATTGCCCGACGCACTTATGAAGGACCCTGTATATTGCATCTTCAATTTTTCCTGGATATTATGAAAGAAATGAAGTTTGAGCATTGTTTGGAAGATCTTCAAAAATGTATTCCTGTAAATATTTATAAAAAGATGTTTGAAATAAAATAAAAATATTTATTCAAAAATGTGTTTCATTCAGTCATTGAACATGTTTTATACAAATTATAAACATCAGTAAGTGCACACATTGCAGGTAATGATAAATGGTACAAACAATGTGGTTTTTCAAACGATAAAGCTGGATGGTCATCAATTTCGATAATGGCGGTTTCGGAATGTCGGAAAACTTATGTATTTGAGTAAATCCTTCATTCCATGAATTGCAGTGATGATTTTTCATGAACCAATTTGCTTGCTCATAGGCAGCCAGTTCTTTAGAAATATTTTTTTTTTTAATAATAAATCCTTGTACATCCAAAACGAGTAGTTCATATTTTAAATTCTGAGAATTTCATCATCATCTGCTTTTTCTCACTATAATCTCGTAAAAAAGAATTTCGAAAAAATCGGTTGTTGTCGGATATCTCCGGAATTTGTAACACCCTGCATACCCTTACCAGTTATTTGATTATGATACAGATTATAATATAATCTTTTTAATAATATGTTAGATAATGATTTGTTCATCGATAAATCCCCAAAGGTTGCCTAGCAAAATCACGGGCTTATACTGTTGAATAATATTTACTTGGATTTTTTTGACCAACTTTCCTCATTTGTTATTGATGAAAATCGATCATTAGTCGAAAGAATATTGAACAAGGAATTGAAAAATATAGGTTGCTCACTTTCCCTTGGGTACAACTATGAGGTCGGCGGGTATAAATAGGTGGACAGGCGTTATACAGCGTGTCCCGGTAACGTCTTACCAAATGGGAAAAATGTTTATTATTTATTTTATAAAAAACTTTCTGTTCATAAAAAATTCTGCTTCGTGAGAAAATGAAGTTCCAGTCCTAAAAAATTGTCCAGGATATATAGGGAGGCGCAAAAATTTTAATGTAAAAATTTTTCTAAACGTTATAACCTCATTTGTTAGCTATTCAGTTGTTTTCTTTTTTTTTAAGAAAGCTTATTCAAGTCCCTAGCCAACAGTATAAGGTTGCCTGATCAAAAGTGTGTCCCATCCATGGTTGCCCAGATGTTAGAGTTTAATTTTAATTTCCGATTCTTACAAATAACCGTTGAAATAATGAGATTATTTTCATAAAATATGGTACATGAGGGGTCTTTGATATGCAAAATTCAAATCTGGCCTTGATTTAGCTCTTACGCACCTTTTCACTCATTCAATTACTCATAACTTTTTTTGGACGCGCTAGTACACTTTCTTTAAATTGAAAAATCTATTTCTCCGACTTTTCCACATAGAAAAGGTATTTTTTGTAGAAGTGGCTAGGAGTAACCCTTTTCAAAATATTTGCACTCAAAGTTATCCATATTGTGCAATGTGGTTGTGAATGGCAAATTTTGAAAATAAACATAGGTGGCTTTGGAAACGCCGTTGTCATGGTAATCTTGACAAGTGACTCAATGTTCAATGTTTCTTATAAATAAAAAACAAGGAAAAATTGAAAAAATTGAATTAATCAAATTGAATAATGAAAATAAAATGAAAAAAAAATTATAAAATAGAGATAATTTTTTTTATCAAGAAACATTGAACATTAAATCAAACTGTCAAAATTACCATGATAACGTCATTTTCAAAGCCCCTCATGTACCTATGTGTATTTTCAAAATTTTCCATTTAAAACCACATAGCATGCTTCACTATAAGTGTAAATAGGTATCTTGAAAAAGGTTACTCCCAGCCACTTCTACAATGTACACATTTTTTGTGTAAAAAGGACGAGGAAAACACTTTTTCAATTCAAAAAGAATGTACGGGTGTGTACCAGAAAGTAATGAATATTTGAATGAGTGGAAAGGTGTGTAAGTGGCGCACCCTACTAGTAAGAATCATTCCAAGGCCAGATTTGAATTTTGCGTGTCAAACCACTCTTGAATATCAAATTTCAACAAATTAGCTTTATTATTTCAAAAGTTATTTGAAGAAATCCAAAATTAAAATTTAACTTTGAAATCTAGGCAACCATGGATGGGACACACTTTTGATCAGGCAACCCTATACTGTTGCATAGGGAATCAAATAAGCTTTCTTTAAAAAAAAACATCAATCAAATAACAGATATGTTTACAACGCCTGTCCACCTGTTTGTACCTGGCAAGTTTTAGTAGTATCACATATTTTTTTTTGGCTTTGCACAGAATGCATACAGCCACTACAATAACATAATAATAAAAATAATGACTGTAGATTGATGTTGAAGTAATTTTAATCTGATGTACTAGTTTGGCCACACTTAATGACCAACAAAGATTTTGAAGAGAATAAAAAAATGTTTTGCTTCTCCTGAAAAATTTACTTATTGTCACTTACAAGGGTCTTCAATTTATTTGGAGGCTGCATTACTAGATTTGTTATATCTTTATTTAGACGTCTGTCGGGGTTTTTATTCTGTATGTATGTTATTCTTCGACAATGAAGCATACTTGATTGATTGATATTAAACTTGGAAAATGCGGAGTTCCCAAGCAACAATCAGTGGGGGCTTCATCCCTCAAGCAAAGAAGAAAATAAAATTGATGATTTCAACGTCTACAAAAAAAAATCGCCCTACCTTATTTTTTTAACAAAGTTGTCGCAGCCGGCTACAATTTTACTCTTGCCTTCTTTATCTCCAACTGTTGCCAACCAAAACAAGGTATATGCTTGAGGATGTCTTCTCCGCCAATACCATTTTATTAAGAAAAGCTAAGTATCCTCCACAATCCAGTGAAATTGTATCGTCGGCGTCGTAAGAGAAGCTGATTTTCTTAAGGGTTTGTGAGTCAAGTAATTGACTCACAGACTGAGTGTAAAATTAGCAAAATGAAAAAAAAAATCCCTTCCACACAACTTTGAATTCAAAGTTACTGTTGGACGGTAACTCCGGAAACCGATCAATTTTATTGACAAAAAAAGGAGTAAAGGAATGGAATTACAATTTTTTACGACTGTATATTTCAAAGAAGATCTATTGCTATTGGTGAAATATTTTTTGGATGAAGGACCTTGATAGTGTGATTCAAATTCCTAACAATAACAAATAAACTACAAAACAAATAAGGTAAGCTGAAATGTTCATGTTTAAAGCTGTAAAATGTTAGAGCAGCGCACTCTAAGTCTTTGAAAACTTCTTATTTTAGCAGTTTGCCGATTTTAGGAGTTTTTCTTCCACGTCGACAGCATTCTTGTTATAGTTATTTTCAAGGCTTAAAATTAACTGTTGCAACAAATGCGGCTGTAATAAGCCAGGTTTCCGGCGAAATTTTTGTAGCAGAAGTGAATCAATACAGATGCTGTAGATACTACATAGGATCTATTTTTTGGTAGGGTAGGTGTTATGCAGAAACTACTCTAGTATAATCAATTACCATCCATTGTTTTGTGCAGAGTTTTATTACAGAAAATACAAAAAAAATAGTATAATATGTGAATTCTCACCAATTCTTTTGGGTTCTGTACAGGTGGCTGTGGATTCGATTTCGGGAACCCTTTTATCTTAAATTAGCAAAGTTGTGCATTAAAACTTTTAGTATACAGTGCCGCTGTCCTGTCGTAATAAATAATTCCACGGCAGCATTTTTAGGCAAGTAACCGTTAACATGCGAACATATTTTGTCAAAAACCCGAATTGATTGAGAATTTGCGGGATTTCAAGCGGATAGGATGATTTTTTCAGGTTAAATTTGAATATGTACATCAACAGACAAAAATCAACCTAACCCTGTGATTCAGGTTTTAGACATAAGACCTCATCTACCGCATCATTATCCAGCAATAATGAAGGACGTAGAAGTTGCCGCGGCCACAGCACCCTTTTTTATAAAACTATGTTTCTCCTCGTGCACTTGGGTAAGCAACTGAAAGGGAATAGGCAGGACAGCGGGCAGCAAGTAAACAGTCGATGCCGCACGTGCTGCCAAAACTTCGACTTTCGTTCGAATACCGTCGTTAAAGGAAGCGTACGGCAGCGGCAATGGCATGGGCAATGACAGCACGAGCAACGACAATTCCCTGTATGTAAATGAAGGGTGTTAAAATAGAAATTGATCAGGATATTGTAAATACGCAACATTGACCAACCTTGTATGTCTTATTGTTCCCAAAATCCCAATGAATTCGAACCACCTTGTACATACAGGGTGTATTTGAAGTTGGGAGTTCCTTTTAACATGAGACAAGACTTGATAGAAGAAGCAAATTTCCCACATAACATTTTCTCGAAAACTCAAAAATAAAAAAATTAATCACACGTTATCAGATTTTGCCATGCATCAAAATGTCTTTTATTTCTTTAAACGAAAACCGTTCGTTGTACGAGAAAATATCAAGAGACAAAATTAACTCCAAAGTAAATGAGTATTTCAAAAATAATAGTGATTTCAGTGGCGTACTATTTTTTTTTCTTTTGAAACAATTCATTACAAATCCTGTTCGAGCGCCACTGAATTTTTTTTAAAACTTTAACATCAAAAAATGTAATTTAATGGTCAAAAGAATTGTGGTGGAGTTGTGAAAATATCTGTGGTGGTAGAAAAGTTATGACAAAAAAGGCATTTTTTTCATTTAACTTCAACATCCTGTATTTTCGGACATAATTTTATTTGAAAAATTTTCTCATTTTCTTGCATTTTATATTGTTGAAAGGAAAACCCCAAGTTCAAATACAACTTGTTTTGTGGCCTATGATTGTACATTTACGTTAAGCTAACGTATACGTAACGATTGTTTACTGATGAAAATGTTCCATTTGCTAACAGCGTGACCATAGTGAAACGGATATCTTAAATTCACGTATACTTTCAATCAAAGCCCCCATATCATCAGTGTAGCAAGAAAAATGATAAAATATGAACGCAGTACTACAGCGTGCAGTCCTAAAAAATTGTAACTATAATAGATGTTTCGATGAAATGTTTATTGATCACGGGGGGCTCAATGAAGATAATAATGCCCGGAGGGCCCAATGATTTACTGCTTGAGGAGATTAAATAAGTGAAAAAAGGTTTTTTCAAAAGAAATTGATCAAAAGATACATTCTACATCGAGTCCATTACCAATAAATATATTTCAAAGTATTTGTGTGTATTTTTTTATGGTTTGAATAAAATACACACAAATACTCTAAAATAAGTTTATTAGTTATGGATTCGCTACCCAAAATGACCCAAAAGATTTTTCATGTTTCAAGTTTATAAAATATATACTTCGAAAAAAGGTTTGCACTTGTACCATTTCGCATCGAAACTTTCACTTGATCCTCTCTGACACTAAAGTATTCATTAAAAAATACTGTTTAAGACCTTACAGTCAATGGGATACAAGTACACATTTGCCATGAACTCTATTCCTAATATTGCTTAGTTAGTTTAATTGAAACTTACAAGATGGCGCCACAAAGTTTTTAGTTGTGGGGGTTTAATCCAAAATAAAACGATAGTTGTTCTCACATAGTACTCTAGTTTGACTCCTTTTGTACTTGACATATGTATTGTGTCAAATAAAGCCCGGGTAACTCCTAACAACTCTTTCAGATAAATCTTAAAAAACTGCTCGAAAAACTTGCCAACACCATATATACATAGAATTAGATTAACCATTTCTTCTATTCTCAAATTTCTATTTAGCGAGCGAGCGATTCAAAAAATGAAAAAAACATGTAGTCCACTTATTTTCCCAGTCATAGATATTTAATATTTACTAAATAAGAACATAAAGTGCTCCCGTGTTTCCGCTTGCGCAAAAGTCAAGAGCTTGAAAAGTAAATTTCTCATTTCAATAAGTGGATGTCGCCTTAGTTCTTTGTGGAAAAGGAGGGACAGTAAAAAAAGATTATTTTCACAGTTTTTTCTTTGGAATAAAATAGTTTTTGAGGCTATTTATTTTTTTGTAACATGTATAAGAGACTGCAAAGAAATGCTCTGAATCGTTGTGCAGACCGCATATTTTTTCAGCGATTCGTTAAAAAATTATCACAGTTAAAACATAGGTAGAAATTTCGAGTGTACCGTTTCTTTTGTTGTTGAGTAGTTACTTTGACTTTTAAACAACTGATAAAGATAATATTACAGTAATAGTATATTATTCAAGGAGCGGCAAATCTGAATGAGTAAAATCCATTTCCCGCGAGTAGAATACTATACTTTTTCTATGATTATTCAATAATTGAAGCGAACTTTGCAATATTCAATTTCATTTGGACGGCACTTTTTGACAACTACTTTACTTGAAGTGAGGTTAGGTTGTCAACACAATGTGACAATGACTATAAAACAAGTATGGACGGTCAAATGAGCTGTTTCAAAATGATGTATTTGAAGGTTGACATTTGGTCGAATGTTCTGATTGGCTCTAAAACAGTGGAGTAATGACATTAAATCATTTCATTGGTTAAAAACAATTGGGTAATAAAAAAAAATCACTGGTATGAGTAACGAGTTACATTAAACAATAGAAAGTGGATGTATAATACATCTATTATTGAATAGTCATAAAAAAAAGCATTTACTTTGCATTTCATACCTTTTCATGAGATCTTGTTAGTGAAATTCAGCAATACCTACACCAACACTTAAGATAAAATAGATATTAAGCTCAACATGGTAGGATTGGTAGGTCTATCAACTATATCCAAATGGTGCCTGGAGGACGATCTCTCTAGCTCTTGGCAGAGTTGATTCATCACATACTTGTGGGATGCAACAGACCCAGGAGGCCTAAGCATGAATCACCGCACTTACCACACTCCTCAGTCATCATCATAGCAATAAAGCGGGAATTCAGCTTGAAACCCCTGCCAGACTACTTTGAACATCAATTTTCAAACGAAAAATTCATATGAACATGGGTTCACAACGGCTTGTTTTTTTTTGCAAATACCATAAAAATTATTTATGATTAAAATAAAATATCGGGTTAGGCAAGTTTGTTAAAAATTATTTCTTACCAGTGCGTCAGATTTTTTTCGAAATACGCCATTCACTTGACTATCACACGGAGTGGTACCTAACCGACATTACGATACGAAACACCTATTAAATAACATATCAAAAGTTATGTCTCTGAGACAGTATAAAAATTGACAAATACGATTATTACTTCATGTACACAAATCTAAAACTATGCGATTGAATAAACCTATTAAACAATTCGATTTACATAGAATAAATAACTTTCATTTCAGCCTGTTGATCTTTCAAAAGAGCTTTAACACTAGGTCCGAGCTCCTTCATGATTTTCGCTAAAATCATCTTATCATTTTTGTCTTCATTGCTGCAGCCCGTTATTTTCTTGTAAAGCTTCTGCAGCTGTAAAGCAGAAAACAGTAATAAACGTCATTCAATGTGAATTTTATACCTCATTGTCAGTTAATTTCAATTTTTCTTTTAGTGAAGTGTACTGGACTTCTTTTACTGCACACGCATGGAGCTTTAATAGTTCTTCTATGTTGAATTTATTAACTTGTGTTAGTTCGCTTTGACATTTTCCGATTTCGTCAAGGACATCGTCGTTTTCCTGAAATAGATGAGGGCACCTTTACCTATACATACATGATTATTAAGAGATGTTAATAAAACCTCCGCGAGTAAATCCTACTTCGTCTGTAAACAACACTTTTTCCAATAAGAAACGGTGCTGATGATATGTTGTCTGCATCCATTGACAAAATTCTATTCTAGGTTGCAGACCTTGATCTTTCAATGCTTGAACTTTTTGTAGATGATATAGAAAAAGAAGTTTTTAATGAAAAATCTCCAAGACAGTGCTTGTAAAGATATTCTTCTGGAACTGATATGACGATTCACTTCAACCACTTGAAGAACCCTTTCTTCCATGTCCACAGACCGTGTGTCAGGGTTTCTTCCACAATCAATCTCATTTGATGGGAAAGTACCATTAACTCTCTTAACCTTCTATGTATTGTACTAAACAGTTTATCATAAGAAAGTTGACGACATGGAAAGGCGTCGTGATATAATATACGCGCTCCCATAAAACAAAATCTGGTGATCTAGGTCGTCATTCAGTTGCTCCTCTCCTACCAATCTATTGCACTGGATAATGGTTACTGGGCGTACATTATATTGAGGAGGTGCTCCGTCCTGCTCAAAGTGCAGTGAATCTGAATCGAGGTTTCCATCGACGTCCCTTTGATTTTAAACTATGTTAATTATACGAGGCTCTATTCTTCTCTATACAGGGTACGCCATTTCTAGTGGTCTGTAAGAATATCTCGGGAAATAAAGGGATTGGGATTCTGACAAGGGAAGAGATTTTCGGAGATGCTCTTTTCAAATGAAATAAAAGTGACATCACGCGACTTCCGGTTGTACTGGAAGTAGGCGTCAACTCGCTTGTTTCAAATGGAACACCCTATATATTATTACGTACTTGTGTAGTAACCCATTTTTCTGGTGACAATTTCATGTGCTTACTGATCATTCTTCTCTACCTTGATAATCATTTTTGACAGTGGTCAAAAATGATATTTGAAAGCTAAATTCCTTTTGATGGTATTTTGAGTGCAGAATGCAGAAGATGGGCTGTTATGCTGCCAATGTGCGTTGTAATGATGAGCCAGATACCTATTTTACTGATTATGGTGAGTGGTCTCACAGAGTTACCTTACTTAATTCAATATTACGCGTTATTAAATAATCAATCATAAGAAATCCTATTGTGTTTCTATTCTGCAGCCACTTCTGGCGGACTATGGTGAGAATTATCTTACCAGCGGTCTAAAGAGTTTGATTCTTGCGATCTGCCGCCGCCCCTTTTTCCAGGTGATGGAGATTGAGGAATGACTCACCATCAGTAGTCTAAAGAGTTTGACACTTGTTAAATGATCTGCTACAGCTCACTGTTCCTATAGCGTAGTTTAACTACATTGGTATGAAATATAATCATACTTGTGGTATGGGAGTTTGGTCTTTGTGGATGAAGTGATTCTTGAGTTATGACTAGTTAAATAATCATTCATAGGGCTATATCGACTTGCCACGGCTCTATTTGAGGCGATTGCGTTAGAGACTAAACATATAACGCGTAGGTTTCACATATTGGCTTGACGTGATTAGCTGTGAGTTGATATTAAAATTGATTAAAGAAGAAAGCTATTTGTGCCAAGTTATATGGTTGTCCTGCAGCCTGATGGGACGCCTTGGGGGACGCCCCATATTGTTGTTTATTTTTGGATTATGTGTAGAATGCTACACCAATTCTTGTGTGATGGTCTACTTATGATCAAATATAATATAATGGAATGTCTGTATTTCACTTGCATTGTATTCGGAGGTTGATAATCACATTACAGGAAGTAATATCCCTGGCATTGTATGTACAGTAGTATAGATTTTACAATTGGTGTATTTCTCTTATTTTGATTTTAGTTTAACCCATATTAAAATATCTTAAACGTGACAAATACCTCAATTTCATCCTGAGTAAAGATATACAGGGTGTTCCATTTGAAAAAAGTGAGCTTGTTCATTTTTCTCAACTTTGCGATGCTCATTTGTTTTTATTGATATGTTCAAAAGATAACAGAGAAAAATCTATACGACAAGTTTTTGCCTATCTCGTTTAATAAATGCTGTAAGTGGGTGTCAAAATATAAATGGAAACCCTGTACGTGGCATAGACTTAAAATTCTAAACAGAATTTGGGAACAATTTAATAATAATAATTACAGTACTAATAATGGACTAAAATCACTAAAATTTATATGGGTGATATGGATTAGAGAAAATGCTGGAAATATATCCGAATGTCCCAAAATAGCCACAAGATGGCGTAACGGTGCAATCAAAACACAAAATTGCGGTTTTTTTCGTGATTTCTGAATAGAAACAGATATAAATGAGTGCCGCTATGGATTCCTTGAGAAATTTCCTTCAAATTTGTTTTTTTGATTTTTTTTCCTAGCATGTCAAATAAGACAAGTATCAGCTCTCAAACCTTACAACGCAAGAATGCTCATAACTTCAAAACAACTCAACCGATTAAGAGGTAAGATATATATACCTTACACAGATTTGACTTAGAATTTAATGAATCCAAAAACAAAATAAAATAAAGGGCGTCACATTTGAAATTTCAAAGCTGGGTGCTATGGAAAGCTTCTGAGACACCCTGCAGAAATGATACTGACAGATTTAAAAAATTAAGTATAATCCCAACAACTTTTGTATCAAACTTTTCTCTGTAGACTTTCTTAAAAATGAGTCAGAGGGGGGGGGTCAATATAGTGAATGGGTGTCCCAACGATAGAGTAAAGTAGGTTTTATCATATAGGATATGAAAAATATCAATATCAAGATGCGTCACAGGTTAGGGGTGTAAATAGCGCACATTCTGAAAATATTTGGAAACATACAGGGTGCGTCACAAAAGTATGGCACGAAAAAGTATGATTTTTTTAAATGGAATGCCCTGTATTTAATTTTATTTCTGGATTCTATGTGTCACTATAAACATTTTTTGTTCTATAATATATGGGTCTAAATTTGAGAGTTTTTGAATTATTCGAAATTAACGGAAAATTTTGCATTTTCATGATATTGGAAAATGACTGTTTTCTCCCTTATTTAAGACATTACACTCTTGAGATTTGGTGGGGATAAGGACTAGAGTCATATCAAAGCTTCCACAGAAAATATTCGCTATTTGTTATACAGGGTGTTTTTTATAATGGTCCAAATTTTTCGATTTTCAAAATAAAAAATTTCTTTTTTTTTAAATGGTACACCCCTTTTATTATTACTATAGTGAATTGAGTATTTGAAAACCTATCATTTTTGCTAATAATGTCCTATACCTATCTTCAATAGTTATCGAGAAAATTCGAATTTTCCAAATCGTTCGGTCATATTATATGGAATGTATGGCGATCACCGGATGTTGCCATGGAAAAAACAAAAATTATTGTTGACAGAAGTAAAAATTAATCCTTTCTTTTTGATCCATATTTTTGGCTATGGACTATCCACTGAATGATTTGATTGACATGATCTATGTATTGGGGGAAGCCGAGAGAAACCCTCTACTGGCTTACCGAACAAAATATCCCGGCCGGCGGCTACCCACTACTCTCTGTTTTCGAAATGTGATGGAAAGGTTTGATTCCAGTGGAAGTGTTTCATACACGAAACGTAAACTTGTTAACAAGAACGCAGCAAACGAAGAAAAAGAACTAGATATTTTGTTACATATTGAAGAAAATCCCCATGTAAGTGGTTGGGCATTATCAACTATATGCAACACTTCAAAATCCACTGTGAATCGGACAACAAAAAAATTCAAATACCAGCCTTACCATATTCATCTTCATCAAGAATTGCTGGAAAGAGATTTTGAACAACGAGTTCAGTTTTGCAATATCATCAATCAACGAATTCAGTTGGATAACAACTTTTTGTGAAAACTTATGTTCTCCGATGAGGCGACATTTAGAAGCAATGGGGCTGTAAACAGGCATAAAATGCACTATTATGCGACTGAAAATCCATTTTGGCTACGAGAAGTCCAACATCAAAATTATTGGTCAATAAATGTATGGTGTGGCATCCACCATAACCAAATCATTGGTCCCTTCTTTGTTGATGAACATTTATCGGGTCGCAACTATTTGAATTTCTTGCGTGAAGAAATGCCTCTGCTACTTGAAGATATCAATTTAGTCGAACGGGCAAATATGTGGCTGCAACAGGATGGTGCACCTCCAAATTACCATCGTGATGTTCGGGCATTTTTGGATATGCAATTCCCAGGAAAATGGATAGGACGTGGAGGTTCTATTCCGTGGCCACCGAGATCATGCGACTTAACTCCCCTCGATTTTTTTTTATGGGGATTCATAAAAGACCGATTATACTTTACCAAGCCAACCACCATGGAAGATATAAAAAATAGAATTCGGGACGTTTGTCATTCAGTGACGCCTTTGATGTTATCAGAAGTCAGGCTGAATCTTCAAAGAAGACTGAATCAGTGTATTCAACAGGGAGGTCACCTTTTTGAACATATATTAAGACAAAATATCGATTAACAATTTGAATATTAGTATTACCTTTGAATAATAACTTGAAACTTGGCATAGTTTATCGTTTTATTGCAAAACACAAGGTAGCGATTTAGAAAATTCGGAATTTCTCGATAACCATGAAAGATATGTATAGGACATTATTTGCAAAAATGTTTTCAAATACTCAATCCACTATCGTAATAATAAAAGGGGTGTATCATTTGAAAAAAATGATTTTTTTTATTTTGAAAATCGGAAAGTTTGGACTATAGTGAAAAACACCCTGTATAACAAATAGCGAATATCTCCGGTTCAAGCATTGATATGATACTAGTCCTTATCCCTACCAAATTTCAAGAGTGTAATATCTTAAATAACGGAGAAAACAATCATTTTTCAATATCATTAAAATGCAAAAATTTTTCGTTAAATTCGAATAATTCAAAAACTATCAAATTTAGACACATACATTATATAACAAAAAATGTTCATAGTGACACATAGAATCCAAAAATAAAATCAAAAACGGGGCATTCTATTTAAAAAAATCATACTTTCACACGACATACTTTTGTGACGCACCCTGTATGTTTCCAAATATTTTCAGAATGTGCGCTATTTACACCCCTAACCTGTGACGCATATTGATATTGATATTTTTCATATCCTATATGATAAAACCTACTTTACTCTATCGTTGGGACACCCTTCACATATAGAATTTTGTCCAATTACAGAAACAGGTTGAATTACAAGCTAGCTTATAACGTTAACGCGATCACAAATCACATGTATTCCTACAGGATTTTTCACTTAAAACTCCGCACGTCAATATCTCGAAAACGAATAGGAATATTTGATTTCTGTAAAAAGTAGTCAATGTATGGGGTCGAGTAGTTATTTTTCACAGTTAACAAACGCCGCCTACCAAGAGTAAAGCGTCGCGACGCATCGAAAATATTAATCGATTGCAGGGACTTTGAAATTACGCGCATGCTAAAGTACATGCTATCACCCCCGCTTAGTGGTTGGCAGGTGGGGGATGAAAATACCAAAAAAAGTGTCCCCCAAAAAACAAAAATTGACGTGTCCAAGCGATTTTTGATAAATCGCCCAACATTTGAGAAAACCTGGGTTGGAAGTTTTTCGTGTCCCACCCTGTATGTATGGATGAACGCTGCGCTCTCTCCGCGCTCTTTCCCTAAAACTGTTAGCCATATAGAAAAAAGTTTCGAACCAAATGTTTAGAGAATTTAACGCTTGAGAATTTCTATTATAGATGCAAAAAGGATTAAAATCATAGCAAGCGAGATATTAGCCTAGTTTACACCGACAACTTAGTCCGCGGACCAAGTACTAAATTCAAACTATATCAGAACCAAATAATTGGTTCGAATGGTGTTAACAGTTGCGAACTAAGCTGGTCCGCTCTTGGTTCGGTACTTGCCAGCAGGTGTACCGAACTAAATTTGGTTCGATCTGGATCAAAATTATGAGGTTATGTTGATTGTTATTATTGTGAATTGTGTTGGTTCTGAGTTTCTCAAGGCAATCTGAGCGTACTCACTTATGTTTTTTTTATCACGAATTGTGTTGATAAATGATTTCGACTTGTTCTTTACATTTGACGAATTGCGAGCGTACTCATTTAGTTCACGCGTTGCAAGGCGGTGTAAACGGACGAGAAGCAAGCATTGGTCCTACCGTACTATCCCCACCCACTTGGTCCTATCGGACCGAACTAAACGAGCTTTCGTTGTAAACTAGGCTATTGACGAAAAACTGAATTTTGTGACCTTTGACCTCGAATATCTATGGACGCCGACACGAGATTTTATGAGACAACCTTAAGAATACCAAAATAATGGTTAATACAAGTTTACAGCTTATTATCTCGCATTCCGCAGTTATTTTGGCTAAGATGACTGGAGTATGACTGATATATTTCACAGCAAACTGTTCTCATGCGGACATCCGCATGATCGGATCATTATTTGTCGAGTATTCACTTTCTGGTAGCGTGCGATGTTCAAGTATGTGACTAATCGCACAAGGGAAGCGATCATGCACTGGAGTATAAGCACCATGGGAGAATAAAACCCCCACATATTTTTGTCGACATATTTCAAGAATAGGTTTATTTTAGATTTGAGGGAGGGGGACTCATTCTCTATCATTATTTCTTTTCCCTAAAATTCAGGAATAGGGACACAGAAATCACCCCACGAATGATGTATCAATGTTCAAGAGACACCCTGTATATGCTGGCGCTGAGTGATGTGCATGTTTTTCTATAGTCTAGTCTAAGAAAAGAAACTCAAATTATCAATAATAATAAATAACACACTGTTCTTTTTTATTTGAAGCCTTGAAAAAGACAAAACGAAACGTCCGAAATTTTTTGAAACCATTATTATCATGGTCCATGATTTATTATTTTCAATGTCTGAAAATTTCAGGCTTCAAGAAGTCACGACGTTTCAATCAATGGTCATGGTCATCAGGACAATCAAATTGAGTAAGTTTCTGTAAAATTGTGAGTTTGTGTGCGGATTTCAGGCCTCAACATGTCTCTGTAACCCTTTTTAATACACAATTTCGATCTTGTCGAGGTCAATATGGGCATTCATGAATGTTAGGATCATTACACAAGCCTATAGGCTTAAGTTGAAAGTCTCAAATCATTCAGCTGGGTCATCAAGGCTTCAAAGATAAAACCTGTGGATATCCTTAGGTCGCTGTAGCATGGACAATGAGACCGTTCAGTCAAATATTATCCAGTTGTTGTTTGATCTTGTCAAAAACCAAAATGAAATTTTGAAAATTGGCAGAAATGTTTGCGTCTAATCGCTATAATATTAACTTAAACTATTGAAGATACGTATAGGACCTCCTATAGAAAGTTACCCTTATTTTTTTATGTAGAATTCATTTCTGAACTAATTTCATTCAACTTTGAAGAGTAGAGTCCAGCCCTGGCCTATACAGGGTGTTACAAGTTCGACTGTATGCATGGAGATCTCGTAAACCGTAAGAGATACAAGGTCGGTTAAATGGAAAGCAAAGTTGCGTATTCTGATGCTTAACAAAATGCCGTTTTGAAAGCCAAGAATTTCCGAGTACGTCCGAAATTTAACCGACCTTGTATCTCTTACAGTTTACGAGATCCCCATGCATACACTGGAATTTGTAACACCCTGTATGTGTCAAATATACATAACAATGAAGTTCCTTCAAGAACAATAAGACTTTATTTTTAACTTTTTTCCGTATATCGCATAACTTAGGATAAGTGAATTGACTGTTTATTGACGCAACAAATAGCAAAACTTACCTCTTTATATTCGCATTCTATTAAATTTTCCTTGGCAAGATCGTTGATAAACTTTTTTTCACAACACACTCCCAACCTGTTTGTATTCATCTTACGCTCTGAAAATCACCATAAAAATATGCAAATAACCGTTAAAATCTACTCACTCAAACGTTTCTCTGCAGTTAGCTCCGCACTTTTGTCCTTCTTCATTGTCGCCCTTCCAGTCTTTTTAACCAGGTTTTTGATGGTTTTTGAAACGACACAGCTGCCAAACATTTCCACCAAACTGTTAGAAATCACTTTGATTATTGAGAATTTGTTGACATGAAACATTTACGTTTCCGGTTCCTCTTTTTTAATTACGTTTCCGGGTCCTCTTTTACTACTGCTTCCAGGCTGATCATCATCCAAGCTACAGTCAGTCAATGAATCCAAATAATGCCCTTCTGATTCGGGTATATTGAGATCGACTGGTTTGGAAAATTCTTGAATAAGGGATTCCAGAAACTGCAAAAAACAGTTCTGGGATATTGGACACGTGGCGATGGGCAAAGTCAAGTCAAGTCAAAACCCAATTCAGCTCTTTTTCCCAAAACTCATTTGATATGCTAAATTCGATTACCGAATCGTAGCTGCAACTGACCTTGCCTACTAGTGCTGAGATCAAACAAAAATAACAATGAAGATAACGAATGAAGAGAATCGAACAAAAACTGACGAAAATACAATAGATTATTATGCTATCGACTTCCAAGAAAACAGACAGGATGATACAAACCCTAAAAGAAAAGGAGGAGTCTTACTAGATTTCATCCACAATACAGGGTGAGTCATTAGTAATAGTTAAAAAACATCAGCGCTGAAAATATAACGATTTATATTTATATACGTAATGATAGACCGTAATTCCAAAGACGCATTCCTGAACCAAATTCAAAGAAAAGGCCTTATAAATTTGTTTCTTGAACTGTCTGGTTTTCAAGATAGAGGGAGTTGAAGGTTCATAAAAAAATCTGATTATTAATAATATCTCAAAGATCTTTTTGCCGATTTTGTTGAATTTTGGCAGAGTTTTTCATTGTATCAAGACGCTAAATTAGCACCAACTAGATGGTGATTATGAGTTCCAGTGGCGTTCCGAGAGGCAGCTTCACGAATCATATTGACAAAAAAAAATACGCCACTGTCTTTTTCTGAAAATGTTATAAACTACTCAACAAAAAAAACGGAACACCCAAAATTTTCGTCCATGTTTGGACACTCATAATTTTTTAACGAATCGATGAAAAAATATGCGGTTTGTACCACGATGCAGAGCATTTCTTTGCGGTTTATGCGGATGGTTCAAAAAATTAATTTCCTAAAAAACTTCTTTTATACAGGGTGGTGAAAATAGTACTGTAATTTTTCTTGTCTTTACTGTCCCCCCATTTCCACAGAGAAAATCAACACTGTGTTGATTCTATAGTGAAGTGTGTGGGTATTGTCTGTTTGTACATCTTGTGACAGCCTACTTAAGGTCTGATGATGCCATATAGTGGCAAAACACGTGTCACGTAATTTCTTTAATTATAATATTGAGGCCCAAAGACGTTGAGTTTTTAATTATCCAAAGTATCTATTGTTACCACACGTCAATTTCCAAATACATATCTAATTTGGACAAAATCCTTTGAAAAATAACAAAATTAAGCAAACATAACCTCACATTTTTGAGAAAAAAAATTGATCAAATCCCAAATAGAACCTACATAATCTAATTTGTACAAAATCCTTTAAAAAATAACAAAATTAAGCAAACATAACCTCACATTTTTGAAAAAAAAAATTGATCAAATCCCAAATAGAACCTACATAATCTAATTTGAACAAAATCCTTTGGAAAATTACAAAATTATGCAAACATAACCTCACTCAGACAATTTTTGGTAAATTTCTAAAATCAAACCTCAAATTAAAACCTCCATATCTTATTCGAACAAAATCTCTGGAAAATTAACAAAACTTTTCGAACATAACCTCACTTTGTCATTTTTTAAAAAATGTTTTCATCAAATATCTAATAGCACCTATGATATATTATCTAATTTGAACAAAATCTTTTGGATAATAACAAAATCAAGCAAACATAACCGCACTTGGTCAATTTTTGATCAAACACCAAATTGGAACCTACATAATTATTTGAACAAAAATCCATTAGCAAATAATAAAACTATGCAAACATAACCTCACTATGTCAAAGAAAGGGAAGTTGTGTTTTCGGGTTCTTCCGGAGAATTTTCCAATTTTTCTTTTCATAACATCACTCCTCATAATTCAAAGAACATTAAAAAAAAATCACCTGAATTGCTTCAGCCGTTCTCAAGTGATGGAGTGACCAAGAAAAACGGGATTCAAATTTATATATCAGATAAGATAAAAGCCTGGATAGAGTCAGCATCAGCACTGTTTTGGTTTTGATACCGAAAGATCGTCACTCAGCATAGGAATATATCTCACGTGAAAAGAATCATCAACAATTTAATCCTATTCATCTTCCTATTCATGGACTTCTCAAATTATTCAATACTTACCATGATAACCAGACTGAGTCACATCGAAAAAGAAATTAGCACCATCAAAAACTCCTAGAACTAATGGACTAGGTCTGACGTCACAAACTGGGTGGAGCTTGAATTGACTCCAAACAAATTCGTTTCCAATGGTAAAATAACAAGGAAATTCCTTTTGACTGTTTTTGCATTTGTTACAAGAAAATAAGACTTTTAGCTGTGATATTTGGTTGAAAAAGATTGATACTTACTCGAATCATATACATTTTTGACATGGTTAGTTGATTTTAGTGTATGATTAATTGATTAATGCTTGAAAACATTTTGAGGTTATGTTGCTTACATCTTAATCAACTATTTTTCGGACTATTCCATACAAAAACTGCTCTGAAGCATGTTTTTAACCTTTCTAGTATTAATGACAAGCTGAATTACCCGCTCTCCGAGCAGCCCAGGCAAAACCCAGTTTTGATTCAAATCCACCTCAAAATTGAAATCCAACTTGTAAGAAGAAAAGAACTGACGTACATCTTATGCACGAAATGTAGATATCCTCATTCAAAAGAAAAAAAAAACTAGATCCTTAACAAAAGTGAAAAATCCTAATCCTGATCGAAACGAAGCAAATCTACCAACTAATTATCATTAACGCTGAAACTCCAAAATAACACAACACAATCGAAAACCATCCAACTAATCGTCTGCTCTAACGTTACACAATAATGAAACATATCCCTAAAACACGGAATCGAAAACAAAAGTGGAAAATTCTAATCCTATCTAATCGAAACCAAACAAATCTACCTAGTAATTATTATTATTAACGTTGGGATTCCAAAATAACACAACACAATCGAAAAATCATCCAACAAATCACCGTCACCTGCCGTCGATCTGCTCTTATTGGAAATCGCCCATCAAGAATGATTAATGTCAATTATTATTGCAATGTACTTCATTTTTTTCCTCAATTCTTAAAAACGTTTTGTTATTATTTTTATTATTATTATAAATCCAAAAGCGATTGTGATGAGATTCAAAGTGAAACGCTAAAAAACAGATAATCTGTTGTTACATCAAATCATTGGGAAGCCGGTTGATATTGTTGGTGCCACAAAGAGACGAAAACTATCATCATAATAATATAATGAAGATGTTATCATAAACAAATAAACATAACCCAACTTTAAATGTCAAGCGAGATTCGAAAAAGCGACAATTTTTTACGCTGAGCAAGACACGCATCCGCTAACGTGACGCTTCACAACAGCATTACGTTCAGGTGGCTTGAGCTGCTGGGACCGCCGGAATGTAGCCATTGTTAGTTCGGCGATCACCATGGCAACGCCATGTCAACCAATCAGAGATTGCGAGAAGCCTTCTCTCTCCCTCATAAGATACACGCATAATGCTATCTTTTTTACGAACAAACATACTTTGCCTTTTATAAATGTATAGATTTCTTTGATAACGGCAATAAAACTATCAAAATTTCCGATATCATAATTTTGAGATTTTCATAACAAAAACAACACAATCTGAACCATAAGCAGTCGGTTCACTCATATTATTACTTGGCACGTCACAGCTTTCATGCTTTGTTTGACTAATTGTAACAATTTTTCCGCAATGTCAATTGACTTTAAAATTAACGAGCAATCAAAAAATCAATGCTTTACCTCAAGTCCATTACCAGTTAAAGGGGCACAATATGGATCAATAAAAGCCCAAAATTTGTCAGTCTTTTCATAGGAAGGTAAAATGATTTTTGGATCTTTTGGCACGTCACAGCCAGTCTTAAATATTTGTTTTTTGTTCTTTGGCTTAGGTGGTTCCGGCAGTAGTAGTGACTCTGATAGTTTCTTTTTTCTCAATGATGCTTCTTCTGAGGACTGAAAATAAGTTGAGGTAAGCGTTGAATACTGGTGTAACGTGTCACTTACTGGATCATAGATTTTTATAACGGGCCGTCGACCAGTTTGAAGAAAGTAGCTTCTGTGAATATTGGTTGTAATCAGTCTTTCTAAGTCTTGTTGTAGCTTGTTGATATTGTCCATACATATTCTTTCATTTTTGTGTACGACTAGAATGAGAGTTGGAACAATATAATACAACGTGGCCATTAGGAAGGAATTACATACATATTTCATTAGGTGAACACTACATTAACAGGAATTTTAAGAAAATTCAGAAATATTCTATAAGAAATGAAAAAAAAAGATAATAAAAGACCTTTAACTTTTCTCAGTAGTATTTTGTTTGTTCGTCGTGTAGAAGTCGTTCAAAATAGGAAAACTTCTCTACACCTATACAGGCTGATTTTTAAAGATACTTTTTTCATGTGAATCAACCTCCTTATTCAACGATTTGAACCCCTCCTCACTCAACAATAAAGAAACAGCAACACAGACAGTAAGGATCGATTTATGGAGATTTTTTAACTGTATACATATTCACACACATACACCCATACACCCACCAAATTTCAACAAAATAACGAGAGGTTCTTCCATGGAATTGGACAGAACCAATTTCTTTTTAAATTTTCAACACTGTTTTTAAAACAAAAAAAAATTTGCTACGCCAATATGATTTGGTTTTTGTTGCAGTTTGATGTCTTGAATAAACAAAATAATAATAATAATCTTTATTTAGCAAAGCGCTACATTGGTATATAGGTAAAATATGTTGTAGAGTATGAAATAATGAATAGCGATTGTATAATATAATTATTGTGAAAGGGCATCTTTACATGACAAAGACAAACAATAATGTATCAATCACATTATTGCACATAATATGGTCTTAGAAGTCGTTTCAAAGTATTCAAGTCATCACAATTTTTCAACTCATCAGGTAACTGCTTAAAGTCAAGAAGACCTTTATAAAAAATGGAGCCGTCTAGCTGCGCTGTATTACACTTATCTGTTAAAATTAATTTCCGTTGTATTATATTTGTGTACATCTTTGAAAACTTCCATAATTTTATCACTGAGATATTTGGGTAACATTACACATCAACATAGAACACAGTTTTTTGTTTAACCGACAGCCTGTCAAGTGTGTCTAACATTAATTTGATAAGAGTGTACCTGTTCGTTTTACAGATTTTTTATATTTATATACAGTGTGGTAACTTGAGTGTGCAACATATGGCATTTTTTCTTATTAACTGCTCAACCAGAATAAAAATATTGCCGGAAGTTGGTGCATGTTCGATAATCATATTAGGTGCACTCAAAATGGTTGTAAGTCAAACAGCATACAGGGTAGGCCAAAAAATAAGAAAATTGTACAAGAGTGAAGTACCCTTATTTCAGAAAATTCGGCAAAATGTTATGTTAGAATTAAAAGTTATGCCCAAATACCAAATCAGGGCACCCTAAGAAAATATATATATATATAAAAATTCTTTCATATTCACCCTAAACAGTTTCATAAATTATTCAAAAACAAAACAATTTCGCATAACTTGGTTCAAATTTAGACATATTTAGAAAATTTATGTAAATTTTAAATTTTTTAGGGAATCACAAGCTTCATGTTTGTTGCAACGATATTGAACACAACTTTGAAATATCGCAAACATTCTTCTTAACAAGGTAAAACATTATTAATGATAATATGCATATCAAAAAACTCTCATTTGAAGTGAATTTTCCAACGACTTCAATGAAGTCGTTGGAATTTTCTTCATTTTGCATGTTTTGTTTTTGTTTTTTGGAAAATAATTGATGTTTAAAAAAAATCATTTTTTTTTCTCAGGAGGCAATGATTTGATATTCAGGCATAACTTTTAATTCTAAACAACTTTTCTTCATAACATTTTGCCGAATTTTCTGAAATAAGGGTACTTTACTCTTGTACAATGTTCATATTTTTTGGCCTACCCTGTATGCTGTTTGACTTGGAACCATTCTAAGTGCACATAATATGGTTATCTAACTTGCAAAAACTTTCGGCAATATTTGTCTTTTGGTTGAGCAGTTAATAAAAAAAAATCCCATATGTTGCATACTCAAGTGACCACACTGTATATGGCTCTCATCGCTCGATTTTGAAGTTTTTGTAGTTGTTTCAATTTTGTAACTTGGTAAATTATATAATAACGTGGAGCAATATTGCAAATGTGGCAAGGCAATGGCATTGTCTAGCATCAATGTAGTAGGCGTGGATGAGTTTTTTCCTACTCTGCAGATAAATCCAACTTTTTTTGAGAACTTCCTCATAATATAGTCTGCATGAGTATAAAATGACAAGTTGACATCAATATGAGACAATTGTGACTTTTTTCCAATAACAGTAATAATGGACAATTTGCATACATTTTCAAATGACGTACTAGCAGTACCCGTCACAGCTTCGCCCGCGATAGTTTGAATGTTATCGAATAATGTTGAAAGCTACACTCATAAACTTGGAAAACGACTAAACACGGGTTTTAATAATTTCATTATAATGAAGTTTCAAGTCGATGTGACCAAAAATACTTTTTTTTTATTGATTTATGAATTTTCACACCCACACTATCTTCACCCTCTCAAGGGTTGAATTTTGGAACACGACGAAACACGTGTTTCATTGATTTCTTTATGAAATTTCAAGTCGATGTGACCAAAAATACATTTTTTTGATTAATTAATTTCATTAAAGATAATTAATATGAAGTTTCAAGTCGATGTGACCAAAAATACATTTTTTTTTAATTGATTATTATGATTCTTGACATCTCTACCTTTTTCTCCTTCTTGAGGGTTGAATTTTGGAAAACGACGAAACCCATGTTTTATTGATTTCATTCAAGATCATCATAATGAAGTTTCAAGTCCATATGATTAAAAATACTTTTTTCCAATTTATGATTTTTTACACCTACACACTCCTTTCACCCCCTCAAGAGTTGAATTTTGGAACACGCCGAAACACATGTTTTATTAATTTTATTCAACTTCATTAAGTTTCAAGTCGATATATGATCAAAAATACATTTTTTTTATTCATGTTTTTTCACATCCCCACCCCTTTTTAACCCCCTTAAGGGTTGAATTTTGGAAAACGACGAAACAAATGTTTTATTGATTTTATTCAAAATTATTGATATGAAGTTTCAAGTCGATGTGACCAAAAATACATATTTTTTTCATTAACATGTCATTTCTCCTACCTCCACTCCTTCCAGCCTCTTAGGGGTGAAATTTTGAAAAATCTTTTCTTAGCCCCCACTTCTTTCACCCCCATAGGGGTTGAATTTTTACTTCTTTACACGTGTTTTACTAATTCCATTAAAGATCATTATAATGAAGTTTCCATTTGATGTGACCAAAAATATATTTTTTGTATTAATTTATGATTTTCCACACACACATCCCTCTCACCTCATTGAGGGTTGAATTTTGGAAATCAACAAAACAAGTGTTCTAACAATTTCATTCAAGATCATCATAGTGAAGTTTCAAGTCGTTGTGACCAAACACACAATATTTTTGGTTGATTTATGATTTTCCACATCCTTACCCCTTTTACCCCCTTAAGAGTTGAATTTTCCCTTCATCAATTTCAATCAAGATTATTTATACGAAGTTTCAACAAGATTTTAGCAAAAATATATGATCTTTCATCAATAACTGATTTTTTCCACCCCATCTCCTTTGAGCCCGACTTTGTCCCCCTAGCGGCAGAATTTCGCAAAATTACGTGACACTTATCTAATTAATTTCATTTGAGATTATTTATACGATGTTTCAAGATGATGTTACCAAAAATACATAATCTTTTATCAATTAATGATTTCTCTCACCTCATCTCCTTTGAGCCCGACTTTGACCCCCTTAGGGATTGAATTTCAAAAAATAACGCAACATATGTTCAATCAATTTCATTAAAGATTATTTATATGAAGTTTCAAGTTGATGTGACCAAAAACACATAATTTTTCATCAATATATGATTTTTCCTACCCCCACCTTTTTCACCCCCTTAGGAGTAAAATTTCGCAAAATCCTTTCTTAGCACACCTAGAAATATTTAGCAGAACATCTCTTGGAAATTTCATGGCTCTATCTATAATAGTTTTGGCTCGGCGTTGATAACGCAGTCAAGACAAGCTCTTTTATAAGTATAGATTCTACATAGTATTTGAAACTCATAAGCGAAAAAATTTTTCCAAAACACCCTAAAATATACTCAATAAATAAAAAGAAACCCCAAATTTCACTGTATGATTGAAAAAGGGGCGGCGCTATATTACCTCCTCGAGAGAGAAAGAGTTATTATAGACAATAAGCCAGACGGAGAGAGATAATGTATTCTGTGACGTAGTGGATGTTGATTGGCGCACTTTAATCGGTGATTACTACATTAATAGAGGTCGTAGGTTTTAAACATCAATGGCATCAGTACTCATTAATCCTTATATTTTTCATATTTCCAAAAAATGTGCAAATTGTCCATTGATCAAAATGTTATCAAAATTAATGAAACAGCTAATACTCAAGTTATTCAGTGCGGTACTTGCATGAATAAATATACAGGGTATCCGGGAAAATGTGGGTGATCTCTCGGATTCAGATGGAACATTGAAAAATAAGATGACAAGTTTCCGTGAACTTTTTTTCTAGAAGCCCTCTCTACGGAAGGACACCACTTGAATAACTTTCTAACCACTCAATATAATTTGATGAAAATTTAATATGATAAACAGTAAACATATTACCTCTTAAAATTGAAACATAATTAGCTTGTTTAGTTAATCAGGGCCGGACTAGGTAATACATTTTAATGCTTAAATTTTCAACACCCTCTATGATAAAGACTTGAAAAAAATAATCTAGATAGCCTGAACCTTAGGCTACAAAAAAGGTATTCTTGTTCATTATCGATAAAATGAGAAAAAAACATATTTTTATTGAAAAAAAACGTCGAAAAAAGCCATGACGAAGTGGTGCCCTTGACGAAATTATTTAAAAAAATGTGAACCTATGTTTTTTCGAATTTTGCATAGTTTTTTCGGATTAATTTTCATAATCATTCCGAGGAAATTTAAATAAAAGAAAATTGGTCAAGGACAGCAATGCATTATGGCTATTTTCGATGGTTTTTTTCAATAAAAATATGTCTTTTGACAAGCTGTCCATAGCAACAGGGATGACAGAGGATTGAAACTCGGCAGTTGTAATCAAGGTCGAGGGGCCTCTAAATAAGGTATCACTTGACCTCCCTTTCTATTTAAGAATTACGAGTTTGCTTATACATCAAGTGCCCAAAATCAATACCCTTTCGTTTTCTATGGGACTACCTGTATATGTATTATCTCAATCATTTTTTATTAGTACGGTTTTAAGTTAAATAAATATAAGTGTTCATCACCTTGCAATTTATCGGTTAGATATAATTTATTTTGCTGATATAGTTGTTTATATGTATATAATATAAAATTGATATATTTTGTAACTAGTGTAAGTGAGATTGTTAATATTATCTTTTTGATAAATAAAGCTCTATGATTATTATTATTATTATACAGATGGTCCACGGAATAGGGTTTACAAAAACACAAATGGATTAATTTAGTTTTTCGGGGAAAACTCACTTTTGATAAAAACATTTGCTTGTAATGAAGATACGATTCACGAAGAGAAAATTTTGATTTTTTATACAGGGTTCGCAAAAACTTCAAAAACCTATTTTTTTTCAAGAGTAAACTGCCTTTGATTCTCTTTTTAACCAAAATTCGAAATTCAATTTGTTTTTCGACAACATTAGAGGTTGAAATACATACAGCATTAATGCGACTTTACCTTTGACTTTTATTCAGGGGTGTCAAAAAATTTCAAAAACTGATCTTCTGTTATCAAAAATATTTTTTTTTCAAAACTAGAATCCACAGTCAAAGTGTAATGTTTACTGAAGATTAGAGAAACTGAAAAGATCCAAGATTTATATTTAAAATCTCGTTATTCTAAATAGCTTTTCTAAATGACATGCTGCTCAAAAATCAAAAATAAAGGCAGTTTTTTGAAGTTTTTGCGAACCCTGTATAGAAAATCAAAATTTTCTCTTCGTGGATCGTATTTTATTACAAGCAAATATTTTTTATGAAGAATGAGTTTTTCCCGAAAAATGAAATCTTTATTCATTGTTGCTCTTGAAAACCCTATCCGTGGACACCTGTTTATTTGGAATCAGGAAAAAAAGATCTTTCATTTTAGAGTATCCTGTATATATATAATGAACCGGATTTGAGTCTAAATCCCGTTAATTATTTTTCCATATTCGTTTATTTATAAGTTTTTGAGAAGGAAATATTCTCAAGACTTGATAGAATATGATTATTTTTTGGGAAAATTCATCATTCATAATAAATTAGAAACTATAAAGATTCTAAATATGAGGCTTACCGCAATTCAAATGCGGTATTTGCTAATTCAAATGTATTGACTGCTGCATAACTTGATAAAGAGGATCATTGGGGGCTTCTGGGCCTGGGCGGCAGACGTTTTGATATACATTTTTGTATCCATTCCTTCAAGAAGGAAGGAAATGATTGAGCCGGTTGTAGGAATTGTATTTATAAAAACATATGTCACGATCCTCAGAAAGAGTTTGCTTTACAGTTGGCTGAAAACTAAGAGTCATCAAAGTAAAGAAACTGCACGTGATTAGACATAGCGAAACGATTGAGCTGGTCACATGTATTGGTTTATCTTACGTGACCTTTCAATCGTTCCCCTTTGTAAGATCACGTGTAGTTTGTTTACATCGATGACTTGGTTTTGAATAAGGAATAGTGTTTCGTTAAGGTAACTTGAAATACAAATTTATTTGACCATGACCAGCATTAGAACTATACACAACTTGTCTTCAATCAAGACTTAAGTCAAAAATTGTCCATATCTGAGTTCTGAGTAGTTTTGAATCATCAAAACGTGTCGATAATATATAATGATGATTCAAAAGTTGAACACTCCCACATTGTTATGATTGGCAGAAACCGGAAAGTAGTGTTTTTTAATACTATTTTGGTCACAGTTTATCAAAGTCGAATCCAAGGTATGGACTATAAACTATGGTTTGGTTATGATTGGCAGATGAAAATATATTGGGTGTATACCTCTTGTATTATTATTTTTGTCCGTGTTTATTTCGCACATGTTTTGACCACCTGCACCAGTACCTAGTGAAGTCAGACATCAAAACAAGTTTTTGCTAAATCGTGTGTATCAGAAGAACTTATACCCAGTGTTATCTTTCGCTGCTCTATTGGGAACTTTGTCTCGATTGTCGACATGCCATTTCATAGGCGGGTTTGACTTAAGACTTGAGTCGGTTTCAATGTTTGCCGGTGACCGGCGACTTGTTTATGAAATGTACAAATGAAGAGGTCCGGAGCACTTGAGGTGTGTCCGAATCCAAATTTCGCATTTTTTTTTGTCTTCACCAGAAGATCAGATCATATAGAATGCTTCACGCGCAAAAAATTTTTGGAAAACGGATGTTTGAACGGAAAAAACCAAATCCAAAATCAACAAATGAGTAATGCGAAAACTGCCCAGATAAATCAAATTGCTGTCTCTGTCGTACACGGTTGCCAAACTGAAAACAACTACCAGAAATTTAGAAAATTAATCTATATTGAAAACCTAAAATAGTTCTTACTTGTTAACAATAATGATTGCTTAAACGGCTTTCTGCTATTTTTTGATGATTTCCAAATTTTCTTTTATAGTCACATCAAGGATTGTTAATTTACTGGAGGAGAGAACTTATTATTTTCCAAAGTCATCCATTTAATGCCAGAAAAACTAACCCAAACAAACCAAAACTAACCCAAACGAACAAGACTAACCAAGAAGCAAAATGTTCCATAGTTCCATTCCATGTTCCATATAGAGCACAGTTCACGCTCACAGATTTCGCCTCGCACGAAAATATAAAAACAAAGAATACTTGGCAACAGCGCCTGGTCTCAGAAGCTAACGTTCTCGTTGTCATACCAACGTATAAGTCACATGATCAATTTCGAGGAGTTCTATCAGATCGACGAGTCTGATATCAGATAAGTGAATAATTATTGGCGTATTAGTATACATGCATTAGAATTATTTAACAATTTTTTGGGTGATCTCTCTACACAATCAACTTGATCCATACCGATTCAGGATCAATCATGTGCCAAAAGTCTTAAGCAATGCATTTTACGTTCCAAACTTGCTAAATTCAAACATACTTAAAAGTTACTAGAATCACATAATTTCAACAACATAATTTCAGGGCATATACAGGATCCCTCATAATGTTCAGTACCTACATGCCAACTTTTTTTAGAATCGGTTTTTCACAAAATTGTTTTAGGCTTATGAATTTATTTGGAGTTACTTACTACTAATTCTTTATCTTTATTGGGTCAAAAAGGCAACAAAAAACCTCTTTCTATTTATTACAATTCCAATGATAGCTGTCAATGACCATAATTCACAAACGAGAAGAGATTAAAAAAAAAACATTTTTTTGATGAACCAAAATGATGTAATAATCTTCACTCACCCTTTCACCTTCAGCCACCCCAAGTGAATAATCTCAAATGACGCTACCCTAATTGTGGTACCTTATCTGAAAGCTCTCAATTTTCAATAGTACCATTGAAAAGCAGATTTCAAGAGCTTCAATTCATGTTGCCCACTATGTTGAACTAATTGAAATATCAACCTTCAAAATTCCGATTTAACTGCTTTAAAATATGTATTAAAAAATAATTTGAACAAAATTCAAAGATTGAAGAACTTACCAATAAAGAAATATGATGAACTTACCCCTTTACTTATGCACTAATAACCGATACTTGGACCAACGAGAGAAAACTAAGTACAATAGAATTCATTTTTATCGCGCTTGGCTAAGGTGAAATTTTATACATTCCTTCTTGTGGGAGAAGGTGATTGGAAAAAAAATTGTGCTGTATTATTCTTGAGAAACCTTGATCTATTAAAAAACATACAAATTTGGGGCACAGTACCAGTTAAAAAATGTAACTTTTTCCAGCTAGATTGTGAAAATTTCGCACTGTGCGGCGAAAAGACATAGCGGGAGAGTGACATAGCTAAAGTCTGGCGTTGGCGTTGGGTAGAAACCCTGGTAGAAACACCAAAATTGATAGAAAAAATAATGTTGAATTATCCTCGGAATTATCCAAGTCGCTGGTTTTAAAATTGGAATATCTCTTTTTTTGCACGTACCTACCATGTACAGGCTCATTCCGTATAAATTGACCCATATGCTAGCGGCGTCATCTATGGAGGTATGGAATTTTTGTGAATATGAAAGTTTTAGATATTCATTTCAACTTTTCAAAAATCTTATCAAAAAAAAACAAAAGACTATCGGAGTGTCAATATTTTTCCACAAGAAGCATTTTTTTCAATGGAACCCCCTGTATATTATCACATATTATGAAAGAGCTTATTTTCCTGATTTCAAAAATATATAATTTGATACCTTTCTGATGAGTCGTTCGAAAGATATTCAAGTTTACTTAAATGTTTAAAAATAAAAAACTCACATCCCTGTTGCTATGGAAAAAATGATAGAATTGTGATTATACAGGGTTAGGAGAAATTACCAGAACGGTCGATTATTTCAAAAGATACACGAGTTAAAAAAAAAATCGAGTTATCGTGTTTTATAACTGACATTTTTGCATCTTTGATATGCTATAAAACCCAAACGGTTTGAGAAAAAGAAAAACGATCTGCACTTGGAAGTCTTAACTTTTGAAGAGCTTTTCAAGGACATGCAATTAATTCTTGTCAAAGAATGCGAAAATGTGTAAAAAAAAATTGACAGTTGACAGTACCTTCTTTTCAAATAACAGAATACTTAGTTCTTGAAAAGTTACGGTGAAAAAGTGTTTACCATTTTTCTCTATCTTGAACCGTTTGAGATTTATAGCATTTCAAAAGTTCAAAAATGTCATTTTCAAGTCGCGATATCTTGATGACAGTTTAATCTAGGAACAAAATGTATATCACTATTTTTGCCCAAAATTGAAGGGAGAATCAAAATATTCATCAATATACAGGGGGTTGCATTTGAAAAAACGCAACTTTGATCTGCAATGACTTCATGCCAGACCCTGTATATTCCAAATCATGACAGATATGTAGATTTTTGAAAGTCCCACAACTTTTATATGAGAAAGTTTTTTCTAACTCATGTATCTTGTGAAATAATCGACCCTCGAATCGACCGTTCAGGTAATTTCTCCTAACCCTGTATATATTGAATCTCGGATTAAATCAATAGAAATGGAGATCAAATAACTTTATCTTCTAGATATTATTCCAAATATTCACAAGTTAATACATTTTTGCAGCTTCATCCCTGGCAACCGGGATCCAAATACTAATTTTTACACATATTTGAACTGAAATATCTCCTGAACAACTCATCAGAAAGGTACCAAACTATATATTTTTGAAATCAGGAAAATTAGCTCTTTCATAATATACAGGGGGTTCCA
Source organism: Orchestes rusci (assembly GCA_958502075.1). Classification (NCBI taxonomy): domain Eukaryota; kingdom Metazoa; phylum Arthropoda; class Insecta; order Coleoptera; family Curculionidae; genus Orchestes; species Orchestes rusci. Next base: position 6,264,330 of record OY293303.1, on the reverse strand, counting down.
TTGAAAAAAATGCTACCTCTGGAAAAATATTGACATTCCGATAGTCTTTTGTTTTTTTTGATAATATTTTTGAAAAAAAAGAATTACTGCTTTTAGTCAAAATATTAATGTCGATACTTTTAAAAAAGTCCGTCAGGAGTTCTCAGACAGATTATTTCACTGTTTGGGAGTCAACGGAGGACATTTTCAACATGTTTTACAATAAAAATTGAAGTATGCTTTCTTTGTTCTTATTTCATGAATTTCTTTATCTTGTTAGTTTGACTGTCTGTCATATCCGAACGGATGCGTTTGATCCTATGAAATTTTCACACAATAATCTACTCGATAAGACCTTTCGAATGATGTGTCACACGACCCCCCTTTCCATTTGAAAAAATGTTTCAAAATGGCGCCCAGCCGCCATCTTGAATACTAAAAGTACGTCAGTAACATCAAAAAGTAGTATTTCAGCAGCAATTGAAGTTTGCCAAGTTTCAAAATTTTTGGTGCACACATTAAAAAAAAAGAGGGGGGAATCTTTTAGAGCCGCACTGTATAATATATTTATAAGAAAAAAAACGATCTATCATTCTAGCCAAAAATATAAAGGGGGTCCCATTTGGACGAAAACTTAAGCTGCAACCAACATGCTGATTTCATAGCCGCAACAATGTCAAGAGAAGTAAACTTTTTGAGGAGGATCAGTAAAAACTTGAGTTTAAACATCAAATTACTCTTCTATAAGTCTGTAATTGCGCCACATTTATGTTTTCGTTGACCAAAGATTAGCTAATTGTATAAGTATGCTACAAAAAATTCAAAATTGGGCTTTGAGAACCGTTTTAGGCTGTCATTTATATACACCAACTAGACTAATGCTAACCACCTTGGAACTATTGAGCGTCAAGCAAAATGTTATGTATAGAACAATTCTAGTCATTTTTAAGATGAGGAACGGTTTGGTGCCGAATTATCTGTGTGGTGAACCACGAATGGTTGGTGACGTTCATGACTACAATACGCGGAGTGTGAATGACTTATGTTAATACAACAAGACTTGGTAGAACCCGCAACAGTCTGCTTTTTAGAGGTTTAACTGAAAATAACAAACTGCTAGTCAATGTGTAGCTTTAAGAAACATCTTTTCAACCTTGTGGCCAACATGTAACATTATACTCAGGATTATACTCATTATTTTATCTGGTTCAGATTAATTAAAGACATTTTATAGCCTGTGATTTTAAATTGTGATGTACAATATGTATAAAACTCTATGTATTGTGTGTGATCATCATTGTCAAATTTACCTGTTCATTTATTTTTTCATTTCTGTATTTCTTAGTGTTAAAACTTGTGCTCTCATTCAGGGTGTATTGTATATTTAAATTATATTGTAATATTATGTTTGTTTAGTATCAGATCCTGGAAGTCCATAATTAATACATTAAATTCGCTCATTTAAACTTTTTTGCAAAACCAAAATTAGCTGAGATATGTATTGAGTAAAATATAAACAGTCACCGAGACAGTCACCCTGTACTCACAGTGGCGGACATACATACACTCGTAAATACATAAGTATGGAAAGGCCCTTAAATTTGATAAAACTCCGAGGGAAAAAAACTTGGCAAAAATAACCATTTTGCATGATTCCTTTAAAAATGGGTCATTTTTGCAAAGTTCAAATTTTTATAGCTAGACTATCGTTTGTTCAATTATCATGAAATTTTCAGAAAGTTCATAAGTTTTGCCCATCTTTTGAATGGTGCTAGTCATTTTTATCAAAAGTTACACAAAAAAAAGGCACTGAACAATGTTTTGAAAAACATCGCCAAATTGACAAATGGATTGGATTCAAATGCATCATAACTTCTTTGATAACTGATGCAGGATCAGAGTTTTATGAAAGGGCCTTTCCATACTTATGTCCGCCACTATACAGGGTGTTCACGTATATTTTGGCCAATAGCTATCTATATCTATATCGTTAATATTAACCCCAGAGAGTGGTTCAAATTAGCAAAGTTGTAGTATTTTTTCCAAATTATCAGAATTTGTTATCAAAAAAAATAATTGAGCATCAGAACTCAAAAAAATTGGGGCCTCTTATCTTTTTTTAAATGGAAGACCCTGTATTTTATCCCCTAGTTCGATAGAGAATTCTTTCCTGATTTTAAATATACAGTGAGGACACGTAGGTTGGAATAAATTCATTTAAATTCAGAGGTTTGTTTTCTGGAAAAACGCTCGGGCACGTCGATTTTTATTTTTGACTGGGCAATATGGCATGCAAAAATGACCATATTATGAAAACTTCGAGGAACGAGGAAAACTCATTTCATAATACTAAGTCTATTTTTGTTCATAAAATTGCAGCTTTTGTTATTTTTTATGGTTTAAGATTTTCGAAAAAAATAAAGGCTTGTCTATTTCGTTTCTCTTTTAATTCATGACTTACTATATTTCTAGAGATGGGCAGGTTTGACATTTTTTTATTCAATTTAGGTAGGTATTCTATATTTTCCTCGATATTTTCCATGTAAAAAAACATTTTTGGTTTATCCAGGATGTCCCCGCTTAATTAGTGAAGTAGTTTGAGATGTGACACCGATTAAATGGAAAATTGTGTGTAGTCTCGAGAAAAAAAAATGCTAAACAGCGGCTTAGCTGGACTGATTTTTTTTTCAAAAAAATCTTCCAATTTCCATTGAAAAAGGTTCCTTGAAAACTGAATTTCGATACTATGGTTTTTATTTGTTTACTCGAAAACTGTGCGTTGGAGAGAAAAAAACTGAAGAGATCTTTATCGTTGAAAATGAGCAATTCGAAAAAAATTATTTCCTGCGAAAAAATCTGGCGTACCCGAGAACGTACTATTTTTTTTTAATTAAATAATATTTAAGGGTCTCGTACATATTAGGACCCCACGAATTTGCACTTTATTTTTTATACAATAGATAGAGAATAGGTTATAAATGAGATTTGAACAAAAAAAATTTATGGAATATGAGGTTTTGAAAAAAATACAACACTTGAAAAGTCCAGGAATATGACCACTTTTTAATGCGAATACTTTTCAAACGATATTTAAGAGAACATCCACCGGCTACGCTGGGCAGGAGCGTACCTTTTTACTCGGGCAGGAGCAGCCATATGGGCAGGAGCGTTTTTTTTTTTTTTTCCATAAATTTTTTTGCACAAACGTACAAGATTTCACGATATCTTTCAAATAAATTCATTACATGTGCGAAATTCGAGGGGTCCTAAAGTGTACCAGAGCCATATTTAATAACAGTTTTTCCAAGTTTGGCCCTGGATAAGTTAAATCTGCTCCAATGGCTTTTTATAACAAATTATCAGCTTTGATCGTGGATCGGTTACGAATACGATCAGAACTTATTCGCATGCGTAGTTGATAAATTATCACGATATTTTGCTCGATATTTTGATAATCTGCGCATGCGAATTAGTTCTGGAATGGTTCGAAACCGACCCGCGAACACAGCTATTTTACACTTTCAAAGTAAATGGGTAGAGACCGAGGTAAAGACACAAACCAATCTATACTAAAGAACTTGTCCTGACTGAATCATCAACGCCGAGCCAAAAACTATTATTGATAGAGCCATGAAATTTTGAAGATATGTATGTTCTGCTAAATATTTCTAGGTGTGGTGTGCTACTCGGTTTGCTAAGAAACGATTTGCCCCTAAGGGGCGGGGGGGAAGGGTGGGGGTAGGGAACATCTTATATTGATGAAAAATTATGTAATTTTGGTCACATCAACTTGAAACTTCATTCGTTATTTTGCTAAATTCATCCCGTAAGGGGGTCAAAGTCAAGGGAGATGGGGTGGAAAACAACAACAAGGGCACATTATCATAGGAAATGCATAGGAAGATGTGCCCTTGTTGCACCGAAGGTGCGATTTGTTGACCTCGTATTTCAGAACAAGTTCGAGGGCAAGGTAAAATAACGTATTTTTGTCACATCCTTATTGGGGTAGACGGGGTGGGGGTGTGGAAAATCATAAATCAATAAAAAAATGGTATTTTTGGTCACATTGACTTCAAACTTCATATTAATAATCTTGCATGAAATCAACGGAACAATAAGTGTTTCGTCGATGGGGTGGGGGTGTGAAAGATCATACATCAATGAAAAAAAATGTATTTTTGGTCACATCGACTTGAAACTGATCTGGATAAAATGATCTTGGATAAAATTGATAAAACACGTGTTTCGTCGTTTCCCAAGTTTATTAGTGTAGCTTTCAACGTTATTCGATAACATTCAAACAATTGCGGGCGAAGCTGTGACGGGTACTGCTAGTTCGCTAGTTCTGACTAAATTTCTTGCTCGATTCCTCGTTATATACTCGTAGGACAAAATGGCTGCTGCATTTCAGCTTAAAGCGCGAATGTACTGCGCAATCAAGATATACATTGTACAGGATGTCCCATTTTGGGTACTTTTGCGGGGTATCTCCGTTATTCTTCTAGATAGAAAGTTGCGGTTTTCGCGACAGTGTGCTACTTTTTCGTGAAACTGAAGATGCCGTTAACAAAATTTTCATAGCCCTTTTCGTTTTAAAGTTATTCTTGGACCCAACTTTATTTTTTTAAATGGAACACCCTGTATATTTATAGTCCATAAGATTTGTCTTTTCTTTACCTTTCCAAAAATATATAAGAGTATGCTCTTTAAAAAAAAAAAATTTTTAGCCTTTAACTTTTTGACCTGACCCTGTATACAAATACCGAAGGCAGAATCGAGTTCCACGGGAAAAGTATATAACTTTCGATTTTGCCTTCGGAATTTGTATACAGGGTCAGGTCAAAAAGTTAGAGTCTAAAAATTTTTTTTTTTAAAGTGCATGCTTTTATATATTTTTGAAAAGGTAAAGAAAAGACAAATCTTATGGACTATAAACCATTTAAAAAAATAAAGTTGGGTCCGATAACTTTTTGACCTGACCCTGTATACTAATTCCGAAGGCAGAATCGAGTTCTACGGAAAAAGTTATGAAAGAAAAAGTTTTCACATTTTCCATAACTTATCTGATAGTTTAGATACGAGGGGAACCTTAAAATGCAACATTTTCAGTTAAGCCCTGTATCTTAAAAACTAAAAGGGCTATGAAAATTTTGTTAACGGCATCTTTAGTTTCACGAAAAAGTAGCACTCTGTCGCGAAAACCGCAACTTTATATCTATAAGAATAACCGAGATACCCCACAAAAGTACCCAAAATGGGACACCCTGTACGGTATGCGGATGTGCATATGTGACGTCTCGATGGAGTAAATACTTAGCTCAAAATCCAACAAAATCAACTCTAAAATATCATAAACACTCAAAAATCACAGCAATTTAGCGATAAATATCAAATGTCAAAAACTTACAACTCTAGCATTGGTTAAAATTGCAGAGAAAGAATCTCGCTTTTTTTTTATCTGCTGCGCGAAACGTGTAAATTTGAGACGACAAGACATGTAATGCAAGTAATTCAGAGTAATGCATTGTAATTCGGTGTAATTCACGTAATACAGAGTAATTCAGCGTAATGCAAAGTAATTCAGCGTAATTCCGCGTAATTCAGACTAATTTGTACCCGTACTGCAGTTAGTGGACGACCCCTCGCCTTAGTCTAACCCCAACAGTTATCGAGAAATTTACGATTGATCAAATCGACTGTGCTCCTGAACAACCGCGCTCTTTATTCGGTGATTACTACATTATAGAGATCGTAGGTTGATTATTTAAACATTAGTGGCATCAGCACTTACCCATGTATACTTACTAATCCTTATATTTTTCATATTTTCAAAAAATGTGCAAATTATGGTTCGAAATGGAAAATATAACAGATATACAATAATATCACTGAATAATTATTTGATTATACTGGATTTCATCACATTTTCTCAACCTAACCATTGTAACGAGAGTGAAAGAGAATTTTCAGCAAAATACTGAATGAAACTACCCCTGGCAAACAAAGAACTCTCTTCGTACTTACTTGTCCAATAACTGGGCAGAACTGTATCGGTTTCAGCCCCTCTTATTGCCGGAATATAAGAAAAATCAGGGATCAACAATTTCTCTGGTTCCTCATATCGTCGGAATTTATAAGGGACTGGCCCTCTTTTGCTTTTCTTCTTGCGGGCACTCTCGCTATAGTTTATCTTGGATATCCTCCTGAGTCTGGGCATTTTGTTTCAACAATTTTTTCGCCCAAACTATGAAAAAGGGAACATTTTTGGTGTTAAAACAAAATGTTTGTTGTGGCGTCAAACAATTATATGACACATAACCTAACAGCCGTGACTTGTCACTTGTCATGGATGATTGATGTCAATGACAGTTGGTCATGGAGTGGCTCCAAACAGTTAACGGGGTCATAAAATGTTTGCGTATACGTTGATGGGCTGTTGCCAGATTTATCATATAAAATTAGTATTTGATATGAGTAGATTTATTTTTAGCGTTTTCATGGAGAATGGTATCATGAGACATACTCCATACTTCATGAAAACGCTTTTTGTGTTTGTAAGCCTCAACCCCCAGCGCTGCGGCATTTTTTGCCAACTCGTACAAGTTGCCCAAACTTTTATGGGTTTTAGGCCTTTGTAACATGCGACAAGATCGATCAAATCCTGAAATATGAAATTCCAGAACCGCAATTCGATATATTTCTCCGCAATTTAGGACTCTTTACAGACCCACGGCACCATACCAAAATTGGTCTCTCCTACACTACGCGCCGTAGAGCAACAGGCAGCAGGTGATAATATAAATGAAAGAAGTCATGAATGGGTGTTGCCCGTCTATCAGAATCATCAACATATTTTGAAGGCTATTTTTCTGTAGTTTTTCCTAAATCACCCGGTATATTTTTTCATCAGTTTCTATGGAAAAATGTCTGAAAAGTCTACTGGTCCAACTTGCAACTTTCTATCTTCTGTAGCTTTGAGTAATGATTTTTTTATGGATATTTTGAAGGCTACTTCTCTGTAGTTTTTGCCGAATCACCCTGTATATTGTTATATCAGTTTCTTTGGAAAAATTCTGAAAAATCCACTGGGGCAAATTGCAAGTTTCTATCTTTTGTTGTTTTAGAATGATTTTTTTTATTCTATAAAAACCATCATCATATTTTGAAGGCTTTTTTTCTGTAGTTTTTCCCAAATCACCCTGTATAAAATAAAAATTATCAACATATTTTGAAGGCTTTTTTCCTGTAGATTTTCCCAAATCACTCTGTATATTTTTTCATCACTGTCTATGGAAACATGTCCAAAAAATCCACTATGAATTGCAAATTGCAAGTTTCTATCTATTGTAGTTTTTGAGTTATGATTTTTTTTTACGGATGGGTTTGCCTGTTTATAAAAATTATCAACATATTTTGAAGGCTATTTTTCTGTAGTTTTTCCCAGATCACCCTGTATACTTTTTCATCCGTTTCTATGGAAACATGTCAGAAAAATCCAGTGGTGCAAATTGCATGTTTCTATATCTTTTGTAGTTTTTGAGTTATGACTTCTTTTATGGATGGGTGTTGCCTGTCTATAAAAATCATCAACATATTCTGAAAGCTACTTTTCTGTAGTTCTTCTCGTATCACCCTGTATATTGTTTTATCAGTTTCTTTATGGAAAAATGTCTGAAAAATCCGCTGGTGTAAATTGCAAGTTTCTCTCTTTTGTAGATTTAGAGTTGTGATTTTTTATTGATGGGTGTCGCCTGTCTATGAAAATCATCAACATATTTTATTGGCAAATTTTCCCGAAGTTTTTGCCAAATCACCCTGTATATTTGTTCATCAGTTTCTATGATTTGTCTAATTAATGTGGTGGCAAATGATACTCGTTAAAAAGATTCAGGGTGTTGAAAGTGAAAATTTTTCTAGTTGGTTTGAATAAATTGAGTTCTTGTTTTGGTTATCGGATTTTCATTTTTATCCGGTATTTTTACTTTCAAAGCCGGATATCTCGCAAACGACATGAGATATCGATATTCATCAAGAGTACATTTCATAGGTACATTTTCTATGTAGACTACAATTCAATTAAAAACCTCACACCGATGATGTGTTCGTCTCTCTCAGACTGCGTGGGCCCTTCATATAGCCTGAGAGAGACGAACATATGGTCGGTGTATAGTTCTTAGTTGAATCGTCCCAACAAACACGAAGCCGGCGGTTGAGTGGCGGCCGCTAGACAAAACTGGCGGTTCGGAAAAGCTTCAGCGGCAAACCCGCTATAATCATGCAATGCAAAGATATGCATTTTTGAGCTTTCTGATCGGAGTTGGCACGAAGTCGGTTGTCCACCATCGTTTGGGCGCCTTCTTCAAAAGCAACTTCATCAAGGTGATATTATTAACACGAAATACAATTTTTTGTTGTTGTTCGACCACTGCGCATCCAATTTTTGTGGGCGCAGACGTCTTGATCCTTTCACCCATGATGTCATGTGTCATGTCGTTTCGAGTTTGTTCTTGTTGATAGCTGCATTTTCTGATACATGTTTTTTCTTCATATCTATGGTCATAGTGCTATTCATAATAAACAGTATTTTCTAGTGTCTTCCAAAATGTTTTTGTAAAACTGTTTGTGCTCCAGACTTTGAAGACAGTGTTATTTGTGAAATATATGATGGTATCAACACTAGCCTAGTTTACATCGATAACTCGTTTAGTTCAGTCCGATAGGACCAAGCAGGTGAAGGATAGTACGATAGGGCCAATGCTTGCTTTTTGCCCGTTTACACCGTCTTGCAACGCGTGAACTAAATGAGTACGCCCGCAATTCGTCAAATGTCAAAAACAAGTCGAAATTATTCATCAACACAATTCGTAACCAAAAAAAACATAAATTAGTACGCTCAGATTGCCTTAGAAACTCAGAACATAATTCACAATAATAACAATCAACATAACCTCATAATTTTGATCCAGATCGAACCAAATTTAGTTCGGTACACTTGCTGGCGAATACCGAACCAAGAGCGAACCAGCTTAGTCCGCAACTGTTTACACCATTCGAACCAAATATTTGGTTCTGATATAGTTCGAATTAAGTACTTGGTCCGCGGACCAAGTTGTCGGTGTAAACTGGGCTACTGTAAACTAACACTTGTGTTCCGCTCCTTCAATGATGTTCTGAATACGGCCATGACTTACTCGACTCCAGCCGACTTTACCCGAAGAAGCGTTACATAACTGAACGTGACAGCTCAGTCTTATTAAATACCCACTAAATAAAAGTGCTCAGCGCGCCTAAAGAAGTTTCCACTTCAATAATTCATTCAACACAACATTTATCAATTATGAGGCGGTATGAAATGAAACAAAGAATCAAAACAAGAATTTATTACGTCAAAAAAAGTACTTACATTATTCAACCAGACAAAAACATCTAGCAACACAGCCGTATATCGCACGTTGTGCCCCGAATCTACTTTATAGCAGTAGGTCTATACTCCTTTCTATCATGAAAAGCATGCGACGTTGTGGGCGCATGCAAATAAGGAGTGGCACTGAATCGATGACCAGCAATATCAACTTCGTAAACTGCATCATTCGCCAGAATATAATCGTGAGTTACCATTTTGTCTTGCGAAGAAGCTGGCTGACGGATAAATCCTAGACAAATAAGTTTGTTTGCGGCAAAACCATATCTGGAAAGTTCAGTCTGATTACTAAGTTTTCGAGGAAGACCATCTACCCTGCCGACGTAACTGTGCCAACAAATTCATTGTTTCTGTAAAGTGGTTCTCCTCCCCAAGGCCAAATATCAACGTCGGGATCAATGTCGTTAAAGTGGAAGAATACCAGCCTTTTTTTGATTCCTGCAGTGCTCTGTTTGATAAGGGCATCTTTTCCTATGAAGTTTTGTTTCTGGAAGTGAATAGATACATTTTTGAATACCCGCTAATGGGTAATCAGCGGAAATATTGAGCAAAACCCAACTTAGAGGTGTCCTTTATGAAAGGGCGTAGCTCCTTTAGGAACCATTTTTCGACAAATATTTAGAGGATTTCTTTTTTCTAAAAATATCTCAGAACGAAAATTCATCAAACACTCTGCATATGACTTGTATTTAAAAAAAAAACCATACAGGGAAAAACAATTTGTCAAAAAATCCACGTCTTGAAAAACATTGAGATTGGTCGCAATAAAAAAAAAACATAGAGTATTCAGAATATCCCCATGAAAAAATCGTAGAAATGAAGAGGAATAGAGATCTTTTCGTGTAAACCACAATTCGGGAGCCAAATCCTCCCAAGCGAAGACAACAGGTCAAAATGGGTGATTTTAGTCTTCCAATCAGTGCATGTGACGTCTGGTGAACCTCAAGGATTTACACATGGAACCAGTGCTTTTCCTGCTGTTCGCCAATGATATTGCAAGCATTCTCAGTTACTATCATATGCAGATGATCTAAAATTCTATCCAGTTTATTGTGGAAGGATTGATAACATGAGGATAGAAGCTGTAGACCATGAATAATTAAGGTGTTTGACAGAAGGCTAGATTTAATCAACCACATTGAAAACATCACCGTCAAAACATTTAGCATTCTTGGCTTTATTAAAAGAAACATCAAGTAAATGAGAGTAGACATTTGGAGAATACTGGAGTATTGTTTAATATTATGATGTCCTTTGTATAGAACACATAAGGACCGAGTTGAGAAGGTGCAAAAGAGATTCAACAAATATCTTTTGTACAATCACCTCCTGCCATGACAACAGACTGTTCATATGTGGTATAAAAATACTACAGCTAAGGCTAATAGGTACCTGTTTGTCGAAATTATTCTCATTTTTCAAGATTTCAGCTTATCTTGTGATAATTATTTTCGAGACTCTCATCAGTCTTATCGAGAAAATCCTCTTCAGGGGCCGCATACAGAGGGATGTGACTGTTACAGATAAGAAAAATTTGGGTTATAATCATAGCAACTTGTTGATTTGAGACCAGCCATTTAAAAATAGGAACATAGTTAATTATTTGGGTACAAGTTAAACATGCAATGAGTGGTTTTTGTCATAGTGCTCCAAATCAACGCTTTGAATTCAACCTTGAACTTCAAAATAACGAACTTTAAATAATAGTAAGCAATTGAACAATATAATATACAAAACAAGTAGGTACCTACACAAGCAATACACGTAGTATTCATAAACACATCAATAACAAACACGCAATAGATAAATTATAATAATTAAAAATCATAAATGGTATAATGTAAACAATCAATAAATAAACAGATATTTAGAAACAACAAATAATCAAAACGATAATGACAGAATATGCATCTTTAACCGGCTCTTGAATTAATTTATGCTAATACAGTTTTTCAGTTCATTCGAAAGTTGAATATATTTTTGCAAACCTTTTTGTAGGATGGAGTCGAGAATGTAATTTAGGAATTGAGTAGTTGAAATCAAATAAAGTTATTATAGTTTCGGATCTTATAACTATGTACAGGGTATGCACTCAACCTAGAAAATTATCGTTTGTTATTGACTTGTATATGGTTTTCATCAAGCCTAAATAATGTTAGGTATGTGAAATTCATACGCTTATAATAGTTCAAAAACTAATGCATGAAATGCCACATATAATATATTTGAAATCAGAAGAAGAAGGTCTGTAAAAATTCAAGATAATAAACTCATTCGTCAAAAATCATCAATCTGTCAATAGTTCATATTTCCTAATTTTGTTTGACATTTAAGCCTACAAATTCTTTAAGTTCATGAAAAAACATCAAACTTTTGTATGAACCTTTTTTTTTAATATCTTTCCAAAAAAACTCTCTAGGTGGGATGTAATGAGCCATCAACTGCAATTTTTTTGTTTTTGGACCATATTGTATACTTATCGAGCAATTTTTTTTACTGTTTGAAAAATAAAACTAAATACCAACGACGATCTTCCGACATATTGACTTGACCTTAACTTATGGTCAGATTTATTTATTGTATCAGCATATGAATTTGTTATTTAATAAGATAAAGATTTTTTGGTCAATTGACTGGAATGAGTTTCAAAAATAAAATAAAAAATGCAGTCGATAAACCTAACTAAACTCGTCAACTTTCTTAATTTGCAATCTATAAAAACAGTAAAACCTGTGTTCGCGTGTCGGTTTTGAATTTCTGAACCAATTCAGAACTAATTCGCATGCGCAGTTATTGAAATGTTGATATGTTGGCTCAACTGGTCAAAACTTCTAGATTCTATGATGATCGGGAAATAATGGTTGAAAAAGATCTTTTCCATCCGGTTATAAAATAGGTATTGATGAAACTTTTTGAGCCATTGCAGCGGATTTAACTTATCTGCCGGACTTGGACATGACATGTGTGTTGTACGCACGGTTATCGAGTAAGAAAAACAACTATTGTCCTTCAAAACGTTCATCAGATACCGGAAATTTTCAGTTTTGGGAACAGTCGTTGAAAATGAGTACATAACATTGACGTATTTTTTTTTTTTTCGAAAATACAACATGCAAACTGTATTTGTGACCATCGGTGTCACATTTCAAACTACTTCTCCAGTTAAGCGGGGATAAATCAAAAATGAATGAACTTGATTAAAAAATATGAAACTCTCACTTAATATTTTTTATAGATATTTTGACCGAATTTTACCGTCAAATGGGTGTTGGTCATGCCCATGCCCATGCCCAAATGTAATTCACCCTTTATTAATGTAACCTGTATAGCATTTTGCTTTAAAAAAAAAATTCCAAAATTTGATGAAACTATGATACTGCATCAGTGATCAAGAAAGTAATGGTTAAAAACTAAACTTTTTTCGGTGTTACTTTTAATAAAAATGGATAGCACCATTTGAAAGAGGTGCAAAATTTATGAACTTCCTGAAAATTCCACAATAATTGAACAAAGGATATATTCAAATTTTTCAAGATATCATGAAAAGTGGGTAATTTTTGTCGTAATTTGATAATGATCTTCCTATCCTCCTAGATTAATCAAGCCAACTTTCTTGGAAAACTACCTCATAATGACACAGTCAGCTAGCCTGAACATGCAAATTCAAATCTGCTTCAAGAATTACGCCTGAATAATCAATTACATATTTCATTCTGTACTGGTCACATTTTCAACATTAACTTGAGTCATTTAAATCTCAATTGAACTTACCAGTAACGCTTACTATAAAAGATGTCCACAAACAAAGTGAAAAAACAACACAAAGTATCGTCAAACCGCCGAAGAAAACATCAAAGCATAATATAATCTTCGAAACGAAAACACTATTCACGAAAAATGGCATCGTAGTACGGCGGCAAGGAGAGCAAGCCACTAGAACGTTCACGCTGATCTGATTAAAAATGCGTATTGCTCTTGCCATACAGCTTCACTTATCCATTTATTTTATAGATCAGTGAGTCTATTGGTAGATAGAGATGTCCCAACTCAACTCTATTACAAAAATCGACATCAAAATAACTCATGTGAAAAATAATTGCCTTGAATGACATCATGATAGAGCAACACAAAAACCACAACTCGCATATTGATGTTTTTGTTGTTGCTTTTGTGTTGTTTTTGAGATGTATTCTTTTTGTCAAAGCATCATTTTTGACATGAGTTATTTTAATGTCGATTTGCGGCCAAACGATGAGAGTCATCAACCCGTACGTACAGGGTGGACAATCAAGATTGCGAGGTACTGTATTTGGGAAACTATCCATCGTGGAAGCTTGCGGTAAAAAAATGTATTACTAAAACGGCCATGGAAAAAACTTGGAAAATATTTTCAAGTTTCTGAAATGGTCGCTAGGGGGCGTAACAACCAACACCAAGTAGAAAAATAGAATTTTTAAAGAATCTAGCCAAATGAAAGTATATCGATGATATTACTTTCATATTTACTGACCATTTACCTACACTTTTTGTCTAAAACGTTTTTTCCCCGGTTTTTTTATCTATCAAAATAAAGTGGTGGGGGAAGTTCAATAATTTTTTTAAACAAACAGAGATTTCTCTCGTTCCGCTTGACCGCACTACTGAATGCTTATTTGGTTTTGAATTTGTAACTTTCGCCATCGCCGCTAGATGACGTTAACTGAAATGGAAGCTAATTCTTGAGCTTTTTCCAAAAAAATCAAACGTTATGGTATATTTATTTCATATATTTCAAAAGGGGATACATTTTTCTATTGAAAAAAAGAAAAAATGAAAAAAAAAACATTACATTTTTTGTTCTTTTTTCCAATTTTTTAATAGAAACATGTATCACCTTTCAAATTAAATAAAAATGAATATACCACTACATCTGATTTTTTTGGAAAAAACTCAAAACTCAGACAAAAAGTGTAGGTAAATAGTCAGTAAATATGAAAATAATTTTAGCGATTTATTTTTATCAGGTAAAATTCTATTAAAATCCTATTTTTCTACTTGACGTTGGTTGTTACGCCCCCCAGCGACCATTTCAGAATCTTGAGAATATTTTCGAGGTTTTTCTCTTGGCCGTTTTAGTAATACTTTTTTTTGCCGCAAGCCTATGATGAATAGCTGCCCAGATACAGTACCTCAGATTCTTAGTTGCCCAACCTGTTACAAAGAATACATTAACTATAAATCAGTAAAAAGATGTTGTCAAAGTCGAAATTAGCTCACCTTGTCCAACTTTACACTCCAATCATTGCCAGCCTCAAACGGCGTGGTAAAGCTATTCAACTCCTCCGCCCAAAACGGAATACACCTCTCCAATCTCATAAACCTCTGTGTCAAAACTCCCACATCTCTCACGCCGTAGTCTCTACCAACCTGAAAAAAAAATCTCATGTAGCGCAGTACATGAGTTAGAATATCTTTTTTAACGAATTTCATAATCCCAGTCAACAAAACCGTAACTCAACAAGGTGTTGGACTTCTAATTCGGTGATCCTAGGATCGCACATCAGACATATTAAAAAAATATCAACATTTTTCTTAAGCAGTTTGCACTTACACTCATCAGCTTATAATACACATGCAGCGCATACTCAGATGGAATATACAAACAAAACCCTGGCTCTCCTGTATGCGTAAACGACATGACCATCACATCAGAGGCATAGCCTACGTTCACTTTCATATAAGTAAATGGAGCTACTTTTAAGTCACTGTTGCTCAGTTCACTTAGCAGCTGCGTAGATTTGGGGCCTACTACGTTCAAAACTGTGTACATTGACGTAACGTCATTGACATGTACTGTAGGTTTATTCGGCAGGTTTCTCTTCATCCACTCGTATATCCTTGTTTGCTGACTTGTGGGAGATACCATGAAGTAGCTTCTAGGCGATTGCCGGACAAGCATACAGTCGTTTTCATAGCCCCCTCTGATGTTTTGCATTCCTGTATGCACGATTGAGCCAACCGGTATGTCAATGTCATTGGAGCAGATTCTTTGTAAGTACTGAATAACCTCATCTCCTGGAGATTTGATTTCGATTTTACTGAATGATGACATGTCTATTATTCCCACGCTTTCAGTGCAAGCCATGTATTCTTCCTTGACAAAGTCGAAGAATTTTGGCTTGAAAAATGTTCCTTCAGGCATCTGGATCTTTTTTTCGCCTTCTACAACATAAGTTGAGTAATTATTATCATGACGTTTGACAGAATACTTTTATGAGTTGTATCAAAATACAAGGCTCGTTCATATGCCATTTTGATGCCAAATACAGCCCCTCTTGTCTCTAGCACGCTGTATAGAGGAGAACACCTCAGTTCTCTGGCACATTTATATTCACATTGAAATGGATACAAAATGGCATAATTCCTGTGAATTTTACAATTTTGTTAGTGATTTTAGGAAAGCAGTGGGATGCGGTACCTTCCAACCACTTCCTTGATTCTCTGCTTCAAATAATGCCTGCTGTTGTGGACATCAAGAAATCTTTGCAGGATGAAAGGAAGAAGATCTTGTTTTGGTTCTCCTTCCATTATCCATTCTGCTACTGCTTTGCCTATTCCTCCAGCACCCTTCAAAAGAAGAAAAATTGATGAAAACGAAGCATCAAAAAAGTGAAAAGCACAAAATTCATGACTAAATATAAGTTTCGTCATTTCTCGTCGGCAATTTGATAAATTCAGATGACAAGGTACCGTTTCGGCGAGGGTTGTTGACACGGAGAGGGAAAGGTAAAGCTGGTTTCCCGCTCTTTGAAAGTGCTGCAACTCATATTTATTTAGTAAACTTGGGTAAGGATAAAAGAAGCCAAATTATTAATGTGAATTGATAATAGTTGGAAAGAAATGAAATGTCAGATCAATGGTACGCGTGAAATCGTCAATAAAGTCGGTTTTAATCAATCTTCAAAAGCAAATTTTGGGTTGAGTTTGTCAAGTCACTTTCAAAAACATGCGGTGGGTTGCTGAAAAAAATTAGGAGTAGGTATTTTGAAATTAAACAGCTTAATTCAGTTAGTTCGAGCTAGTTGGGGTTTAGGTTTGGGTAAATTTGGATTAGTTCAAGTTTAGTTTTGGCATTGACTATAAAAAAAAATAGACCTGGCTTGTCTTTCTGAGAGCGATCATACATAAGATTCAACAAAACAAATATACCTATTTCTTTCTATACTCCCACCACAGTTTATCCAACAAAGCTCTGCCCCTTAATATTTTGTACCAGCATCATTGCCAATGTCCAATTTTACCTACTCGATTTTACTCTCCATATTTATCAAAAGTTAAAACATGATAGAATTATGATAAAATCAACTCTCATCTAATACTGCTTATTTAAAAATACAAAAAAACGATATTTTTGGCATCCAAATATGTATTTTTCATTCTGGCACGATTTATTTAACAATAACTTATCATCTCCTTCAAAAATGCCTCGAAACTTTGGCAACAAGATCAGGTTTCTTGTACTTGCGATCTGCCAGCCATATCGATTGCACGTTCAACCGTAAAACGATTCATTCATGTTTTTTCGTCTATGTTCATATTGGCTGGGTCTTGTCAAGCTAATGCGGTGTTGCTTTCATATTGTCTTTGTGTTATGTGCTCGATTTGCCTTATTTTTGTGTGATTTTTACACTATTTGTGATTTGAAGATATTATTTGTACATTAATATGGTGCAAAAGTGTCAAGTTTGTGGTAGATTGGACCATAAAAACCAGGACTTTTCGTTCCATCAGTAAATATACTGCCATCTTGATTTTAAAATAGATTCTAGGACCTCCTACCTTCATACTTCAGTGGCGTATTAAGTATTTTTGAGAATGTTTGCATTTCATGCAGGAAAGAAATATATTTTAAATGACAATTAACACAAAAATTCAAGTAATAACAAACTTTGTTCATATACAGGGTGTTACTTAATGGTATATCATAATTTTAAGGGGAAGTTCCTGGATAAATTTTAGGTCGAAGAAGTCATAAAAACTTGGGTTTAAAAAAAATTTAAAAAAATAAAATTAAATAAAATAAAATAAAAATTAAAAAATTAAAATCAAAAAAAGTGTGTTCTTATACCATAATATCTTGTGGCAAGATTCAGTTCAATATCTCAAACCGTCTTTGGAAAATGTATTAAAAACTGAAAATAAAATAGATCTTCAACACCCTGTATCTTAAAAACCAAGCATTTTTAGACCCAAGTTTATATGACCTTTTCGACTTAAAATTTATCCAGGAACTCCCTCATGAAATCATGACATACCATTAAGTAACACCCTGTATATACAGGGTGTTTATTAATTGAATGCCGATACTCAAGGCTGATAATCCTTGGATGATTTTAAGACAAAAAGTTCATATGGACATAGGTCCGCAAGAGCATAGATTTTAAGATACAGGGTGTTGAAATTGGAAAAAAAAATTTAATTAACATCACTTTGATACTATTCCAGATATCTTTTTGAAATCTGGTACACGTCTTCTATGCCTCAAAATGCATGGGAATGTTAGAGAGGGCGCCACTGATTTAAAAATATTGGATGACACAGCAGGCTGTCAATGCAATTAAGTAGATTTTATTTTTTAAGCGAAAACCATGCGCCGGATGGAAAAAAATCAAGAGAACAAATTGGCTCAGAAATAAATAGAGATCTTAAAAATGGTTTTTATTTTGGAAAGAAGCAGTGGCGTACAAGTTTTTTCTCCAAAAATATTAGGTGCAAAGCCCGTACGGACGCCACTGGTAAAAATAATGAAATTGTTTGTACATCACAAAATGCATATTGAAGCCTAGAAGACGTGTACCAAATTTCATAAAGATATCTGGAATAGTATCAAAGTAATTATAAAAAAATCATTCATTTTTTAATATTTCAACACCCTGTATCTTGAAAATTAAGCTCTTGCGGACCTATGTTCATATGAACTTTTTGTCTTAAAATCATCAAAGGATTATCACCCTTAAGTATCGGCATTCAATTAATAAACACCCTGTACAGGGTGTCCCAACGATAGAGTAAAGTAGGTTTTATCATATAGGATAGGAAAAATATCAATATCAATATGCGTCACAGGTTAGGGGTGTAAATAGCGCACATTCTGAAAATATTTGGAAACATACAGGGTGCGTCACAAAAGTATGGCACGAAAAGCTATGATTTTTTTAAATGGAATGCCCTGTATTTGATTTTATTTCTGGATTCTATGTGTCACTATAAACATTTTTTCTTCTATAATATATGGGTCTAAATTTGATGGTTTTTGAATTATTCGAAATTAACGGAAAATTTTGCATTTTAATGATATTGAAAAATGATTGTTTTCTCCGTTATTTAAGACATTACACTCTTGAGATTTGGTGGGGATAAGGACTAGAGTCATATCAAAGCTTCCACAGAAAATATTCGCTATTTGTTATCCAAATTTTTCGATTTTCAAAATAAAAAATTTCTTTTTTTTTAAATGGTCCACCCCTTTTATTATTACTATAGTGAATTGAGTATTTGAAAACCTATCATTTTTGCTAATGATGTCCTATACCTATCTTCAATAGTTATCGAGAAAATTCGAATTTTCCAAATCGTTCGGTCATATTATATGGAATGTATGGCGATCACCGGCCGTTGCCATGGAAAAAACAAAAATTATTGTTGACAGAAGTAAAAATTAATCCTTTCTTTTTGATCCATATTTTTGGCTATGGACTATCCACTGAATTATTTGATTGACATGATCTATGTATTGGGGGAAGCCGAGAGAAACCCTCTACTGGCTCAAAGAATTTACCGAACAAAATATCCCGAACGGCGGCTACCCACTACTCTCTGTTTTCGAAATGTGATGGAAAGGTTTGATTCCAGTGGAAGTGTTTCATACACGAAACGTAAAGTTGTTAACAAGAACGCAGCAAACGAAGAAAAAGAACTAGATATTTTGTTACATATTGAAGAAAATCCCCATGTAAGTGGTTGGGCATTATCAACTATATGCAACACTTCAAAATCCACTGTGAATCGGACAACAAAAAAATTCAAATACCAGCCTTACCATATTCATCTTCATCAAGAATTGCTGGAAAGAGATTTTGAAAAACGAGTTCAGTTTTGCAATATCATCAATCAACGAATTCAGTTGGATAACATTAACTTTTTGTGCAAAATTATGTTCTCCGATGAGGCGACATTGAGAAGCAATGGGGCTGTAAACAGGCATAATATGCACTATTATGCGACTGAAAATCCATTTTGGCTACGAGAAGTCCAACATCAAAATTATTGGTCAATAAATGTATGGTGTGGCATCCACCATAACCAAATCATTGGTCCCTTCTTTTTTTATGAACATTTATCGGGTCGCAACTATTTGAATTTCTTGCGTGAAGAAATGCCTCTGCTACCTGAAGATATCAATTTAGTCGAACGGGCAAATATGTGGCTGCAACAGGATGGTGCACCTCCACATTACCATCGTGATGTACGGGCATTTTTGGATATGCAATTCCCAGGAAAATGGATAGGACGTGGAGGTTCTATTCCGTGGCCACCGAGATCATGCGACTTAACTCCCCTCGATTTTTTTTTATGGGGATTCATAAAAGACCGAGTATACTTTATCAAGCCAACCACCATGGAAGATATGAAAAATAGAATACGGGACGTTTGTCATTCAGTGACGCCTTTGATGTTATCAGAAGTCAGGCTGAATCTTCAAAGAAGACTGAATCTGTGTATTCAACAGGGAGGTCACCTTTTTGAACATATATTAAGACAAAATATCGATTAACAATTTGAATATTAGTATTACCTTTGAATAATAACTTGAAACTTGGCATAGTTTATCGTTTTATTGCAAAACACTAGGTAGCGATTTAGAAAATTCGGAATTTCTCGATAACCATGAAAGATAGGTATAGGACATTATTTGCAAAAATGATAGGTTTTCAAATACTCAATCCACTACCGTAATAATAAAAGGGGTGTATCATTTGAAAAAAATGATTTTTTTCATTTTGAAAATCGGAAAGTTTGGACTATAGTAAAAAACACCCTGTATAACAAATAGCGAATATTTCCGGTTCAAGCATTGATATGACACTAGTCCTTATCCCTACCAAATCTCAAGAGTGTAACATCTTAAATAACGGAGAAAACAATCATTTTTCAATATCATTAAAATGCAAAATGTTTTCGTTAAATTCGAATAATTCAAAAACTATCAAATTTAGACCCATATATTATAGAACAAAAAATGTTCATAGGGACACATAGAATCCAGAAATAAAATCAAAAACAGGGCATTCTATTTAAAAAAATCATACTTTTACACGCCATACTTTTGTGACGCACCCTGTATGTTTCCAAATATTTTCAGAATGTGCGCTATTTACACCCCTAACCTGTGACGCATATTGATATAGATATTTTTTCATATCCTATATGATAAAACCTACTTTACTCTATCGTTGGGACACCCTGTATAAAGGACATTCCTGGTTCCATAACACTATGTGACCACAAATTTTGAAAATTTTCAAATCTCACTGGAAAGTAGGTACCTACCCTTTTTCATTGGTAATTTACGAAAAAAAATGTGAGGGAACCAATAGTTTTTGAGAAAACACTTTTTGAATAAGACATGCTTTCATAACATTAGTAAGTATACATTATACAGGGTGTTTCCTTATTGCGTACAATAAACTCAAGGGTGTATTCCTGAGCTAATTTCATGAAACAAAAGTTCATATGAACATGAGTCCGGAAGTGCATTGTTTTTGAGATACTGGATGTTATCTTATCTTATCTTTTTTTTTTAATCCGTTCTTTACAAATGTTACAAATATCCTTGAACCAATTTTTTTGAAATTTAGCAGATTTATTTTAAGTAATAAAAGTCAATTTTAGCCCTACCGCAATTAAAATCATATTGCTTGAATTTGATGTAGAATCCGAAAATAAAATAATAAATAGGGGTTTCTATTTGAAAAAATGAAGTTGATGGTCGTAACTTATTTTTGGTCCACCATGTAGTTTATTTTTCATTTTCTCGTTTTTCTAAAATTTTTAAAACTATCAAATTTTAAAAAGTTAGAATGAATCCATAAAATACAGGATGGGACACGAACATCTTTCCACCCATGATTTTTTAGGTGTTCGGTGATCAATCAATAATCGCTTGGACCAGTCAATATATATATATTTTTTTTTACACATTTTTTTTATTTTCACTTCTGTTCAGGGGTTCAGGGGTAGAATTTTAAATGGATGAAGTCGTTTCATTGGTATTTTGTCAAGATTATCCCCGAAGTTTGAAGTTGCTACTATTAATTATAATTTATTATTATCAATTTATTTTTGTGGGGAGCCCGTCACCTTTTATTTGAAGTTGTTTGCGTCCCACCTTGTAGAATTCAACTTCACGGAAAACATTTTTTTTTGCTTGTAAACTGTCAAGGCTTTTCAACTTCTTTGTGTCTTTAATACAATTTTCCACTGAAAACCCTTTCTATACACTATTCTATAAGCAAATTGCATTTTGTGAAAAGATAATTCTAATCCATTCAAGAGCACATATTTATGTATATTTTTAGGAGCTTGGAGGTATTTCCGTCACATCCACAGGTACCTAATTTACTTTACTGTGAGAATAACATCAACATTTTTATTTAGCAAATTGATATACACTCAATTGTATATTATATGAATAGTGACAAAATCACTGGAAATTTGAAAAATCACATTTACATGTTATATGGAATAAAAAAGCAAAGGGAACCGAAAATATTCAATACAAAATCAAGTCTACATTCCACCGCCATTTTTCAAAATTTTATTTTGCTATCTATAATTATCTGCACCGGACCTCCTTCAATATGACAGACCAAAATCAGATATTCAGCAAACAAACCTTTTTTGACCCCTTCGCATAATAATCTACTCATCATTTGATATTTTGAAGAAAATTTATTCTAATCCATTTTTCTATACCACTTCTCAGCAACCGGATTTTTTTTTTATCATGTTTCAACATTGCAAAACTCTTGTTTCAAACCCGTTTTCCTGCCAGTCTCATTTTCCTTTTTTTTTCATCCCTCATAACCTACAAGTGATTCCCTTCTATGATACCCCACAAGTGATAATAAATTTGTATTATCAGATAAATCATTTTAATCCTCCATCACAACTCTTATAATTATTATTTTTTATAAATTGCAATAAGGTATTATAATCTACAATAGATGCCCAAATTCCTTCGATTTGATATTGAACAAACCATGTCTTTCTCAAAGATATTAAATGTTTTTTGTCAATGTATACAATATTATAGGTAGGTACTCACATACTTTTACATTAGGTGTCATATGCATTCTCCAACAAATATCTCAATAAACAATAACTGCATATCTACTTATAACCAAAAACTTGTGCGGGATGTCATACATTTTTTTCAATCAAAATCAACCCTGTAACTCTCATTACAGATAAAAACAATGGATGAAAAAAAAACAAATAATTTGAAACATTCCCAACCCCTCGACCGCCGCCCATGAACATCATTTATCGATTCGCCTGGTTCCGCCCATTCATACCTCGCGCTGTTGCCTTGACCATGCAAGTATGTAAAAAGAGATGGAATAGAGGTCCTTGTCCAACTCGTGAGCACTTTTGAATGTGTTTTGGATGGCAAAACATGGGAATTTATGAATGAACCGGTTGCTCATGATCGGTCTATTTTTTTTATGGTCAAAGAGTTTTAGATTGTCAGGGTTTGGTTTGGTTTAGTTTGAGCCAAGGTAGATGCACCAGCGGACCGACCAATCGAGACTGCTGGAATAAACAACGCACAGGCCATATTGTCTCAAACCCAAATCTGCCGGTATTTGTCTAATCCGTGCGAGAATTGCCACCATTGTGAAAAATCGATTCCTTTCTTGAACTTTCCGGTCAAGCCATTAGGTGTCAGAGCTTTCTAGACGGTTTTGCGGTATTCTAAAAGTTTTGACAAAATTGATATGACGAGGCGCGTGAAGCAGTCGTCAGTTAGTTGTGAATGATTATTATTTGTAAATGAACAATTGAAAACATAAGTGAAATCACGAATTATTGTTATAGAGAGTGTACATAATTAGTGACTGTAAATAGATTAGTTCAAACCTAACAGTGATTTCTATAGCGGAAAAACGTTACAGTACATTATACACGGTGTCCCGAAACAACGTCACGAAACCTTTTTATTGATTTATTCCGGATATTTCACAAAAACAATATAAAACAACACGAAAACAAAAACAATAAAAACAGCACGAAAACAACAACTCGTTTTTTGATGTTTTTGTTGTTGTTACTTTGTTGATTTTGTCGTTGTTTTTGTTTATTGTTGTTCGCATTTTTGTCGACTGGGTTATCATTTCAATTCGTTTTGTCAATAAAAATTCTTGTTTTGATAGATATGTAGTGGTCGTAGGTGGAAACCACCCTTATTTGAGTTCTTAAATTATATTTCGCAAATATTACAATTAAAAATGACAATTTGAGAATTAACATAAAACGCGGAGCGAACGGTGTCCTTTTTTTTGGCTCCACTGATAACCAAAACTGTCCAGTGGCGGACTGAGCAGAATTCAGTGCTGCAACAGATATTTAGCGAATTTGGAAGCTTCTTATCTTGTTGTGTGTGAATACTTTTTGAGAAAGGTTCGCAAAAAGTAATCGATACTAATGGAGTAAAAGAAGATGCCTGGACCAAAAAAGGAGCTGAGAAGGAAATACTGATGATGCTACTCATAACTGTGATTGTATGTTTTTTTGTTGAAAGAGGGTATAATTCATCCACCATAGAAAAATGTCTACTGAATGTTCATTGCTTTTCTATGGATCGCCATAAGTTCATTAAAATTATTCATTCATGACATATGACAAGCAAAACATGCGCTTCACGGACGGTTTAAAAACAGTCTCACAATCCCAAAATTCAGAACCATGACAGTCCAAAAGAAACAACCTTAAAAATGTGAAAGAAATTATATCACAAGGTATGATTACCCAGTCAAGCGCCATTATCGTATCATACAATTCAGATGCGGTCAAAAATTATTTTCTTTATGACGCTTGTCCAGTTTCTTTGGACATTTATGAATTTGCTCTATTACCTCTTCTGAATCGTTAGGAACTTTTATTGGCAGTTTTGATCTCACAGATGAAACGAAATGGACGTTCCTATAATAAACTGTAACCCGAAAACTATAAAACTACCAAAGTTAATTTTTTTCTCTAAATTTTTTTTGGACATTTGGTTTTATTTTGTATGCAAAAAGTTCACAAGAGTTTTCTGAACAAAAAAGTTTCAGGCTTACTAAAAATAGTTTTGCAAAAAATGTTGATGTTGAAGATTTTCGCAGTTTTACACAAAAAAAAACAATTTTTCACTTACTAAAGGAATAACCCCGGTAACCTGCCACAGTTTCTTTATCGATTCAAACAAAATCAATATATAAATGTGTTCCGCAGATAGGGCGAGGTATGTGTGAGAAAGTAATACTTTTGAAAGATTTATGACAGTGCATTCCTAAAGTAGCAGATTCACAAAACTGCGAATAACTTACGTTGATGCTGTGCTGAGATCTTCATCAGGTTATTCGACAATTTAACTTACCATTTATCTGTTTCCAGTACCAACCACCTACCTTAAATTACGTTAATATCATGTAATTATACCTGTAACGAATTTCCATTCATTCCACAAGCAGCAAAGTAGTTCTTCACTTCAGGCGCCTCCCCCAAAATCCATCTTCCATCCGGGGTAAAATTATCTGGCGAATTTACTAACCTAGGATTAGAACATTGTTTCAAAATTGGAAACCGATGTACCGCGTTTTCCCACAACGGCCCTAAAATTCCTGATTAATGAAGAGCGACCAAAAATTCAAGAACTTACGAAAGTGATTTTCATCGTGTTTAATAAACTTTTCCCAGTCTTTAGGAACAGTTCCCTTTTCGAACGCCGGTTTGGCTTGTTGTTCAAACCAACCCACCATAAGACCTCTGTTATATTCTCTGGCATAGGTGTGACCGTCATAGTCACGTACTATGGGTAGAGTTTCATCTATGCCACCATCCAAACTACCAGTGGTTGCATAAAAATGCTCAGCAGGGTAGGCTGGGATCCGTACGTTTGGATTGCATCTCAACCCTAGTTCTCTGGCCCACATTCCAGCACAGTTTACGAAATACTCGCAGTGGATTGTTCCTGCAAGTTGCCAATGTAGCGCGAGCCTAGTTTGTTGATGGTGTTACCTTTACTGGTCTCAACAGCATGAACAACATTATTTTTAGTCAGTACTCTGTCAACGGATGTGTTTTCGACATATTTCGCACCTCCTTTATGAGCAAGAAGGGCTAAGGTATCGCAAAGGGTTTTTGGATCGAGTACAGCGTCCTCAGGTACCCAGACCCCTCCTAAATAGATATGAGTTCAAGCGAATGCATAGAGACCGTAAGACAAAAACAGGACATTTGGTGTTTTCTAGATTTTCACTTAAGCTAAAATCAAAGGGTGAAGCTCCTAGTCATGTTCCAGGTTAGTGGTGAAATTTTTGTGAGCCATTTTGATAGCGACTTGCAAATTTGGATTTTTTTGTCAATTATCAAATTTCTAGGATTAGTGGTAGTCTGAAATCACATCCCTGGTGATTTTTAGTTCCCTGAGCCAAAAAAAAATCTCTGAATTGTGCTTCTACTTCTGCTTTTGGGTGATGGTTTATTAGTCCAATTTCTGTTTTGACTTAAGAGTGCGTGTGCCGATATTTTAAGTAAAGGCTTCTGTGTAGCCACGACTTTTCTAATTGCATGAAAACAGTTCAACATGGAGGGTTAAACCAAACACCATGTTGAAAAGAATTCTCCTATGCATGCATCTCCAGTGATACCTAATCAAAACTTATTTATTTTGAGATAAAAAAAAGGGTGGTACATTTCCTCAAACATTAGTGTTTTTTGAGACGATTTTCTAGAAAAGTAAGATACGAAATTACAAAAAACCCACAAAAGATGCATACATTCATCTTTCCTCTTTTCAGAAAATTTCGATAAGTTCAAGATTAACGCGAAAAACAGGAATATAGTGAACCTCTTCTGAGTACCTAAAATGAAATATTTTTGTTTTTGACTTTTTGGGTGGGCTGGATTTGGGGTGATCGTCAGCAAGGTCGAAGACTAAACGATCTAAACAGCTAGACTAATTATTCGACCACGGAGATAATGATATAAAATTTTATCGTTTTTCTCATTTTACCAGTGCAAGTGTTCTCTGGCAAGCGAGCTGGCAAGTGTTTGGGAAGACACAACCCGGAATGTTTTTAGGCATCAAAATGCACAACTTTGCCATGATTTGACCTCCTCGTTTCCAATATCCCAATGATGCTTCTCGAATTTGGGACACCCTGTACAGTCTCTAGGAATTAGTGAAAAATTGGAGTAATGAATGGGAAATTTGAGGAATTAGTTGCTCGTCAAGGGGGTGCTTCACTCAACCTCACTCTTTGTTTGTATTTTTTGATTTTATTTTGTTCCAGACTTACAGAATATTTTTGAAATAATCAGATTTTATTACGATGATTATTGCTCATTTGGTTTTATTAATCGAAGCATGAACGTCTAATGCGCCAAGTGTTTATGACAGGCAGAGTTCCGAAACTAGTTTTATTCAAATTCGTTATATTTGAATAAACGTGAACAACGAACAGCAACTTGATTGACTGCCATTTAACATTATTTTTTTGTCATATGGTGATAAAGGCATTTATCATTTCACAAAAGGAAAAATAAATTCTCGCAAAATTGTATTTTTCATTAAATAAATAAAATTGGTTACGAACAGTTTTGTTGCAAATTGATGTATAAGAACAGATCTAGATGACTCCGATGATTTGGAGGAATTTTCAGATGGGATTGATAATGAGATTTTTCCGCTTGAATCAGAAAATTTATCAGGCTGGACTCGAGATACAATAATTAGAAAAGTATTACGCGGTTTTCTATGACGAATCGTGCATGGTATATTGATCGAATAATTGAAGATGAAGAAAATGCCTCGGGAAATGCATAAAGTTCCTAAAAGCAGAACTCGACGCATTTATTTAGCACCAATTTTCAATTTTATTAACAAAGTGGCCAAAAGAAGGCCGTGAGAATGTTTTCAGATTTACAATCGGTCGCAGCCTGATCGCCATCTTAAACTTTTAATGTGATTTTTTACTGAAATCCACAAAATAAATGAAGGTACGAAAAAAATATATGCTTTGTAAAGATAAGCTTTATCCAAGTAAATTTTGTTTAGCCTAGAATAGGTAACGAAGAAACAAAATCTAGTTATCATAAAATTTCAAACAGACACGATTACACCGGTATTTATTCTTCATTTTAAATTTGTTTAGTATTCCAACGAGACATGATACTTTTATAAAAAAATATTTTTTTATGTATGTAAATGATTTTTTATTTTTGTTCAATAATGATCTTTGTAATAGATTTTTTTTTGTTGTACAGGGTGATTCATTTTCAGAGTCAGGGTGCCAGTTCTCGTAAACTATTCATCGTAGAGGCTTGCGGCAAAAAAATTTATTACTAAAACGGGCAAGAGAAAAACCTGGAAAATATTTTCAAGTTTCTGAAATGGTCGCTAGGGGGCGTAACAACCAACACCAAGTAGAAAAATATGATTTGTATGGAATTTTGTCCAATGAAAATATCGATGAGCTCATTTTCGGATTTACTGACTATTTACCTACACTTTTTGTCCAAAACGTTTTTTTCTATCTATCATAATAAAGTGGTGGGGGAAGTTCAATTGTTTTATTAAACAAACGGAGATTTCTCCCGTTTCGCTTGACCGATTTAAACGAGCTTGGGCTCATATGAAAGAGCATGATCTGCACTTCAAAAAACTTTTTTGGTTTTAAATTTCTGATCTTCGCCGTCGCCGCTAGATGGCGTTAACTGAAATGGTAGCATGTTTTTGCGTTTTTTCCAAAAAAATCAAATGTAATGGTATATTCATTTTTATATATTTTAAAAGGGGATACATTTCCCTATAAAAAAAAAACAAAAAAAAAAAGGTTTTTTTTTTGTTTTTTTTTTCAATTTTTTTTTGTTTTTTTTAATTTTTTTAATAGAAAAATGTATCCCCTTTTAAAATATATAGAAATGAATATACCATCACATTTGATTTTTTTGGAAAAAACTCAAAAACATGCTACCATTTCAGTTAACGCCATCTAGCGACGACGGCGAAGGTCAAAAATTCAAAACCAAAAAAGTTTTTTGAAGTGCAGATCATGCTCTTTCATATGAGCCCAAGCTCGTTTAAATCGGTCAAGCGAAACGGGAGAAATCTCCGTTTGTTTAATAAAACAATTGAACTTCCCGTACCACTTTATTATGATAGATAGAAAAAAACGTTTTGGACAAAAAGTGTGGGTAAATAGTCAGTAAATCCGAAAATGAGCTCATCGATATATTTTCATTGGACAAAATTCCATAAAAATCATATTTTTCTACTTGGTGTTGGTTGTTACGCCCCCTAGCGACCATTTCAGAAACTTGAAAATATTTTCCAGGTTTTTCTCTTGGCTGTTTTAGTAATAAAAATTTTTGCCGCAAGACTCTACGATGAATAGTTTACGAGAACTGGCACCCTGCCTCTGAAAATGAATCACCCTGTACATATAATCGATTTTTAATTTACTTATGAATTAAATAAATAAATAAATAATGGTTATGTATGGTACAAGGTAGCCTAGTTCACGTAATAAATTTGGTGAACTAGCAGGGAATTAGTCGGGAATTAGCAAAATCAGGGAAATTACTAGACATTCTTTAAAGTTGATATGGAATAATTATAATACACACACTTCCAAAAGTCTTGCACACCCCATGTTTCTTCCCCATTTCTAGAGATATTGAAAATCCGATCACATAATAAGTACTCTATTCTTTTTCCCAGTTTAGGAGCTCAGTCTTTTTTTTTTTGTTTAAACGTCATTGTGCTTTTTTGACCCCTTAAAGAAAAAAAAATTAAACCGATCGGATCCTGAAAATTACACTTTGATTGATAAATTTATAGCCCATACAGGGTGTCCGGAAATGATGAGCAAAAAATTCAGGTGGGAATTCTAGACAAAAAATAAATGCTATCTCTTCCTATATTATTTTTTGAAAATTGATTACTGACAGGGTGTTAAAGTTGTATTTTATTTGCAGTTTTTTTGCAATACCTTTTGCCACGCTTATTACATTTTGACGGAATCGCGTATCAGGGGCTTTATCGAAATGAGAAATTAAAAATTTGTCCTCCCTTTTTTCGCATTTCGCATTTTGTAGAGGGCGCCACATACGAACCTTTACTTTGATTTGAATGGTCTTAACTTTTTTGTGCTACACTGTATGTGACTTTTGACCAAATATTTTAATTCTCTCGACCTTTTGACATAAAAATTTGATACATCTTTTGCTGCGATAAATCTTACTTGCTTGCATGTAATGAATACGAAATCATTTAATCTATTTTCTACCTTAAACATAGCATGCTTTGGAAACATGTACTATAGATGCCGTAGAAACAAGTTTTGGAAAAATTAGTTTTAAAAGTTGGTAATTTTTTGAAAATTTATTGTTATGCTGATGGTGGTCGATGACAAAAATGATGAAAATAAAAAAAAATAAAAAAACGTGCAAAACTACCAATTGTTAAAACTGATTCTGATCAAATTTGTTTCCACGGCAAACTTATAGCGCATGATTCCAAAGCATGCTATGTTGAAAGTTGAAAATAAGTTAAAATAATTTCATAATCATCTTATTTTAGCGTATTTCTCAAAAACGATTAGATTTATCGAATCAAAAGTAGTATACCTTTTTTATGTCAAAAGGTTGAGAGAATAAAAATATTTACTCAAAAGTCGCATACAGTGTAGCACAAAAAAGTTAGGACCATTCAAATCAAAGTATAGGCTCGTACAAAATGCGAGAAAACGGTGGATAAATTTGAATTCCTCATCCCGAAAAAGCCCCAAATACGAGATTTCGTCAAAATATTATGAGCGTGGCAATGGTCATGGCTAAAAAACTGCAAATAAAATTTTAATTTAACACCCTGTAACTTCGTTAATAATCAATTTTCGAAAAAATATTATAGACAACGGAAGCATTTATTTTTGTTCTAGAATGCTCCTCTGATTTTTTTGCTCATCATTTCCGAACACCCCGTATATTATGCGGTTTTAAAGTTGCTAAAAACGAAGCATTTCTAAAGCTTTTGGCCAAAAGTGCCAATTTTGGGCAATTTTTGACATCTTTCAAATTGCATATCTAGTCTATCAAAAGCTCAATATCAATTGTAGTGTAATTTTCAGGATGGGTATAATTTTTGCCCTTCTTCAAAATGGAGTTGTCAATTTTTTTCCAAAACTACTTTGAAAAGCCGGCAATAGTGTTTTTTCTTTTTCGGAGGTCAAAAAGGTTAAATGACTTTTTAACAAAAAAAATCCTGAGCACCTAAGCTGGAGAAAAGAATAGAATACTTATTTATGTGACCAGATATTTATTATCTGTAGAAATGGAGTTGCAAGACTTTTGAAGGTGTGTGTATGTTAGGGGAATTATAGGAATTAGTAACAATTTTGAGAATTAGTGTAGACCGAGGTGTAGACATTTTCTTCTGTGGTTTACTTCCCGGAAAAATATCTTCTAGGTTAATTTCCAAGATATACTTGATTTATAGAAACTAAAATAGTGACACATATCAATTTCTAGGCAAGCAGGGCTCAACCCCTTAAAATGAAATCCCAATTGATTTTTGTTTTACTTTTTTCCTTTTTCCCATCTCAACTGGTCAAGACTTCTAGAATATATTGAGGAACTAGAGAAGTGATTTGAGATAGAGCACCGATGGCCGCAAATGCGACGTTTCCAAAATACAGGGTGTTTTGTTTTTCGAGCCAATGTTTTTTGTTCAACAATTTCTTTTTTCGAAATACTCATTCAATCTCCAATGAAAAAGGTCTCTTGAGTTTTTTATCCGGCGAGTATTCCCAAAACTGAAAATTTTTGGTTATCAACGGTTTAAAGGACACTAGTATGTTTTTTATTTTTTTAACGTCGGAGAGAAAAAAGTCAAGGGAGTTTTTGTTGGCAATTGAACGAAGTTTTGAAAAAAATATATTTTTTTGAAAACAAAAACAATGCTATACCATTTTTTTATTAATACTGCACACATATTCTCCAACTCCGGCTTTGAATGATGTTATTTTTTTTTCAAATATTAGAAAACATTCAAAATAAAATCAAAAATTCCTTTTTGATTTGTTCACCCTGTATCTTGGAAACGGGGCATTTTCTCTGTATGCTGTATAAGTATTGACCAATTCATCTGGGACCTTGGGACACCCTTTATATGTATACAGGGTGGTGCAACCAAGATGGGGTGCATCCTCACCATTTTCCTTACAGGATGATTCATGAGGAAATGTAAATAATTCAGGTACGTATTGGTATTCAGGGCCCAATAATAAACACGAAAGTCTACATAAATATGGGTTCGTGTCCAAAAGTGAAAAAGAGAGCCACACAAAGATTAGATTAGGATTAAAAAACCGTCTCGACCTGACAAAAGTGGTTCACCCCTTGATTAACATCATTTTAGCCATGCACTAAAAAGCCAAACAAATCATACAACACCAAAATACCTTCCAAATCATCAGTTCTAATATACGGATGTAATTGTTGAATATCGGCTTTAGTAAGGAATTCGCATTGTAAACCTGTGGGTAAATTATAGGCCACTCTTCTTTTTAGAGCTATCAGCCTATCTTTCGTTCGTGCTAAATTCAAACTACCGCATTGTTTCATTCGGATATCATACCCCATATCTTGTATTTTTTTATACAAATTTATACTATACCTGCAATTGAATAGTGGAAAATATCTTCACAAGAATCGTGTTGATGCCTCTATAAACTATTGAAACTCACCAAATAACATTCCTATGGGAAATCGGCTTGAAAAGCCCCAATATTCCAGATCCGAATTGTGAAGTTCCACTACCAACTTTTCTTTGTTCGATTACAGTCACATCATTCCATCCACTTCCAACCAAATGGTAGGCTACTGAATTGGCTACCGCTCCTGCTCCTGCGATTACCACACGACTTTGAGACGGGAGGGTGCTGGTTGAGAGGTTGTGGGCCTGCAGTTTTATCAACTTGCATTGCGGTAGGGTTCTTATCATGATTACGCTGAAATCACAGAATATTGGTCCTTTTAATACTCAGCTCCAGTTCAGACTTTGATCAATTGATTAATTATTGTAATCTTCATAATTCATGATTTTCGTTGAGTTTTATTAATTTTTTAAATACAGGCAGTGAACGTGAACTGAGCAAAATACTGAACATGTCTTTATTTTCCATAATATTGAAAATTTGTAATATTTTTGCTCCAAAAAACGGTGGAAGGTAAAGTTATCTCCAAATCGATCTTACTAAACCTAAACCCATATTAATCCTACTTACCCAAATTAGTAAAAATAAATGCAATCTAACAGAACACCATTTTGCATTGATGGGCCTTTAATCACTGGAGTTTATTGTTTAATTTATTAAAAGTTCTTGGCACCAGTTTGTAAATTGTAACATCAAATTTAAAAATAAACAAAAGACATAACCACAAATTTGCAGGCTGCGTTAGGTGTATTCCATATACCGATAATAGGTATATTATGGTGTATTCCTCTGCTGGATTGTTCAAAGTAGTTACGTATAATCTGTGTAATGTAAGGCTTACATCCAATTTCATTTTGAAGTGGAACTGTCAGATTTTCCCTCGCCAGATGACTATCAAACAGTACCATTCACATTAAATTTGCGTTCAGTCACGCTTACGCCAAATACAATGTAGATGTTACCATATGGTTCTTATTGGCAAGCGGAAATTTCACGGTTCCACTTCAAAATGAAATTGAATGTAGACCAGGCATAAAGCTGGAAATTCACGGTCCGTATTCTCCGTCGGTTTTAGGTATTTTTATTTTTTTTTAATATAAACTGGATTTTCCATTTTATTTTGAGTTACTTTTTGACTTTCTTGAGTAATTTGCGCTACGATAGTACGTAGTATGTATTTTTTTTTTATTTTGCACAATTACAACAATACATATTAAATTATGATTAACTCTAAATAAATATGATTGGCGCACCCAGATGCTAAGAACCTGCGTATGTGCACTCAACTACACTATATTCTATTTTAACCGAATATACATCATTCAGATTATATTTAATCTCTATGAGTCTATTTATGCATAACCCGTATCTATAAATAACCTTTATCTACAACTGTCAAAAAATAGTTGTTTTATGCAACCATCTATAAATATAAAATGTTCCATATATTACACGGCCTGGGAGAAACCGTGGAACATAGTTTCTTTATCCACAGGCAGGTTCTTTATTCACGGGCAGTGGGCCAATCATAAGCGAGTATCACCAGTAGCCTAGTTTACACCGATAACTCGTTTAGTTCGGTCCGATAGAACCAAGTGGGTGGGGATAGTTCGGTAGGACCAATAATTGCTTCTCGTCCGTTTACACCGTCTTGCAACGCGTGAACTAAGTCTGTACGCCCGCAATTCGTCAAATGTCAAAAACAAGTCGAAATTATTTATCAACACAATTCGTAACCAAAAAAAACATGAGTAAGTACGCTCAGATTGCCTTAGAAACTCAGAACCAACACAATTCACAATAATAACAATCAACATAACCTCATAATTTTGATCCAGATCAAACCAAATTTAGTTCGGTACACCTGCTGGCAAGTACCGAACCAAGAGTGGACCAGCTTAGCCCGCAACTGTTTACACCATTCGAATCAAATATTTGGTTCGGATATAGTCCGAATTTGGTACTTGGTCCGCGGACCAAGTTGTCGGTATAAACTAGGCTAGTAACGCGTGGATCATAGTTCTTTATCCACGGGCAGGGTCTCACAGTAAACTAATATAACTAATATTCGTTACTGGCCTGTGCAGGGTCTTTATTCACTGGCAGTGGGCCTAAACACAACTATTTTTGGCTTTATTTAGTGACTTTTTTTCCAAATTTTTTGACAGTTGTAGATAAAGCATTGTATTTGACTCGCATATAATGAACATATTGCACTCAAATAAAATTAATAACACTCGCCTTCGGCTCGTGATATAAATTTTAATCTCGTGTAATATTTGGCCCATTATATGCTCGTTAAATAAAATACTGTTTTGAGCCATAACAAACTCAACAAAAGAATTAAATAAAATTAAACTCAAAAAATCAAAATTCTAGAAAATAAGAAAAACAGCCTCGAAAACAACAATATTTCACTGGAAAGAAGTGAGCCTTCTCTCCATATCTATATGAAGGAAAATAGATTTAAATTATACAATATACAGGGCTAGTCAGAAGTCTAGTAGAAACGGTCGATTATTGGTTAAACTATACGAGCTACTGGAAAAAGTTAGGTACAAAAGTTGTAGGTTTTTCAATTATCTATTAGTTGGTAATAACTAGAATTTTACTTGTTTTAAGAAAGAATTAAAATATTGTATTATATACAGGTGGTTCCATTTGAAAAAATGCTACTGTTGTTCCACGACTTTATGACCCACTCTGCCTGTTTCCAGCCTTCTGACATATCCTACAGGACCCTTTCAATTTTTTGTGATTGTGGATACTTCTAGTGATATTTGGTATTAGGTTGAAAATCTTTGGTCCTGAATAATTAACATTTTTTTTATTCTGAGGTAAGCTAAGTATTGTTATTGGTGAAACTTCTTGTTGATTGGGAGTGTGAAATTATTGTAAAATCATCCTTATTTTGATAAACAAACTACAAACTGTAAAGAGAGATACAATATTTTGATGCTAGAAATTTCATGAATATGCAGAAATGCTGTGGAATATAGTCTGAAAATAATTTTGACGATGTAGTTTTGACTTCTTTTAAGTTGGTCTAGGTCTAGGTGATTATTATACGCTCCTACACAGTATGTCCACGGATGGGGTTCACATGAGGTGAAATGGACCAAAAATTGAAAGATACGACAAAAAGTTATTCTTGATAAAAAAGTCTGCTTGCCGAAAAAATAGGAGCTACGATGAGAAAATTGATTTTCATTATAAAGGGCGTCCCAAAATTGTAAAAACATAAAATTAAACAAGAGCAAACAGTCAT
Source organism: Orchestes rusci (assembly GCA_958502075.1). Classification (NCBI taxonomy): domain Eukaryota; kingdom Metazoa; phylum Arthropoda; class Insecta; order Coleoptera; family Curculionidae; genus Orchestes; species Orchestes rusci. The sequence goes on along the minus strand of OY293303.1, from coordinate 6,228,641 downwards.
TTTTTGACCTGTTAACTTGAAATGATAAATGAAAAACTTGCTTTAAATTCAGTCCTCACCCTGTATCCGAACTAACTGAAGGAAATTTGAATTTATGAAAATTCTAAAAAATTGAACAATTTTGCAAGTCAGCATTTTACTACTTCCATTATGACTTTTACACCTATAACAACAGCAGGTAATCATGTACAGGTATAAAATCAATAATATGCGAGTGGTAAAGTGCGGACATGCTTCAAAATTTTCATAGATTCAAATTTTCTTCAGTAAGTTCGGATTCAGGGTTAGGACTCAATTTAGAGAAAGTTTTTAATTTATCATTCACGTTAAGAGGCCAAAAAATGACTGTTTGCTCTTGTTTAGTTTTATGTTTTTACATTTTTGAGACGCCCTGTATAATAAAAATCAATTTTCTCATCGTAGCTCCTATATTTAGACCAAGCAAAAACTTTTATCAAGAGTTACTTTTTGTCGTATCTTTCAATTTTCCGTGGACATACTGGCAACGTGGGTCAAGTGTTTTTACTACTACAGGAGAAGATTTAACGATTATATTACCGTAAATAAAAAGTAATACTTACAGATATGCAGGTTCATGCGATCCATTCGTCTACTTTGAATAAAATCAAGTTACTCACCCGGTATTTCAGGTTGGACAGAGAAAATGTTAATTTGCTTGCAAATAATTTTCTTAATGATCAAGATTTTTTTCCATACCTTATTCCGGTAAAAGGTTCCCACTTCAAATGTGCCGTACGTTGAAGTAAAGGTTCTTTTCAGGTGAAGCAGCTGCTATATAAGAAGTAGATTTTTGGTTAAGTATACTAGCATATGTATCCCTTTCATGCTCCAAAAAACCGAGTTGATACTCCATTCCAAATGAATAAAAATGTCTGGAGTATGAACTCTTTGAGTATCTACTCTTGGTACAAAGGGAAATGAGTAAAATTTCATGAATGGTATGAATAAAGCTGAGTATAAACTCAAAGATGTGAGTTGATGCTTGAATGAGAAAATAACAGAAAACGGTTTTTGTAGGGAATTTCAAAATCCACAATTTTCGTATGATTCATTTTTTCGCTACGAAGCACCATTCGACAGGAATTATTTGATATTTGAGAAAAATTACATCATGGAATTGTTAATTTTTTCTGAAAAAGTCGACAACAAATCTAAAATTTCGTAATTGGGCAAATATCGATCACTAAAACGACACTATGCATATCTCAAACCAAAAAATATGAATTATGAGAAAAAACAAAAACATCATTATTGGTCGTCTTTTGAATGCCTTAACAGGAAAGAATACTTGCTGGATGACTACTTCCATGACAATAATTTTGTTTTTGTAAGGTTAAAGTTTGTCGTTAGGTTTGTTCATCATTTCCGTCCGTTAACTGTGATTTTGAAATAAATAAAGACGTTAAGATTTTACGGCTCTCTAATCTCTTCAAATAAACGCACGAGGGCGCGATAACCTACATATTTAGTCCCCTCTGATCTGCCGGTGAGAAAAGGTGTATATTAAAAGGAGATGTAAGACCCTTCCTACTTACAATAAGTGTCTCTGTAACTAGTGTGGTCGTCCGTCTTAAGTGAATTTTTAGCAACTTACTTTTCTTATACATGATAAAGTAAATATTATCTTATTACCCTCACATTATATATTCTTTTTTATGATTTGCTAATTGATTTTCACCAACAAAATGAGGAAACTTGTTAAAACATCATTCTCGTCGAATAATTTCCAATAATATACAGGGTGTCCGGAAATTACGCGTCAGGATTTTGGTGGGCGATTCTACATGAAAAATTAATGCAACAAACTTCTATACAATTTTTTCAAAAACTCAAAATTAAGGAAGATACAGGGTGTTGAAAAATATTTTTTTTTTCTTATTTTTTTCAATAACTTTTTTTCTAGTGTAATGATTTTCGCCAAATTTTGCATGCATGTCACTAGTGTTTCTTTGTATTCACCCTATTAATTTGACGCTAGTCGTCAATGACAAAAGGCTGAAGCTGTCCTTCACCTTAGGAAAATTACTTAGAACTTTTTTGTTTTAATCTTTTTATAAATTTGGATGTCAAATTAGTAAAGAGCATCAAAATATTTTTTAAAAAGGTGCTCGTGTTGCATCATCGTAGAATTAACGGTTTCCGAGAAAAACGACTTTAAACATTAACCGTACCTTAAATAATTAAAAATTCGTACTTTGAAAAAATTTTTGAAGTTTTTGAAAAAATTGTATAGAAGTTTGTTGCATTAATTTTTCATGTAAAATCGCCCACCAAAATCCTGACGCGTAATTTCCGGACACCCTGTATATACGGTGTGTCCACTCTGAAGTCGCCCACCCTGTATTAGGTATCGATGATTTTTTGTTTAAAACACACATTTTGGGATTTTATCAACATCTTATTAATTAGAACGTACAGGAAGACTCAATGAGCAGTATAAGTATTAAATCAACAAATTGACAAAAAAAATAACGAAAACAGTAACATTTTTTTTTTTTGAAAATGTGTTTGGTCATTCTGATTGAGATTCCGTTGTCAGTTTTTTACTAAAAAACCCCTGATACGATTTTCTGAAATTTGACCCACTTTGAACCCCCATAATCACCCAAAAGTTCGTCCCTGGAACTGATTTGGGTTAGTTTGGGTTAGAAGTATTTGACGAGACCTAACAGAAAAAAAAAATGAATAAACAAAAATGTTACAGGGGTGGGACACTTTAGAGTGGACACACTGTAGGTATATCATGTGATTTGTGTCTCTGAGAGCACTAAGAATAGGATGTTTTGTTTGTTACTTTATAGCTTATAACGTGTTTATATCATTTCAATAAAACAGATGAGAAAACTTCATTCCCGCCTGTATACATAAATCATTCCCATCTTTCATTGATTTAGAAAAACTAGAATCTTTTGTAAAATACAGGTAAACTAAATGGTTATTGTGATTTTGTGATGTTCATTTGAAATTCTTATTTCAAGTTAATAATCAGCACGAGCAAATAATGTTTTTAAGAAATTATTGCTTGATTTTAGATTTTAGAAAAAAAGATCATGTACAGCATATTGTACATGTGGCAGAAGTGAAACTTCTTCCCTCAATATTTTTTTTTAAAATTTTTCGATCGATTTCCAAATAGAACCTACATACCTGATTTGAACAAAATCTTTTGGAAAATAACAAAACTATGCAAACGTAACCTCACTATATCATCTACAAAAAGAAATTGATCAAATCTCAAATAGAACCTACATACCTCTAATTTGAACAAAATCTTTTAGAAAATAACAAAACTATGCAAACATAACCTCACTATATCATCTTTAAAAAAAAATTGATCAAATCCCAAATAGAACCTACATACCTAATTTGAATAAAATATCTTTTGGAAAATAACAAAACTATTTAAACATAACCTCACTATGTGATTTTTTTTAATTTTTTTGATCAAATCTCAAATAGAACCTACATACCTAATTTGAACACAATCCTTTGAAAAATAACAAAACTATGCAAACATAACCTCACTATATCATTTCAAAAAAAATTTTGGATCAAATCCCAAATAGAACCTACATCTAATTTGAACAACATCCTTTGGAAAATAGCAAAACCATGCAAATATAACCTCACTGTATATCATTTAAAAAAATGATCAAATTCCAAAAAGAACCTACATATCTAATTTGAAGAAAATATTTTGGAAAATAACAAAACTATGCAAACATAACCTCAGTATATCATTTTTTTTTCAGTTTTTCGATCAAATCTTGAGAACCTACATATATGTATCTAATTTGAACAAAATCATTTTAAAAATAACAAAATTATTACGCTCTCTTTAACGAAATCTGAAGGCGTTACCGTTACATTTTTTTAATTGATGACAAATTATCAGAACGTCGTGCGTCGCAAAAGAAGTTCACTTCACAAATTTAACAGGACTTCTTTAGCAGCTTCAATCAAAATTTCTTTCAGTTGACCACTAAATATTCTACAGAATTTCATTCCTGATTATGCATTTTATGAACATTTATGTTTTGGAAAATAAATGATAACGGGATTTTTTATTTGTTGACAGCTTTTTTAAATTTTTTAACTAGAAGTGTAAGTTGTTTTCGTTGTTTGAATGTTTTTTTTTTTATTATATCTATACTCACCTATTAGACAAAGCAGCAGAAAATAAAACCCATTTCTAGAAATATAAATTTATTTTAATACAAATTTTTGTCATTATGGAAAACTGTGAGTAACGAAAGTTTGTTTGACCTAATATACATAGCTTAGACGAAATTTACAAATAATAGCAAATCCAAGGTCAAAACAAACAACGTTAAAAATCATTACATCTTTCTCTAACAGTTTTTAACCTAAATTAATGGTCTTCAAGAAACCTGCTACAAATCCGCGAAATAAGTACAAATCTGAGTTGAAACATTGCACAATTAGATGATTTGCATCAAATTTAATCCACTCTTAATCTATATTATACTCAAAATTTGCATATTCTGATCACAGATGATTATTAATTGAGCAATAAATCAAATCTTGATATGCGCTCCATATGACTGTCATATGAAGCAAAAGACCAGAATCCAAACAAAAAATATCACAGAATTCAATGTCAAGGTGGGAAATCTATTTACGAATCGCTTTGTAACAGGTTATTTAAAGTTAGAACGGCTGTGTATCAAACAATTTTATCAATAAATTACAAATTAACGAACAAAATATAGCTATAACTGATTGTATCCAAAACATCACACTTCAATTGAAATGTAACATTTTCTAAGGAACTAAGCAATTCTGTGTTTAACTGTGATAAATGCTCTGATTGTCAAAAGGACCAAAACTGATGATTATCGTGAATTTTGGGTGCTACTATGGTTTAATTAATAAATTGCTCGTCAAATTTAATAACAGAGCAATTTATTTACCCATTTTCAATAAGTTGTAGCTTTGGAACGAAATAACGGATTTTGTTTTAGCGTTTCGAAGGTCGACTGTCGTACTTTGGCAGATTTTGTGTGGGATAAGGTTTTGTAGAATATACAGGATGCAGTTTTCAAGATCCCCATTTTGTTAAAAAACAATTCTTAACTAAATTCAATTTGGTATTTTCTGATAAGTCCTCTGAAACAAAAGATGATCAATTTTTATCCCAATTCGTATTTTGAGATGTTGTTTTTAGATTTGCGAACTCAAATCAATTTTAAAATTTTGGGATATACGGTATGTACTTTCAAAATTCAAAAGATGATTCAACTAAAGCGATAATATACAGGGTCCCTTAAAAAAACGACAAACGATTTTTTTTTGGTAAATTAATAACTGATAAAGTCAATGAAAAAATTTTTTTTACTAAAATGATAGCTTTGTAGCTATATAAGTTATTAATTTCGCAATACCATAAAAATATATTATATCCCTTTGCCCTATTCTTATGTATATTACCGCTTCAGGTGAATCACCTTTTTTCTTTTGAATTTCAAAAGTATCGTGTATGCAAAACAACACTACGAATCGGAATAAAAACTAATTATCTTTTGTTTCAGAAGAGTGTCAGAAAAATACTTTACACGTCCTGAAATACTAGCCTTAGCTCTTTACTGAAGATTTTTTTTTTAACAAAATGACAAATTTTTAAAATTCCATCACTCCCTTCCGAACCCTGTATATCAGACAAAATCTCATATCAAATCTACAAAAGTCAGTAAAATTCTCGAAACTCCACCTTCAAAAGGCTGAAACACTGGACCAAATTCGTTTCAAAGCTACAGCTTCTTGAACATGGACAAAAATACGTTTTTTAATTTGATGAGCAGTTTCCTTGACGGTGACTAGACAATGGGGGGAGTTGTGGAAATCTTTTTGATAATAAGTGCATTTAACGAAAATTACTCACTAAATACTTCACATTCCATTGACGAAGAAATGGGAGTGTAAACATATATTCTGCAAATAATTAATAATTGTATGTGGTTACAAGAAATGTGAAGTATTTAGTGACATTACCTAAAATTTCGTATTAACCATAATGATCGAACTAGACAATTCAAGTATAAAAATTAATTTTAATCTAGTCACACTATACTTTCCAATTATTTTTACAAAATTATTTACTAGTTTGTTTTGTGTGCTGCTAGATCAATTTTACCATTAACATTGATGAAAGCCAGATATTCATCTCAACTGGTGGGTCAATAATTTTGAAACTTACCACAGATCCATAATGGTCTTTGAGACACAAATCGCAATCAGTTATAGTTCAATGACTAGAATAATGTTAGAAAAGTTTACACATCAAAAGGGACATTAGAAAACACTGGCCCTTTGGCAAGTTTCAAAAAAATGCCGTCCCTAGCAGCATTTAATTCTATCATAAATTAAACAGTCACTGGCTCGACTTACCTGTAAGATTCGATACCATTTTTGATATAATTAACGTCAATGAGATCAAAAATGTGATCTTGTCTCAAAATATGAACTCATTTGTCCAAAACCAAGTGACGTCACCATTAAATTAAAATGTATAAAAAATTTATACAACCTACAGCCATGGGCCACATACTATACATAATTCTCTATTTATAATTAAAAATGCGACCCACTCTGCAATTTCCATTTGTTCGGCAACTTTTGTCTTGCTAACAAATTGAAACAAAATATACAAATTAAAACTGTCGCGTTGATAAGAGTCATTCAAGTTTACGAAAATACAAACTCACTACACTCTACGTACAACACCACGCCCCATTTACGCCCTAAAACTTTTTACATCCAGTCCGGATCACTGAAGTCGTTTTCATCACTATCACTATCACTGGTGATTTTTCGCTTCTTTTTTTTGTGTCTTATCTTCTTAGCCTTATCTGTGCGTTGTGAACGCGGCGTTCTTTTGCTTTCAGTGTCGTAACGCTTGTGGGAAATTACCATTTTTGGTACTTTAGGAGGAGTATGATCCTAAACGAATAATGCTAGAAATGTTCCCTAAACTTAAAACTATCTTACCTTGTAGTTCTGGAGGACCACCTGATCAGCTTCGGTCAATATTGCGGCTGGTGCGTTCGGGTTGAGCGCAATACCAGCATTCATACCCTTATTATTTTCGTCATCTTCAGTTTCCTCGTGGTCTATTTGCAAGACTAACTGTTTGAACTAAAGGGGAAAGGTTAGTGCGTGCATAGTGTAGACCCCGTTGGGTAACACTTACATCTAAGTATTGCCTGATTAGATCTTTCCGGCCATTTGCGTCAAGGTATTCGGGAATATCACTTCTCAGTTTCTGTAACGTCGAATTAGGTGAGAATTGAGCGTTCGACCTCCGTGCCATCGCCTTTTCGTACACTTTGATCGGCTCCGATGGTGAGTATAGTTGAATTTTGCTAAAAATGATTAGCAAACGATTAGCAAACGTGAATTCGAGAAAGAAATCGAGGCCTGTTTACCACACCGTATCGCTTACTTATGGATTTGATTTTGAATTGACTTAATCTATTTCCGGAAGAGATTTTTTGTCACAGCCGTAAGAAACAAGTTTGAGGTAACGAATCATGCACGGTATTTTCATAATCGTATGATGACAAAACACATGACGGGGTTTCGAGGTAGTTCAACAATAGTAAACAATACAGTCGGAGGCGACTGTACATACATAGATATAATAATTGTGTATGATAAAGAAAACAAGAAGTCAAACAATAGTCTCACCTATCACTGAGTCCATAAATATCTTTAATGTGTTGCCTTAGCATAAGCAAAAGCAAGCATCCCTGAGCTGCCTGCAGACAGGATTGAAGCTGTCCGGCATTTTCCCCAATACGACTCTCCAGAGCATCTTCGTCATCATCCTCATCCAGAGCTGACACGATGTTATGTAGCTCGCCGTTTTCCGTATCCACAATTTTGTTTTGATCTGACATCAAGCTCTCTCTAAATGATTGTATCAGACTGGTTCCTGTATTGGCAACCATCAGATCAATGTGATGCACTACAAATAGAGCTTCGTCTTGTACTTGGTATGGGAAGTAGGCCAAATTGTCCGCTAGATATAACATGAACTCAAGGCTCGATCGCTGGAAATGTGGTTTTAAAGATAATTCCTAAATTTAATGAAACTTACCGCTTGCTCATCGAAATGCTTCATCACCTTGAGAATCAAGGCACGTCTTTGTTGTCGAGAATTTCTCAGCAAAGAATACAAATATCCGTTCAATGATGACGGATATTCATTGTTTGACTTCATCACAAAGCCGCGAATGATATCCTCATCGCTGATGATCTTTTGCAGCTTATAGGACATGTCAATTCCTTGCGATGCTTGCGAGTGGATAAATCCGGGGTATTTCTTCTCGATTTCCGACAGGATTTTGTCTGCAGTATGTGAAATATTCTTTTCGGGATCAGTACTCATGCAGATGAGCGACGGAATGAACTGAGCAGGGTGTACCAAGCCTTGATTGCACACGAGTTGTATAACTTGCAAAGCGGGATTACGAACTTGTTTGTTCGAGTTGAGATAGCACCTCATCACCTCCTGAAGGTACTGTTGTATCACTGTACTCGCCATTCCCGATAACACGTCATTCATCTCTTTCAGATTTTCTTCTTTGGAACGTTTGGCCCCTGAACACAAACACATCAGCACTAACCTAATATCAAAGTCAACTCACATTCTAAGTCTTGTTGAATCATCCTCTCTTCTTCAGAAATTAAAAAATTCATGATATTGTTCAACACCTCGCTTTTCAACGTCAATGGAGCATTGGGGTCGATCAGTTGCTGGTGATAGAACTCCTTCAACTCTGACTTTAGCATGAGATCATGATATCTAAGACAAATCAGTCCAATCGCTTTGAGTGCGTGGATTCTGAAGGTATCGTCCTCCATTTTCAAAAAGAACATTACCTTGTCATACACTTGATCTTTGATGTTATACTGGAGAAAACGCTACTATAATTTTTTCAACAAAATTTATCCGGCACTTACCGGTAAATCTTCGAGTATTCTCGGATCACTAAAGTCAAAATGTCTTATGAGACTGGCTACGACGAACAGAGCTCGTTTGACTTGTGACTGGTTAGCGGCGGATATTTCTATATTAAGTCTAAACTCTCCTAATATTGAATGAAATTTTTTGAAGCAGTCTCTGATCAGTTGAAAATTCAGCGTGACCTATAAAAATGAAAATTTGAGCTGAATAATATTTGTTCAAAACATAATTCAACCAAATGTTCGTCAAAGTGCGTCTCCACTTGTATCAAACTTTCCGAATGACCCGGATGGATTGGGTTAGGTCGAAGTTTCCCTTATGGCGATAAAACTTGAAGGAAGTATCCGAAAAATACACAGCTGGAGAGCGTAGCCAAACGCTTCAGCGAATTGGAAAATTAAACCTTCCCTTGAGCCACCACAATCCTTTCGACAAAACGGATACGCGAGGTAACGGATACGTTAGTTGCGAAGCGCATCACCTATTTTTACGATATCTTTTTGTGAGGTTAGATTGAAGTTTAAAATAGTTTGCCTACCATGGGCAAACTTATATTAATTGATATTTTTGGGATTTTTTACGTGATTTTGAGTTATAAACCTTGTCTATCAGTCGAGTTCACTTTTATAAAAAATAAAATGTTGGCAGTGCCGAAAATTAATTGACTTGAAAGTGCTAACGAGATTGACTTTGCAAAATTGAGTGAATTGAAGAAAAGTGGTCGTCCAGAGCCTGATCTTGATAAACGACAAGCCAACTGGATATGTGGTTGTGAAGTGTCGACAAAGTCTATATATTCCAATAAGTCCGGTCACTCCTTTGATCCGTTTGAAAATACCGGCATTTTTTGCGAGGTGTCGTAAATCATGAGCAACACCTGTTTTCGATAGTTTTTTGGTAGTACACGAGGTGCGGATACGCGGACGGTGAATCTATTTAGCAAAGCGTCGTGGTTGATACATACATACAAATGATCCGATCAAAATTATTAGTTCTGGATATTGTGATTATGCCTCCGGCATTTTTATTGAAATTAAACTTCCAGCAATTCCAGATTCAAAGAAATTACCTATATAAACAGCCGTAAACAATTTTCTTGGCCTAATTTTTTTTCCTATTCGATCAAGCACAATATCTTGAAATAATGTGACCAATCGACATCGTTCTGTGAAAAAGAAGTTTATGAAGGTAGTGCAGGAACGGTTTGGAGGATTGACAGTTCCTCCAAAAAGTTACAGTGAATATCTGATTTCTTGAGAAAATATTCATTGAAAACTCGATTGAGAATTTCAATGATTCATTCGAAGACCAAGTTGTCTTCCATTGCTTTTTCTCACCCTTGTCCAAGCTTCCTATTAGAATACCTCCTATCCTTAAACAAGGGTGCGAAACTATTATACGTTAAAATTTGCAAATTCAACACTTAGAACCACTAGAAAGAATAAAAAACATCCCAAACTGGAAATATTGAAAAATGTACAAGTATTTATCAATTGTTAAGAATGTACATAATATTTGTTTGTTTATATTTTATTATAATCGGTTATTTGTATACGTTTTTGTCTCTAGTTAGTAGATGTTCGATTTTGTTATTTCCGAGGTTATTTTCTCCTCCATTGATTAGATCAACACAAATATTCATTTGCCGACATTTTGATCATTATGTTCTATTAGTTATATTTTATGAAAGTTTATGTATACGATCTTTTTCATTTCATATTCCTCGGTGTCCTCGAAATTTCCAAAAAGCATTAAAAGCTAGCTATTTAAGCTATTTTTGACAATTTTAACTTCACGTGTGTACACAATCATCATAGCAGATGATCGAAAAATCGTATGTAGCATTAAAAAAGTAATCTGGAATAATTGGCAATATTTTCCAAAACAAGAACGAAGTAAATATACATATTTTTCAATTGCACCCGGTAGATTCCTTCACACATCAGATGTGGGTTTTGCCGGCGAGACGGATAGTGGCGGCAGGAGGGGGATTTTCGCGTCTTCGAGAGAGTGGTCGGACTTATTGGAATATATAGACTTTGGTGTTGAACTTTTCCCTGGACCATTCCATTTTTCCCACGAACATTGAAAACCACGGTTCCCACTGCTCGCAACTGAACAACAAATTCTCTATGAGTATTTCTAGTTCAACGACAAGAGGTGAGAAATGTTCTGCTCGTTCTGTTCGGTGCGGTGCAACGTTCTAAGTAGAACAAGTTGTAATAGCGCACCACAGAACACATATACAAAGTCTAGAAGACAAACTGACGTATTTAATTTTACGGAACAATGCGCCACGGAATGCGAATTGAACTATCAGACTTGAAATAATGTATTGTTGAAGATTTCTGCAATATATTATACAGATTTCTATACATGAAGTTTTTTACTTCTGTGACTTCACTTTTCCGGGGGTGGCTGGGGAACTGTCAGTATTCCGTGTCGTACCTTGCCTCCTTAAAGGCTTTTTAATAAATAATTACCAGGGCATTTCTCCACTAAGAAAGGAATCAAAGCACAAACGACAGCACATGGAATATTTAAAACGAAATAAAATATAAAAGGTGACGGCGGCATTTGTCATCATGGCAAGCTAACAAGTTGTCATGTGACATTTTACGTTCCACCATTTTCTCGAGATTTAACGAACTTCGGGCACATCAGAGCCACTGCGAATCAAAGATTTCACTTAAACTCCGCCCTCCATTTACGTTTTTATTCTAAACTTTGTAGATGTGTTCTGTGCAGCGCGTTCTGCTTGTTCGGTTCGCCCGTAGCAATTTGTTGACAGTGAAGACGCACCTTTATAGTACTTTGTTGAAAAGAAGAGATTTCTGACTATCTTTAAACTCAATCTGGGCAATTTGCAAATTTGTTGGAAATGTGAAAAATATCAAGATTATCAAGCACTAATGCAATTAATGTTCACGACAATAAAAAATCATGTTGTTCTAAGAAATATGCCACACTCACCTTATTGATAAAAGCACCCAAGCAACTCAAGCATTGTGAAACAATCTGTCCATTGTGATTAAAAACCAACTTCATCGTATCCTCTTCAAGCTGTGCCAAAAAACTTAAACTGGGATGCTCGATCAAAGGAACAATAACTTCAAGCATCCTTGCAACCGCAATAATGATTTTCGTGTCCCCTTTAGACATTCCTTTCAGACCCAAATATGGTTGCAGGGTGCTGGCGTGTTTCACGAGCAATTGAGGACGAATTTTAGCAAAGCATTGCAACGTTGTGACACAAGCAACCAATCTTCCAGATGCACTGGAGTTCGGTTCGCTCTCTTCTAATCGCAGCAGATTTTCAATGAGACAGTCTACGATTTGTTTGCATGATGTTACTAGGGTTTTGCAGGGTTCCGTATTGATTTTGGTTACATCGTCTTTGTCCTCCTTAGGTTTGAATAGGCTCACAAGCAGTTGTTCAAACCATTCCAGTCCAATATCTGTAGATGAGGCTACAACGTCTGTGATATTAACCACCTTTCTTAAAAGTTGTTCATCGTTTCGGGTAGGGGTAAACCACATGTTTTGAAACACCTCCATAACTAGTTTCCTAATGCCTTCTTCGTCGTTGATGCGTCTGATCATTTTAACGCAAATTTCCGGGATTTTATGAAAATCCGGGCACTCCATGCAGATGTCTTTGAGGATTTTGATTACTCTCTTTCGAACACTGACACCAGTGTCTAGGATTCGCGGGGAAAGAATGTCATAGTACTTGTCGATAAGTTCGGGTCGCCGTAAGATGAATTTGCCAATGAGATCGACGGAAGCTTCTCGTACTGAGGTGGAATGATCCAATATGGATTGATTAACCCCCATTTGCATATCGTGACGCCCAAGAACGGACGGATCGGCTTCAACGATCATCGTTAGGCATTTCATTGCCTTCGTTCTTATGGCAATAGACGTTTCTTTTAGTACGATGAGAATGGCTTTCAGATACAAATCAAAGCTCTGTGAAAAATGCCTTTTTGATGCTAAAAATTGGACGATTAGCTCGGCGCTGTCATAATCGATATAAGTTTGGAAGACTTGTACTCGATTTCCTGAAGTAGAAGATACAGCCTCCTGAAATGGTTTGATACGGAGCAGAAGGACTCTTTTCTTTTCTTCAATAATTCGGAATTTGTCAGCATTTTCTTGCTCATTGATGGGCCTATCTGCATTATCTTCTTCGTCGCTTTCTAGGGCTCTTCTGCGTGGTTTCGACTTGTTAGTAGCATCGCCACTGATCAGTTGAGCTTTTTCGTTTACAAGATCCTTGTACCACCAAGCAATGTAGAAATGCCTGGCATATTTCAATGACTCGTCGTTCTGTGCATTGACTGCTAGGTAGTCAAGCAGAATTCTCTGCAGAAAAGCAGTTCGTTCATCATCGGTCATTTCGCTTCTATTTTCGTTCTTATTGGTTTTCTCCTCCTTAATTTCCTCCTGCAGGATATCTTTGATCATAAGATCGATGGAATTCAGCTTACACCTTGACAAAACACTGTCTCGGCGGAGCCTGGCAGCTACAACACCCAAGTAGTCCAAACTGGCTACCCTCAAAGCAATATCAGTGTTCTTATTCGAAAAGTTCGAAACTAACATTCGTCCCAACAAGCCTAATAGAAGTTCTGATGCAGGCCATTCGGGTTTATTGACTGTGCTGAGTAGATCCTGCACGAAATTCTCAAAAAGGGGCCTATAATCAACCTCCTCTTTACTGCCACACTTGCTCAAAAAAACTTTCAAAAACGTTCCTGCTGTTGATTTTGCTTTTTCATATTTGCTACAAATCAACACATCATCATCTACTTTCTGACGGTCTTTATCTTTTTCTTTCTTCGATATTTTCTCTACAGGTTTTTCTGGCAGATGAACTACACATTGAATTAGTTGCAAAACCAAAGCTGTAAGCATTTGAATATGCTCTTCGCTGTTCAGTCTGTAAGTTCTCAAGCCTCGTTTGGAGTTGGGAAGACGAGCTATCGAGGCAAGGATGTCGTCGAGGAGGAGTCTTCGATGAGTTTCATACCTGGTAAAGATCTGAGAGAAAAGAAATTGAAAATATGTGATATGATGTTGATGTATTAGAATCTATATTCTACAGTCTTGTCATGTCATGACAAAAAAAAAACGAGTTTTATCTGAAAAATTTTATTCTAAAAAATAATAAATAATGAGGTTTTTTTTGTGTAAACCTCATTAAATTCTATTAGACGCCCTTGAAATGTTCACAAAGAATAATTTGAGAGAACTCAAATAAAGAACTTGAATATTCATCTTTACAGGTAAAACGGTAAGTGCAACCCTTGGGACAGGCTGAAACTCACCCCTAAAATCTTAAATGAAAAGGGTGGTCGACTGACACCTCGTTTTGAAGGCCCCTCTGAATACAACCGCCGAGTTTCAAGCCTCTGCTGCCATTCCTGTTGATATGACAGCTTTACATTTTTTTTATTCAGTTAATAATTACCCGCAAGAGTTAATTTCTCCAAACTGAGTGATGAGGGACAGACGATCTTCAAAATGAGCTATTACTCAATCTTTTTGACGAGGATTTATTTCACCCCATTTTTTTTTATTTAAGATTTTGGGGGTTAGTGCCACCCGGCCCAAGGGGTTGCCGATGAGGGGTTTGCCTATACTCTTAATAAGTGCCCCCCTCAAAAACAAAGTTGACGTGTCTGAGTGTTCGATTTTTATATGACATTAAATGCCCAAAATCCGGTACGTTTTTGATGGTCCACCCTGTACATTAAAAAACCTTTTCACAAACTGCTCTGGGGTGTCCTGTATTAAAATCCATTTAGTCCATTTCATTTCGATATCATTAACGGCCTAGGCGCAATCTAGCTTTCCCGTATCAATGACTCACCCTGTATAAACATATTTGCGAAAAGGCTTTGTTTTCGGGATTCAGGGTGTGAAAGACGATTTTTAATTTTTGGTTTTATTTGAATAAATCTGATAACAAAACAAAACCTTATATACGAGGGTTTTTTGACTTGACAAATTCAAATTGTATGTTTTTTGACTTCACAAATTCAAGTTTATTTTTGTACGATTCTGTATCAATATTTCGACTACAAAAATTGGCATTGTCTTTAGATAGAAACTATAAAGAGTACGAGGGGTACAAACAAAAATGCAGCTGAAAATATTTTTTTGCCTCATTCATACTTACATTTTTACCATCTGAAAACCAAGGCAACAATATTTATTATTTTAAATAAGTACAAGAATATCTCGAAAACTGTTGCTTTTAGCGACTTCCAACAAGAGCACCATTTTTGTGTAGTCTAAAAAGTGATACAGGGTCGTACAAAAACAGTTATGACTCTTTGAAAGAGTGAAAACACCTCTAGGTGGCGCCACCTACTTAATATAGTCATACCGGACTACATTGGGTTTCATTCGAGCTTACACTGCTAGACTTGAATTTGTATTAATTTTCCATTTCTACCATCTGCAAAATATGGACAGCGCTCCAAAATCAACGCATAATTCAAGAAATTTCAGTTCAGCTTACTGTATTTTTTTTGTGATTTGTTTAACGTTTTCAGACTAATTTCTGAATAATTAAAATGAAAACTCGTGATTCTCTTTTAAAATTTTAATTTCAAAACTAAAAAAACAATTTATAATGATGCTCTAAAAAAGTTGCACTATCCAATAAAAGTTCATTTAAAACGAGTGTTTCCTCCTCTAAAGTTATAACAGCTTGTCAACGATCCCTCATATTAAAAATCATGGTTCTTATTTGTTTTTTTTTTCAAATTTCGACCAGTCTGAGATCGTTTAATGTATTTGGAGGGTTATCCCACATGTCTTTGATCGAACTAAGATCGGGACTTCTGGGAGGCAAAACCATGATAGCAATTTCAACGTCTTGAAGGTACCACCCGGGAAAAAATAAAAATTAGAAGCGACAAAAACCTGTTTTCCCCATTGCTTCAATGGGAACGGATCTATTTGGCTTTGAAATTGAAATTTGACAGCGTCCGACCTCTCGGATGTGTAGTCCGGGCCCAGAATACAAATAGTGGGATATTCTCAAATTTGATTTTTGACGTGGCCCAATCATGAAAAAAGTGCCGGATATGTTTTTTCATACTAAAGGTACTCAAAAACATTCAGCATTGATGATAATTTTACAAGAGACAATTTTATTTGCAAATCGTCTGTCACATGACCTATCATCCTTAGATGTCATTGTCGATTCATGTGTGGACTATTCGATCTTATCTTTAAACATCCTGAGAAGCCTATGACAGATTTCTACGACAGACCCCCTCCTTAATTTTTTGGCGGGATGGAGGGAAATGTTTCGTCACTTCTAATTGTTCTTTTTTCTCGAGTACCGCTGGGCTATTCTTGTTCCATGTGGACGTGCATTATTTTGCAAAGCACAAGATTATCACCAATAATAGGGGCAAATAGAACCACATGTTCTTCTAAAATCTCTAGGATGTACTTGCGTGAGGTAAGCAGTCTCCTATCTACAAGAACCAGTTCTGTACGGGCCCCCAAATGAATCCCACCCCACCCCATTATTGACCTGCCGTCATAACTCACGGTTTTCATTATATTGCATGACCTTTTACGCCTATCGTCAGAGAAAAAGAACTCTTCCCCAATCTTCATTTTCTCAACCAATGAAGTCACGAGCAAACCTTGCAGGCCTGATATTTTCTTTCCTCTTTTGATTGTATTAGAATTATTCTAGAGTTATATCGATCCAAGAATTCATGTTGCAAGGAAGTACTTGTCACAAGTCTTTGTCTTATGGTACAAAGAGTATTCATATCCAACAAGAGGGCTAGGCCCGTCAAATTGGGTGAATATATACCCGTCTTCGTCTCTTCCGCTGGGGGACGTGTATCGAATCGACATAGAGCTCGCTCACATTGGAAGCGGCAGTCGATAGTCTCGGATCGAAGCTGAGCATTGCGTATTTTATCTCAGTGTACATGCAAATCGACCGAGGATACAAAATGTTACTTATTCTCAGTGTACACATCAACCGAAGTATCGAAATTTTCTTTTGGAGGTCACAAAAACTGGACCGGTTTCGAACGTCGCGTCGTCTGCGTGTGATTCAATTTTGCTCGTTTGAATAATTCATAGACTTACAATAACACGAAACATAACGCCTATATACCTTTAGTATTGAATGTTTTGATCCAAATACTGTGATAGAAGTTGCCAGCTTTGATTTTGTTTACTTGACGGTGAAATGACAAAATCTCTGCCTGATTTTACTTTCTGCTCACACACTACAGATTTTTTATTCATTGTTAAGCGATAACACACTAAATAGCGCAATGTAGAATAGAAATTAATACACAGAGCTAGGTTTTTTTCTGAGAAATTGAGGAATAAACTCTCTAACAACTTCCTAACCTCACAAAAT
The DNA here is from genome assembly GCA_958502075.1 of Orchestes rusci. Taxonomy (NCBI): domain Eukaryota; kingdom Metazoa; phylum Arthropoda; class Insecta; order Coleoptera; family Curculionidae; genus Orchestes; species Orchestes rusci. Next base: position 6,211,215 of record OY293303.1, on the reverse strand, counting down.
GTCGTTTGTAAACAATAACGTCAAAGAAACTGACCTACGTCAACTTTGCGGACAGATGTTGCCAAGTTTCGACACAAAACGTAAACCTAAATACAAATTTACACCATCAAGAATATTTTTAATGACACAAATCACTTTGTGACGAAAAACTGAAGATACATGGAATTACGGTTGTTTGGGTTTGTTTATTTATAAGATTATCAGTTGGATTCATTAATTTTTCCGGATATTTTTTCATAAAGCTTTAGAACATTCAGACCACACGACAACATAGCTGAAAAAAGAGTAAATATTCATATGAGAGATGTTTGTCTATGATGACATATGATTTCCGTTTGCCAAGCTGAAATTTGACAGTTCCACTTCGAAATGAAATTGAATGTAATGCATAAATCGTTACATTCACGTTACATTTTTTCCAATTCATTGTCGACAAATTATCACTACGCCGCAAAAGAAGTTTCAATTGTAAAATTTGAAACGATGTTTAGAAATTATGCGTTTATTTGCACAGTGTTGCATAAAATAAGGTTAGATACATTATTAAAATCATCCTTATAGCAAAACAAATTGTTTTAATCTCTCAGTTCCCTGTTTGCAGCGGTAAATCATTTGTTGTTCTTTAAAACATTCCTTGGTACTGTGATAAATACAGGGTGTCCCTGAAATGACTGTACAACGCTTAACCCCAAATTCCTTGACCAAAAATAAGGAGATCTAGGCAAACTTACCCATATCCAAAATGGCTTCATCAAGTCTACAGAGGGCGTCAAAGATTCAAAATAAATTTGGTTTTTCCTACATTTTTCAAAAACGTACAAATCGATTTTGGTAATTTTTGGTACCTAGTCTGGGAGTTATAAAAGTGACTTCACGTGTTATTTCTTATGATTTTTTTTTGGAATTGACTTTTTGATAATTCAGATGCTTTTATCTAATAGTTCAATGTGTTGAGGAGTTTTTCTCTCTCTTGAGAAATTTCGCTGGGATAAGTGGTTGTGCCAGTAAAGAAATATTTTCAATTAGGTACACAGAAATTTTATTATTGATTTATTTTTTTCTACTAATCCCAGCAAATTTTTTCTAGAGGAAAAAACTTTCTTACACAGTGGGTTATTGATGAAAACATCTGGATCATCATAAAGTCAATTCCATAAAAAATCAAAAGATATAGCAGCACATGACGTCACTGATTTTTTATGGAATTGATTTTCTGATGATTCAGATGTTTTCATGTAATAACCCAGTGTGTAAGAAAGTTTTTTCCTCTCTTGAAAAAATATGCTGGGATAAGTAGTTATGCTAGAAAAAAAAATCAATAGTAAAATATCTGTGAAGCTAGTTGAAAAAAAATTTTTTTTGACACAACCACTTAGCAAAATTTTTCAAGAGAGAGAACTCCCCAATACATTAAACTTTTAGTTAAAGATATCTGAATCATCAAAAAGTCAATGCCAAAAAAAATCAAAAGAAATAACTACATATGACGTCACCTTTATAATACTTCCAGTTAATTTCAACTGGTCGCTATAGAAATAAAAAACGCTATTTCATGGTCCAAGACTGGGTACCAAAACTTATCAAAATTGATTAGAACGTTTTTGAAAAATGTAGAAAAAACCAAATTTTGTTTGAATCTTTGACGCCCTCTGTAGACTTAACGAAGCAATTTTGGATATAGGTAAGTTTGCCTCGATCACCTTATTTTTGGTCAAGGAATTTGTGGTTAAGCGTTGCACAGTCATTTCAGGGACACCCTTAATTCAGTGGGTCATTTTTTACAAATTTAGAAACACTGCTTAATTAAACACTTTTTGCTTAACAACCCAACGACGTGAAAAAAGCAGAGTGCACACATTACAAGGATCAAACACTGTTTGCCTCGAACAGTGTCGTCTTCAAATGTTCGAGACATTTTAGACTGTTTTAACTGTCGAAACTCATCAAAATCATAATTTAAATAATGCCTAATATGTCAAGAGACATCACACTGAAATTAGCTAAAAAACACCAAAAATCAAATAAAATACATTGAAAATAGGTACATAAACATTTCGAACGAAATCACTTACCGTTGTTACTAGTTTCAAACTGGCCAGCTGCAACTCGCTGACATTTTCCACAAAGAACGGACTAATCCCCATCGAGGATGCATGTAAAACAGACGTATCAGTCAAAACTTGTATGCCTAAAACTTCAGCCAGGAGAGCAACAAGCTCTGAAATTTTCGTGTAGAGCATGTTCATCCCCTTCCCAGACACCGGCGTGGTTTTCTTCTTTCTACCATCTTTCTTCTTATTGTCCAATTTGTACGTCGAGTCGTAGCTCGGAAAAATCGTATTTGACAGGTGATATTTCAAATAAAGCACAACTCGGTCGATGATTTCCTCCAAATAAACTTTCTTGGACATATTAGGAGATGTCATGATATACATGCACACAAGACAGGCATCAGCAGCGCCCATTACCCGTTCCATGGTGGTTTCAACCCAAAATTGTCGAATTCGTTCGTTGTCCTCATCGGTGATTGGCGATATTCTGTCACCGCCTCTGATGTTTAATTCAAGTATACTAAGCAGCCTCATTAGTTTGTCCGAGGGCATCATCTCCATTGCCCCTAGCACTTTCAACTTGGCTGCTTCGGTGCACAATTCGGACATAATTGACCTGCTAAGCAGCTGCTCGTCTTGAATCATATCTTCAGAGTTGATTTCAGAAAAATCGATATCTTCTCCCGATCGAAGAACGTGCTCCACTGATTTGTTGAAGCGAACAAACGTGTTGCTTTCCATGAGGTCGTCATGTGACAGCTTTTGAGAAACGGGAACAAACTTCTTCTCAACTCTCCGCAGTTTGGGTTTGCTGAGAACAAAGGGCTCAGGCTCGGGCGTTTTATATTTAGTAGTCTTTTTCCGTCTGCCAACTAACGCTGTGAAGCTGTCAACAGGCTCATCATTATCTTTGTCAGCTGTAGGGTCGTACTCGTCATCACTTTCTTCTTTGTACTTTTTCGTCGTTTTACAGGAACGCTCTTCCTCGTCTTCGCTTTGTATCACTTCATCTGAATGATGGTTGTTTTTCAGTTGAATACCCAGCTCTTTAGCCCTTTGAGGTTTGGTTTCGACAAACTCCTTCAAGCTTCTCTGCATTATCTCCTGGTCCTCCTCGGATATCCTTCCTAGCCGGATGATGGGCTGTTTTATTTTCTCC